>OZ026531.1:53522478-54722478 GCA_964019695.1 Loripinus fragilis
GGACTAAGAGACTAGTATACTAGAGTACAAGCAAGTAGCTCTAAAAGCAAGTAGCACCCAAAGGGTAAAATAAAAATTCTTCCCTTAAAGAATCAAGGGAAGAAAACAGTGCAGCAGAGTCTAAGTTACAAAGTAATCACATCCTGTTGACATGTAGGGGCCCTAAAACGAAAAGGCGAAAATAAAAGCAAGACTTTACTCAATGAGGTAGTCTTGACAGCGAAAATTTCTAAGGCACAAATGTACAAAAGGATGGGATAATAGAATCTAGAGCCGTGGCATGTGACCTCCAACAATGTGGCATTGCGACACGCGCAGACCCAGACCAGCCCGCCCCCAGGCACAAAACCCAAAAGACATCCCCTGGGAGTGAGGTATGGTGGACACAAATTATTTTCCATTATTCCTTTATAAGAGCATTAATGGAAACTAATTTAGTGTTTTTCAGACACGTTGGTCATCGTCGTGCGTTATCTACTTATAAATGGGCCTCGTCACGAGAAAACCTGTCTTCGGAGGTTTGCGAACAACAAAGGCGCAGACCAGCCTGCGCATCCGCGCAGTCTGATCAGCGCCTTTGTTATTCGCTGTTTGGAAAGCACCATATCTAAGCTTACTACAAGCGAAATTACAACTTTCTAGCTAGTCTCTGTAGCTGATGAGGCCGGTTTGAAACTAGCTTTGACGGAAACCCCGAAGACAGGTTTTCTCGCGACGAGGCCCAAATTAAAATGTTACGAGCACTCCAAATCAATCCCAACGGACTCGCCATTTTCCTTTAACTCTGTCTTTGGTAGCCTGCTGATAACACTTACAAACAGTCACAACCCCGGCAGAACGGGACGGCCGTTCTATCTGGATAACAACCGTTTGATACTCTGATATATACACAGTAGTGCTCCCGAAATAATTTTTGAAGAAAAAAACACACGCAAAAAAAAAACCCCGCAACAAAGATAAACAATTAAGATAAAAGTTGATTATGAAAAAAGTCAGCAGACGACCTCAAAAAAGAAAAGAAAAAATGCAAAGAGTAAGAGCCGTTCGACTTGTCACGACCCGAAGGGTGCACGAAGGTCACGATTAAGACTGTAAATGTGAAACCAGGATCCAAGATTAGCTTTTTCAAACTCCACTATATTTTTGTTCATGAAAATTGTCCGAACATATCAGTGAAGAACACAGTTAATAAAACATTTTCAAACTCCACCATATTTTTGTTCATGAAAATTGTTCGAACATATTAGTATAGAATACTGTTAATAATAAATTTTCAAATTCCACCATATTTTTGTTCATGAAAATTGTCCGAACATATTAGTGTAGAACACAGTTAATAAAACATTTTCAAACTCCACCATATTTTCGTTCATGAAGTTTGACCGAACATAAGTTATTAATACATTTTCAAACTCCACCATATTGTTTCTCATGAAAAATGTCCGAACATAAGTGAATAAAACAATTTCAAACTCCACCATAGTTTTGTTCATGAAAATTGTCAGAGCATAAGTTAATAAACATTTTCAAACTCCACTATATTTTTGTTCATGAAAATTGATCGAACATAAGTTATTAATACATTTTCAATCTCGACCATATTTTTGTTCATAAAAATTGTTCTAACATAAGTTAATAAAACATTTTCAAACTCCACTATATTTTTGTTCATGAAAATTGACCGAACATAAGTTATTAATACATTTTCAAACTCCACCATATTTTTGTTCATAAAAATTTTCCTAACATAAGTTAATAAAACATTTTCAAACCCCACCATATTTTTGTTCATGAAAATTGTCCGAACATTAGTAAATAAAACATTTTCAAACTCCACCACATTTTTGTTCATGAAAATTGTCCGAACATAAGTTAATAAAACATATTCAAACTCCACCATTTTTTGTTCATGAAAATTGTCCGAATTAAGAATGTGACACATGTAAGTGTCTATTTCCCACCTTACGATTGAAAAGTATGGACCGAGGGCGTAAACTATGACCAAGGTCTAAACTCCTTGAATTGATGTAGAAAAAGTGAAAGAAAGGCATATATTCATGACCAAAACAGAATCTTAGACAATCGCGGCACTCCCGCCGATTACATGAAAAGACCAAACCGCGAATAACAAACCTCCAGTTAAGAGTGCGCAAATGTTTTTTTTTTATTTCTCAACCAAAACATATGTTGTGGGTACTCAAAAGAACCGTCTAAATGAGACGGTTCTTTTGAACACCCAAAACATATGTTTAAATTGTTGGGTAAGAAAATAATTACAATTTTACGCTCAAACGTTTTTCTTAACAGGGCCTATGGAGTAATGATCAATCAATCAGTTTTCCAATCGCCTACTAACATACATCATATAAATAAGCCTTAAAGCTGCATAGTCTGTAACTTTTGATCTTCTAATTTTAAAAATAATGTTTTTATTTTTCAAGAACATAGTAAAAATACTCAAATTCAGGTAAACATTTTACCATTTTCGTAAATCTTAACAAGTTATCACTATCAAAACAACTGCATTTATGTTAAAATTCAACGGTCTAGAATTATTGGAGGGACGCAAATAATTACCAATAAGAGAAAAATACACCTATTTGATAAGATAATTCACTTTTCCATGCAGTTTTCAGCTGTACTGAACATTTTTATTGTGAAAACATAGCTTAATTTTACTTTTACAATTGATTTAAAAAGAAAATATTTTTTTTCGAAAAATGTTCATAGTTACAGAGTATGCAGCTTTAAAGAATCGCGCATAATATATCAGTTCTAGAGCTCCAAGCAATTAGTGACGTCACGAATTCTTGAATTACTTTGCCAATCAGTAGAGCGCAATCGTCTCGGATACATATCATCTGCAACCAGTGAAAGATCGTTCGAAGATGTTATCTAAAAAGCTGAAATGCTAAAGCTTTTGAGCCTGTATATTTCTGCTTGTGATATAACTCGAAAAAGGATACCATTCTTTTAGCTTTTAAAGTAAGTAGTAACCTCTTTTATATCTAAGAAGTAACTTCGAATTTAGAAAGTTTCTATGCTTCGAAGCTCTCACGTATGGACGCGCGCTTCGAGGCTGAAACCTTATGTAGAATTGTGACAGTCACCCAGCCATTTAAAATGTTTCAACTTTGAAGTTCTCGCGTATGGACGCGCGCTTCGAGGTTGAAACTTTTCCTAGAATTGTGACAGTCACTTCTGAATAAATTAAAAGGTTTCTACTTTGAAGTTCACGCGTATAAACGCACGAGTTTCGAAGTTGAAACTTTTCACAGATTTCTCGCTGACAGTCACATCACAAAGAGACGTACATGTACTTTACACTTAGGTTGACAAAATGCAAACACACGACAGACAGATGCAGCTACATTTTATCACTGAAGAGGTTTGATTCTATTATTTTGCTTATAAAGTATTTTACTTTATTGTTATGCGACTTTGCTTTAGGTTAAAATTGTGATAAAATGCTATAAGGAAGGGGACAATGAACTGGCAAAGCCTAGCAATAAAGATTATGGGTTTTAGTATAATTTTGTTGTAAACTCGCATGCTTTTTCATTGTATTATTTGTGATTAACGGCCTATTATATTGTTAAAACACTAAAACAACGATGTTTTCTACTTTTAAATTATCTACACTGCAAAAAAGGTGTAACATTCCACCAAACTTGTACCAAAATTAGTGGAAACTGAACTGCCACTGTTCTTGGAGTAACCATTCAACTGCTTTAAAAGCTTTGTTCTGGACCCAAAATTACAATGCCTCCTTAAAGTTAAGGAAGAATTAAGTTAAGTACATGTATTGAGTTTAACATTTCGAACTTATTAAAATCAAAATAGTTTCATTTTTTTTCTATTGATTACAATGATATCTTTGACCATACGTACTGTATCGATCCTGGTGATTTATTAAACATTTAATGTAACATGTTGAAATATCAATACCTAACTTAAGTCGTCCTTAACTTTAAGGAAGCATTGTAATTTTGGGCCCTGTTCGATTGTATTAATCCAGAGAAAAACTACAACAAGACCAAACTCTGCTCTGGACCTGCGTCGCCAAAATACTGATTGTATATTGACATGTCTATAAGGGGAGACTTTGTCAATTAACTGAGCCTACCCCCTACCACACCCCCACACACATGTCAAGGAATTTGATGAGATTTGTATGTATGCAAGCTTTGTATAAAAGGAATGGAAGCTGTTGGTGTTACATATTATACTAAGAAGGCATCCCATAAGTGTTAAAGACGTAAATCTATGTGTTGTGGGCGTTAAAAATGTCTAAGTTCAACATCCAAAAGAAAAGTATGAGAAAATATGTAGCAAAGCTGCACAAAAATTGGAGGTGCACATTTTCAATAGGTCGGGAATCGGTATGCAAAGTTTGAATAAAAAAGGAATGAAAACTGTTGGAGTTACAGATTACACAATGTAAGCACCCCAAAGGTGGTGCAGACGTTATAATGTCTTAAGTTCAACAATCCTAAAATATAATAAAATATTATCAAATGTGCACAAAATAGACGGTGCACATCTTCAATGTTTGAACAATGTAAAACCATACAAAAAAGACGTTGTTTAAATAAACTAGCTTTTGATTTCTTCTTACTGTATATGCCCGTGTACATGGTGCATTAAGGCAAACTTATTTCGCTAAAAATGAAAAAAAATGAAGGCCATTGATATTTTTAATTCTAAAGTATCCCCCCTCGACCTAAGTTCCCTCTTACATATATTGTGTAAATGGACTATTTGAGTCTATAGTATAAATCCATGATATTTACGTTACCAACAATGCTATACAGGTACATATAGGCACACCTATATATTTAGGGGTGGACACGTAAATATATCCGGGTGTACCTACGAATAGTTATGGACACACGAAAAAGGTGGATACCTACTTTGCGGATATATTCACTTTATATACCATTTATCATTGCTTGTTTACATGGGAAAGACTTGATAGTTCAATCTTTGTATGTACATCTTAAGGACAGAAAAGCAGGGTAGAAGTAAGCTCATGTTCATGCCATTTGAAATAGTCAGTATATCGTCGCTTCAGTGCTATAGTGTTCTAAGTGACATTTTGGTCAAAAATGAGTTACACATACAATTGGAAAGGGGATCAAATGTTCTATCTACTGGTGAAGGTTTCATTTGCCTATCTCCTCCCAGTAAGCTTAACTATCTACAAAACGACAATTTCGTTCAGTGCTATAGTGTTCTAAGTGATTTTCATCCAATGGCCAATGATAAATTTATCACGTGACTGGGTGAGTTAAGTGCCATACTGTTCTATCTACATAAAGTCACTTCCCTTGGATCAATTGCTTAAAATTGCAGTTACCTTCCTTACATAAATTTAAATGTCCTCAATTGAAGCGGTTTGTCGGTCTTATGACAAACTAATGGCTTTATCGGAGACTTTTAGGTCCAAATAATCCGCTCAGTCAAAAAATATACCGCAAACGGATCCCTAGACAGAATAATAAGCTGTAGAAACAGATTACCTCCCTTACACATATTTTAAATGCTTTAATTGAAGTAATTTGTCGATGTTATTACAAATCAATGGTTAAATCTGCTTCTTTTTTGTCTAAATAATCAGTTCAGTCTAAAATGTTATAAAAACTGACCCCATTGACAGAAAAATAAGCTGTAGAAACAGATTACCTCCCTTACATAAATGTAAATGGAATTATCCATGCGGTTTGCTACTGTTATGCCAATTATATGACTAAATCTGCTGCTTTTCGGTAGAAATTGTCATTTCTGTCCAGACTAGTATATGAATCGACTCCATAATCAGAATAATAAGCTGTATGAACATATAGAACACTATAGCACTGAACGCAGAAGACGATTTTTAGGGCATAATGTTCTATGTGCAAACTGTTAAATGCGCGTAAATTTCATATTACTGTAAAAATTTCTTCAAACCAAGGTCATTTACACTGTATGTATATATTTTAACCCTCTGGTATGATTCAAAGGTCTGTGATAAATAAAGCATCAAAATCAGGATGCTAAAATTTTCAAACTCTTTTTTCTCAAAACTTGTGCAGTGGTAGATAGAACACTATGGCACTGAAGCGACGATATGTGTATGGCTTTGGTACTTTTTTGAGAAACATGTCGCACTGCAGCTTATTCACATTTACATAAATAGCACATGTTAGGGCTTCATGTCACTGATGAGTGCCTAGAGCAGTTCTTTGTTTGTTTTCCTACCCTGCTTAGAATGTAGATGAACTAGTGGGGAGGGGTTCTCTATCAGTTTGATAGGAACATCATTTCCGTGGTACTAACACATTGACACATTGATAGTGTCACAATCTGTTAAACAGTGTATTACTGTAGATCTCTTCCTCCATATTCTGGCCAATGTTGTTGACATTAAGAAGGAGCACCTTTTGTTGCATACACCAGTGTTGAACAAAACACCAAGGTTATCCACTGCGAGAATGTTTGTGTGACTTTATAGACTACTGCTTATACTTTGTATATATGTATCAGTGACAAAACCAACATGCCCCGCCTTTAGTGCCTGGTTGAAAACTGGTTCCACCAGATCCTTGAAGGTGACATTAAAAGCTATTATGCTATGTAGTATGACATTACCATCAAAGTTATGTGCAGCACTACATGGTCAATCTAATGTTGGTTCAATGTGTGATTGCAAGCCATGCAGACGTTTGGACTTGTCAGTTTTGGTGGAAATTCTATCAGGAGTTGACAGTGACCATGGTACAGGCCCCAGAAGGAACGGCAGTGTCAACTCAAGGTCAACATTATGTCCAATAGAAAGAATGTCATAGCGACCGAAGACGCTCCTTTAAGCTCTCATCTGGCTGATTACGTTTTGTAAATTTGACAATTTCTTCTTGACCTGGCAAGCCTCAAAACATTATTAGCTTGTAGCATTTTATGGTGTTGTGAACGACAGATTTACAACTAAAAGTGAGTCTACAACAGCCTTTCTGCCAATGTCATCAGCCTCAAGAAGATCCTTAGCTATGCCGAAAGACAAAACGTACAGTTCATTGTCTTCAAAACTAGATCTAAAAGGATTGGCGAAGCTAGAAACTGCCTCTATAGTACTCGTTCTACTTTGCAATTGAGCAGAATGAATACGTCATTTCAGTGCATTGAAGAGTTGTTTCAATATATTGAGCTCTGATGTGATGAGTAATACACCATTCCATCTGTAGTACGATGCGCAGTTCTAGCTTCTGAAGCCTATAATACCTCCTTTGACTTGGCACGGGGTTTATTGTTTGCCTGATAGCTATGTCAAAAGCATTTCTCAAGCAAAGAACTAATAATTGTGACACACTAAACCCATTTTGTTAAAGAAGTTCTTTGCATCTGTGATGTGTATCAGACAAATTTATGAGTGTTATCAGTTACACAGGTACATATTGTGCGTAGTTGTAGTAATCGTGTGCAATGAACATTGGGAACAAGACATACCGATAGAGCTGACATGCAAGTTATTTTCCTTGTAGCCCTAATCAGTGTCAACTTCATCTGGATTATATCTATATACCTTGCCCTGAACTGAGCTGTCACAGTGACTGTCTTTCATAACTTCCGATTTGAATGAATTGTATCTACTGTTTATGTGGGCATACAGCAAAGGTTGATAGATCTCATTATAATAATAATAACCGATGTATCATTTGGAAACACGCATAACAGTTAAAGCTCAAGGCATTTATTAAATGAATATTTAAAATAGGTAAACCTTAAAAAGTACATAAACCTGTGCCAACATGCAAATAAGTATAAACAGGGCTTGTAAGAGACATTTAACTTGAATGTTTAATGCTATTTTGAGGGTAACATATGTAACATGGGCCTGAAAAATAGTGTAAGCGACCATAATAAAGAACTTTAAATCATTTAAGTAGCAGCCCTGTAGATTAACTATATTCTGTGACAGATGTAAAATACGTATAGCTAATAAACACTATACCAATACTTGACAATAACGCAGTAAACATCAAGTAACGTATACAACGGTAATAACTCAAGACATTTATAAAATTAATACTAAAAATATGTAACTGTGTTATAATAAGTTCATAAACCTGTGTCAGCATGCAAATATGTACGAACATGTCATGGTTGAGACATTACCTCGGACATTTAATGCTATTTCGGGGGGTAACGTATATAACGTGATGTTACACGTTAACGCTGCCACTCTCAGAGGGCTAACATCTTTTATTTTGTGTCTTATATAATGTAGTATCTGAAATTATAGTGTTTGAACTTCCCCCTGGGGGGAGGGGAGTCTAAAGCCAGCTCAATGCCTATTTATAAGTGCACTGCTTCGTCTTTTTGGTATCTGCATTTTTGCTATTAGTTTATTTAAGGCCCTGTCACGCCAGGGATCAAATTTAAGATTTTTAAAAACTTGCTAAAAATAGCAAGTGATACTTTTTCTAACTTGCTTAAGATGATTATTAACTTGCTAAGGTACTCTGGACATATATAGCTAGTAAGAAAAATTGAACCAATTCATTTAGCGTATGTGCTGACGAGATTGTTTGCCAAAATTTATTTCAAATATTATCTCCTTTCTAAAAGCACATTTTGGTTATCTTGAAAACAGTGTAGATCCAGATCAGACAGCTCAGGATCTACATGATTTTTCAAGCAGTTTATGCTAAGTTGCATAATTTGGAAGAGCAACTTGTATTCACTTGCTAAAAATCTAAAACTAGCATGTGATAGTAATCTCAACTTGCTTTTTTGGAAAAACTACTAGCATTTAGCAAGTTAGCAAGTGCTAATTCTGATCCCTGCACGCAACTTTAGATTATCTGCCGAAGCATAAACTCTATCTACCTCACAATTCTTATTTCTCATTAGTATCTCAAATATCCATCTATATTTTGTTCCTCCTTTGCTATTAGGGTAAGTTATTGTATGGTTTGTGCGTTGTATCGAAAGGTAATCCATTAGCGTAAGCGAATAAACTATCGCCAAACCATGCAGTAGCTAGCTTATTGCATCAACATGCATAATCATGGTGCGCATTGCAAGATATGTGATATTCAACATCGGAAAATCATTGACATGTGCAATAACTGAAAGTTAATTTGCATTTTAAGCAAGACGATTCCTGGATATCATCGGTGTTTTCATTTTATTAATTAAGTATAAACTTGTTTGTTGAGATCTCTCATGTTACATAGCAATTAAAAGAGATAATAATACAGAACTAGAGAGAACCAATTCATTTAAAATTAAAACAAGAGGATCAGGGGAGACATGGGTTGCTCGATTGAGACTCCTGCACTGATCGAAAGTGTCATGGAAGGACAATATGTTATCTATGATTATTAAAAAATCGAACAAGCACTTTCTGAGACGGGTTTGACCTTATCTGTACACTGTTGCCAGTTTTTTTTTTTCAGACTATTATTGCATAGATATGTCGCATTCTTATATAGTAATGTTATATCTTACATAGAGATGCCACTTTTTCATAGAGATGTCACATTCTTATAGACACATGACACATTCTTAAATACAGATGTCACATTTTATATACAGATGTCATATCCCAACATACAGATGTCACATTTTATATATAGATGTCAACTTCTTACATAGAGATGTTACATTCTCATAAAGAGATGCCACATTCTCACATACAGTTGTCACATTTGTACATTGAGATGTTACACCCTTACACAGAGATGTCACACTTTTACATACAGATGTCATATTCTGTGAGTCATGAGCCCTTTTCTTTGTTTCATCATTGAGGGTTAATTTGATTAGAGTGTTTTCCATGATGATACATTGCATTAGTTAAATGGCCTCCATGCGAGCTGAACATTTCTTGTACTTCAACAACAGCAGAATCTAGGGCGAAAATTTGGTACCAGTAAAATGCCTTTAAGCCCTCTGGTGGCTTAGGCTGCTGTCCGTTCTAAGGCGGTGGTTCTGTTGTTGACTTTTTGTTTATTGTTACTCCCATTGTGGGAGTTTGTAATTGTTCTATGTTGTGTTGTACGTTACTTTATTTCCATTCTAGTATTGCAATCATCTTGATGGGGAAGAGAGAGAGCTGATTGCTTTGCTTAATTTGTCTTCCTGGTGTCTCGTGATGGTTGGACGGCTCTTCCTCGCGGTGCTACGGGGTTGTCTGCAGTTTGTGATTGTGGTATTTTCTGATCATACTTACTTACTATTTTTTATCATAGTTATATAGACTATGAATAAAAATTGTGTTGTTGTTTAATATAGGACTATAATATATGTAGTGCATGCTTTTTAATTTCGTGTACAAGTGTTTTTACGTGCGATAGGGTCTCTAAAGTGAATGCTCGCTTGGTAGGCTGATCAACTATTGGGTGAGCATGAGGCTGCTATGTGATGTGATTCATTTTAAAAGATCAGCATGCACATTTCTGTCTCTGCAATATGTAGGGAGGGGCATGTTTGTTATCTACGAGGGTCATCCAATAAAGATTGAGGCTTTCTTCATTGTCTGAAAATATGTGTATGCAATTAGTTAAAAGTCACCACAATAATAGTATGATATCTTGGCAATTCAGCAATGGAACCAATATGTTTGTAATTGTTCAGTTTCCATAGTAACGGGATGTTTTGTCGGAAGATTTGAAGTTGCATGTCCACGTTTGTATTATTTTGCATACACAGGATCATTCAGTCTTTTATTTTCGCTCATAGGTTGCATTTAACCTCTTGATATCATTTCTTTTACTGAACAATAACAAAAATGCTAAAATATTCTCAGTTTAGTGAACCGCAGCCTGAGACAATAGGCCTACTAGGGTAACCAAGGTAAGTTTGGAATCCAATTCTTTATGTATTTTTGGCACGACATAAAATATAGGAATTCTGTCTCTCATTTTGTATAATTTCATTTGTTACTGAATGAATATAAGAGTCCAAACTTATAGCTCTACCAGAAGGGTGAACAAAGGTTGATGCGTTTGGCATATTCGTAATGATTATCATAAGTATCTGGCTCATCATTCGTAAGCAGCAAAATACTCCCTCAGTTGTAATTTTCTTGCAAATTCAAAAGCATCTTGTTTTAATTGAATTTGGTTCTGACTTTTTTCAGGCTTTAAGCAGTATTTTGAGCCTTTTTCTGAGGAGTCTTCAAATGACAGAGTTTTATAAGAAATATTTAAAACTGTTTTTAACCCACTGTATTTCTTTTTTGATGTTCTTTTGTTTCGCCATTGTTTTCTGTTGGTGATGCGGACGAACCATCCGTTCCGTTTAGTGCCTTTACAGACTCTGCCAGTTGCTGGATGACGCTGTTTAGCTGTTTTTGCATTCCGGTCTGATGCTGAACGCGTTCGTTGCTCTGTTTGGTTTGCCTTGGCCGCCCCGTTTTCACAACTTTGCTGTAGCTCATCTTGGTGCTGCTTGGGGCTACCTCATGTTTGACTGATTTGATGTCATCCTCTCTACAGGCTGTTGTTTCTGAGGAGTTGGGCTTGGTATAGGCTTTTAGTGGGTTGTTTGGACCTTTGCTTTGGTTTCGTTTCGTTGATTTAACAGCACTGATGCTTGGTTTGGTCCCGTCAATTGCATTCAGTTTAGCAGTGTTTTTTCTTTGTTTTGAGCCATTGGGCCATCATCGTCCCACCAGAGAAGCGTTTCACTGGCGGGCCAATGATGACACGCCTTTAGTGGTACCCCTAATAATCTAGAGTTGAGTTGGACCCCATCTGACAAAACTTTCTGGATCAGCGCATTGGTACAACTGGAATACGAAAGGGAGATTAAGATTTGGACAGTTTCTTGATTGGTAATTTGAAGTTTTGTTGGTTTTTCACTAAGAATATTTTTATTGAAAAAAATGTTGCTGAAATTACAAGTTATAAATTCTAAATCAAAGAAGGAAAAAAAAGACTCGACTAAGAAGAAGAATTCACATCAGCCTGACTATGTTTAGAAATTTCAACCAAAAAACCCTAATAATAAAAGCAGACCACTAACTACAACAGGATATACTAAAATGACTGGAAGGCTCTATGTGGCATAAATGAGTCAATAACAACTGCAAAAGTGTCTTGTTTATGGGAATACGATTAAGCATGAAAATGTTGCATTACTAAGAGCTCTGTCAGCCAGAATGGCGTACGCTGATGGCGTCTCTTCCAAGGTAAAACTAATTACAATGCATTAATTTGAAATTGCATGGTAGAAACGCATTGGAACCAAATCAGACTGCTCCAGATGGAGCAGTCTGATTTGGAGCAAATACGTTTGCTATACGTTCAAATTACAACAGCCGACGAGTGAATGGAGCAGTCTGATTGGAGCAAATACGTTTGCTATACGTTCAAATTACAACAGCCGACGAGTAAAAAGATTTAATGATAACTATCTTTGAAAATATATTGCAGGATCGAAGATTTCCCACGTTTGCAATAAGCACAGTGCATTGAATTGTTTTGTTGACTCTTAGCCTGCTAGTGCAGCCTGCTTGATCATTAAGCCCATGGAAGGGTTTTTAGGGATACAGGGATATTGGCCAAACAATTAAAGGGATACGGGATATTTTTGTAAATATTTAAAGGGATACTTGGATCAATTTTAGGATATGGGCATACAAAAGCTTTCTGAATTTTGGGGATATTTGCCATATTTATTTTATGGATATTGGATATGTTTTTCAAAATAATTAAAGGAATTTGAGATACTGGGACCCCCTTCCAGGGCCTCACCTTTCGCAAATAATGTTTGCCTAATCTGAATCCAAACTATTGTACACTCAGCTCAGATGGTATTCACAAAAATGAGATAAAAAACAAACAAAAAAGAGACAAAGATCCATGAGAAAAAAACGCAGCAAGCAAATCGCTTAACGAAATGTGTCATTGGGCCAGATGTGGATCGTAAACGAGCATTTCAATATCTACCCCGTGACCTTGACCGTCTAATATACAAACATGAATCAATTACGCGACAAATTGTCTTGCCAAGTGATATGAAAATCTAGCGAAGGATACGAAAGTTATGACCCGAGCACTGTAGAGAATTTAAAAAGTAACCAAATTTGCGTGTATTGGCGATATTTCAGTTCTCGCGAAATCTCTGGCTTTACAGTTGGTAATGGGCTTGTTTATATGTGCTTTGTGGTCACCTGCTGGGGAAAGGGCTGACCTCTTGGCTCCCGATTGTGGTGTCTGCTGTGAGTTTGTCACTTTACCATTGGTATCCTGGGCTAGGTGTGGTACTTGATTGTATCGATTCCTGATCTTTGCACCCTTACTTACTTTGATGGCCTGAGAAACGAAAGACAGGGCATACGCTTTTATCTATAACCTATCTATCAGTTCAAAGAAACAAACCATCAAAGAACAGAGAGACATATGCTATTAAATAGCTCTAAATGTACAATAAACGATATAAATGAAGCATTTGTAAAAACGACGAGGCATAAAAGGAAATACTTTAAAGACAAAGCATTTCTTTAACTCGTACATAAACATGTACGAAAAGTAGAAAGAAAGGCGCAGATCAGGAATCGATACTATTAACCAGGAATACCATATAGAAAAGTGAGAAAAAGAAAACACAACATGAGGTCAGCCCTTTCCCAGCAGGTGATCACAAGGCTGCAACAAACAGACAATACAGCATAACAAATACAAACATGAAAACCAACCCTCTCATCTGTGGATAAGCCTATCAGTCGGAGCCATCATAGAGTCTGATGTCCGACCCGAGGGCGTCCAAATAAAGAGAAAAGCAACGTTGCCAACCATGATTGGTTTGACCACCAAGCATGCAGTCTGTTGCAATACATAAATGTTATAACCAGTCTTTATCATATGACGCCGCGTCTGGTAGTGAAATAACGCCATGTAATAAAATCTGTAAACCACTAGTGGTTTATCGATTTTCGGGAAACGTAATGACGTCCATAACAACATTGCGTACATAATGACAAAATTAAAACGTTTTTACGGCAAAAACGAGATTTTAAAGTAATATTAATGTCATATGATAAATAGAATCTAACATTCGTGCCCTTGTATTATTGAATTTATTAAACTCGTTGCGAAAAAGAGATAAAATGCTCGGCAAGCCTCGCATTTTATCTCTTTTCCCCAACTCGTTTAATAAATTCAATAAAACATGAGCACTCATGTAAGATCCTCTATTTACTGAACTGAGCAGAATATTATCAATGCCAGCAATTTTCTTTTATTTATGCGCCAAGTTGCCGTAAAATTCTGGCTCTGAAAGACCCTGGCGCAAAAGAGTTTTTAAAAGTTTGACATGGAATTCATACATCAAACCGTAGTATTGGCGATACAATTTAGAAAACGTTTTACGAGGTTTATGATATATAATGGTCTGGATGGGGTATAATGATTAGTGAATAATGGCCCTTTTTATAATGAATAGTGAATAATGAGCAAAAAAATAATGAATAGCGAATAATGAGGGCCTAGAAATTAATGAATAATCCTATTTTTTTCAATGAATTAAAGAAAAAATTAAAGAATAGTGAATTATCAGATTTCTTTGCCACCTTTCTTACTTTTAATGAATAATTGTTCTTATTTTAATGAATTACTCCAACTTTTAATGAGATGAATAATGGGCTAAATTTTTGATGAATAGTGAATACCATACCCCCCATCCAGACCCTCATATATATCCAGCTCCCAAAGTCCCTGGGGTAAGAGCTGAATAAAGAGTAAAAGGAGTAGATATCAAATCATAGTATCGGTGATAAAATTTAGAAAAAGTTTAACGAAGATTATGATACAAGTAGCCTTGTTTAAGGAGTTAAAAGTTTATTACGAGTGTTGAAATTTGCAACATGGCTAGTAAAATGGATGACTTGAGAAATATAACCTCCGTAGGATGTAGAGCGAGGAACATCACCATCTAAAAATGGGAAATTGATACATGTAATTTCAAAATCAAAATCGTCACGTTATCGTATATTTTGGTAGAAACAGTATCATTAGAAACGGACAAATACAAATAAAAAGGCGTCGGTAATAGAGGTATTGGCTTTATTAAGTTGAAGCTTCGAAGGGTATAATTGATTTACCATATTGTCGAAATATGTATTAGCTATGTTTAAAATTAACATCCCGATATCTGGATGAAGTGTTAAAGCGCCAATGATGTCAGCCTGCTTATCGCCAGAAGGAGACACAGTCAAAAACTGAGATAAAGCAATTGTACACGCCATTTCTACTGTGATTACATGTATTGCTGTGTAGTTCTGAATAACGAGTAAAAGCCCATATTTAACTTTTTTCTACCACATTTGATGTCTTTAGTGAGAATTAACACCTTCGGTAAAATAAATTTTCGTGCTGAGTTTCTGCCTACACAGGACCGTTTAAAAGATACACTAGGTGGGGGTATCGTGAATCTATATACACCGTATCTTAGTTTATTACCCCATTTATGCCTTATGGAATTTCCCAACCTTTTCAGTCGAACGAATCCATTTCGAATTTAAGCCTGGTTGTTAGGTAGTAAGTTTCATTTTCATTAAAGTAAATTATGTAAGCAAACAATGCCGAACCTGATAATACGCCGCATTGTGCGACGTCTGATATGTTTCTGCACTGTTTGCCGATGTCCCATAAAAAGGACGCTAGGCTTAAATGGGCTAAACCATATGTGTATCTAGAATGTGGAATGGAAATAAAAGACTTTCACCGCAGTTTTTGGATGTTTTTATGTTTCTGCACATTAATTACAGGCTGCGTTCATGCCTATCTGATAAGGAATGTGTGACGTCACATTGCCCCAAATGGCTGTCCTTCACATTCTCAATTTTCTGCTATACAAACATCTGTATCTTTCTTATTTTTCATTCGATTTTTTTCAGGTTTGTGGCAGAATGCATGGAGAAATTATTTGCGTTTCACTTGCATTCGATATTGCTGTCCCATTTAAAATTAACTTCTTTAAATGTTTGCAGTGGTATTATTTTGATGCCACATTCGTTATACGATACGAAACTTTGGCAACATTCTAAATCATTAACGTCTTAATAGGTTTATAAAATATTAAGCACGTGCAAATTTTCACTAGTTTCATATTTTGTACATTTCCATTAACACCTTTAAGTGAAAAAAAAAGAAATGATCACGAAGGGTTATAAAACTAGGAGTGGTTCCTGAATAATTTATCAACTATCCCTGGTTGTCCAGATAGAAATAAAACAAAACAAAAAACACACAAAAATTAGAAATAAAGGTCAACGTCGCGACAAGAAGCTTTTATCTTCAGGTGTGGTGTTTAAAGAAATGCGCCGTTTTAAGTTCAGAGTCAATTTCTCATAAAATTGATAATAGCAAGTCACGATCCCACTGCATAGGATCAGGCCCAATGCTGGACATTGCAAATGTAAAGCTGACTTTGCAAAAGTTGTTAGCATTTTAGCCAAGGCGTTTTCTCTTGTCTGGACTCCGCTTGCAAGAAGCTATAAATTATTTAGCTAATGAGAAGAAATTGAAAGCTTTTAACACATACACGTGCAGTAATGGCGAGTCACTTTATTCTTTATGATAAAAAGACGAAGTGGCTGGTAACTCAGATCAATAACACCTTTCATACACAAAGCACCAAATATTCTGTCTGAAAATGTCTTTTCACAACCACAGACTAACCATATGCAATCAGTACGTTGGACCATTCGAAGTAAACATGTATTTTTGCAACTTGACAGTGAAGATACAGTTGAAATGCCGAACAAGTTCAAGATAAACTTCAGAAACAGAGATGCATAATTTTTAAGACATTTTGACCATCTACCCCCAACGTCCTCCCTTAAAAAGGACATATTCATACATATTGTTTGAATACATATGGGATAATCCAGCAGAACCAGAAGGTTAAAATTATTTGACTTATCCTAGTATCCTAAAAGTACTAACAATATGTTACGTATAACCAACCGATGTTAAATGACGGATTGTGAATAAAAACGATCCAATCAAACATTCACATTGCAAAAAATGATTTGGATCTGCATAGCTTTTGCCATTTTGACTATGCATCTACACCGAACCGAGAAATGTAAAAATTGAGTGTAAAAATATTGACGTTCCAATTTTGCACGAATTAGCGAGTGTGAATGGCCAGAAAAGAAATATACATAAAAGTAAAAAAAATACAATAGGCAAAACATGTTGTTAAATGACTTCAATAAAAGACCTACTCTGTTTGGCTGAAACTAGCTTTCGCTGGCTGTGACAGATCTTGAAGTATACCAACGATGAACTAAATTTAGCCCAGGACAGGTAGACATCAGATTTGTCAATGCTACCAGACAGTTAACAAATAGACTGGACTAAAATTACCCTAGGACAAGTAGACATCCCTTTTGGTCATCTAAAAATTAATTAGACTATCATGATTTCTCATATATATTTCACAGGTAAAATGTTTTGAATTTAGAGTTTGATCATTTTATGAGAAACAATACTTAAAATCATGTTTCAGAAACTTGAAAAGCAATTGTTGAAATAATTTTGTTTTCAGTGCACAATGAACATCAAACTTGAATATATGAAAGGAATTGATAGAAAATTAGGAAAAGATAGACATTGTCATATAACGAAACATTTTGTGTATTCTTTTTCAGTTAACACCAGGATATAAAAGTTAATCTCAAAAGAATGCATCAATTGTATATTAACAGCTAGGGTAAAGTCGTGTAAATTCGGACGATCAGCTAAATTAGATAACCGACTTTATTTTATCACAAACAGTGAATTCAATGCATATCAAATGTGAGTAAAAATTGGTATTTTTCTGCAGTGAAAAAATATCGTATTTTTTCACTAGTGACTGATACGATTTATATTTTCACTGTAGAATAGAATAGAACTGTAGCAAAACAAGGCTTTCTTGGCGATTTTGTGACTGAGATTTTTTAACATAAGGTTTTAAGTGAAGTATATTTGTCAAAAATAACGCTACGCATGTTGTGACGTCAACATCAAACATAATGACGTCACTGTTTGACCTGGCGTAGCGCCAGTTTGCACGTGACGCCTACCCTAAGGCAAACTCAATAGACTTTCTTTGAATGCTGATTTCTTGCGTTTCATTCGTTAAAATATGTATCTAAGCCATTTTCTAGGTGCAAACTATGTTTACACCCAATGTTATACCCAATAAACACACTGCAAAAGTCAAATCGAACGAGAAACGACCAAGTAAAAAGTAAGGATTCTGTATTTCCGTTGAGTATAAAATAAAGAGAAAATTTACTTTTTTTCGGCAAATACCAAATATATTTCATCTTGTGCGGTGAAAATATCAGCATTTTCACTCGTGCTACGCACTCGTGAAAAATACTGATTTTTTCACCGCAATCGATGAAATATATTTGGTATTCACCTCAAAAAAGTAAATATCCTCTATTTGTTTGACTATTGGAATAAAAAATAAATTAACTAAGCAAACAGTGAAAATCCTGGCTCATAAGGAGCCGTCTCATCTGGATTTCCACTGTTTGTAAATGTATGTCCGAATTTACCTGATGTCCGAAGTTACCCAACTTTACCCTAGTTCTCCGATTGCCAAACTTGAAAGGACATCAAGAACTACGACATAAATCAGTACTGAACCCATCTAAGCCAAATGGAATTTCCTAAGCTTATCGTTTTGGACCAGTCCATTTCGGTTTTAAGGGTTGTTGGGTGGTATTGTTCTTTTTTATTTAATTTTTAATAGAACATTCTGAAAGCAAACAGTGGAGAGCCTGATCAGACGCCGCGTTCTGCGGCGTCTGATCTGGGTATGCACTGTTTGCCTATGTCCCCAAAAAAGGACACTAGGCTTATATGAGTTAACACGAAACCCCACTCACATTGGGAGAATCCACACACAGTCAGTAACAAAACACCTTAGAAAGCAGCTAACAGGGACACTGGACTGAGCGCACATTATTTATGGGTGAAAGAACTCGTATTTATGAATTCAGGATTTTTCGGCTGACTTTGTCAGCATTAAAGACAGCATAAAATGCAACCATGCAGATTATAACAGTTTCATTGACTTACTTTGAGTTTATCTTTAAAAAAAAATAAGTACGCATACTCCAATTTTTAAGGTTTGTATTTCTAACGTTATTTATTTTCTAGGAAACTTTGAAGTTACACCTTTGATATAACCTATTTCGTTGTTACTCTTATTTCTTTCCTGAAGTCCCAGTCATTATTTTTTCAGTCATGTTAGGACGTTTTCTTTTGTTGAGCCAGTTCAAAGCTGTGAAGGTGAAGCATCATGCTCAAGGACACACAACACAGCACCTCCGGAGAGTCTCAGTCATGCGCGTATCAAAAGGGGGAAGGGCCAGAAACCCCCTGAAATCGCAAATCTACAGAGTTTCTTAGCATAACTTGTTCGGATCTCAATGAAAAGTCGCAAAGTAAGCTACCAAGCCCACATTCAATTTTGGACCATCATCAGCCCGCCAGCGGAACGCCATTTAAATGGCGTTTCGCTGTCGGGCAGAAGATGGCCCACTTGTAGTGGTAATTGGATCCCTATTCCCATCATCAACTAAAAAAACATAAACAAAAACAAGAAAAAAAATCAGAGGTATACCCCCTTTGCCTTAAATTCTAGATCCGCGACCATGCCGGTTATATCCCGCTTTAAGTGGTATTTAGATCCTCTATCCCCTCATCAACTCAAAAACCCGTTGTCTGAGTTGAACCTCCTCCAACAAAATTTTCTGGATCCGCGCATGGTAAAGGGTACCGCCTACAACATTGCCTACTATTTTGTTTTGTTCATCTATTGTACACTAAAACTAATCATTTTCACTTTCAGATTCAAGACCCACATACAACATCAAAACAATATGAACCTGAAGGCATTAACAGTCATCTCATCCTACGTTTACTTTTTGTGCCTATGCATTTCACCTATGAATGCCTACGGAACGAGCGAGATCAAAAAAGGATATCAAAATTTAAATGAACTGCGCCATAGTGATGCCCAACATGACATTTCATCTTTACGTGAACCACACCATAGACACAAACGAGGATTTAGGTCATCGGTAGCGGAGCGTATCGCGCACGGGTTTGGGAAAAGGACTATATCTGTGTATACCGGCGTGAATCGACTTGCTGACCTACTGAGCACAGGGTATAGAGAAGACGAGGTGCCACAAACGAAAATAGGGTGAGGTTCAGCTGTATTTTGGGAGTGTGCGATTCACAAGGTGTTATTAAATGCAGAGTGTAAATCAGAGCAGACTATGTCCTTTTGCGAAATTGCATTAAAACCGGTCATCTCGGATCTCGGGGGGGGGGGGGGGGGTTACTTGGGGTAATTTTGGTACGATAGTTGAAACCTTCCCCAATCATATAATTGGTATTCGAAAAAAAAAGACCTATTCATATACTTGATTGAACAAAATGTTTACATATTCATATACTGTTCTTTGATTTTTATACCCTTTTTGCTATCTGTAAACAACGTTCACAAATAAATATTACAATTTTGGTTTCTGAGCTGAATATCTGGGCAAAATATGAGTATTTTCAAACAGGGATGTCAGAAAATTTATATATCAATGATGAAAAACTGGGTCAGTCATATACTTTTTCTTAGAAGGGGGGGGGGGGGGTTGGTATACCTGGCAGCGCTGAAAGAGGGGGCTATTCGGGCCGCACATCCGTACTATGTCATAAATAGGTAGTTACCCCCCCCCCCCCCCCCAGCCGGGCATACTTTTGTCATGGATAGCCCTTCAAATGGAACACTGTTTTTTGGCAATAACATTAAATCTAAAATGGGAATTTTAAATTTGATTCGAGAAATATATATTTTATCCAAAAAACCCTAACCAAAAATATTTTTTTAAGTTTGTATACGTTTTCATAAATGCTGGGATAGGTTGGAATTTTAACATTCTTAACGTTTGATGCCAAATAACATTCCCTTCTTGTACCTTGAGCGATATGGATCAATGACCATCAGTTGAATATAAAATCATTTATATACTAATATAAGACAATTTACAATGCTTCAGGGTTTTTTTTAAATGTAGCTGCATTCTGGCTTGCGTTGCTGTTTATCAGCAAAGTCAACAATATTTCAGTTATCTAACCATGTCACAAAGATGGTGACACAAACGAAAGGCTACATCTGTAGATGTCTACTACCCAAAATGCCCTCCTAGTTGGAAGCGCCCATTTGCCTAGCCATTCCATGAATGGGTCTGCTTATTGATCTCACCACTCCCATGTGAAAACAGGCATATTTTCCATCATATAAAGAAGCAGTAAAAGTTAAATAGATATAGATAAAAGAAGTTATTGTGAAAAATTAAGTCTAAAAACTTAACAGCTGGAGTTTAAACGGGTATTTTCATTCCAACAAAAACTAAGTTATTTATTTTTACAAGATATCAGAGCAGTAAGATTGATATCATTCTCCGCAAAATTTTAAATCTAGTTAGGTTTTTGCTATATCTATGCGCATGCAAATTTTCAGGGTGAAGAAACCTTCATGTAAAATTTTAAAAACTAAAATCTGCGGTCCATTTGAGGTGCAATATACCAGTAGACAGCAAAGGAAACACATATTTTTCAATATCCATTTAATACCAGAAACTGTTGTCAAAATTCACCCAGATTAATAAGAATGTGTTCGACCGGACGCATGGGATCGTTCCGGACATCTTTATTTCAAGCAACTGTCCAAAAGAACAGTTTAAAACAATTGTTTGAACACTTACTTATCTGTCTTATAACAGGACTTCAGTTCAGAGTGCGTAAAAGATAAATAACTTTCTTATTTTTTTAACCAAAACATATTTTGGTTCTTTTGAGCACCCAAAACATATGCTAACATTATGGGTAAGAAACTATTTATAATTTTACGCTGATTTTTTTGTTTGTCTAAACATGTTTTATACGCACTTCTGGCTAATTGTCCGATAATGTAACTCATTCACGTTGGTCCATCTTGAAGAATTCCAGACAATTTAACCTTTAAAAGTAGTCTGTATATCTTGATTATGACGCAGAGTATTTTTTATTAAAATCCGTTCAGTGAGTTAGGACATACAACATCTCGAAGTTCGCCTAAATTATGAGTTATTTCATTACGCCAAAAGTCACCCCCATTTATTAGCATTATTCCAATGAGCTATCCGTTTGTGATGCATATGATTATACACATGTTCCATACATCATTGGTACCTTTTATATCATTAGATCAGTATTTAAAGACACTTGCTACTAAATACTTCCCACATTGAAATCTTTTCAAATTTTTGCAGACAGTTTGTTTTATGCATGGACTGTCAATTTATGAAATAAAAAGGATATGTCACCATGCTCAATTTTGCATAGTCTCGCGTGGAAGTTTTTCAGGATTTGACCAATTTTCTGAAAATAATCTAAGTCCTTTATATTAAGCTAAAATAGTTGTTGTCTAAATTTTAAATTTAGTTTTTCCTCATGACCTCAAGCTTTGTAGTGCGCATGGAAATTACCCGAAATTGCCCTTAACATAAAAGTTATAAGATATACCAGATATGCAAAATATGCGTATCTTTTGCTGTTAAGTATATGTGTGCGTTTGTCTGAGCATGTGCGTTAAAAACGATGCATGGAAACGATAGATTTGGAATGTAACAGCAATAATTTCAGAAACTGTAAGAAGTAAACATCTTAGTGATTTATAAATAGTTCTATTTTGAACTTGACAAATAACACATATAGGTATTTTTTCTTTAAAAAGTAACAGACCGCCCACGCCACTAGGCCTGTGCTTTTCTTCTTCTTAATCTTTTAATGCAGGGCGGCTAAATTTCACTCCTTAGAGAGACTCAATGTATAGTTACCATTGGGCGAAGCTTCAGATGGACTTTAGGAATGTTCACTCCTTAGAGAGACTCAATGTATAGTTACCATAGGGCGAAGCTTCAGATGAACTTTAGGAATGTTCACTCCTTAGAGAGACTCAATGTATAGTTACCATAGGGCGAAGCTTCAGATGAACTTTAGGAATGTTCACTACTTAGAGAGACTCAATGTATAGTTACCATTGGGCGAAGCTTCAGATGAACTTTAGGAATGTTCACTCCTTAGAGAGACTCAATGCATAGTTACCATAGGTCGAAGCTTCAGATGAACTTTAGGAATGTTCACTCCTTAGAGAGACTCAATGTATAGTTACCATTGGGAGAAGCTTCAGATGAACTTTAGGAATGTTCACTCCTTAGAGAGACTCAATGTATAGTTACCATAGGGCGAAGCTTCAGATGAACTTTAGGAATGTTCACTCCTTAGAGAGACTCAATGTATAGTTACCATAGGGCGAAGCTTCAGATGAACTTTAGGAATGTTCACTACTTAGAGAGACTCAATGTATAGTTACCATTGGGCGAAGCTTCAGATGAACTTTAGGAATGTTCACTCCTTAGAGAGACTCAATGCATAGTTACCATAGGTCGAAGCTTCAGATGAACTTTAGGAATGTTCACTCCTTAGAGAGACTCAATGTATAGTTACCATTGGGAGAAGCTTCAGATGAACTTTAGGAATGTTCACTCCTTAGAGAGACTCAATGTATAGTTACCATAGGGCGAAGCTTCAGATGAGCTTTAGGAATGTTCACTCCTTAGAGAGACTCAATGTATAGTTACCATAGGGCGAAGCTTCAGATGAACTTTAGGAATGTTCACTACTTAGAGAGACTCAATGTATAGTTACCATTGGGCGAAGCTTCAGATGAACTTTAGGAATGTTCACTCCTTAGAGAGACTCAATGTATAGTTACCATAGGTCGAAGCTTCAGATGAACTTTAGGAATGTTCACTCCTTAGAGAGACTCAATGTATAGTTACCATTGGGAGAAGCTTCAGATGAACTTTAGGAATGTTCACTCCTTAGAGA
The DNA here is from genome assembly GCA_964019695.1 of Loripinus fragilis. Classification (NCBI taxonomy): domain Eukaryota; kingdom Metazoa; phylum Mollusca; class Bivalvia; order Lucinida; family Lucinidae; genus Loripinus; species Loripinus fragilis. The sequence continues at coordinate 53,546,412 of OZ026531.1, forward strand.
GACTCAATGTATAGTTACCATAGGGCGAAGCTTCAGATGAACTTTAGGAATGTTCACTCCTTAGAGAGACTCAATGTATAGTTATCATTGGGCGAAGCTCAGATGAACTTTAGGAATGTTCACTCCTTAGAGAGACTCAATGTATAGTTACCATTGGGCGAAGCTTCAGATGAACTTTAGGAATGTTCACTCCTTAGAGAGACTCAATGTATAGTTACCATTGGGTGAAGCTCAGATGAACTTTAGGAATTTTCACTCCTTAGAGAGACTCAATGTGTAGTTTACCATAGGGCGAAGCTTCAGATGAGCTTTAGGAATGTTCACTCCTTAGAGAGACTCAATGTATAGTTACCATAGGGCGATGCTTCAGATGAACTTTAGGAATGTTCACTCCTTAGAGAGACTCAATGTATAGTTACCATTGGGCGAAGCTTCAGATGAGCTTTAGGAATGTTCACTCCTTAGAGAGACTCAATGAATAGTTACCATAGGGCGAAGCTTCAGATGAACTTTAGGAATGTTCACTCCTTAGAGAGACTCAATGTATAGTTACCATAGGGCGAAGCTTCAGATGAGCTTTAGGAATGCTCACTCCTTAGAGAGACTCAATGTATAGTTACCATTGGGCGAAGCTTCAGATGAACTTTAGGAATGTTCACTCCTTAGAGAGACTCAATGTATAGTTACCATAGGGCGAAGCTTCAGATGAACTTTAGGAATGTTCACTCCTTAGAGAGACTCAATGTATAGTTACCATAGGGCGAAGCTTCAGATGAGCTTTAGGAATGTTCACTACTTAGAGAGACTCAATGTATAGTTACCATAGGGCGAAGCTTCAGATGAACTTTAGGAATGTTCACTCCTTAGAGAGACTCAATGTATAGTTACCATAGGGCGAAGCTTCAGATGAGCTTTAGGAATGTTCACTCCTTAGAGAGACTCAATGTATAGTTACCATTGGGCGAAGCTTCAGATGAACTTTAGGAATGTTCACTCCTTAGAGAGACTCAATGTATAGTTACCATAGGTCGAAGCTTCAGATGAACTTTAGGAATGTTCACTCCTTAGAGAGACTCAATGTATAGTTACCATTGGGCGAAGCTTCAGATGAACTTTAGGAATGTTCACTCCTTAGAGAGACTCAATGTATAGTTACCATAGGGCGAAGCTTCAGATGAGCTTTAGGAATGTTCACTACTTAGAGAGATTCAATGTATAGTTACCATTGGGCGAAGCTTCAGATGAACTTTAGGAATGTTCACTCCTAAGAGAGACTCAATGTATTGTTACCATTGGGCGAAGCTTCAGATGAACTTTAGGAATGTTCACTCCTTAGAGAGACTCAATGTATAGTTACCATTGGGCAAAACTTCAGATGAGCTTTAGGAATGTTCACTCCTTAGAGAGACTCAATGTATAGTTACCATAGGGCGAAGCTTCAGATGAACTTTAGGAATGTTCACTCCATAGAGAGACTCAATGTATAGTTACGATAGGGCGAAGCTTCAGATGAGCTTTAGGAATGTTCACTCCTTAGAGAGACTCAATGTATAGTTACCATTGGGCGAAGCTTCAGATGAACTTTAGGAATGTTCACTCCTTAGAGAGACTCAATGTATAGTTACCATAGGGCGAAGCTTCGGATGAACTTTAGGAATGTTCACTCCTTAGAGAGACTCAATGTATAGTTAACATAGGGCGAAGCTTCAGATGAACTTTAGGAATGTTCACTCCTTAGAGAGACTCAATGTATAGTTACCATAGGGCGAAGCTTCAGATGAGCTTTAGGAATGTTCACTCCTTAGAGAGACTCAATGTATAGTTACCATTGGGTGAAGCTCAGATGAACTTTAGGAATGTTCACTCCTTAGAGAGACTCAATGTATAGTTACCATTGGGCAAAACTTCAGATGAGCTTTAGGAATGTTCACTCCTTAGAGAGACTCAATGTATAGTTACCATAGGGCGAAGCTTCAGATGAACTTTAGGAATGTTCACTCCTTAGAGAGACTCAATGTATAGTTACCATTGGGCGAAGCTTCAGATGAGCTTTAGGAATGTTCACTCCTTAGAGAGACTCAATGAATAGTTACCATAGGGCGAAGCTTCAGATGAACTTTAGGAATGTTCACTCCTGAGAGAGACTCAATGTATAGTTACCATAGGGCGAAGCTTCAGATGAGCTTTAGGAATGCTCACTCCTTAGAGAGACTCAATGTATAGTTACCATTGGGCGAAGCTTCAGATGAACTTTAGGAATGTTCACTCCTTAGAGAGACTCAATGTATAGTTACCATTGGGCGAAGCTTCAGATGAACTTTAGGAATGTTCACTCCTTAGAGAGACTCAATGTATAGTTACCATAGGGCGAAGCTTCAGATGAACTTTAGGAATGTTCACTCCTTAGAGAGACTCAATGTATAGTTAACATAGGGCGAAGCTTCAGATGAACTTTAGGAATGTTCACTCCTTAGAGAGACTCAATGTATAGTTACCATAGGGCGAAGCTTCAGATGAACTTTAGGAATGTTCACTCCTTAGAGAGACTCAATGTATAGTTACCATTGGGCGAAGCTTCAGATGAACTTTAGGAATGTTCACTCCTTAGAGAGACTCAATGTATAGTTACCATAGGGCGAAGCTTCAGATAAACTTTAGGAATGTTCACTCCTTAGAGAGACTCAATGTATAGTTACCATTGAGCAAAGCTTCAGATGAACTTTAGGAATGTTCACTCCTTAGAGAGACTCAATGTATAGTTACCATTGGGCAAAGCTTCAGATGAACTTTCGAAATGCTCCCATTACGCAGTTACGTACGTACGTAATAAAAATAGTAACATTCAATGGAGGTCACCAACTGTGGTAAAAGTGATTTTTTCCAAACCCTTTATAACTGCTCTTAAAGGAAAGAATTCGCTCCCTCTGGGAGCAAATTCTTCCCTTTAAGAGTTCCTGTTTTGAAAAGGGAGTCAATTGAAGAGAACCACTGCTTGGTCCAGTAGTATCCCTCTGATGTGCGTAACCTTTTCCGCGTTTTGGTTACGCCATTGATGCTCACTTATACGAACTTATATTTTATGGTGATTTAGTTTATAAATTCAAAAGAATTGTTGGAAACATAATTTTAGTGGTTATTAAATGAAAATAACCAAACGCTATATAAAGTTGGATATAACGTTGGTTAACGTTGATATAATACGACAGTCTGCGTGCCTGGTTGTAAACCCAATGACGGTTCAAACTATAGCTATGGTTTCCTCTTTAATTGCACGACGGTGGGTCAGGCCTCAGACTCAATGGCGGCTCTGACATAAAGCTTTAATCGCTGGGTGGGTGCCTGATGCTCGTCTGTAGCTGGACCCATCGTGGCGATACTTGAGGTTTTCTTTAGCTCTGACTATCTTTGAGTCGTGTGCATTTTCTTTGTTTCATCATAGTGCGTTTATTTGATTAGATTGTTTCTCTATGATGATACATTGCAATAGTTAGTAAACCTCCATGCGAGCTTAACATTTTTGTGCTACAACAACAACAGAATCTAGGGCGAATATTAGGTACTAGTAAAAAGCATTTAAGCCTCCCGGTGGCTTAGGCTGCTGTCCGTTCTAAGGCGGTGGTTCTGTTGTTGTTGATTCATTGTTGATTTTTACTCCCATTGTGGGATTTTGTAATTGTTTTATGATTTGTTGTGCGTTACTTTGTGTCCATTCTAGTATTGCAATCATCTTGATGTGGAAGAGAGAGCTGGTTGCTTTGCTTTGTTTGTCTTCATGTTGTCTCGTGATTGTAGCGTGGCTCTTCCTCACGGTTCCACGGGTTTGTCTGCAGTTTGTGATTGTGGTATTTCCTGATCATACTCACTATTTTTATGTGAGCTTTAAGGGTATTGGAAGGACTCTTGTCTGTTCAAAAAGTAAATGATTATGGCATGGAAATGCCACATTCATACACTTCATACCAACCCACGGCACCACATGGAAGAGACACAGGACAATTATAGCCACACGACAATTGAAGAAGTGCAACCAGGCCTGATCAGACCTCTCTTACTCAGTTAAATTAACCCTTAAAGCGCAACCTACAATTTGGAGCAGACGACGATTTCAATTTTTGCTACTTTTTCAAAAATAACAAATAAGGCATGATATTTCATGAGAATTGTCTGCTGGCAGTCAATTCTAATGAAATATCATACCTTATTTATTTCGATAAGTAAAATGATGTCGCAAAATTCGTTGTCTGCTGCAGTCGTGATTGACGCTTTAAGGGTGAATGTGAAGCTAGAACTTAGACCTACAGGGACCAGTCCAGCCTACTAAGATGACAACTCAGATAGGCGTTGTGGCATACTGTAAACACTGGACAAGCCCCTGTGGTTAAGATCAAGGACCAAACACAAACCCCACAAACATTGGGCGCAACAATAAACATGATGCTAAAGCAACATAACTAAGGCCTTAGAACGGACAGCTGCCCAAGTCAATGGGGTTGGGTGGTGTAATCCGAGCCTTCTCTGATGTTTAAGTAGCTTTTCCATATTTTGATATTTGCCACTAAGTAGTGGCAAATATCAAAATAAAGAAAAGCCACTAAAACGCCAGATAAAACTGGGACTAGGGGTGGTGGTGGGGTGGGGAGGGCTTAAATTAATTTTATTGGCCGAGTCTTCGCCCTAGGTTCTGCCGATCTCAAAACACAAGCATTGTTTAGCTCGAGTTGAGGCTTTCTAACTTATGCTGTGTGTGGTCACACTGTTCGAATTGTCACGACATAACAGTCTTATGATGGCAAACTTAGAAGTATATCAACTGCTTAACAGATTGAGCTAAAACTTAATATGGTTCTTGGTTCAGACAAGTTCATGCGGAAACCTAAGGAAATTGAATTTTAGCTACACTGGCTTGGGATCTGAAATACTATAACCCTTAACGCGCCAAGAAAAAATGCATCTGAAAAATGTCGTCTGCTGAAGTCGTCTGCTGCAAATAATTGCCTAACATGCAAACAGCGTGGACCCAGAGGAGACTGCTCCTATATGAGCAGTCTGATCTGGATTCACACTGTTTGCCATAGATGCTTCTTAAACATTTCAGCAGACGAGAAAAGCAGGCGACCTTTGTTGCGATTGGCGCTTTAAGGGTTAATTTCGGATGCACTTCTGCATTTATTCAAAATGCATTTATTCAAGATATAGAAACGATTTTGTCAGGAGCGTGCACGATTTTATTAATACGGTCATCATTGGTCATTAATCAAGCTTTTTGAGCGCAATTTGACACCAAGAAAATCATTATCGAAAAGTACTTGAAATATAAATTATAAGTAAAGCATGCATTAAACAGTTCAAGGCGAGAAGAACTCATTTTTGATTACGCACATGGTATGACAGCAATTGAAAAAGGAAATGACAAACGTACAATGGGCACCATTTCACTACTCATAAACAATATTAATCCTGATGCAAATGAACTAGCCAGACTGATTGGTTCTATGTTACATAATAGGTTGACACATAGTCTAAAAGTAAGTGAGGAAGTCTTACAAATGAGGTCGACAAACTATAATTCATAAGCTGGTTTAGTGACGTATTTGTCACAGACTGTTGCCACGAGTCATATACTGGACAGCAAAAAAAACCCGCATAATATTTAATTTCCATTTAATACGAGAAACCGTTATCAAAATTTACCCTGAATTATATGAACATGTTGAAAGGACTCATACGTTTGTTCCTAGTCTTACTATTAGTCATTGTCCAGTTAATTTTCATTTTTTGTAAATTAATGCAAAAACCGCGAAAACAGCACTGTACATTGAAAGTGCCAGGTTTTGAATTCGATTTCACTCCAAACACGTCAAAACGATGTAACAAACAAGAAAACTGCATAAAACTTAAATTACATTGTTGTGGGAATTGTACAGCAGATCCAAAAATCTTCATTTTTCCATTTTTTACAATGGTCCTGAAAACCATCGGAATCACTGGGATGTAAGAAAATATGGTACATTATGCTTGATGTCAAGTAATATACTGTCCAACAGAACCATTTTAAACAATTGTCTTAACGCTCACTTGCCTTTCTTATACACACTCCCGGCTAATTGTCTGATAATGTAACTTGCTCTCATTGGTCCACCTTGCAGAATGCCAGACAATTTAATCATCAAAAGTAGTTTGTATGCCCTGATTATGACGAAAGGTGATTTTCATTAAAATCCGGTCAGTGGTTTTAGGCATACAACATCTCTAAGTTTGTCTTAATCATGAGTTAATTCATTACGCCCAAAGTTACCCCTTTTACTAGCATTATTCCAATGAGCTTTCCATTTGTTATATATTCCATTATACACATGTTCCATACACCATTGATACCTGCTATACTATTAGATCAGTATTTTAAACACATTTATACAATGCGCAAAATATGCGTTTCTTTTGCTGTTAAGTATATTTACTGCGGGTGCCTTAAAGTTGCGATTTGATTTACAATTACATTTTCATCAAAAATGTTTTGTGTTCCGTTTCGGTGAGAAAAATGAACATTCCAGAACACCGTCAATTATTTCACTGACAAACTCCAATTGCACCCAGAGTTTTCGGGGCATTTCCAAAGTTGTCGCCCTTGATGGTAAAGTTGGCCATCACATGCTTCACGCGAACAACATTTGCACAAATTAGTCACGGTAGCCACGCATACTAACCTGTGATTTCGTTTTGCTCCTTGAAAATGATGATTTTTTAAAAAAAAATTAGCTTCATACAGCTGTGCATACTGCATATTACCCGGGGGGGGGGGGGGGGGTCAAGTTTTTTTTCGAATTCTTATTTCTTTTAATTTTTTGGTTTTCAGAAAAATGAATATTATTTTGAGTGTAGATATGTTTGTGGTCATCACAAAACTGGCCTATTTTGGGGGCGGGAGGGGATTATTTATATACATTTTAGGGCTTTTTCTTAAGATCAAGGTATAGATTTGGAATATTTAGGGGATTGATAAATTATGCTTGATATTCCTGATATTTTTTTGGGGTGAACAGTAGATGCTGGGTCCAAGCCTACGTATCCGTACCCCCACGGAGTATTTATGCAAGAATATGTGTCTTAATTTCCACCATGACATTCGTCACCATCAGTATCACCTTTTATAAGACTTATTGGCAGCCAACCCGTACTTAGATGTCCTAAAGCTTGGATGAGTTGACGTAAACCCCGACAAGTGGTGTAGCCTCACTAATCCGATCAAAGTGAGACCTCACTAGCGCATATCTTCCTGTCATTATTAATATTCATCATAATTGGGCCTTGTCGCGCGAAAACCCGTCTTTGGGGTTTCCGACCAGGTCAAACCCAAACCAGCCTGCTCAGCTACAGAGACTAGATAGAAAATGGAGCAAGTTTAGGTTTGATATTTTCCAAAGAGCGAATAACAGAGGCGCTGATCAGCCTGCGCATGCGCGCAGGCAGGTCTGCGCCTTTGTTGTTCGCAAATCCCGAAGACAGGGACCAAACCATCTCGTATCAAATATAGTCGTGTGAATAATAGGCCTTATTGGCTAACACTCAATGGATCTGCACTAGACTTTTCGATGAGGCTTCTAAACTTTATATGTGCGGAAAATTATTGCTCTGGTGGCCATAAGCCTATATTTGACGTCTATATGAACATATTCAATTTCCAAGAGACGGGCACTGTTAACAGAGGAAAATCAAAGCACTGAGAGTGCTGATTGTAACAGTAGCTCTTTAAAGCTGCATAATCTGTAACTTTTGATATTTTCATTTTAAAAATAATGTTTCTATTTTTCAAGAACACAGTAAAAATACTAAAATTCAGGTATACATTTTACCTTTTTCGTAATAATTAACAAATTATTAGTGCCAAAACAGCAACATTTATGTTAAAAATTAACTGTCTAGAATTATTGGAGGGACGCAAATAATTACAAACAAGAGAAAATACACCTGTTTTTATAAGATAATTCACTTTTTCAAGCAGTTTTCAACTGTAGAGATAAGATTTATTGTGACAACATAACTTTATTCTACTTTTGCAAATGATTTAAAAAGAAAATAATTTTTTTCGAAAAATGTTCAAAGTTACAGAGTATGCAGCTTTAAGACGTTGAAAGAAAACAAACATGTTTCTAATTTTCTAAAGATTCCTACCTTTTCACTATATACACGTATTCCAAATTATTTCAACGTTCAAACTATTTCAAAAGTTTCTAACTACTTGTATTTTAATGTAGTTTACTATTCAGTATGTATACCCAATTTTTGAAATACTTCTATGTTTTAGCTACTCGCTTTTCTAACAGGTTGTAATGTTTTTACTTCTTATGCATGCGTTTAATTTTGGCAAGGTCTGCTACCAGTTAACTGGCAGCAGCGATTTTACGTTAAAATCGCTGCTACCAGTTAACTGGCAGCAGCGAATTTACGTTTAAATCGCTGCTGCCAGTTAACTGGTAGCAGCGATTTTAACGTAAATTCGCTGCTTAACTGGTAGCAGCGATTTTAACGTAAATTCGCTGCTGCCAGTTAAATTTTTATTTTGACAAGAAGGTTTGAGTCGGTGACGCATGGTGCAAACCAGTGTTTATACATGCAATAATGTTAACCTGGATCCAGAAATGTGTCTCAGGAGGGGAGAGGGTGTCTAGTTGGAGATCAGGGTGGTTCAGACAAAGTTGCACAATTTAAAATGGAGGGTCTGAGGTCCGGATCCGCAGTACCCCCATTGGATCCGCGCATGTAATTATTCACAGAGGGTTTGGAAACAAAATGGGATTTTAAGTTTTATTAATTTTAGAAGATGTTTTAGTTTAAATTCTTGCATTGTTGAGTCCATTAAAAAGGCCATGCGATTCAAACAGCAAAACTATTATTTTCCGTAATAATAAGATGTGCGCTTTTAAAATTAATCAAAACTAGCAACAACATATTTGTTTGTTTGTTTGTTATATAGTCACTCTTTTACGTTTTTGGAAGCTCAACATAGCCCATACTCACACTTTAACATGAAACAAATTCGGAAACACGTTAAACAACTCATTAAGTAAGGCATTCACTAACATTTTGCTACTTCAGTCGATGCAAAATAACTTTCTATACACACTACAATAAAATACTGAAGCGAACTGGCAGCAGCGATTTCACGTTAAAATGGGTATAACCAGTTAACTGGCAGCAGCGATTTTACGTTAAAATCGCTGCTACCAGTCAACTGGCAGCAGCCATTTTAACGTAAAATCGCTGCTACCAGTTAACTGGCAGCAGCCACTCCGTTTAATTTTCAAACGATACCTATTTTCTACCTACTTGTATTTCAAATTTCTACTTTAAATTGTTTTAAATCTCTTACAATATTTTTTCTTTTTCATTCCTTAACTATGTGTAAGAGGCTAAACATATATTCCCAATGATTTTTAAACATATCTTCTAATGATCTTGAGGCCTATATATAAGCGTTCGCTGCGCATTTAAACATACGTGTATATATTTTTTATTTCTCAACTGAAACATATGTTGTGGGTACTCAAAAGAACCTATGTGTACCCAAAACATAACTTTTAACTGGTAGTTCAGAAAATAATCATAGTTTTACGTTAAAACGTTTGTTCAATTTGACCTTTGTTTTTCCCACTAATTTTAGGATTCCCGTCTTGCAGCTTGCAAAACAGTTCCACGATGACCAGAACACCCTGGTGGATTATTTGAGTGGATTCATAGACAGGGATGGTGAGTGAAATTTATTTATGTATTTTTTATTTATTTATTTATTTATTTATTTATTTATTTATTTATCTATTTATTTATTTATCTATCTATACATTGTTTTGAGAGGGTAGCACAATTACTATCATGCCAACCAAGAGTGACAGTGACTAAATACTTTGTTTAGAATTGCGAAGTAAAACACTTACGTGTACACGTCACTTTAGCTAACGCGAATCGATATATCACTTGTGTATTAATCCTATCCTGAGGATAGGATTAATACACAAGTGATCTACCGATTATAAGTCCCTGATAACTTTGTAAACAAAACATGAAGTCACTGTCACTCTTGGCTGGCAGGACAATAGCTTCTAATCTATTCTACCTTAGAGTCCTCTGTAAATGTCATAATATACTCGTACATCATACAAAACAACATTATTATCACACAGAATAATATTTACAGCATGAAAAGGTAGTTATTCACTAAGAGTGTATAAAACTTTTAAAAATTTAGTGGCTTTGAAATACTTGCCAAATGCGCACATATTTTAAAACATAAATTATGTTTCTTTGAGCAATTCAAAACACATTAGCAATGAAACAATTATCGTGGTAATCAGTGTAAATAGCCGTCCTGAACGGGAGATTTACGTTTGAGCGGATCCATTATTTTTACGAAAGAGCGGAGAATCATAAGGCAAAAGAGCGGCTGTTTGAATCATTCAAATGAGCGAATTTCTCAGGTAAACATCCTGATGCAGAGGCGGATCAAAGATTACTGGAAAGTGGATTCATGAGTATAAAAGATGGTGGTTTCGCTTTGTGGATTTTATCTCATTTATCTTAAATATTCTATGAAAATGAAATAATTTGGTCTCATCGAGACCAAATTATTTCATTTCCATAGAATATTTAATAGCTGGCAGGGTGGGGCGAACACCCTGAACTCCCCCTGGATTCGTCACTGTAGGCCTAATGCGCTCCAAATCACCGAATAAGGACTGGGCAATGTTGGCCATTACAGGGAATACAACTGAGCGGATGCTCATTTAAAGATCATTACCTGGAAAATTCGCTCATTTGAATGTTTTATTCAGCTGCTCTTTTGACTGTATGGTTCTCCGCTCATTTCATACTCCGTCGCGGTATGATTTCCGCTCAAACGTAATTCGCCCTCCCGAACCCATGCCTTGCGCAGCCAATCAGGGAATATATGACGGAAACCAATATCCAAACTGTATGCCCACTCATTAATCCATTTCAGCCACATGGACCTTCCAATCCTTATCTATTGAACGAATAAGAAAGCAGACCATCACTTAAACCAGTACTAAGGGTAGTAAGAGCTGAAGCACTTCCGATTAACTTTTGTGAACAAGCTCAATTAAACCAAGTCTACTGTTTTCAAAATTTGTAGGTTCACTCATTGTCACAAAGATCAGTTTTCTAGATTATTTAGCTATGGTAAAATGCTACTAAGTAGTTTGTTGCTTTCTTCTTAGTTCGCGTTGTGTTTTCAAAGTCTTATAATGCCAGCAACACACTTTTGTTAAATCTTCTCAAGTCTAACTAAAACACTTCTAGAAACTAACTATAAACCCAAAGTTCCAAATCCAAGCCTAAACTAACTCTCTCACGCTGGCCTTCATCTTATAAACTATGAAGTCACGTGATAGAAGCTGACCACAGCGCCACCTAATGCCATCATCATTAACCAATCATATTTCAAGTTTATCATAAAGCGCCCTCTACATAGGTAAGCTTCCATTTATATCACCCAATCGGAAGATACATAAGTGACTCATAGTCATGCCAGTTGCACAATTTCACAAAGGTTATATTACTAATTGTTTGTTTTATTTGATTATTTACGTCCCATCAACAATCTTTTAGTTATGTAGGGACGGGTCTTCCTGGGTTGAACCAGTACTAAGCTAGGATAAATGTGACTTGCTCAAGGACACAACGCAGTGACACCGGTGAGGCTCGAACTCGCGGCCTCTTGGTCTCGAGTCAAGCACTCTACCACTGAGCCACTGCGCTCTCACTGTACCATATGTACAGTACCATGTGAACTGTATTATATATGTCACTCATGAACATCTATTTCTTAAACATCATGGCTTTAAAGACCACACGCAATCAAAATTTTTTTTTCTTATTTCTCGTCCCAAACATAAGTTTTGTACTCAAAAGAACCGCCTCAACGAGACGATATCTTTAGCAAACTCAAACAAATGCTAAAGCTGACGGATAAGAAAATATTCGCAATTTTTCGCTCAAAATTGTTTATCTGGATCTATGTGTGGTACTTGATTGCATCGATTCCTGATCTTTGCCTTCTTTCTTTCTATCAAATTGAACGAAATTAACTCTCTTTGTCTGCTAGTGTCGTCTGCTGATGACCTTTGCAAACAGTCTGAATACAGATCAGGCCCAACGAAATGTCGGGCCTGATCTGAATCCAAACTGTTTGACACTCTGATGGGATTCCTGAAAGAAATTTTCAAAAAAAAAAATTGGTTTTGAAAAAACATAGTTGGCAAACTGCAACAATTGTATACTTTCGATGCATCCATGTTTGCAAGCAATGCACAGAAGACTTGTTACACCTAAAAGGCAGAGAACTGGTAAATTAATTCCGTCGAGACAGGGAAATTCTCCATAAAGGATTTCGATGTAAGTTTCATCAAAATTGCATGAAAAATAAACAAAAAAATGACAATTGATTGAAGTTTTGATACAAAATCGCAGACTATGCTTTATGAGCGAACTTGAATAAAGAGTTGCCTAAAGACTTAACCGAAGTGTGAATTTAAACCTAATTTTGGGGATCAAACACAAAAGTCATGTTTCATTCATTACATTATGGACCGTATTCTAATTTAAATCAAAGCACTGAGAGTATTGATTGGCTAAAGACAAACACAATAAACCATACATGCAAGGTTAAGCGAGAGTACCTGATTAGGCTGTGAAGGAGATATTATATTTTTCAGCATTCAAATAATGATGCAGTAGGCGACACACACACACACACACACACACACACACACACACACACACACACACACACACACACACACACACACACACACACACACACACACACACACACACACACACACACACACACACACACACACACACACACACACACACACACACACACACACACACACACACACACACACACACACACACACACACACACACACACACAGAGTGCTCGCAGGGCCTTAAAATCTGCAATGTTTAATGCGTTTATAGTGTGTTTCATTTGTGTTTAAATTTGTTAAAGCGTTTTTTAAACACACTAAAACACATCAAATAAACACGCTTAACATAAACTTAACTGTGTTTAGTGTGCTTAATGCATTACAAACGTGAGTTAAATGTGTTTGTGTAGCTAATGTCCTTAAAGCGGATGGATGGACGGACTGACAGACTGACTGATGGAGGTGATTGCCAAATCCCCGTTACTTAAAAAAACATGCAGATACTACGCCCTCCGTTAAAAAGAACAAGCACTTTAACTAAATACGTTAAATTTGAGGGTGCTTATTTAATGAAGTGTGTTAAATACTTCGTTGTGTTTAACTCTTCGCCTACTGGGAAATTGACAGCATGCTTTTTGTCATCTGGTTATTTTTTAAAAAAACAACTTTTCGAAAAATTCTTTCAGGGACACTATCAGAGTGTCAAAAGTTTGGATTCAAATCAGGCCAAACGTTAAGTCAGGCTTGCCTGGGTCCAAACTGTTTGCAAAGATAATCAGCAGACGACACTAGACGGCAAAGAGTTTATATGTTTTTGTGTGTTTAAATGTGTTCAATGTGTTTCAACAAGTTTGAATGCGTTTGCATCTGTTTTTCAGGTGACGGCTTCCTAGAGTCTGACGAGTTATTCGGGGAGCAGTATGTTCCAAACCTATGAACAATAGCATGTTGAAGCTTGTTTTATTTAACTTAACCCTTTACTAGATAATAACACCTTTGAAATGTTATGTATTTAAAATATTATGGAAAAAGGAGCATTTGCTATTTTGGAGCAAATTCACCATTTTTGATAATATTTTCATAAGTTTTCAAAACTTAGCTTAACTTTTTCTTGAAATTTTTCTATGTTGTCTAAAAGTAGAAAATGATGTCATGATCTAAAAATAACCCATGGAGTAAAGGGTTAAATTACACTTCAATTATTCTAAGCTGCCACCTCTTTTAGTTTAAACTAACAATTATTTCCTACTAAACATCTTGAGGCAGACATTTTTCAAGTGATAAATGTTAAAAATGTCTACCTGTTATTGCTGTAGTTTTTTCTCCGAACGATTAAATTAGACAGGACATAGTTGTTCTCGTTTATTAGTTACATCTAGTGGCAGTTCTGTGGCACCAAATTTAGCGTGAACGTACCCGTTTTTTTACAGTGACTGAATGTACAAAAAGTGACTATTCTTTTCATCATGGAAGCAAACACTTTGGACCCTTTGGAGCAGTCTTATCGGGGTCGATATTTTTGCAATATGGGCTGACTAAAACGTAATCAGAAGGGAGAGCCGACTATCCAGAAGATCCAGACAACCCACCCGCCCCAACCCCACACACGCAACAACAACAACAACAACAACAACAACAACAACAACAACAACAACAACAACAACAACAACAACAACAACAACAACAACAACAACAACAACAACAACAACAACAACAACAACAACAACAACAACATCACCATCTGGACGGATGGAAGCCTAGCCATGGGGGTTGTGGGAGGCGGTGTGTGTGTGCGTGCGTGCGTGCGTGCGTGCGTGCGTGTGTGTGTGTGTGTGTGTGTGTGTGTGTGTGTGTGTAGGTAGGTGGGTGGGTGGGTGGTAAATTTGCTTTACTGGCCAAACCTTCGTCTTACACTCTGCCGCTGTTAAAACATAGAAGTTTTATTTTTTTGCTTTCATCGACTTCCATTCGGACAATAGGAGCTGCCTCGGCCAGTTCCGACTGCAATTCGTACTGTATGCGAGCAGCGGCACTCAGTTTGCCTTTGTGATATTAATGGTACAAAACTAAAGTACTTGCTCTTTCTGTAGCTTTTCTTGCATGTTTCAGAAAATTCAAGTTATTCCAGTAACATGCAATTAATCTATCTTTTGAATAATGACAACGAAACCGTCACTTTCGAATATACAATGTATGGTGTCCCAATATTGTCATCGCATACATGGATGTATATCCGGCTTAGATAACTATCGAGACTCGCTCTACCACATAGATTTTACTGGCACCAATATCGAAAGCAGGTTTTGTCATGGCACATTCAATATCCGCAAAAAGAGCATCTCTCACCGAACAACAACAACAACAACAACAACAACAACAACAACAACAACAACAACAACAACAACAACAACAACAACAACAACAACAACAACAACAACAACAACAACAACAACAACAACAACAACAACAACAACAACGGTGGCGTTATATCACTTCCAGACGCGACGTCATTTGATAAAGTAATTATTTTATATTATTTCTTTGTAAACTTTTGATTATATTCTTACCCTTAAGTATCATTTTAAAATGTGTTTTCGGTGCTCAAAAGAGCCACCTCATTGAGACGATTCTTTTGAGTGCACACAGCATATTTTTGATCATGATTATTCGCTTTTATCTAGAGACCTGATTTGCGATGGCTGCAAGTCGATATAGTTTTGGGATGTATAAAAAATAATCGAAACTGGCACTCATACGTCTCCGTACTTAAATCTTTGAATATGTTCCATCTTAGAATTCAATTAAAGTATCAAGTTCCATAGTTTGTGACATGAGCCGCAACACGCGATATTGTACCCGTAACTATTTCCTTATCAGCAGCGACTTAAGTCATCAGTGGGTATCCTTTGCAAACAGTTTGGCTCCAGATCTGGACCGACTCTGTCGCCGGTCCTTACCTGGATCCAAACCGTTTGACACTCAGGTCTGATAGTTTTCTTTCAAGATGTTCGGTATGAAAAAGTTAATTTTTGAAAAAAAGTCAGCAGACAACAAAAGCATGAAGACATACATACCCATCCATTGCAAACCATATATAATGAATACTACTCAAGTTTTGATACAATGCACTGTGGCAACCCATTGGACTCTCGATAACTTTCGACGTTTTTCTTCAAATTCACCGATTTTTTCGTGGTAATTGAAAATGTAATGGGCTACAGCATTGTATGCAAATCACACAGTAGACGGTCCCATGGAAGCCCGTTGGTCGGGAAATGCAACATTTTTCATTTTCGAAATTCCACCAAAATTTCAGGCTTTTTTCTCCCTTGTTTCAAAAAAATCTGAAATATAAAATGTGTTTGAGTATATCCGTTTGAAACCCGTTTGTAACTGTTATGGAAAGGTTTGGACTCAATAATCACCATTTGGACCCCCGCCCCGAAAGCGGATCGATATGTGCGACTAGCAAAGGCTAAGACCAGCCTACGCATACACGCAGTCTGATCAAAGCCTTTGCTAGTCGCTTGAATATTATATCACACTTAAGTCACTGACCGAACATCAGTTGGAGCTTCTAAGCTTAAAAGGAGGCTGCACAGGCTCGTCTGAGTCTACACTTGTCAAAATGTCACATTGTTGGAAATTACATGCCGTGGCTCAAAAATTGCATTTTCCGTCCAACGGGTATCCATGACGTCAAAACAACGTCGAATGTAAACGTTGATGCGATGACTTTATACAGCGTTGTGTTAAGGTTGAGTGCCTGCTGGAGAGTACCGAAATCTATAGACTGATAAGTGTATAGTCTCCCAGGCCAATTTTTATTTTATTTCTACTAATGAATATAGTACAAAATCAGTCCTGATAGCCCTGATAGTTTCAGCCTAATAAAACTAAAATATGTTTTATAAATAATGAAGAGACTGGCACAAATCTACATCATCTCATGTACTGACCCAATTATGGGGCCCTCCCAGGGGTTTGGGGAACAGGGGAAAATGCATTTATTTCAGGGGAACAAAGGCCAAGTTTTGAAGAGAACAGGGGTACAAAGACATTTGTGGGGAACATAAAACAACTTTTCGATATTTGGAGAACAGGGGAACAAGCCAATTTATTTCAGGGGAACATGGAAACAAGTACCCCCACACCCCAGGAAAGGCCTCAATTATAAAGATACCCTTTGTTCAGTTTCGTGCTTTAGTAGCTTAAACGCCAATGAATAATCAAACAGATGTACGTTTAGGTGTCTTTTGTTTAACAAACAGAATTTATAAATAAGAAATGAGCTATCAATTTGCTTATCACCATCTTTGCACAGTTCCAAGCAAACACGCCTAACAAGATGTCTGTGCTTAACGCAAGTTGCCTCATGCTATTGAAACAGTATCGACCCGGTATTAATTCGACGTTGACTCGACTTTGAATCAAAATTGTAAGCCTATTATTGAACTTTTTTTTCTGGTATCGATCATTTAATTCATTCGAATTTAAAATGGGTCAAAATGACATTGTAAAAATAAAATACTGGGAGGATGTCGATCTTTGTTTTGTTTGGAAAAATAGCTTTTGCAAAAGCGGCACGAATATTGGAAATTGGAGACCAATATTTGAAATTGATACATATCAGTAGCAAAAAGGTCTCAACTCTTTGAGTGCGAGAAATAAAGTACTTAAACAAGAAAGTAATTTCAAACAAAATAGTCCAATATCAGACTGCTAGGAGCTGAAAGATCAGGAACTATTATAGTTGGCTATATAGATTAGTCAAAATAATAATTTGGAATTTTTCATTTTAAAAATTCGTACTGCATTGAGCCTGGCAATCTATAAACATTTAAAAACCATATTGAAATATCAAAACTTAGCTAATGTAGCAGGCATTATAATTTTGGGCCCTGGTAAAAAACATTAGCCTATGGTGGCCCTTTTTCCCCCACCTTACTCTACATATTAAAATAGTCGATTGCCCTTTCACTTAATTGGCTAAAAAGTATTATACCCGTGTTTTTCTTCATTCCACCCTCTTGTCCAAACAGAAATGTTCAATATATGTGTTTGTCTTACATTTAAAACGCGAAAGAAAAATAATTGACCCGTCAGTGTGATCAAATTAAGTCGTCGGATTCGCAAGAAAATAATGGCCTATTCGCGAAAAAAGCCGACTTTGATGCAAACGAACAACATAGGCGCAGATCAGCCTGTGCATTCGCATACATATGGTTATCCATTAAGTGAAATGACCATGAACAGCCAAAACGAGTTAAGTTCACCAATTGGAGCCAATTTTTGTCCCACATTTTTTTTGGCTTAGATTTTAATTTCTATGTTATTTTTTTACTTATTGGTATAGGTCAATTAGATAATGATGTCTAAAAAAAGTGCTTCTCCAAAAATTTCAATTCATTCAGCCTCATAAAGAGTACCACTGAATTTGAATGTGAACTACGTTACTGTGATGAAGTATACTTGTACATACCAAATTTCTTACAAGACTGAAATATTTAAGAGCTTTAATAGCATGCACTTTTACTTAGATCTCTTGTTGATCAAATAAGCCTATTATGTAGAATCTATTTCATGTTTTTGCTTCTCAGCATGGTCTAAGCAGGTTGTTATGACTTGACAGTGGAATTCAGCTGTATTTCTATTAGTACAATTATTGTTTTAATTGTATCCATCAATCTTGAAGGGTTGACCAGAAAAAAATTATTGGTTTTGAAACAGTAAATGATGAATATTAAAAATTACATTTTCTTTGGTATTGGAAATAATAAATCGTATTCTTGTATAAAGAACATTGTGCCAATAGGTCGGTAACGTAATTCACATACCTTACACTCTGGTCTTATTTCCTGCGTAGAAACATATATTTTTTTCTGCAAAATATCAGATTCTAGTGTGTTAATTCACACTTTTTACACCATCCTTTTCAAATTGGAAGTTAGCTGTTGCATCTAGTTTCATTAATCATGTTGGAATAACACTTTAAAATATGATTATAGAATAATGATTTTAAATATTCAATATATTTGAAAACTTGTTGTGGCTCTCTACAAAGTAAGACAACGCAGAATAAATAATCTAAATTCAATAAATGCCTTTATATGTACATATATTACAAAAAATCAAAGTTTGCATCATTCACATAGATACGCCCTTCTAAGAAAAAATGGCTAAACGTTCATGGTAACGTAATTCACATAGCTAATTTGCTCACTTCAATTGGAGATAAGAAGTTATACATTCAGGTTAACCATTTTATCTAACATATAAACCATAAAAGTTATCGACATAGTAAGTCATGAGAACAAATGGGGTCACTGTGATCAACTGGAATGGACCAGGATGCAAAAGCGAGAGTGCCAATTTCAAACTATACACATAACTTCACCAATATACCTCCAGTGGTAGCAGCAACGAGATAAAATGGTTTGAAAAAGAGAAAATAACAATTGAACAACAAGTCAGAAACTTATAATCACCGTCAATTTGTTGCCTTTGGCCCTTTGATTGGACTAATCTGGGTTTTTTTGAAGAATGTGAATTACGTTACCTACTTGTGATTTACGTTACCTATGTTTAATCCAGCTCATTTCAAAAACCATACGAACAATCCCTTAGAAATTTACACTATTCAATTTTGTTTTTCAAACAGATTACTTTGCATATGGTGTGTTGATATATTGAGTATCTTTGTAAGTTTCATGAATAGGGGAGTTGACGTACCCAGATCATATAGGTAAATCCTTGTTAAAATAAAATTACAACTGCAATATGGTTTCAATTGCCCTTTATTACCTGGGACAGGTTTGCTTTGCTTAAAAAACAAACATTTTTTCAGCTAGTGTATGCATTTAGAGAGGTATTTGGATTTTAGTAAAATTGTAGTAACGTAATTCACAGTAACGTAATTCACAAATTTATGTTTCCACTTATTTTTTCTGTGCAAGCAACTTCTTGTAAAGTTCTTGTATGGTTTGTTTTATAGTTAGGTTATAGTTCTTACATTGGCTTCAATTGCAATATTTGTACCTCTTCTTATACAAATAATACACATAGGGTAACGTAATTCACAAAACTGCAGATTTTTTAGACAACCTCAGATATCTTTTCATCTGCGAAAAATAAACAATTGTTTCCTCAAATTCGTTTCTTTTGTCCATGCACACATTAATCCTCTTGACATAGAGATGTTTGATGTGAGCTTATGATGCATGGTGTGTAAATTGTGAGATGGTTAAATTGGTAACGTAATTCACATTAGATTATGGGACATTAATCATCAATACAACAAAAAAATGTTTTTCACATTTCAATCAGATAAGAGACATTAAATGAAAGGTGTATATGTGTGTCAATAAAATAAAGTTGAAAACTGCTTATAAAAACAGCCATTTGAGCATAATACATTCTTAAAATTACATACTATGACGATGGGTTAGCATTTTTTGGCCATTTTTGAGGCACTTGCTGTTGATAAGCGTCGTAAGGAATGACTATTGACCATTTCCATTGCTTTTTTTTTACTGGATCGGTAAGACCTAAACCTAAACTAAACTTATAAACCTTAAAGCGTTAGAAAATACATTGTTTACATGCTAAAATGGGGATGGGACACAAAAAAGACCGAATTTGTGAACTTAACTCGTTTTGGCTGTGAAATGTCGCCATCACAGCTTCATAGGTCATAGACAAACACATGGGACAAAGTACACCCAAAGCAACGAATATGCATAACAAGTATACGCTTTCGAAAAAGTTTGCTATCTTTCTGCACTTAACTAAAGTTGGTTGTCGTCTACTGACTGAAAGGACAGAAGCCATTTGAAAGCTGTTTGATCTATTACAGCGAATCCAGGGAGAGATCCGTACAAACCATTATGAAAGCTTCTTCTAAATCTCTTAATTATCTTCCAATATTCTTTTAATATTCAATGGTGGATAGTAATGTTGACTCTTTACCTTTGAAAGAACCTAAGAGCTGATTTCATTTAGTGTCATTTCAATCTTCATCAGTGATTGGTATACAAAACAAGTGTAACAAGGTTAGCTTTAAAAAAGCTTAGAACCATCGCATAGCCTATAAACGTTACTAGACTAGATTTTTTTTTTAGTTTTTTAATTTTGCATTTGCTGAGATCACTCTTTTTCATTTCTTCATGCATTTCAAACTCTGAGTATTTTTTGTTTTAGTTAACTACTTGTATGTACTAAGTTTTGAATAGGTGATCCATTGGAAGCAAAAAAAGAATTATGCACATTCCAATAAAACTCTAATAGGGTAACTATGAATAGTGGTAGAGTTCGCCCAAGCCTCCCCAAGCAGACATTTTAGCAGTACATGTATGTATCCCTATTCCTAAATCTAAATCTAATTAACGAGGCATAAAACCTTGGGCATATTGAAACTGATCCGTCTAAATCTGAGAATTACGCCGCACTTTGCGGAGAATATCCAAAGGTCCCATGTCTCCAGGGTTAATTGTTGTAAAAGGAAGCTTAGAACTATCGCATTGCGCATTATTGTAACTAGACAACACGTTTAATAGTTTTAATTTTGCATTTTCTATAGCCACTATAATCACGCATTTCTTTGAATTGGGGACGTTTTTAAAGTACACACAGATTGAAGGCAGAACCGGAAGTACACCTCTGTGGGGATTTTGATTTTGCCACGCCAAGAATATCTGAATTTTCTCCAGTGGGAATTTGGATTCCGGCCCAGAGGAGTAGATCTTTCGTTTCCAGAAGCAAGCCGGTATTCAGGGAAGCGTACTAACGTATATCACCATCGCTGATGCGATGGTGAATATTAAGTACTTCACATGTGACCATACAAGGAACCTGTTGGAAATGAAAATATTTGTCCAGGTTCTATTGTGAAGAGATTATGAACATAGATTTTGATGAAGATAAGAGGAAACTACCAACAAAATCATTTCTCAAAATATTCAAGGGAGTTATCAACCTACCCCTAGCCCAACCAAACTTCATTGTCATATCAACACCTTGTGATAAGTTCAAGAAACACATATTAAAATCTTTTCTATGCTTGCCATTTAACTTTATAATCCTTCAATGATTACCAACGGTGAGTTCATAGTTTGACAAGAGGTTTAGAAGAAACTTTCATAATGGTTTGTATGCATCTCTGTCTGGATTAGCTGTAAATGACACATCCATCTCATCGTCATCTCCGCAAGCGGAGATGACGAAGAGGTACATGGGTCATTTTAGTGTTGTGACACCATGATACAATACATACGGGTACTTTTCACAGAAAGGGCTATCTTAGTCGGTGCTACCAAACATGTTGCAAACGTAGTCAATTATAATTGCCATCCATTGCCATCTACTTGAGGATGGCAGAAAAAAACAACAAGCGAGGCAATCAACTCTCTCACTTAATCAGCGAGACGATTAACCGCAGACAACCCCGTGGCACCGCAAGGAAGAGCCGCTCAACCATCACGAGACACCAAGAAGACAAATTAAGCAAAGCAATCAGCTCTATCTTCCCCATCAAGATGATTGCAATACTAGAATGGAAATAAAGTTACGTACAACAAAACATAGAACAATTACAGACTCCCACAATGGGAGTAACAATAAACGAAAAGTCAACAGCAACAGAACCACCGCCTTAGAACGGATAGTAGCCTAAGCCACCAGGGGGGCTTTAATGCATTTTACTGGTACCAAATCTTCGCCCTAGATTCTGCTGTTGTTGAGGTACAAGAAATGTTCAGCTCGCATGGAGGCCATCTAACTAATGCAATGTAAAATCATGGAGAAACACTCTAATCAAATTAACACACCATGATGAAGGGCTCATGACTCACAGGTAGTCAGAGCTAAAGAAAAACTCAAGTTGAGCCACAGTGAGTCCAGCTACAATCAGAATAATACAACAATCAAAGATCTTACCCATTGGCATCTTCGCAAGCCATGTGCACTAAGTCCACGCCGTTCCTTGCGCGTAAGGAACGACGTGGACAAGTACCCTTGGCTTGCGAAGATGACACATTGGTGGTCGGGTATGTTATGGTACGATTTTCCAAAGGGGTTTAGTTAAGCAGGATTAGATGAGGGTCTGGATGGGGGGGGGAGTCTGGTATTCACTATTCATTAAAAATTAACTTATTATTCATCTCATTAAAATTTTGCATTATTCATTAAAATAAGACCAATTATTCATTAAAAATTCACTATTCATTAATTTTATCATCAATTCATTAAAAGAATTAATAGGATTATTCATTATTTTTAGACCCTCATTAATCACTATTCATTATTTTTTTGACGCATTATTCACTATTCATTATAAAAAGGCCATCATTCACTAATCATTACACCCCATCCTGACCCTCTTAGATGTTGAGGGAACATTGATATTAATAAATGCTAGCGTCTAAGCAGGTCGAATTAAAGCGAGTTACTCATAGTAATGTGACTAGGAAATGCCACGATCACAGACCACAGATCAACCCATGGCACCGCGAGAAAGAGACATAGAACACTAACAGTCACACGATAGCACGCACATAATTTAAGTAAAACAACCAGCTCTTTCTTACTTGGCAAGATGATGCAAAACAAGAAAGTATACTAAGTACTACATTTACAAAGCAAGAACCAAAAACAATCCCCCACATATGGGTATCGACGCGAGAAACATGTCTTCGAGGTTTGCAAACAACAAAGGCCCAGACCAGCATGCGCATACGCGCAGTCTGATCAGCGCCTTTGTTATTTACTTATTTGAAAGTATCATATCCAAACTTGCTACAAGCGAATTTTCAATTTTCTTGCTAGTCTCTGTAGCTTGGGAGACTTGTTTGAATCTCGCATTGTCGGAAACCCCGAAGACAGATTTTGTCGCGAATAATGGGAGCAACAACAAACCAGGAATCAACAAGTATAAGCTTTAAAAAACATCTTTCAGCGCGTATGGTAACTAAAGTAGGTTGTTGTCTACTGTAGCCATGTGAAAGCGACTTTCAGAAGCTGTTTCAAACGGAAGTTATGAGCTATTAAATGGCATACCCTCTCACCGCCATCTCCGCGAGCAGAAGGAATGTGTGGAAAGCAGAAAGATACATAAACAGATCAAAATATACCATCAGGCCTCGAAATATATTAAAATAGGCACTTGCCCTGCATCACATAAAATATTGACATATATGGGACAAGAAATATCAATATTTTCACTTGTCCTACAGCCTGAGGCACTCGTAAACGAACCCTGACCATGATGTTTAAACGTTTTGAGCATTTTCACTTACTGACCACGGACTGATGGATGGACTCACACATGATGCGTTGGCTTTTCAAATGTCTAATAGAGTGATTTAGCTTGTTAGTCTTATTTCATAAGACGGTTGAACTTTTCAAGAGATACCTGTCTTTCAATTTTAGGGTGCTTGCAGCAGGGACACTGATAAAGTTCTGCAAAGGTTCTGCTAATATTTACATTCCAAATAATGCTAAACTGTAAAGATCAGAAAACGTTTTCCATTCCAGTGTCTTGACAATGATAAAATGTATTAGTATACTGAAGGACTTTAGAAACGCACCAGTTATATATTCACTGTCTCTTCCACATGGTTGATTTGAGGATGTTTTCTTCATCACTCTTCATCCGCTTTCACAATGGACCATGATTTGCCATAGTTTTGATTTGCTCATGCGGTTCATTCTGACGTAACACTGACGTTAGTGTTTTTCAACAATTGTCGTCTGACAACTGTGAGATTAGCTCAATTTAAGAGCAAACACTGGTAGCCAGATGTCGTAACCAACCGAAAAACAAGTAAAGTTTCGGAAATAATCGGAAATAACCGTTTAATTACAGTTCCAGTCGCAGCGTTTCTTTGCTAACGTCAGTCTTAATTTTTCAAAAAGCAATAACAGGCGGATGACGTTCACGCATGTCGCGATACTTTTGTCTTCTATGCATCGGGTTGCGGAGTATCTTTTTGCACTAAAACATTTTGATTATTCCTGATCATTAGGATATAAACAGCCAATTACGTCAAAAACAATAATGACGTCACCTAGACGAAATGGACGTTCCCAGAGGCCTAAAACTTCAGGATTTGATTTTGTCTTTCCTTGTGCATTCAAGAACAAATATCGGTTCGAAAACTTTTTCGCGCTCATTATGGAGGTATTGATACTCTGTGACTTTTTAAATTTGGGATGTCTCAGAATAATCGCGACGTCACGGCAACCATAAGCCACAGCGTTTCGATTTTCTTATTGAATGCAAGCTAAATGAAGGGACTTGTCAATTTTGTTTTTCACATAATCAAAATATTACATTTTGACAATAAATTAACCTTTTAGCAGGTAGTGCGTTTCTAAAGTCCTTCAGTATATGAAACATTTGATCAAAATATACCATGCGGTTCAAGAGTTATGAGCATTTTCACTAAAAGACCTGACGCTCGAAAGAGTCTCGTTACCGTTTTGCGTACTAGTGGTCGGACAATGTTAAAATAGAAGAGTACATTTATGTACAATTAGATCCTATTATACTGAACTGACCACGACCAACCGGACTGATGCTCAGCAACGCCTTGTCCATAAAAAAGCCTGTTTTATCACGTCAGTGGTTAGACAATGTTGACATGCATATGTATGCAAAATGTAATAAAAAGATACCGTGTCGCTCAAGAGTTATGAGGATTTTAACTAACTAGTAACGGAGTGAAGGACAAACAGACGAACTCATACCTATGGGTCGTGCAATTTACCCTCGCATCCAGCGATGTTTCACAAGAGCCTCAGATGGGAGTAGTCGCTACGCACTCAATGAATACATGTTTTTATTTGCAACGTGGATAGCTTTGTTTTTGTTTGATTTGATTCTTTACGTCCCATCAACAATCTTTCAGTTAAACAGGGAAGGGTCTTCCTGGGTTAAACCAGTACTAATAAGCTATGACAAATGTGTCCTGCTCAAGAGCCACAACGCAGTGACGCCGGTGATGCTCGAACCCGCGGCCTCTCGGTCTCGAGTCCAGCACTCTACAACTGAGCCACTGCGCTCCCTTCACGTGGATAGCGTAGATACTGATCAGACTGGATGGATGACCAGGCCCCGAGCTATATAAAAAAATATATGCTCAACTCAACTGAGCATGATATTTATCCTGCTTATAAAGGTTAAATGCCATTTTAACCTTTGTAAGCAGGATAAATACAACATCTGAGTGTTTTAAGCAGGAAAAATGATTATTTTTTTTTCAGTATTTCACTTTCTATGAGGAGTTGAACGTTCATGCTCAGCTGAGTTGAGCATGAAAAAAGTTGTTTAGCCTCGGCGGCAGGTTGGCCTGAGTCTTCACTGGGTGCGCATGACATTTTTTCTTGCACTGCCTCATATTCTCCAGAAGTGTCTCAACTCATCATGATTCTTTGAAATTGTAGATTTATCAGGTTTAAGTCAAAGATAAGTCTCTATTCCCTACACGCTTACTGCCATGTTAAAATAAAATGACGGGCTTTAAAACGATACACTAGCTTCCTGTTATATCTTACAAAAGACAGTTGAATATAAACTTGCTTTGCTTCGATGATGTCATCATGAAATGACTTCTAGAGTGAACACTTGTTTTAATTGAACAGGATCTTACGCTGATAAATATTTTGTCAAATGAAAGAGTTGACCCCTATCGCAAAGAGTTTACATTTTCAATGCTTTAAACTGATTTGAAATGGACAAGTTTTTCATGTGTTACTCATAAATGCACATTCTTTAAAATACAATCAAATTGATTGCTTTGCATTCTTTTTTGAGACATACATTACAGCTGTTATCCTAGTGTAGCGTTTTTAAAGCCCGTCAGAATATGAAACACGACGCAAGAAAGCCCTACCTTAACCTATACAACTCACATAATTAGATAATGTTTATGAAAATGTTTAAAATATGTAAATACGTATATGTTGTATCTAATACATGTTTCATTGAAAAATTAAATTGAAAAACAACAGCAACAAAATAAAACTAACAACATAAAACATTTAAGCCTAGCGTCTTTTATGGTAAATCGGCAAACGGTGCAGAACTAGATCAGACGCCGCAGAACGCGGCGTCTGATCAAGTTCTTCACTGTTTGCTTACAGAATGAACTTTTAAAATTGGAATGAACTTGAAAACTTACTATCCAACGACCCTTAAATTCGAAATGGATTCGCCCAATTGATACGGGTGGGGCATTCCATTAGGCATAAATGGGTAAAGGGTTTGCGACCAGGTAGGGTTAAATTACTGTAAATACGGAAATTCTCGCGAGCATTTTATTATCGCGAATGGCATTAAAAGAACATTTGTGTCGCTAAAAATTCGTGACTAGGGCATGATTTACATTATATCAGTAAACTACATAGTGATTTCGGCATTCCGCGAGGATTTTATTTTCAAGTTTCGTGAAAATTAAACCCTCGCGAAAATTTCCGAATTTACAGTAGTCTGCACAGCTCCATAGACTAGCTATATTCTTGGATTTTTTATGTAGCAAGTTTAATTATTACTAACTCTTAAAGGCCGTGAAAAAAAAATGCATCTAAAATGTTTCCTGCTTTAGACGTTTGTTGCATATATAGGAATTTGAAAATCTCATTGACATATATAGAGGCAATAGTGTGGACCCAGATCAGACTGCTGCTATAGGAGCAGTCTGATCTGTGTTTACAATGTTTGTTGGAGAAGCTTCTTTTTCATTTCAGCAGACGACAAAACAAACAGCATCTGTTGTGATTTGTGCTTAAATTTAAGGGTTGAACATTCCACTATACACGGATTCAAAGACAGGTATGCGTCTTTGTTATTCGCAAAAAACAAAAGCAGATTTTCTGACGACAGTCCCATATGAATATTCCAGCTAGCCTCTGTAGTTGAGCATGCTGAATTGAGCCCAATCTTGTAAACTTATGCAAGAAGGCAGCATCTCAGCAGAGTATGCAGTATGCGCTACAATGTTTATGCTATCATAGAAACTCTGCCTGTTTGCCTTGCGATTAGATGAGGTCAAACCAGCCTACTCATCTACAAAGACTAGCCAAAATATTGAAATTCTGCATAAATTGAATTAAATCGCGAATGGATAGGCCATGCATAAAACACATTGTATGCAAAGTATCAAACAGATTTCAACATGAGACGTGTGAAATATTTAGCAGGCTGTATGATTTGAAATTATGAAATAACATACTATTAACCCCTTAAAATGCATCTGAAAATGTCGTCTGCTGAAGACGTCTGCTGCAAATTATTGCCTAGCATTACTGACGAATTAAGTATAGAAGCAAACAGCGTGGACCCAGAACAGACTGCTCCTAGGAGCAGTCCGATCTGGGTCCACACTCGGTTTGCCATAGAAGCTTCTTAAACGTTTCAGCAGACGAGAAAAGCAGGCGACTTTTGTTGCAATTGGCCCATTAAGGGTTAAAATCAAATGTTCGAGGAGCACACTCGCTATCTTAGAAAGTTGTGGTAATGCCGACGAATTACAGTATGTACAAATCTGACATGATTTGTGTGTATCATTTAATCTTCACAGAAAACGTCGCCACTTTGGATTGGGTAAAAGCCATTCTTTCAGTTTAAATATCGCACTGCATCTTGGGACATAGACTGATTACCATTTTTCGTATCGGCGATCGGCGACAGAGAAGGTAATTAATGCCAACGAGGGACCAGTCTTAAGAAAAAAAATAATGCCTTTTCAGAATATCGAAGTCGGCTTGAAAGTGTGAAAAAGTGCGTGTCTGCTCGTCTGTAAAACTCGCCTTTTCTACTTTGAGGTCAATTATTTGAGCACCCTATATGCATTAACTGTGCCACTATTTACAATGTCCAGTTTCGTACTTTTTCAATTTATCATTTATTTGTTGGTTGTTATATTACAAATGAAGTAGAGTATTAAGACCTCGGACTTTAACTTTCGAAAAGGGCTCTGGTTGATTTAAGAAATGAATTCGATTTTCGGAATGTTCATGTAATCATGCATACTTCGGGTCTCTTGCAAAGTAAATGAAGCCCGAAGGGCTTCACGTTAAGTTTGCAAGACATCCGAAGTATTCATGATTCCATGAAGATTTTTAAAAAAATGAATTCATTGCTTATATTGACATTTTATTATAAATATCTAAAATATAAAAAGAATATTTTAATTTAGAAATTAAAACAATTTTGCGCTTGAAATATAATCGTATTAACGGTTTAGTCGGAGTGTAAAATTGAAAAGCCAGCTTGAACACGGACAGCCAATGGAGCAAACAAGAGGTTTGTTTTTCACGTGCCACAAGGGTGTGGCTCGCTGTCAATCTAAACACCAGTATCACTTCTGGCAAATGAACTCGATGTTCGGAGCGTATTGCAAGGGCAACTTACAAGTGAGCTTGGCAGCTACCAATCAAATATGTGCACTTCATAAGGCTATGAACGGTTGCAAAAACCTAAGATTCATTAAAGGATTGCTCGAAGATGTAAATATATCTCTATGTACGTGCTTAACCCATAAAAGCCTAGCATCTATTTTATGGGACATGGACAAACACCGCAGAACCAGATCAGACGACGCACGTTCTGTACTAATGTACTTATTAAAATGTGAATTAAATTGTAAATTACTACCCAAAAACTTAAATTTAAAATGGATTCGTCTTAATGATAAGGCAGGGAAATTCCATAAGGCAGAAATGGGGTTAGTCTAGAAACCTTTTTCTTAGCAGTCATTCATTGAAGCGGACGACCGTCGAACGAACAGAGATTATGGCATAGCCCCTATAGCTCAGGGGTTAGAGCACTGGTCTCGTAAACCAGGGGTCGTGAGTTCGACTCTCACTGGGGGCATCGTTTTATCCCTTCCACAACACAACTGGGGTTTGACATATGCATCATCTTTTACAGTGCCCTTTTTGTGGGAAAAATGCAGAGCAATGCAGATCCAGACGAGATGCCACAGAACGCGAGTCTGGTCTGAGTCGCCACTGTTTGCTAAAACAAAAATCTATCTAAATTCCAATTGAATTGAAAATACCACAGTAACTATCCTAAAATCGGGAATGGATTCGATTCGTTCAATTGGTAATGATTGAAATGTCTCGGCTGAAAGGGGTAAATGGCCACAGTATCTACTGTCGTGCCAACCAAGAGTGATAGTGACGTAATACTTTGTTTACAATTGCAAAGTAAAACACTAACGTGTACACTTCACTTGTGCTAATAGCGTGAATCGATGGATCACATGTGTATTAATCCTATGCTGATGTTTGAAATTTTGCGAGAACATCAGTTCATATGGTAGATCCAGATTTGTTCAAATGGCGACATAATGACATTCAAAATGGCGACATAATGACATCATATATGGCAGTATTATGAGCCATCTTGAATAAGTCTGTTGAATAAATAGAGAAAGACATATAAGTACTGGCCCCGAGGTTATAAACTTTTTCATGCTCAACTCAGCTGAGCATGAAATTTATCCTGCTCATAAACGTTAAAATGCCAACAATTGTTGGCATTTTATCATTTATCTGCAGGATAAATACAACATCTGAGAGACTTAAAGCAAGAAATTTCTTTTTTGTCGGTATTTTAGTTTTAATGAGCAGTTGAGATTCGTGGTTAGTTGAGTTGAGCACGAAAAAAGTTTTATAACCTTGGGCCCTGGTTTATTTATATGTTTCGCCTCTTTAGCTCAGTACTTAGAGCATTGGTTTCGTAAACTAGGGTTCGTGAGTTCGACTCTCACTGGGGCAACAAATGATCTTTGTGTGCCAATATCATACATTTGTTTCGCATTTTCCAATAAATTGTTAAAATTTGCTGCAAATAATACAAATCCTGCTTAGGTTTTGTTTTGTTTGATTTAATTCTTTACGTCCCATCAACAATCTTTCAGTTAAACAGGGACGGGTCTTCCTTGGTTGAACCAGTACTAAGCTAGGATAAATGTGTCTTGTTCAAGGACCACAACACAGTGACGCCGGTAAGGCTCGAACCCGCGACCCCTCGGTCTCGAGTCAAGCACTCTACTACTGAGCCACTGCGCTTCCTGATTTGCTTAGGTGGATGGTTAAAATCATATGGTTACATATTTTGTCTCTGTCTTTTATTGCTTTTCATTCGTTGTGGTGTTTATGGGCAATATACATATATTACAATTAAAATGGAATTAAGTGGAAACGAGCTTAGCGAGTGAACCTCTTATTTCTTTATAATTGTAATGTGTGAGCTATGACCTATTTATAGTTTTCTACTCCCCTTCCCTGACTGGTCTTTTGGGAATGGTAGTATTTGACCACTTAACAGATTTACTTAATAGATCATAGACATAACAAATATTTACAAAATATTTGATTAAGTTGGCCAAAAATTTAAATTTCTGTGGGGACTTATTGGTTGTGGAGCACAGGAGCAGATGAAAATGAAATTTCTATAAAGTTTGTTATCATCTGTTTTGCCATTTTTTTTTCAGAAAAAAACCCCTTCAATTATTACATGTTTTACTAAAAACAGGATGGAAAGTTTCCAGGGCTGATACTGCTCGCGATTCACAACCCATATCAGCCCGCTCACGTGAACCCATATCAGCCCTCACGTGAACCTATATCGGCCCTGGCGTACACCCATATCGGCCCTCATGTGAACATTCAGCGTCATAAACGACGTCATTCACGCCACGGTGATGTAAAGACCTGCCAGTAAACATGTAACAAAGGCCCTCGGGCAAATACGGAGACACCGGACCGATATGCCTGGAAACAGGGTGGTGGCCATGTACTAATCTCTAAATAAAAAAGTCAAAACAAATGTTAATCTTTATTAGTCTCTGAATCTTTATTGATCACACAATGTGCATTTTTATTAACCCTTTATAGACCACGAACCCCATAAATCGGTACTTAGGGGAACAGTAGAACCCGGATGAAATGCCCCACAATGCATCATTTCATCAAAATCTACACAAGCTGTTTGCGGAGGCAAAATAATCTTCAAAGAAAGAAATATAATTGTTTTTTTTTTTGTTTTTTTTTGTTGCTTTACGTCTCAAGTCAACAGCTATGGTCATGGCGGGACGGTCAGTTCACCTTACCACACTTTTTCCTGGGCCAGCTTGAACAAGCAGTTAATCAGTACTTCGTGTGCATAGTTTCGCTTGTAACTGACAGCAACCCTTCTTGAATGATCCAGCGGAAGGGAGGAGAATAACCGTCGAAATTATTTCACGATCTATCTCCACGAAAGTATGGGACGGGGCCGGGAAGAAATATAATGATTTGTTTTCAGACCGATGGAAATTTCAATAACAAAATCAGGATGGTCCATTGTATATATCGAGGGATCATAGGTTATAATTTCTAAAACATATTAGATATCTTTCCCTGAAGATCGATTTTGTTTTTGTCTTAGCAAACATTGTAGACCCTGATGAAATGCCACATTTTTGCAGTAGTTCATCTTGGTCTTCACTGTTTGGCAAAGTATCTTTTTGGTGATTCAGGTCTACAACTGATTAACCCATTTAAGCCTAGCGTCCTTTTAACGGGACATCAGCAAACAATGCAGAATCAGATCAGAATGTAGCATCTGGTTATGCTCTACCCTGTTTGCTTACAGAATTTACTTTAAAAAATTGAGTGAAATTGTTAACTATCCAACAACCATTAAATTCGAAACGATTTGTCCAATTGATAAAGATGGGAATTTCCATAGGCATCAATGTGTTAAGCAAAACCACTAAGCCATAAAAGCAGGTCACAGATATACTGATACATGTACACTTAGGGGATAACTGTATTCAAAATTTTCATTTGGGGAGGTATATCGTCGGATAGACGGTCGTTAGTGGAGCCGTAAAACGTGATTTCCGAACGTATATCCGACGATATACCTCCCCAAATGAAAATTTTGAATATGGTTATACCAATTCTAATGCACTATTAACATTTACCCTCCAAAAAGACGGCGAAAATGTCCATTGTTGCGCCTGCCAGCTGCATAAAACCGCTTGCAAGCCGCATATATTCACTTGTCAACCAATGAAAAGCGGCACTACATAATGACGTCGGGTTTGCAACAGTATATCGCAGGATATACTGTCGCAAATTTATGACGTTATCCAATCAGACGTTGAGTTGCATTTGCAAGTGCATTAGAATATACAATTGTTTTCTAAAGCACACTGATTAATGAGACCTTCTATGGTTACACACAATCACAAAAAACGACACATAGAAGCCATACATAAAGGGTTTTAACCTTTCAATTAATTTGAAGATATCACATACAATCACAAAACCATGACAAATAGAAATGTTACATAAAGGCTTTCAGCAAATCAATAATCTTGAAGATATGAACCATGACATATAGAAACTATACATATAGGTTTTCACCCATAAAATAAGCCTGAAGGTATTACACACAATTACAAAACCATAACATATGTTTTCTGGGCTATAATTCTTGCAGATTTCACACATAATCACAAAACCATGACAAAAACGTTACATATAGGCTTTCAGCAAATCACTAATCTTGATGACACAATTACAAAAACAAAACATATGTTTTCTGGCCTATACATATAGGCGTTCAGTCATTCTACAATCTTGTAGATTTCAGAAATAATTTCAAAACCGTGACATATAGAAACTATACATATACGTTTTTAGCCATTCAATAATCTTGGAGATATCAAATACAATAACAAAACCCGTGACATATAGAGACTATACATATAGGTTTTCTGCCATTCAATAATCATGTAGATTTCAGGCATAATAAAAAAAACGTGACATATAGAGACTATACATAATTATATGTTTTCAGCCATTCAATAATCTTGGAGATATCACACACCATTACAAGCCCATGAAAATTGGAAACTTTATCAGTCACCCCTAATATTAACTGAATTGTTTCAACATAACATAATAAACGTTTCCTATCTCACGGCATGTTGCCTTTATCAGGTCATGATGGCGTTGCACTTTTTGAATAACGTCATTAATGGTGCTGAATCAACACAAACATCAAAAATTACGTCATGATCGCTAGATTGAAGAGTGTTCAACAATGGGTAAACTGATAAATAGAATACCTCGGCAAGCCTCGCAATGTCAACAAGCGTTCTCAAAGCCTTGCCTGGTAAACTTGATATCAAAGGACACTCACCTAGTATTCTCTATTTACATATATGTTTTAGTCATTCAATAATCTTATGAGATACCACAGGCATCACACGCAATAATTACAAAACCATGACATATATAAACTATACATATACTTTTTCAGCCATCCACGGATGTATACTACCTGGATAGGAAACTGCTATAGATTTGTTAGTAATTGTTTCCCGATGATTGCCGCGTCGAAATACAGGTAAATCCGATAATTTGACTGACCACTTTACAAATATCGAGATCCACAGGTGTTGGGATACTTTTTCCTAATGTTCCAGCAACTTTGGGGAAACGTTAGTTCAGTGAATTTAATGCCAATAAACTGAGAATTCTTCCAGCTACAATTTGATACCAAACAAGCTAGTGTTCTCGAGAAAAATACCCAAGAAAAAAATAACTCGCATCAGGCTTTCCTACACTACGCGGAAATGGAAAACAAAGTAAGAAAGAAGGCAAAAACTCTTTTCATATAAGTCTAGCATCCTTTTTGTGAGACATAGGCAAACCGTGCAGACCCAGAACAGACACAGCAGAACACGGCGTCTGATCAGGGTATCCACTGTTTGCTTTCAGAATGTTCTATGAAAATTCGAAATAAAAATGAAAAATGCCACCTAGCACCCCTTAAAACGAAAATGGACTGGTCCAATTGACTGGAGTGGGAAATTCTATTGTGCGTAAATGGGTTTAATAGTGTGATTTAAATAGAAATTTGGTATCTTTTGTTAAATTCTTGTGACATAAATCTGTTAATTGGCTATTTATTTATTGTCTCAATTAAAAATTAGACGGTTTGGTTGAAGAGATATTTTAACGCAGTTGCGGAAATAATTACTGCTCATAGACACCCTAGCAACTCCCTAGTTAATTGTTAAACAAACACTTAAGGGAATTAAATGAAGTGTATCTATGGTTGATTAGATGTTCTCTGCAATGTGTTCAAATTCTAGAGGCAATGTCTAGGTTTCTGATATTTCCGCCATTTTGTTATGTGAAAATACGAAAAAAAAAGACGAATTTGCCAGCATCTTAACTGCCTGGTTTTATTTTGTTTTTGCTAAAAACTTCGATATTCCTGTTAGGAAATATGTGCACTTCATGTACCAAGTGTCAAGTATATCCAAATTATTCACATTAATTAGCTTTAGAACCGACAATTTCGGTGGTAAAATCGGATGTTTATCATTTTACCTCTTTTTCATATCATCTCTGCAACCTAAGTTCGCAATATAACTATATTCTACAAAGAACGAATTAAGGACAACTATATTAACGTTCAGGAATTTAAAGAATTACACTCATTGAACTCTTTACATTGTCACAATTAAAGTGACAAATGCCTCTGTAAAATTCTGATTTCCACCATTTTCAAGATGGCGGATTGTACCCGATTTACGCGTAGGCAATAATATTGGAGAAAAAAGATATGTGCCCAATCCAGGTAGTATACATCCGTGAGCCATCCAACAACCTTGAAGATATAACACACAATCAAACAAAAACACACACAATCACAAAATCAAGAGATATAGAAACAAACATATAATTTATGCCACCAAATAATCCTAGAGATATCTTGCAAAATCACAAATCATTCACATATAGACCAATATACTATAAATTCTGAAGTTTTGCAAGGCTTTTATATTTGCAAAGTGTTGTGAAAATAAATCCTTGAGAATTCAAATCATGTCATTTTCATGCAACCCATGCTTGCTTCATACTCATCATGCTATTTTAGCTCTCTAGATGGTAATATTACAGAAGTGTCAAAAATATCAACTTCTGGAAACTGGTTTGAGCTGGTTTTCATGATATATCACCTAGGCCAGTTTAGAGCAGTTTTCAGGTAAACATAGAGATTTATGAAGACAAATTGGGCCAATCAGGAGACCGGATTCTCTCCAGTCATATAACAATAGAGGGTATCCATTAAGAAGCATTGTAGATTTTCAGAAGTTTGTAATCGGTATGATATGCAAATCACAAAATATTGACAGATAGAAAATACACATTGTCATAATAGTAACTTGATCTGGTGTACTGTATCACGTAGAGGATGAGGGCCTACCATCAGATCACCCTAGACACTTCATGAAGCTCGAGGGTGATCCAATGGTAAGGCCTCATCCACGAGATGTGATACTGTACGCCAGCTCCAGTACCAAGAACCATACAATAATAATATTTTTATTATATACCTGTTTATTATACATGTATACATTATTCTGATTTTATTAAAAATGTGGGAACGTTTGCAATTACGCCATCATGATCTCATTCATCATGATTTCCCTCTCTGGTTCCATGCTTGAAATTTACTTTTGTTAATTCGCTGCAAAAACAGGTAACTGAGGTTGGCCTCGTTTTAAAGATAGTGATACGGAATCAGACAACCTCAGTTCGTTGATCCGACTTTCTGTATCAGATAAGCAGAAAACAGCCAGTTCAAAAGATGTATCATTTATAGGTATAAAATAACAAAATATATAAATGAAACAAGAAAAAATGCATACAGTACATTTTGTCAATTCATCAAAAAGACCACAAAGGGCTGGACAAACTAGTGTAAAGAAATCGAGAGGCATGTAAGTAACTGTTACATTGCAAATCACAAGCAACCAGGGGTCCAAAATGTGTTCCAAAAAGTTAACTTCAAACCAAATGGGGATCAAATGGTAAAGTCAATGATAAATTGTTCCATTATCATACTCTCACTCTACAAGTTAATTCATACAACGGGAATCCTCTAAGTAGTCGTGTAAGTATTCAGACACTTATTCTTTGCAAATCAATCTGATTTTTGATTAAAAGTGGTTATCAGTAGTTTAGCTGCCCTACCCTTTGGATAAGAATTACACACTTGAGATATATACCCTACACACTATTAAAACATATTAATGATAGTCATTATCACTCATCAAGCTCCCCTCTTTTGAAAATGTATGTTAGAAAGACAATTTGAATGGCTGACTTTTTAAAAGTCTGAGATAAAAACACACACAATAAATTCATTTTCATTCTCAATTAGAAAAAATACCCCCAAACCTACGAAACAGTACTTTTGAATCCATCAAAAAGTCTTCCAGATATAGGGTGGAATAACTTAGCTGTGCTAAAAGATTACAGTGACATACATGTGGCCAACATATTCAAATGTTCCATATGCTTTTAATATATCACAAGCTAGCTATAATATCTGAACATTTTGGTCCCTTTTTAAGGTATATAATACAAATGATTTGCTCCAATTCTAATTCTCAAATTCTTCTCTAAAATTCGGACTTATTAGCTATATCCAACATTGATCTCATCAGGAATTTTGAGTTTATCTCCCTTGATATATGATCCCATTAATTCATACATCAACGTTTCACTTTGCTGAAATTTCAGTTTCTGTCCTTTGTTGAGCTGGTAGCTTGGTAACTCGTTGTTAGATTGCATGTTGTTAGGAAGCTTGATGTCAGGTAGCTTGATGTTAGGTAGCTGCTTGCTCAGTATCTGGTCGTTAGTTGTCATGTTGCCTGGGAGTGGAATGTTGAAACAGCCAAGTTTGAAGTTCTCGACAAGCACAGCGATCAGCCTGGCCTGTATTTCTATGCAACCGTAAAAGGTGTGGTTTTGTGTTTTGGTTAAGTTGTAGAATTTTATGCAAACACTTGCATACTTCTTAAGATATGGTACAGCAGCACAGATAGGGGGTGGATTTTTTGCTGCAATGATAAGACAACAATATAAGTGATAATCACGTCACCTGATTAAGATATACATGCATACACTTGACAGATTTGCTAATCAGTCTTCACATCTGTGCAGTCTGATCTGCATCATTGGTCGTTTGCTGTATATCAAGCAAAATATATTATCTTTTAACAATTTCTTAATTTTAAGATTCTCTAAATTTTAAGTAAATATGGGCCACTTTAGAAACGCTTAAGATTAAAAACAAATTTGTTTTTCCCCTTTTCATTGCTTTTTTACATTTGATTTTGGTGCCCTTAACTGCTCTTTAGATTAGCTACAACCTATGTATTGGGTTAGAAATAAGTAATATGGCAATTTGCTCACCACTAGAAACTAACTGATGAGTGGTGCCTAATGGTATTATTTTAATTCAGATGATCTGTGGATAAATAAAAAAATTGACTTTTGTGAACAATAAATTACGTAATTCAAGCAAACTTTAATGATTTAGTCACTTTCAGGATTAACATCAATTTGACTCAGATGTTTGAGATAAATGTGCATTGTGTATAAAAATAAAAAAACAGAATGATTTTTTAACATTTTTAAATACTAGTTCAGTAAAAATCCTTTAAACTAGGTTTTTTAAAGCACAAAATGACTCCATGATGTTGGGATTTGTTGACTTGACACTGCTTAATTTGTTATCAATCGTCACAATGGTTGGTGATCTTGTGCCTGGATCATGTGATTAATAAGGAAATATATACCTGACACTATTTTGTTTATAATAAGTTTTGTTACCAATTTTCACAAAAGTAGTAATGGATGACACTCTGGTGATTGATAGACAATGGTTAGGGATCATGTGATAAGTAAGGGAATATTTACCAGACATTGTTTATGATAATTCATTTATTGATTGTAACTGTGACTGTATTTACAATATTGAAATATGGATCTAGAAATAGAAGTTTTAGGCGTTAACTTACATCTACTATAATACTTTGACACACATAGATGTTCCAGCCCGACTGTCTCATTTTACCCATTACAAGTCAACCTTTTCAAATAAAATAATCCAAAGGTCGATACTCAGAGGTCGTGGTACAACTATAGTAAGGGAATATTTACATGACACTGTTTGGTTTATGATTATTATATTATTGATAGTTCTGATATCAATCGTCACAGCGACTGATTGACCATGGTTGGTGATCATGTGATTAGTGAGGGAATATTTACCTGACACTGTTTGGTTTATGATAGCTCTGTTATCAATCACCACTGTGACCGAAACCATGGTAGGTGATCGTGTGATTAGTGAGGGAATATTTACCTGACAATGTTTGATTTAAATATTTCTGTTATCAATCCTAACTGTGACTGAGAGACCTTATCATGGGATTCGTGCCGTAATATTTACCTGATATGGTTTTATTTATGATAGTTCTATTATTAATCGTCACTATGACTGATAGACCATGGTTAGTGATGTCATTATAGATAAACAAAAAGCTTTGAGGCGTGTCTGTATCTACAATCTTGAAAATATGGATCTAGAAATAGGGGTTCCAGGCGTTTACTTACATCTACTATAATATTTTGACACACATAGATGTTCCAGCCCGACTGTCTCATTTTACCTGTTACGAGTCAGCCTTTTCAAATAAAATGATCCAAAGGTCATTACTCAGAGGCCGTGGTACAACTATAGTGAGGGAATATTTACATGACACTGTTTGGTTTATGATAGTTCTGTTATCGATCGTCACTGTGATTGATAGACCATGGTTGGTGATCATGTGATAAGTGAATGGATATTTACCTGACAGTGTTTGGTTTATGATAGTTCTGTTATCAATTGTCACTGTGACTGATAGACTGTGGTTGGTAATCATGTGATTAGTGAGTGAATATTTACCTGATACAGTTTGGTTTATGATAGTTCTGTTATCAATTGTCACTGTGACTGAATGACCATGGTTGGTGATCATGTGATTTGTGAAGGAATATTTACTGGGCACTGTTTGATTTATGATAGCTCTGTTATCATACGTCACAGTGACTGATAGACCATGGTTGGTGATATGTGATTAGTAAGGGAATATTTACATGACACTGTTTGGTTAATGATAGTTCTGTTATCAATTGTCACTGTGACTGATAGACAATGGTTAGTGATCATGTGATTAGTGAGGGAATATTTACCTGACACTGTATGGTTTATGGTAGTTCTGTTATCAATCGTCACTGTGACTGATAGACCATGGTTGGTGATCATGTGATTAGTGAGGTAATATTTACATGACACGGTTTGGTTTATGATAATAATTGTTATCAATTTTC
The DNA here is from genome assembly GCA_964019695.1 of Loripinus fragilis. NCBI lineage: Eukaryota > Metazoa > Mollusca > Bivalvia > Lucinida > Lucinidae > Loripinus > Loripinus fragilis. The sequence goes on from OZ026531.1 coordinate 53,586,380, forward strand.
ACTGTGATTGATAGACCATGGTAGGTGATCATATGATTAGTGAGTGAATATTTACATGACAGTGTTTGATTTATGATATTTCTGTTATCAATCGTCACGGTGACTGATAGACCATGGTTTGTGACCATGTGATAAGTGAGGGAATATTTACCTGACACTGTTTGGTTTATGATAGTACTATTATCAATCGTCACTTCGACTGATGGCCATGGTAGGCGATCATGTGATTAGTGATGGAGAGTTTATCTGACACTGTTTGGTTTATGATAGTTCTATTATCAAACTTAACTGTGGCTGATTGACCATGGTAGGCGATCATGTGATTAGTGATGGAGTATTTATCTGACACCGTTTGGTTTATGATAGTTCTGTCATCAATCGTCACTGTGACTGATAGACCATGGTTGGTGATCATGTGACAATCGAGGTAATATTTACCTGACACTCTTTGGTTTATGATAGTTCTATTATCAATCGTTACAGTGACTGATAGACCATGGTTGGTGATCATGTGATTAGTGAGGGAATATTTACCAGACACTGTTTGGTTTATGATAGTTATGTTACCAATCGTCACTGTGACTGATAGACCATGGTTGGTGACCATGTGATAAGTGAGGGAATATTTACCTGACACTGTTTGGTTTATGATAGTTCTGTTATCAATCGTCACTGTGACTGATAGACCATGATAGGTGATCATGTGATAAGTGAGGGAATATTTACCTGACACTGTTTGGTTAATGATCGTAGTGTTATCAATTGTCACAGTGACTGAAAGACCATACTCCGATGGTAAGTAGGATACATTGGCGCATACTGAAAAAGAATGAATAGCAAGTGTATTGCTAGAGCACTAAAACAATTACACTTATCAGGAGAACACTTAACCAGCTGCAGACCTCTTGTTGTTGTGTTTGTGTTTAACGTCCCACTAACAGCTATGGTCATATGGAGATGGGACCTAGGCTTAAAGTCTCATCCGACATACTGGTGAAGCCGGGAATCGAACCTGCCACCCATGGTTTACAAGGCAAGTGGTTTATCCACTACACCACCGCGGCTCCTTGCAGACCTTTTAAATTTCTACCCTTCTACAATAGAGACTTCTTTCAAAGGAAAGAATTAGCTCCTAGAGTGAGTAAATTCTTTCTTTCAAGCTCATTTCTTAATGATATCGACAGCATAGGTTTAGTTAACAAAATTGTTTAGCATAAAATTGTAAATATTTTCTTATCCAAAATTTTTCACATATGTTTTGTGTGGTCAAAAGAACCCTCTCGTCGAGACGTTTTTTTAGAGTACCCACAACATATGTTTTGGTTGAAAATAGGAAAAAAATATTTTTCTGTTACTCTTTTTTAACTAAAGGACTATATGGTATTACAATATCTGCACATAAGGTGTTCTGTCTAACTCTCTTGAATGTGCAAAATGCAAAAAAGTGAGTATGACCAGGAAATGCCACAATCACATACTGCAGACAACCCCGTGGTATCTTGAGAAATAGCCACAGAACACTTAAAGCTACATGACATCAAGAATACAATTAAAATAAAGTAACCAGCTTTCTCTCTCTCTCTCTTCCTGAGCGAGATTATTGCAAAACTAGGAATTACAACAAAACAAGGACCAACCCCCCTCCCCCCCAAAAAAAAACAAAACAAAAAACAACAAAAAACAAAAAACAAAACAAAAAAAAAACAAAAAAAAAACAAGCCCAAAACAAAACAATAAACAGTGCATCACCAACAGAACCTCCACCCTAGATAGGATAGCAGCCCAAATAGGCTTGAATTTATTTTATTTGCCAAGTTATTTTACACTCGTATAGTATGGATTAAGTGCATAACATCTTTAAAATAAGCATATGCCTATCATAAGAAACCCAACTCTTCGTTTCATTACATGCATTACCATGTCTTTTTTCAGGGAGCGCAGTGGCTCAGTGGCGGAGTACTTGACTCGAAACCAAAGGGCCCTGGGTTCGAGCCTCCCCAGCGTCACTGCGTTGTGTCCTTGGGCAAGACACATTTATCCTTGCTTAGTACTGGTTCAACCCAGGAAGAACCGTCTCTACATAACTGAAAGATTGTTGACTGGGGCGTAAAGAATCAAATTAAACAAAATGTCTTTTTCAAGTCTTGGTATCAGAGACTTAAACAACTAGAGTCTTGCAATCTGTCTGAAAATGATCAGCCCAACAACACCTAAAAATTGAAATGGGCTCGACCAATTGATATGGTTTGGAAAGTCCCTTAAGCTGCTCATTCCCCAGCGACTTCTACGGAGGACTGTAACAAATGCTTATACTTGACTGGGTTGCAAACCCTTTTGAAGTGTCCTCGTTTATGCAGGAGTGAAAATGGTTTGTTAGTGGACAAATAAGTAGCCTTAAAGCGCATGCGTACCTGTATCATTCAGATCTATTTTTGGAAACACTATATGAGCACAGCAGCCACAGTTATACTTAATGCACGCACAGCCACTGTTGTTGGAGGTTTTCAGAATGTTGGCAGATTCTTCGCCATAGTCGACATCTCGTATCAGCTGCTGAATCGCGCCTGCAAAATAATTGAAAATAATTGAGCCGCGACATGTGATTTCCAACAATGTGGCATTTTTCAAGTGTAGACTCAGACGAGCCTGTGTAGCCTCCTTTAAAGCTTAGAGACTCCAAATTATGTTCAGTCAGTAGATTAACGCTAATAAAATATTCAAGCGACTAGCGAAGGCTCTGATCAGACTGCGCGTATGCGCAGGCTGATCTGAGGCTTTGCTGGTCGCACATACCACATTGTTGGAAATCCCATATGTTTTCAATCAGATAAAACCCCCTAGAAATTTGTGCTTGCAAAGAAGAAAAATTGCTCCAACCACATGATTGCCCATAAAATTACAGGGTATTACCAGTTTCCAATGCCCTAATTTGCAAAGGGCAATAACTTTACAAATGAAATAACTCTTTTCGAAAATTTCACCAGGTTATCTACTCATTATTTTTTCTATCAGCTGTCCTAGTTTAAAGCGCTTAGCTATAAGAGATATCTTGATTACAAAATTTAATTCTGGCCCTTTAAAAGGGGAATAACGCCACAGAGAAAAATAATTCCGACAAAAAAATACGGGTCAGTTACTTCTGATATGAGATATCCTTATATGATATTTCAAAACCATAACTTGAAAAAAATGAACTGACACACGGATTTTCGTACGATTCTGAAGCTCTGATCTGGGTCTGTACCAGCCCAGCTATCTAGGGTAGTGCTTTGTCATACAGACAAATGCCGGTTTTGCTTATCAATATACTTTGATTTACTCTGTGTGCCACCACTAAAATGAAATAAGATATTTTCAGGTGTATTTTGCATTTTGCATGATAAAAACCCAAACGAAAAAAGACATGGGCAAATTAATATCGAGTTTCCTAAAAAAGATATACCATGATATTGAACAAGCATGCAACTGGGTGCTGAGTGTCTTTTATTTTACCCCGCCACTAAAGTGTGGCGAGGTATTATGTTATACCCTTCGGTGTCTGTCCGTCTGTCCGTCCGTCCGTCCGTCCGTCCGCACCATTTCCGATCGATAACTTGAGTATTTATTCACGGAATGTTTTCAAATTTTGCATACATATTGTTATCGGCGATGACTGGTATGGGATTGTTAATGGGCAAAATCCGTCCATTTTGAACGGAGTTACTGCCCTTTTTCGTATTGGAAAAATGGTTTCTGGCCTGTTATTCCTTTACTGTTCATGATATCTGAATGAAACTTCACAGATATGTTGCACATCAAAGGTTACATATTGTGACTAAGGACCGTCACTCTGACCTTCCCAGTTTGTGAGTTATCCGTCCTTGATAAGTCTGAAAAAAGGTTTTTGACCTATTGTTCCTTTACTATGTGGATTATCTGAATATAACTTCACAGATATGTTTCACATCAAAGGTAACATATTGTGACTAAGAACCGTCACTCTTACCTTTCCCGTTTGTGAGTTATCCGCCCTTGATTGAATTAAAAAATGTTTTTTACCCGTAGTTCCTTTACTATGTGGAATATTTGAATGAAACTTTACAGATATGTTTCACATCAAAGGTTACATACTGTGACAAAGAACCATCACTCTTACCTTTCCAGTTCATGAGTTATCTGCCCTTGATTGATCTGAAAAATGGTTTTTGACCTGTAGTTCATTTACTATATGGAATATCTAAATGAAACTTCACAGATATGTTGATCATCAAAGGTTACATATTGTGACTAAGGATCTTCACTCTTACCTTTCCAGTCCATGAGTTATCTACCCTTGATTGATCTGAAAAATGGTTTTTGACCTGTAGTTCATTTACTATATGGAATATCTGAATGAAACTTCACAGATATGTTGAACATCAAAGGTTACATACTTTTAGTAAGGACCGTCACCCTTACCTTTCCAGTTCATGAGTTATCCGCCCTTGATTGATCTGAAAAATGGTTTTTGACCTGTAGTTCATTTACTATATAGAGTATCTGAATGAAACTTCACAGATATTTTGACCATCAAAGGTTACATATTGTGACTAAGGACGTCATATCACTGTCTATCTCAGTTCTGTTGCTATTTAGGCATTATATATCTCACAAAATAACTTTTGGTGCCCCCAGCAGTGGCGGGGTATTACGCAGTGCTTGCGGTGCTTTTATTTATATTTATATTAGTACTAATTTTCGGGTGGTGTGTATGGGTTGAGTTGCCCAAACTGATTTGCGCTTGCATCAATGTTGTTATATATCAACTAAGCCCAAGATGTGTATGCTGTATTTTAATAACCTTTGTTAACTTCTATAACATCATCGATGTGGAATGGTTGAAATATGAGCGATGCCCGGAAAATTCAACTTGAATTTTCCGGGCATCGCTCACATTTCAGGCAAGACTTTCTGCAAGCAGTAAATATAGTCAAATGCGTTCAGGGGGTTTTCCTGCCTTTCTCTAGGGGCCGAATTTCGCTCCCATTCCCGATAAAAAAATAGCCACCTTTTTCCCATTTCCATGTCTATTTTTCTCAATTAAGAAAAGTATTTTTTTTATATAGACCACTAGTCTACTATTAGACTTATATCAGTCGTAGATGTTGTTATTACGCCTATGAATCCATACCAAGCAATACCATTCCACATCTTATCTTTTGTCGTATTCCAGTCCAGAATTTTAATTTATGCTGGCTCAAACATCTGATGAGATAGCAGAAGAAGAAAAAGTATTTGAGAGGAAGGATAGAGTTAGTTAAAAAAACCCATCAATATTAATAATATAAAAACATCTATATGAATGAAATCATATCTCATCAGACTTTATAAGTCTAGTCTACTATTTATGAGAAACAATTACCAATAACAGAATGATACTTAAACACTTGTACTTGGCATAAAAATCTGAAAAAAACTTTGATTTTGAAGATAAATTTTGCTCCCATTGTTATGTTTTATTTCGTTAATTTAAATAATTTTCCCCAATTTTGACGTTAAGTCGATCATTTTTTCCAATTTTGGCCAGGGGCCTTTCAAGTTACCCATGACGTGCGCTTCGTCATATGATACGAGGGTTAGTCAAAAATAACTGAGCCCTACCTTATAACATTTACTTCAAGTAGAATGGACACATATTTAAATGATATTTCATCGCAGTTATATGTCATCTATTCAATAACCTAATTTATATCTTTTGGTAGGGTTTATATACTGGTTGCTAGGCAACCGAACATGACCTGCCGAACAAGTGCGTTCACGCTGTAATACATCAATATCTAAGCGTTGCCATGGAAACGATAATGTCAATGTAATGCTGAATTCACTGTCGTTTGATACCTATTACATGTACCTACTCAGTGCCAAAGAAAAGGAAACAATTGACCCCAAATTATAGGTGCTGTGGTAGCTTGATTTCAGATTTTAGCAATTTTTTACGCGCCTCAAGTCCTATGATTTACCCCACCCACATTCATATTAGCACAATGTTAATAGAAAACATAAAATAATTGCCTCATAATGCTTGTGCAGTACTGCATACACAAACAAACCCACAGAAATATTAAATTCCTTGTTTGGAATAAATGATTCTGTTTCCATGGCAACACAATCCTCATGTATTCGAAAATTAGCGAAATTTTGACTTATTTTGTTGCTAGGTAACGCATGCAATCAGTGTTCACATAAACATTTACGAACCAGGTATAAAGAAAAGACAATATAGCATATGTTATTCAAATAAATGTCAAATATGTCTTTCTCAAAAACTATAAAGCCCACAAGCTTTTTTAATACATTTTATATTCCTGGTGGCGGAGATCATGAACGCATCGCTCTGACTGACGATCTTTAGTTGCCTAGCAACCATAACAGAAGCTTCAACGTGGTAATTATTTTGGGTCAAAACGTCTATGGCATGTTATACTTATAAAATATAATCACATTACTTGTCTACAATGTGAGACTAAGAAATAATGAGGTAGGCAGAGTTTACGAAAGTTTCCTAGACTTTACAGGACAGCCGGTCTGGTGGACTGGAAAAATCTGCCTGACCAACCAGGATTTCACCAGACCGACACCATATGAGAACAAACAACAAAAAAGAAAAAATATAAGTTTTTGAGTTTGAATGTAATATAATGTATAAACATGACCACAAAATATCCATGACAGCTCAGTAAACAAAATTTTGATTGCTGCTAAACACAGTTTTCCAATATGGCTTTTGATTGGTTGATTAAAACAAGAGTATTTTTTTTATATTCCGCCAAAACAGTAACTTTTGGGCTCAGGTTTCACAGGACAGTCGGTCCTGTGTTTAGGTAACTCTTGTCAGACCGCAGGAAAATCTGCCAGTCATGTCAGACGGTCCTGTGATGTTTCATAATGACTGGGTAGGGCTCAGTTATTTTTGACTAACCCTCGTATTACTAATGAGATCAAATTCAAGATGCCTCATTTGAAAACATGTGATTCATGCAAGAGAGTAACCTGTCCTACAGGCGTCGAAATGAAAATTTCTACACTGGGGCAAAGTCTATAAAGTCTAAGCATTGGTGTAGCTCCCATTACGCAGTTACGCATGTGCGTTATACAAATAGTACCATTCAAGGGAGGTCACCTAATGTGGTAAAAAAATAAGAAACTGCTCTTAAAGGAAAGAATCCGCTCCCTCTGGGAGCAAATTCTTTCCTTTATGAGAAGTTCCTTTTGAAAGGGGACGCAATTGAAAAGAATCACTGCTTGATCCAGTACTCTCCCTTTGATGTGCGTAACTTTTTCTGCGTTGCTAAATTGTATATACACCATATATTATATACCCGACAAAAAAAGAAACGCACCACTTAGAACTGTTCAACTCTCAGGAATATCACAAGTGATAGGCCAATTTAGTTTATATCAGTGCATAGGTATGTCAGTTACTGCTGCGTCACACGTCTTTTGCAATCAGGCGTCGAAATTGTGTTAAAGAAAGTTGGTCACGAGCCAAGTGGGGTCAAATTGTAAAGTCACAGGAAATAAGCGTTTTTATTGTGCTCTCTTGCTGGATAAGTTGAAGCAAATGGATTCATCTCAGTAGACCAAATTGTACCCAGACACTTATTCTTTGCAAATTCTATCTTTAAATTCATCATTCGCGATAATTGAACGCTAGGTAGCCCATGTTTTGTGACTACCCTTTGGATAACGATTCCACACTTGAGATAAACCTTACAAACATTTAAAAAGTTCAACCTTGTTTAATCAATTTAAATGATCCTAACTGATGAAAATGGGTTTTGGAATAACAAAAAAAGCATCAATAAACACATTGGTTGTCTCAGATATTGACAACATATCGTTTTCATAATTTGCTAATGTAAAACATACTCGGAATTTCATGTAGACAGTAGTGTTGAATTAATGCTTCCAAAACTCCTTTACCCTCCGCATTGATGTGTTTTGTGCCTACACAGTGAAAGTACAGATACTCATCTACGTCACATTAAAGTTTTAGTAAAAATTGATCAGAAATGAATATTTCATGACAATTATCATTTTCGTATTAAAAGGATAGCTTAATGGGAAAAATCGTAGTGGTGCGTTTCTTTTTTTTGTCGGGTATATCACCATATGGCTACTCAATTAGCCAATGTGTGTAAAACGTAGACTGGTTATTTAGGAGGGCCAAACAGTGTCTAACTTTTACTGAAAACAAAACTATATTATTTATCAGACTAGTAGCTAGTCTAGCAAGAGAGCTAAATAGAGAATACTAGGTGAGTGTCTTTTGATATCCAGTTTACCAGGCAAGGCTTTGAGAACGCTTGTTGACATCGCAAGGCTTGCCGAGCGATTCAACATGTGTTCTCAAAGCCGAGCTTGGTAAACTTGATATTGAAAGACCCGACCCTGGTATTAATTTTATCAGTTCTCCTCAAACTAGCGATTCATTACATGACGTAATTTTCGATTTTATGTCGATTCAGCGTCATCATTGAAGCGACCATGACCTGATATAGGCACATGCCGTGTGATAGTATAGGGATCACACATGTTTTTTCATGCATTAACATTTGCTGGGTCCCGAGGAAGCTGTTTGAACACGAGGCCGATAGGCCGAGTGTTTAAACATAGTCCGAGGGACCCGGCAAGTGTTAATGCAATGTAACAAACATGTGTTATCGTTATTCTTGCATATTTTACCTGATTTCAGCATAAACAGCGCCGAAAACGTCGCTTAAACATTAAATATCCATTTTCTTACACTTGATTTCTCAAAACAAAATGGCGTCAGCGTCAACTTTCGAACATCATTGCGTCGCCACAACGTCATATATACGCGTGCAACGTTTTCGCGAACAAAAGCATCGGCGAAATGATCAGTCACGGCCGCAATGCATTCCAGTGTAACGTCATGCATGCAAATCAGTGCCCAGTTTAGGCTTTTTCAAGTAAAAGCCATGTTCAAACAGCACGTGAATCTCTTGATTTGAATATGGATTTTGCGGCTTCAAACAGCTTCGCGTAACGAATTCCCATGCAAGAATAAACGTTTATCAGACAAGTGCAACAATGCAGTTAATATGCGAGGTAACTGATATAGAACGATTTTAATTTTGCCTTTAAACAACTTAAAGTCAACATGAAGCATTGATGTTGTTGTTTGATCTAATCCACAACTGCTGCTGTACGCACACGCGTACGTTGTTTACAATAAATGAACTTCTGTTTTCCCTGTCAATCCATTGGTGCAATTTCGTTACAAAAGGGCTATTTATGATCATTTGTAGATGAAAACAGTGGTCAACAGTGTGGATCCTATTCAGCTGGTGTCATTGCTATATATTTTCCAAAGAACTTACGTAGGTACTGAGTTTTGAAAAAAAGTTAGCACACAGTGAAATCCTTTTTTTAAAAAAAAAAAAATAGATCGAACATTTTCCATATGTCCTAGGCCAATATTTGTAACATCTGTAGATGTTCAAGCATACAAAATGATACATTTCAAATTAAAAATTGTAACAGGGGGTTGAAGGGGTGGGGGGCTTGTTCTTCTCTACTGGCCCCAAGTGTTTGCACATGAACTAAATAAGAAGTCAAGGCGGATCCAGAAAACTCCGTCAGGGTGGTGGTGGGTCCTGATGTGTGTGTGTGTGTGTGTGTGTGTGTGTGTGTGTGTGTGTTTATTTTTTTAACATCAACATATTTTACAGAGGGCAGTTTGCCCAGGGGTGGGGGGGGGGGGGGTGTGGGGGGTACTCTGATATCGGGTCATTTATTTTGGGTTCAAAATTTTGAATGTTGAATTTCTATTTTTTTTTCGGGTCTTCAGAAAATTAAATATTTTTGGGGGTATAAAGATTTTGAGGATATTTTTTTGGGGTCATCACAAAATTGGACTATATTTAGGCGTCATTTGTATGCATTTTAAGGTCTTTTTTAAGGTCAATGTACAGAATGGGGGATATATATTTTTTTTTGGGGGGGGGGGATGGGGGGTGCTAAAATTTCAAATATTTTTTGGGGTGCTTGAAATTCCTAATATTTTTGGGGTGAAGGGCAGATGCTGGGCCCGAGCCTACGTATAAAGAATAAATGAGAGTACCCCCATCCCCGGGGCAGCACGAAACGACCCGGGTCCGTACCAGTAGATGTTCTTTTAAGGAAACTATGTGATTTTCCAGGTGGCCCGGGTGGGGGTCAGGACCGCCTTAAAATGGGCCCCTATATACTTTAAATAGCAAATAGTGAAGGCCCTGGTGAAATGCGGCATTTCATTAGGATCCACACTGTTTGCTATGACTAAGGCGATCTAAAGAGAAAGAAATTCAATTTAGGTCTGTGACCCCTCAATGTATAGGCTGCATGTGGTACAATGAGCCATCCCATGACTAGCGCCATCCTATGACTAGGTGTAGGCCTATGAGGAAGTGCCGAACATTGAACAGTTGAAATGGCCGAACGTTCAAAATGTCAGAAATTTCAATACAGTCATAGACCCTACCTTCTAACTGTTGACCGTCATCTATTAAATTGTCTTTAATTCGGAATGTGGAGCTGTGGATAAATAATGAAAACAAGACAAGGACAACAAATTCGTGACAAAAAGCCATGACAGAATTTGTTTCGGTGTTTGTTTACAGGTATTGGTCCCCAGTATTAGTCAAAAATCACTACTAAGCCGGAGACAAATTCTACAGTGGTATCTCAAAAACGTTCTTTACTAAAACCTTGCGTGCTTGTGTTCAAATTAAACCAATAAGCACACGGGTCATATGTACGGTGTATACGATCTGAAATAAGTATTATAACTCTTACAAAGGGTTTCATTCGACATCTTGACTGACATATGCGCGGATCCAGAGTGGGTGGACATGGAATACGGACACCCCCCACCTCCTAGAACAAAATATCACAAAAGGAAAACGTTGAGCCCCCTCCCCCTTGGAACCTTGGAAAATTATAAGTTTTTCTTAAAAATCAGATTTTTCTATTACTTGGGCCTGGGCCCCACCCCCTGGATCCGAGCATGTGATCTTATCCTTAATATTTTTTACTATAAGGCCCATCCGCTCTTGATCTTGGAGATGGATGGGGCTGAGGAAAGGGGAAACTTCTATTCAATGGAACAAGCTTTGAGGAGGAAAAGGGGGCATGAGAACTAGTCAATTCATTTTAGGGAACAAGGCTAGGGAACCTGGTTTGGGAAGCTGTACCCCTCTCAGTGGCGGATCCAGAGGGGTTCAGGGGGTTCACTCGAACCCCCTCCCTGTCCTCCGTTTTTAAATATCCTATTAATATGAAATAATAACTGGTTGGGAAACACTGGGATCAGGAAGGAAAACCCATAAGCTAACCCTGCTTTATAAAATGAAAAATGGACTTTGCCTTGATTATCTTGCTTCTCTTGTGTCTGCTACGGTTGGTAGTGCGTCAACTTACCCTTTAAGTAACTCTTCAGATCTACAAACATTATATACAAATTCCAGTCTTTACTATACATCTTTCTTGCCTTCGGCTGTCCGTGATTGGAATGAACTTCCAGAGCAAACTCGGAATTCTCCAAGCCATTACATCTTCAAAAACAGTCTGAAATCCAACTTGATCACACCACCCCAATACTATAACACAGGTAAAAGACTTGGTCAAATATATAATGCTAGACTAAGAACTGCATGCAGTCCTCTCCGTCAACACATGCATTCAAAAAATATAGTTGATAAACCCTATTGTACTTGTGGTTATATAGAAGATACTCATCATTTCCTATTTGCATGTCATCAGTTCACAGACCTTAGACGAGATTTAATAAACTCAGTGTCAGATATCTGTCAGCATAATCTTAACGTTCTACTCTGTGGTGATAAATGCCATTAACTTTTGATCAAAATAAGCAGATATTTAAAGCAGTACAATAATTTATAATTAAGTCAAAACGTTTTGAATATACACTTAATGCTTCAATAACGCATTGCATTTTGTATGAAACATACCTCAATGTTTGCAATATTAGTACGTACTATTTTAAATACGTTTTGTATACACATAGCGACGCTCCAATATCAACTACATTTGCAGAAATCATATCTCAATGTTCTCAACAATAGCATATTATCCAAAATATTGGTATATTCACAATTGATTGGTTTGACGACTTTTCTGCTAGCTGGGTACATAGAGGCAACGTCCATATCCTCCCCCTATAGAATTGATCATCTCCAAACCCCGTGGAGACTAGGATAACTGTAATTTGTAAAATATTTAGACTCTCCTTTTCAAAAGTCAAAATTCATGCTTTGTATTAAACAACAGTTTTGACATTATAATATATAGAGTTAAACCTGGTTAATTCCAATTTGTATCACATTTTTGCTGTATTGTTTATACATACTATTAAATGTCAATTCAAGTCATACGTTTATTGTATTTCTGATATTGACTAGCTGGGAAACAGATTTACAAAAGTCAATAGACTTTCTTCTTTATCCCTTTTCTGTATTTCGAAATGATTTGTATGTGAACTTATTGTATTATATGTACACATGTTGTTATACAAAAATGAAATAAAAGTTTAAACTAAAAAATTTGGTCTCATTGAGACCAAATTATTTCATTTTCATGGGATATGTAAGAAAAATGTGATAAAATTAGCAAAGCGAACCCCACCCCACTGTTTACAGGTATTGGTCCCCAGTATTAGAATACATATGAACCCCCTTTCCTGAAATCCTGGATCCGCACCTGCCACGTACACACACACACACGCGCGCACACGGCCTTTGTAAATCACAGTTATCAAAGCAAAACGTACTGCATAATAAGACGTAAACCAGTGGCCGTTTAGTTACCACCAACTTTGGTGTAAAGCTCGGACTCAGTATAAAAATGTTTATTGGGTCCGAGAGTAAAGTTACAATTTTTGATATATACATTGTATTAATATTGAAATGCATCCGTAAGATGGGCACTCAATTCGCATTCACTCAAATACTGAGATGCGGCTGCTACAAATCTAGACTGGTATCAGACCAGTTAATAGAAAAATAGTCAAATATGTGCACATATACATATACAAGCATTTACATCTCTGAAAAAATCTCTGACTGTCTTATTTACTGTATTCTGAGCAATGGGGAAGTAATAAGTATCATAAATTTATCTCTTTAGCAGTTATAGAACTTTTAGTTAGATGTCTGAATACAGGACCTGAAGCCAAGGTACATATCAGCGTGTCATCTTCACAAGCAACATTTTCTTACAGTATGCTGCGGTGTAAGAGTAGCCTGGGTCCAGTCGTCGATTCTATTGTTTGCCAATATTTTCAAATGCTAAAATTCTAAATAAAAGGTATCAGTATATAGTCCGTTATTAATTTCTATAGTCCTTTATTGATTTCGGTAGCTGATGATTCAGTGAGGTTTTACCCCAAAACGGAAAAATAAAAGAGGAAAAAATATCAGACTGGAACCCAGGCTAGTCTCGGACCCATTTTCGGTCCCAGGGCTAGTGTAAGAGAGACGACAGGGTATTGATTTTCTGGCCGATTTACTCAACAATTTGACCGCAAAGATGCTTTACACCGCACCGCTGTGCTTCCATCGTCGACTCAGATCAGCTTGGGTACCAACCAATACAGTCATATCAGATTCTTAATTCATTTTTGTTTAACAGAATATACAATTTGATTAAGCCAGCACATTAAATTTGATACTTACAGGAAAAGGGATCAGCGAAGGCTCAGCCAAGCCTGTGCATCCGTGTGATCATTTAACCCACTATGGATAACTGAGCATGCCATGTTTGTATTCGGACCCAGTATGATGGGTCCGAGGTTTGAAGAATGTAGGCTACATGCTCGAAGTCAATATACACATATCCTTTCGAGGTACATGTATGCGAGAAGCCGGTACCATATGTGAGCTAGTGCCTCCCAGTGTCAGTAAGCACCGTAGGCTATGACGTCAAAACATCGTCCTATCAGCGTTGATGAGACGTCATCACGTCATGACGACGTTTCATAGACGTTGATAAGACGCTGTTTGACGTCGTGTGCCTGCTGCGTCGATGAGACGTCATAACGACTATGCCTCGACGTTGATTTGACGACGTCGCATGGACGTTGATACACTGACCTGTTTTGGCATCATGTGCCGCTGCTGGGCTATAGACCTCGTCGTCTTCTCTTAAATTGTTCCTGTTATACCATAAAGTCAAAAATTCCCACCCCTGTGCCACCAAGGCCATGCCAGTGAGTTGCGCTTGGCCCTGTTATTGAACACGGGATCTCGATCATTTCAATTAGTAAAAAGTGGTTTAGGCATTTACTTTCGTACAACTACTGTAAAATTTCGTATCCAATGAAAACACTCGACGTGTGCTCATTGAGTTTTTAGGAAGAAAACCGAGGTGTTTCGGGTGCATGAACCGCTATGGATTTGTCGAATATTTGGGGTTATTTCTTGTCATTTCTTGGACTTTTGACTCAAATAAATCTAGTCAAAGGTAGAAATCAACTCCCGTCACTAGTACCGATCCACTAAAATATATATTTCTGAATTTTGAACGTTTCCTTGATCCCAAACAACAACTGATGTGCCCAGTAAACAAAGCAAAATGTGGGTGGGGAATATGCCAGTGGAAGATATTTTATGAACCACACAGAATCGTGCAAAGGGGTCTTATCAGCATGGATGCATTGTATTTAAGGAATTTCTGTTTAATACTAGCTCTGAATTTTCAAATATTTCAGATGTTTAATTGGAATTTCTGTGTTTTCCACCACCAACCACACCCCTATTTTTGGGGAAGTGTCTTGGAGGCAGGTAGGAACCCTCTAAACCCAGAGTCGTGTGGTCCGGTACTTGACTCCTAACCTGAGAGGGTCCGGTACCATACCCCAAGCCTGGCTATCAGGAATGGTTATGTTAAACAATCACTACAACTTACATACATTTATAGTGGTTGTTACCTTCAATTTGAATGTTCCCACTCAACCAATAGTTACTTCAGAAATTCAGCACAATTTTATGACCTTCTTGCTATCACTTTTAGAGGTCTACAAATGTGGTAAATAAGGTAAGAATGGATATAAGAACAGTCTCTGTAACAGTTTCTTTAATTAACATACAGCTTTTAATGATTTTAAAGAAGGGTTTATAAACAGAATTAAAGGAAAATAAAAAAATCAGAAAGGCAAATATATTTTTTGGGGGGTAGGGCCTGTTTTAGGTGGGTACATATGAGCACGTCAAACCAACCTTTTTTCAGTTCAGCCTCACTGGTGTTTTTCAGATTTTCATTATGAATTTTTTCACTTGTGTTACGATGACATATTTATGAGTGTTTATTTCAGCCTCTCGTCATGACTTTGTCGCATGTGTAGAAGACAATTGGGCCTCGGCCCAAGAAAACTTGTATTGATGGTTTGTGAACAACAAAGGTGCAGATCAGCCTGCCCATCCGCACAGGCTGTCAGCTCCTTTGTTATTTTATTTTTAGGAAAGTTTCATATAAAAATTTGCTACAAGCAAACTTTCATTTTTCTAGCTAGTCTCTGTAGTTGGGGAGACTGGTTTGAGTCTCTCTTTGCCGAAAACCCTGAGGACAGGTTTTGTCCTGTCTAGACCCATTGATAAGTGTTTTTTTTCCAGGTTTTCATTATGACTTTGTCACCTGTGGATCCACTGTAAAACTTTTCAACTCATATCACAATGTCAGACTACACTCACACGATGTCAAGTATGGCTCTGGCAGTGGACAACAGGTATGAAAAATGGATACTAATAATACTATATGTAATGATAGGGCCATCCTTAAAAATATTTTTGTTTGCTGTGCTCCTACCCATCAATTTCATTTTGGATAGGTAGGTAGGTCTTTTTTTTTAAATTCAGCATAATTTAGTGACCTCTTCTTACTATCACTTTTAGAGGTCTACAAAATTTATGCTGTATATAAGGTAAGAATGCATATAATAACAGTCTCTGTATAAACCTTTCTTCAATTAAAATACAGCTGATTTTAAAGAAGGGTTTGTTAACAGTATTAGAGAAAAATTTAAAAAAAACCTGATTCTCCGAAAGGCAATAAAATTGTTTTGGTAGGGCCTGTTTTTGGGTGGGTAGGTAGTAGGAGCACGGCAAACCAACATTGTTTTAAGGTCAGCCTAGGCAATCTTTTTGTGTCATATCCTCACACAAATAATATTCATTTTCTTGCTTACAGTAAAATACCACATTTTTATATTAAAACAGTCTTCCAGAAGTGCCTGAATATGCTGAGAAGTGACATATCATGATTCACGATGACTTCACTTTAACCAATAGTGATAAAGTCACTTGTCTTCGGGCTTGGGGCTGTTTGATTTTGATCCTTCCCATGGATTGGTATGGGGTATGTGAGATAGAATTTTCTAATATGGGTAAAAACAGTGGAAACCCGATCTGGTCTGCAAGAAATATTGTTCTCTTTAAAATTATGTTACCCTTATTTTACTGAACCGGAATTTATAAAATTGGTGTAGATCAGGATCAGTTGGATATGTTTATTTTTTGTCAGTAACTACAGTTGTAGATATAGAGGATCTTACCTGAGTGGTCTTGCATTATTGGGTTAATAGAGTGAGCTGTGAAAAAAAGATCAAATTTTAGCTTTGTCAGTTGTCACTCTTTTTATTACTCTTTTGAAACATCTTTAATAAATTCAATAATAAAAGAGCACAGGATAGACTCAGATGAGCCTGTGCAGCCTCCATTTAAGCTTAGAAATTCCAAATGATGTTCAGTCAGTAGCCTAACACTCATAGAATATTCAAACGACTGGCAATGGCTCTGATCAGTCTGCACATATGCCCAGGCCTGATCTGAGGCTTTGTTGGTCACACATACTACATTGTTGGAAATCTCATGTCACGGCTCATACATGTATGACTAAAATTACTTTGAAATAGCATTTTTGATGTGAAAATGTGAATATTTTGTCATTATGTATGCAACGTTGTTATGGATTGTTTTACATAACTTCATTAATATGTAAACCACTGGTGGATGAACGATTTAAATACACATTGCAAAACAGTAAAACCTGTGTAAAACGCCACTCTGAAAAAGACCGAAAATTGGTTTACAAGACCAATTTTCGCTTAATGCAGGTCAAAAGTATTGCAGAATTCCACTACTTTTGACCTTCATTCAGCTACCATTTGTCATTAAGATCTTTGTTTTATCTGTTTTTGAGTGGCCGTTTTACACAGGTTTTACAGGACGCGACATCATGCAATTAAGTATACATATGCAGGCCAGTGATTTTATTTGGGATTTTGTGAAGCTACCTTTTCCTGCAGATTTGGGAAAATATATCATAAAAAATGGGAAAATAAGTACTAAAATACATGAAATTGGGAAAATTAAGACCATTTTTTGGATTGGGAATGACTCCCATATAAGGCTTAAAAATGGCCAAATAAAATCACTGCAGGCCTTCAGTTTTTGAGAGCGTACTAAAAAATATTTTTCTTATTTCTCAACCAAAACATATGTTGTGGGTACTCAAAAGAAGCGTCTCAATGAGACGGTTCTTTTGAGCACCCAAAACATATGCTAAAACCTTAAGGTAAGGAAATATTCACAATTTTACGCTTAAAAATTTTGTTTATCTAAACCTGTGCATATGCATTCTATTTTCAGTCCGTTACAGCAGTCGAATCCTCGGATGATCATAACAGTTACTGGCAGGTGAAAGCAAAAACAGGAGCTATGTGTAGCAGAGGGTGAGTAAGGCCTCAATTAAATAATTGTTTGTTTGCCGTTTCCTACCTGCCCAGGAATTTACCCCCCTACTCGAAAATTTTTTATGGCCTCAGAATTAGGATTTTATTTTTCTGTTCATTTCTGCCTACTGAGCAAAGTGCCTATATATCCTCACGGGTCTAGATAAACAAATTTTTTGAGCGTAAAATTGTTAATATTTTCTTACCCATCAGTCTTAACATATGTTTTCGGTGCTCAAAAGAACCGTCTTATTGCTAAAATTTACTTGTATGAAAATATTTACAATTTTACGCTGAAAATTTGAGGGAGCGCAGTGGCTCAGTGGTAGAGTGCTTGTCTCGAGACCGTGGGGCCGCAGGTTCTAGCCTCACGAGCACCGCTGCATTGTGCCCTTGAGCAAGACACATTTATCCTAGCGTAGTACTGGTTCAACCCAGGAAGACTCGTCCCTACATAAGTGAAAAATTGTTAATGGGACGTAAAGAATCAAATGAAACAAACAAACGCTGAAAATTTGTGTTTATCTAAACCTGTGATTTACCATTCCTATCAAATTAATTTCAGACAGCCAATTAAATGTGGACAATCCGTCCGATTAACACATCTACAAACAGGGAGGAATCTACATAGTCATCATTTCCAGTCACCGTTATCTCATAATTTAGAAGTAAGCGCCTTTGGTGAAGATGGTGAGGGCGACGAAGGTATGAATTTTGTACAGTTTTGCCACATTTTGTCAAAATTTTGACAAATTTTTTGCAGTTTTGTCACATTTTGTCACAATTTTGCCTTATTATGTGCAGTTTTGCCACATTTTGTACTGTTTTGTCACAATTTTACCACATTTTGTACAGTTTTGCCTCATTTTGTCACAATTTTGCCACATTTTGTACAGTTTTGCCACATTTTGTCACAATTTTGCCACATTTTGTACAGTTTTGCCACATTTTGTGCAGTTTTGCCACATTTTGTACAGTTATACAACATTTTGTAATGTTTTACCATACGTTGCAAAGTTTTTTTTCGTCACATTTTGTAAAGTTTTGTCACTTTTTGTAAAGTTTTGTCATATTTTTGTAATGTTTGGCCCCGTTTTGCAAATTCATGCCACATTTTTAACTCGGGCTTTTAGATAAGAGCAGTGTTGTGCCTAAGTCAAGGTTTCTGGGGTACAGTGGTGTCCTACCTAAATTTCAAGGGGACAATCATTGCAAATTATTGAGTCCACATTAAATTAATCTTTATTTAACTTGTAATTGAGGCTGGTCTTGAGAATCTGTCCACCACTAATTGTTAGGTTCATTGGATGAAGTCATCCATAAAAAAATATTTGCTGTCACTCTACTCATAACTTTCCAGGTGGGTTGATAGTTTTTCTCTCACTGTTTTGTTTAAAAGACATTAAGAATAAAATGTCCAAAATTAGAATAACTATTTCTCTGAAACAACCATAAAATATTTTTGATAGGTGGCATTTTGAGGAAGTTGATCAGGTGACAGTATACAATTTTTTTCAGGATGGCCTTAATTAGAGAATAAATAGAGGATATTCAAATGTTTTTATTAAATATGTCTTTTATTTCACGAGTGAAGTGGACAATATTTATATTTTATGAGTGGCGAAGCCACGAATGAAATATAATTATTGTCCACTTCACGAAAACATTTGAATTTTCTTTATATTAGTTGCTTTCCTTAGACCATATTGAGAAAATAGAAACAAGTAGTTCCAATCTAACGGTTTCTCTACCGTGAAAATATCAAATCTTGTATTTTCTCTGCTGTGAAAATACAAGTTTTTATATTTTCACGGCTGTGAAATATATGCATTATATTTGATAAATATTTTCCTGTATTTCATAACATAGTAGATAATAAAAAATCATTTCTTTTTGCACTTTGATTCGCAGGTGATAATTGGGCTGTTATATGCAATGGTAAATTTTGGAGTAGAAAAGACAGAATTCGATTGAAGAACGTTGTCACAGAATAGTAAGTTTTCTATTTATAGCACTTAAACTATTCCCTTGCTAGCGGCATCTTTTTGCTGATAAAAGTTTTTGAACCTAGCCTAATGGACCTAGTAGACCATCAAAGTATACTATTCATAGAAGATCTTTCATGAGTGCTCATGTTTTATTGAATTTGTTAAACGAGTTTGGGAAAAGAGATAAAATGCAATGCTTGCTGAGCATTTTATCTCTCTTTTGCAACGAGTTTAATCAATTCAATAATACAAGAGCATGAATGTTAGATTCTATTTATAATATGACATTAAGATTACTTTGAAATCTCATTTCTGCTGTAAAACATAAAAATTTTCTCATTATGTATGCAACATTGTTATGGACGTCATTTTCCGAAAATCAATTTTAATGTATGGTGTTATTTCACTCCCAGGCGCGACGTCATATGATAAACAAGTGTTTTGCAATTTGCAACTGGTTGTGAAAGGAACAGTTTACAATGAACAACATTTAAGGCTATTTAAATTAGGATATATTGTGAATATATATAACCTGCTTCAGCTTTCCAAAGTATTGTCACGTGTTTAGAGAGACAAAAAAATTCAGTGTAAAATTGCAAATATTTTCTTACCCAAAATTTTAAGCAGATATTTTGGGTGCTCAAAAGAACTGTCTCATTGAGACTGTTCTTTTGAGTACCCACAACATATGCTTTGGTTGAGAAATACAAAAATTATTTTTCTGTTACGCACACTTAACTTAAGTCCTGATTATTCATTTATTATAAGTCTCTAAATTGTTTATGAATATTTGTTGACTATACTAAGCGCAAGCACTGGGACCGGTCCAGTTTTATTATATGCCATCTCTGTTACATCATTTTGTACATTCTATAAATAGAGCAGAGTTCACATAGGTCCAGATAAGGAAATTTTTTGAATGTATAATTGTAATTATTTTCTTACCCATCAATTTATTCATTTGTTTTGGGTACTCAATTGAGGTGGGTTTTATTGAGTACCCACAACATACGAGGGTTGTCCCAGAAAGTCGTAGACTTTTTATATAACAAGAAAACGATATGGTCTTTTGCAATCAAATTTTACTTGTGAACTCTTCCATTATTTTTGCATTAACATGCAAACTTTTAAGGAGAAATATTTAATAATGAAGTTTGTGCACTCATTTTTCCAGCTATAGGTCTGACCCACCGGCGCACGTCATTTGAATTACTAATGACGTCGGAAAGTTTACAATTGTAACTAGCTTGGTTATGTCCGCAATCATCTTCCAATAATAAATGTGGAATGCATCATGTAAATGCCTGTGCCATTTTCAAGTCTCATTTTAATATCATATGCACCGAAGGGTTCCCTCAACCTGTTATCTCAGCTAGGTAGCGCATCGTTTGTCTTCTGTCGTTGCTGACGACTAGTTCAACTTCCGTATCTTTGCCAGTATTTCTAAGTGGCGGTCTTCCCATACGCTCGGCTGCAGCTGTCCCCTCGCGAAATCTCGAAAGTAATTTGTATACTTAAGCCTGTGATACATTCAGGTGGTATTCGTCTTATTTTACTTAGTTTAAAGTATCGAGTGGTGTTGTTCCGGACTCAAAACATAACTGTATTACTGTCTGCTGCTCCGCCCGTACGTAAGACGTTGCCATTTTTCAATGCTCGAGCTTGCCCCGACTTGTTTTGATCATATGCCGTCAGTTCGTTTATTATGCAATCGCTTTAAAATTTTGTGACAAAACGTGCAATTTAATGACGTTTCCCCCAATATGAATGATTAACGGGTATCATCTCGAGTTTCGATACAACCACTTATCAAAAATGAATTATACTATTTTATTTCTTTCATTTTTTGCGTGCGCCGGTGACGCATACCTAACTGAGATAGAATGACCATAAAAATAATTCCTTTTTATTTTTTTGTGTCATTAATACACTCAAAATGTTAAAAATAGATAGTCCAACATTTCTACAAAATACAAACATGCTCTCGTGTTAACTTTTCTTGCTATCTAAAAAGTCTACGACTTTCTGGGACAACCCTCGTATGTTTGGTTGAGAACTAAGAAAAATAAATTTCGGTTACACACTCTTATCTGGAGACCGGACTGTTCACTTTAAATCTTTCCTTGCTAGCGGCAACTTTTGTCGTCTGCTGATAACCTAAATGCAAACAGTATGGACTCACATCAGGGCTAACAGAATGTCAGTCCTGATCAGGATCCAAACTGTTTGACTCCCTGATAGTGTTCCTGAAATATTTTTTTGAAATAGTTGATTTTGAAAAGTCAGCAGTAGGGCTTCCATGTTTACACATACAATCAGCAATGTTTCTTGTTTTTGCAAAAACGTTTACAAAATTGACCTACAAACTAACTTTAGCATGTGACCAGTGTTATGATTTTAAATAGCATCTTTTAATGAAAATATTACGTTTTTATAACATCCCCCCACCCCCAGAATTGGCTGTATGCGATAAGTATCTAAAAATTCTTTATTAGGGAGCGCAGTGGCTCAGTGGTAGAGTGCTTGACTCGAGACTGAAGGGCCGCCGGTTCGAGCCTCACCGGCGTCACTGTGTTGTGGTTCTTGAGCAAGACACATTTATCCTAGCTTAGTACTGGTTCAACCCAGGAAGACCCGTCCCTATATAACTGAAAGATTGTTGATGGGATGTAAAGAATCAAATCAAACAAACAAAAAACAGTTGAGCCTTTATCTATTGGGGCATACCAGACCTCCAGATAAGACTAAGAGTGCATGATAAAAAAAACTAATTTTCTGATTTCTCTACCAAAGTATATGTTCTGGGTACTCAAAAGACACGTCTCAATGAGAACGTTTGAGCACTCAAGCATATGATAAAACTAATAGGTAAGAGAGTATTTAAAATTTTACACTCAAAAATTGTGCTTATCTATCTCTATGTGCATTCTAATAAACCTTGACTCACCTGTCTGGGTTTACCCTGGCTCAGAGTTTGTTGTAGCCAACACTTTAGCCAAATGGAAAAAGGTTGGAGCCAAATGAAGTTGATTTTAGCCATGGTTTTAGCCAGAAAGTAGTATCAAGAGGTTGTTCTCTATTTAACCCTTTGCCTGCTAGCGACGACTTTTGTCATCTGTTGATAATTTTTGCAAACAGTTTGGACCCAGATCAGGCCCGACAAAATGCTGGGCCTGATCTGGATCCAAACTGTTTAACACCTTGATGGTATTGAAAAAAATCCAGCATTGAAAGATTTAAATATAGCACAATATAAAAAGTGTGTAGGAATAATAAAAGCAATATTGGAAAATCCAAAAGCTGATAAAAATACACGTTTAATGAACCACCTAGAGTGCACTGTACTTTTAGCCAATGGCTTATATTTGTAGCCAGTCCAGGGCTTCAGATTTTTTTTCAAGATTGGTGGGCCGAAGTGACCCATGGAGCAAAACATGGTGGGTCATTTTCTTAAGTGGCCACTCCAAAAAGACCAATTATCGCTTAATGCAGGTCAAAAGTATTGCAGAATGCTCCAAAGGGAGCATATTGCAATCCTTTTGACCTTCATTAAACTACCATTTGTTATTAAGATCTTTGTTTTGTCTTTTTATGAGTGGCTGCGTAAGACATGTTTTTTTTTTACTGTATTGACAACCTACATGTACTTTCTGTTTTGTGGAGTTCATAGACTCACTGTAAGCTGAATCTTTACATTAAAGTGAGATTTTTTTCACAACTAAAAAGGATGGATCCACTGGGCCCACTGCCTTGAAAGTGATGGTCCATATTTTGAAATCATGGGACAATGACTTGGGCCCCCATAAATCTTAAGGCCTGAGCCACTCAACATTTTTAGTAGCGAATGGCTACAATGGCTTATGGCAGGGTGAGCCCTGCCTGTATGGTGTTTATGGTGCGCTGTTTCAGACAAGTAAGCAACTAAAACCTTGTTCTATTTTTAGCTTTTTACATATTTCTGGTGATACCTTTGGTCGACCAATCAGTGGACAAAGAGAAGTCAGCGGTTATCCATCACCGAATGAGCTCAACTATTGGCAAGTTATGGAGGGAATATATGTCACGCCGAACGAGGAGCCAGTCGGCAGATCTGATAATTACTATGAACATGATGAATTTTAAAACTGTCTCAATCTTAGAAATTCCATCGATTTTTTTGCACTGTTTTTATTCATCACTCTACTACACTCAGAATAGCCAGGCCCCAAGGTTATAAAACTTTTTTCATGCTCAACTCAACTGAGCATGAAATTTCAACTACTCAAAAACACTAAACTACTTAAAAATATGGGAGCGCAGCGGCTCAGTGGTAGAGTGCTTGACTCCAGACTGAGGGGCCGTGGATTCGAGCCTCACCGTCCACACAGGGTTGTGACCTTGAGCAAGAACATTAATCCTAGCTTAGTACTGGTTCAACCCACGAAGACCCGTCCCTTTATAACTGAAAGATTGTTAATGGGACGTAAAGGATCAAATCAAACAAACAAAAAATCAACTGAGCATGAAATTTCAACTACTCAAAAAAAACACTAGAATACTTGAAATATAGTCTTTTTGTGCTTTAAAATTGTCAGATGTCGTCTTTCCCTGCTAATTCATTTTTAAATGCCAACTATTGTTGGCATTTTAACATTTATGAGCAGGATCATTTTAATGCTTAGTTGAGTTAAGCATGAAAAAAAAAATTATAACCTGGAGACCAGAACTCTTTGGAGTTTTTCGCAATTCTGATTACAACAAGGTTAGCCAGAAAATGTCCTCTGCTTATTACATTTTTTCAATATTGCATTTGTCCTGCAGGACAAGTGACTTACAATTATCACTCATCCTGTAAACACATGCTCTTATCCTTTAAAAGGGTATGCCATTAAGAACATAAGGGATTAATATGTAATATGACTCCCGAGTAATTCTTCCCAAAGCACTTGTCGTCCTAGCACTTGTCCTGTAGGACGAGTGCTTTGGGAAGAATTACTCATCCTTTTTAGATATCACTCGTAATTACGAGTGGATGAGTGGATTTTTTGTCCCCTACATCTGCTGCACATCTTCAATTGCAATCCAACCTAGTTTTGTCATGGAAACAAACAATATTGACCCTCATAGAATGCAAATTATCAATTTTAGTTAATAGCGGGAAAAATATTTTTTTGTCCCAAAATGTTATATTCTTATAACGTATACTGCGAATATATTCAGTTGCACTCCAGACTCAGGGGACAAAAATTCCACTCGTCCACTCGTAATTACGAATGAAATCTAGAAAGGACGAGTACTTCTTCCCAAAGCACTAATCCTGTAGGACGAGTGCTTTGGGAAGACTTACTCGAGGAAGTCATATTACTCTTTGGGTGTTCTTTATTTCATACACTTTTAAAGGACAAGTGCAAGTATTAATATACAGGACAAGTGAAAATTGTAACTCACTTGTCCTGCAGAACAAGTGCAATATTGAAATATTTTTGTCCCCTGAGACTAATATGGAAGCAAACAATATGAACCCTGATCAGACTGCCTGATCTGGGTCCATAACCCATATTGTTAGCAATTTTGGCCACCAAAGCACTTAAGGAAAAGAAATGGTAGGCAAGAGTTCAGATGTCTGTCAATTTTTGATGATGTGACTAGTAAAGATTTGTGACTGAACCAGTGTTCAATCTAGGAAATTTTAAAGGGGGTCATTTTCATTTGATTTCAGGTAAATATAAGAAACAGCCCAATATTTCCCCATTCACATAATGTTAAAGGTGGCCCACTCTAGCTTTAGAAAGGGGCCATTTGATCAAGAAAGGGGCCAATGGCTCCATGGGCCCCTCAAGATTGAACACTGACTGAAACACTGCAGGAATACTCAGCAGACTCAAATTTTTTGTAAATGGTGGGATGATTGTATTCATGTGATAGATTTTGTTTTATGCCCCTAACATCGAAGATGTGGGCATATGGGTTTTTGGTCTTAATATGTGTCTGAAACAAATCGTATCATTGGCATATAGTAAGTGAGTTAGGTAACAGGTAAGGTCATATGGAGACAGGGCTACAGCAAGTTGTTTATTCATTACACCACGGATGGGAGCACAGTGGCTCAGTGATAGAGTGCTTGACTCGAGGCCAAGAGGTTGCGGGTTCGAGCCTTGCCAAGGTCACTGCGTTGTGTCCTTGAGCATGACACATTTATCCTTGCTTAGTACTGGTTCAACTTGGGAAGACCCGTCCCAACATAACTGAAAATCGTTTACTGGGATGTAAAGAATCAAATCAAACAAACACCACGGCAGCTCCTCAGCTTATTGTATCTGTTTTTTGCGGATTTAGTGTTAACAAACACATCTTGTTTTTTGGTCAATTTTAATTATGTTTGCACAAAGAAGATGTTTGTATGAATGGTGTGTAAAAGATGTATACATAATGAAAAGGAAAACATTGATCAGAATACTCTTAGGAGCAGTCTGATCAAAATCTACATGTTCAGCCATTCCATCACCAAAGTAGTCCAGGAAGCGCAGTGGCTCAGTGGTAGAGTGCTGGACTCGAGACCGAGAGGCCGTGAGTTCGAGCCTCACTGGCATCACTGCGTTCTGACCTTGAGCAAGACACATTAATCCTAGCTTAGTACTGGTTCAAACCAGTAAGACCCTTCCATACATATCTGAAAGATTGTTGATGGAAAGTAAAGAATCAAATCAAGAAAAAAAACTAAAGTAGTCTAGCCTCATCAAGATTTAGATTAACAAAATTTTAAAGCTTAAAATTGTAAATATTTTCTTACCAATAAATTTTAGCATATGTTTTGGGTGCTCAAAAGAACCGTCTCATTGAGACGGTTCTTGCGAGTACCCACAACATATGTTTTGGTTGAGAAATATTTACCTGTTACGCACTCTTGACTAAATACCCGTGGAAGTCATTTGTTAGAATATTATACATGGGTTAAAGTATTCTGGATTTTTCCTGATTTCAGGATTTTGAGGCTGACTTATGAGGCTGCACATGCATGGGTGAAAGTTTTCAGGATTAATCCTGAATTAGGATTTTGAGGATGACATTCCATAGAAAGTCAGCCTCAAAATGCTGAAATAGGGAGATTATAATATAGGCGCGTTGCTGAAATTCAAATTTTCGAAAAAACTTACCTCATCGTCATAAAGGATGAAACAGGTCTTAAATTCAAGATTAATAACTCTACTTTATTTCTGATTGGGTCGTACGCTCAAAAATTGGTAGCATCATATTAAAAAATGGGGAGATAACTCAATGTTTGCAAAAAAAAACGGTTCGTAAAGTACAGTTTTTAAACTGATTTTGTATTGACAAAAAGACGTTCTTTTTCCCAAATTATTTTATTTTCTAAAAGTACGTCTACTGTCATTTATATTTGTATGAGTTTTATTGATTTTTTATAAATTTAAACATATAATTTCGGGGAGATAACTCTTACTACCCTATAAAATTTAATACTTTCCTCTATATCATTCATTATTATACCGTTATATTTAATCAGAACCCTCAAAACTTTATAATTTTTAAAACAATTGTCTTTTCGCTTTTCAAAAACATGATTTGCCGTATCCTGATATGCCTGACGGCTCAGAAATCTGCATCTAAAGTTGCCACCCCTGTGTGGAAAAAACAGCGTTTTAATGCATTTTTCCAATACACTTGATACGAGCATAGGAGATTCGCTGATTTACTTCGGGAGAAAACTTACATTAGCGTCCTAAATGATGATACATGCCTCAATTAAAGATAAATATATCTGTACTATCAATTTGTGAGGATTGTATATTAAAATCGAGTAACATCATTCATAAAATGGGGAAGTAACTCTGGTACTAGAAATAATGTAAAACCAGCATAGATGAGCGTCGTTAAGTACCGCCTTGAAATATTGCTTCTCTGCTTTTTTTTTTACTTTTACTTACGCAAAAGTATATCTGTTTGAAATATCTAGTCTTTCCAAGTTCTTGAATAGATAAAATAGAATTTCAGAAACAGCATTATGACGCTCTTATTAGATATTAATATTATCTAATTTGCATATTCAAGAATATTAATGAAAACGTAAGAAATGAGAAAAATTGTAGAATAAGTTAAGGGGTGTCACCTACAAAATTACATATATGTCGCTGTATATCATTCCAGACTAAAAATAGTGGCACCAAATTAAAGTTGAAACATTGGTAACATGACCAACTGAATAGATATACGAATTATCTAATTTGCATACTCATGAATATTAATGAAAACATACGAAATGAGAGAAAATTGTCGAAAAATTAAGGGGTATACCTACAAAATTACCAATACACCAGCTGCTAACTATCTTATCCTACAAGATTTGGTACCTTATATAAGTTGAGACAAAGCCATTTGACAAAATTGATTAAATATACGAATTATCTAATTTAAATATTCATGAATATTATTGTAAACGTAAGAAATAAGACAATATTGGAAGAAAAATTAAGGGGGTATACCTACAAAACGTCCTATACGCCTGCTGTGTACTAGCCTGACTACAAAAGTTGGTAACAAATAAAAGTTGAGACATTGTCATTTGACTAAAATGATTAAATATGCGAATTATCTAATTTAAATATTCAAGAATATTAATGTAAATATAAGACATAAGACAAAATTTGTAGAAAATATATAGGTGGTATACTTTCAAAATTACCAGGACGCTAGCTGCTAACTATCCTATCTTACAAAACCTGGTACCAAATAAAAGATAAGACATAGACATTTGATCAAAATGATGAACTATACGAATTATCTAATTTAAATATTCATGAATATTAATTAAAGCATAAGAGATAAGAGAAAATTGGTAGACAAATTAAGGTGGTATACCTTCAAAATTACATATAATCTACTGCTAACTATTGTAGACTACAAAACTTGGTACCAAATTAAAGCTGAGGCATTGTATTTTGACCAAAATGATTAAATATACGAATTATCTTATTTGAATATTCATGAATATTAATGTAAAAAATAGAAGAAGGGAAAAATTGGTAGAAAAATGAAGGTGGTGTACCTACAAAATGTCCTATATGTCTGCTGTTTATTAGACTAGACTATAAAATTTGGTACCAAATAAAAGTTGAGACTTTGCCATTAAACCAAAATTATTAAATATGCGAATTATCTAATTAAATATTCATGAATATTAATGTAAACATAAGAAATAAGACTAAATTGGTAGAAATATTAAGGGGGTATACCTACAAAATTACATGTACTTCAGCTGCTAACCATCCTAGACTATAAAAATTGGTACCCAATTAAAGTTGAGACATAACCATTTTACTAAAATGATAAAATATACGAATCATCTAATTTAAATATTCATGAATATTAATGTAAACATAAGAAACAAGACAAAATTTGTTGAAAAATTAAGGTGGTATACCTTCAAAATTAACACGACGCTAGCTGATAATTATCCTATCTTACAAAACTTGGTATCAAACAAAAGTTGAGACATAGCCATTTGATCAAAATGATAAAATATACGCATTTATAATTTAAATATTCATGAATATGAATGAAAGCATAAGAAATAAGAGAAAATAGATAGAAAAATTAAGGGGGTATAGCTACAAAATTACCTATATGTCTACTGCAAACTATCGTAGACTGCAAAACTTGGTACCAAATTCAAGTTGAGACATTGCATTTTGACCAAAATAATTAAATTTACGAATTATTTAATTTGAATATATTTCATGAATAGTAATGAATACTTAAGAAATACGAGGCATTTTGTAGACAAATATGGTGATTTACGTTCAAAATAACAACTAAGTCATCCGCTAACTATGATTACCTTCAAAACTAGGTACTAAATAAAAGTTGAGACATTTTCATTTGATGAAAATGATTAAATATACAAATGATCTAATTAGAATACACATAAATATTAATGTAAACATAAGAAATAAGACAAAATTGGTAGATTAATTAAGGTGGTATCCCTACCAAATTACCTCTACACCAGCTGCTTACTATCCTAGACTACAAAACTTGGTACCAAATAATAGTTGAGATACAGGTTAGTATGCGACCCTATGATTATATGTATTCGAAATATCTAATTTTCATATTCACGAATATTACAGAACACATAAAAAAGAATAAGTCAAAAATAGTAGAAAACTAAAGTGGGTTGACCTACAAAATAACCTATAAATCAGCTGCCATATATCCTGGACTACCAAACATGGTACCAAATGAAAGTTGAGATATAGCTCATTGACCCAATGATGAATATACAAATGATCTCATTTGCATACTCATGAATGTATAAGAAAACATTAAAAAGAAAGAAGAACACAGAAAGATAAAAATTGGTTCTAATAGGCTTTAATTTGAGAATAGGATAACTAGCAACTGACATATGCGTAATTTTGTAAGTACACCCCTTTAATTTTTCCAAAATTTTCTCTTATTTCTTATAATTTAATTAGTATTTATGAGTGAGAATGTTAGAAAATTTGTTAAATGGACAATTTGGTAAAAGTGCAGTAATTTGGCATTATTTGGTATCAAGAGTGGTTGTCTAAAATAATTCGCAGCTGAGTTTTAAGTATCTTTGTGTTACACCCTTTTATTATTTTACGATTTCCTAATGTATTCATTAATTTTCATGAATATGCAAATTTGATCACTAGCATACTTTACCGCTGAATGAAGCTGCTACGAGGGTTAGTCAAAAATAACTGAGCCCTGCCTCATAACATTTGAATCAAGTAAAATGGACATATAATTAGATCATATTTTATTGTAGTTATATGTCATCTATTTAATCACCTTATTTATTTCTGTTGGTAGGCTTTTTGTAACGGTTGCTAGGCAACAGAATATGACCTGTCAAAGGGATGCGTTCACGCTGTGATATATCTAATTCTAAGCGTTGCTATGGAAACAGTAATGTTAAAGCATGGTTTTATTCACTGTCGTCTGATACCATTAACATGTACCTATTCAGTGTCACAGAACAAAAACCAACTGACCCCAAATTATAGATGCTGTGGTAGTTTGATTTCAGAATTTATCAAATTTTAACATGCCTGACGTCCTATGATTTAACCCACCCACATTCACATTTAGGCAATTTTAAATGAAAGCATAAAATATAAGCCTAATAATGCTTTAACATTACTGAATACACAAACCAACCCTCAGACATATTAAGTTCCTTGATTTAAATTCACAATTGTGTTTCCATGGCAACACAATTCTCGTGTATTTGGAAATTTGTGGAATTTTGGCATTTTTGTTGCTAGGCAACGCATGCAATCAATGTTCGCCTAAATATAAATGAACTAAGTGTAATGAAAAGACAATATGATATATGTTATTCAAATAAATGTCAAATATTTCTTTCACAAAAACTATCAAGCACGCAAGCTTTTTAAAGACATACTGTATATTCCTGGTGGCTGAGAACGTGAACGCATCGCTCTGACTGACGATCTTCAGTTGCCTAGCAACCATAAATGAAGCGTCACTAGGGTAATTCTTCAGGGTCAAAACATACGTGACATATGATTCATATAGAAAATACTCACATTTGTTGTCTACAATGCCAAACTAAAATTTTATGAGGTAGGGCTCAGTTATTTTTGACTGACCCTCGTATGTCTTACTACTGTTTTTTATCGAATTAGTACTTTAGGATGAGTTTCTGCTGAGCTATAAGTTATTTGTAGGGACATACCCAACTGTTTTGAAGCGCATTGTTTGTTGCCATGGAAACCACACAATTTCACATAGCTCAAATGGGGTTATTTTCAGGGCAATACTTTTACCTATTGAAGGCGGTCCCACAAAATTATTTGACGCCCATGAGAAGTTGTCCTGAGGATGCAAGGCTGGTCTAATTCGACCATTGGGTACTAAGGAATTTAAATGCTTTTACTTTTGATATATGTATAGATAGTGTAACACATTTGGTGGGTATTGCTAGGAAAAATGGACATTATGACGGCAGTTAAATCAAAGCTACTTGTCGATTTTCAAAACTCATTTCTCGTTTATCACTTTAAAAGCTTGAACCTAGTTCAAAATAGTGCTATGAATGAAACATTCATTACAATAGCTGGACACTAGATACGCAAAAAATAAGTGAGTAAAACAGGAAAAACACAATCACTACTGTAGATCAACCCACGGCATCGTGAGGAAGAGGAACAGAACACTTACAGTCGCAAGACACCAGGAAGACAATTAAAGCAAAGCAAATATCATTCTCTTCCTCGTCAAGGTGTTAACAAAAATAGAAAGACACAAAAAGATGCATAATAAAACAAAGACCAACACAGAACCCCCACAAATATTCCGATGTACATTAAACAATGAATTAACAACAATGTAAGATTCTGTATGATTTTGGCGGCCATCTTGAAAACATGCAAATAAGCTCAATAAGACGCCATTTCTCAGCTTGAAAACATTGGTTTTCGGATTTAGCAAACCAAATTGCCTTAAAGAAATGTGTCAGACCATTTGTCTTCAGAAAAAAAGTCCATACTTGATACTTTTAAAATTTGTATTTCGTGATTCTGTTTTCTGCGAGTATAAAGTTATCTCCCTTTTTTTTCAAAATGACGTTTCCCATTGCCGAGTTTGCGACCCAAAAAAATAAGTACATACATTTATCTTCAATTGAAAACTAGTTTCATCCTTTAGGACGATGAGGTTAGTTTTCTCAAGAGCATTCAGAAACTGCGCCTAATAGTACGTATATCAAGTGTATTGGTAAAATGCACGAAAACAGAGTATTTTTCACACGGGGGTTGCAACTTTGCAAGCGATTTTCAGAGCCGTCAAGCATGTCAGAATGCTGTTAATCATGTTTTTGAATAGCAAATTAATATGTTTCTACTAATTGATCAAATTTTACGCATTTTTACTAAAGATAACGGTATTATTAGAAACGATATCGAGGGAAATGTTCTATTTTATAGGGTAGTAAGAGTTATCCCTCATTAGCTATATCTGCAAATGAAGAAAATGAGCCAAATTTGATTTAAAAATTAATAAAAGTTAAATTGATTTTTGAAAATAAAATAATTTGCGAAAAAATAATGTTTTAACACTGCAAAAAAACGATTCGAAATTCATACTTCACAATTCCCTTTTTTGCAAGGATAGAGTTATCTCCCCTTTTTAGATATGACGCTACCAATTTTCGAACGTACGACCCAATCAAAATTAAAGTAGAGGCATTTAGTTTTGATTTGAGACCGGTTTCATCCTTTATGACGATGAGGTAAGTTTTTTCAAAAAGTAAGCCTTATATGAAATTCAGCAACGCGCCTAATAGCTTAACTGATTAATTTTGAGATTATCTAAACACATTTAACCATTTAAGCTTGAAATTATTAATTTTTGTAGGCATCCTGCAAGTTTAAAAATTTATTAAGTTCAGGATTTTGGAAATTTTGAACTTTCACCCATGCACATGTATGAGGAGTGGGTTTATGAATGTAATACTTCTAAGAAATGCTCCTTTCTGTAGAATGTCAGCCTCAGAATACTTAATTAAGGCTGGTTATAATAGCTTTTCTGATTTATTTACAGTCTATCTAAATACAATTGACCATTTTATCATAAAATGCTTGTTATTTCTTTAAAGTTTATGAATGTAATACTTCCTAGAAATTCTTCTTTCTGTAGAATGTCCACCTCAGAATACATTCTACAGAAAGAAGAATTTCTAGGAAGTATTACATTCATAAACTGTAGAATGTCCACCTCAGAATACACCAGGCCCCGTATCGCAGTCGGTAACGTGTCTGGCTACAGATGCGTGTCTGACTGCAGATCCAGGGGTCGCGAGTTCGATCCCGGCCCGGTACCATACTTTCGTGGAGATTGATCATGAAATAATTTGTACGGTCATTCTCCTCCCTTCCGCTGATTTATTCAAGAAGGGTTGTTGTCAGTTACAAGCAAAAGTATGTGCACAAATTACTGGTTAACCGCTTGCTCAAGCCTGCCCAGGAAAAAGTGTGGTTAAGTGAACTGACCGTCCCGCAATGACCATAGCTGTTGACATGGGACGTAAAGCAACAAAAACAAACGAAACCTCAGAATACAGAATTTAGGCTGGTTATGATCTATAGCTTTTCTGATTTATTTACAGTTTATCTATAGATGATTGACCATTTTATCATAAAATGCTTGTTATTTCTTTAAAGTGATTTACATGTATTTCTGTCCCCCCCCATTTTTTTTTCTTAGCAAACAGTGCAGACCCTGTTAAAATGCTGCTGCTTTATGTGGAATTTCATCTAGGACTAACATAGGTTTAGATAAACATAAATTTTCAGCCTAATAATTGTAAATATTTTCTTACCCATAATATTTAGCATATGTTCTGGGTGCTCAAAAGAACCGTCTCATTGAGACAGTTCTTTTGAGTACCCACAATGTATGTTTTGGTTTAAAATAAGAAAATTATTTTTATCTGTTACATACTCTTAACTAAAGTCCTTGTCTAAAGATATACTTTTTATCACACACATTTCATAGCCTGAAAAAAGCCCCCCAGAAAAAAATGTTTCTATATGATGTGGCTTTTTAACATAATGTGTAAAAAAGTATTTTCAGTGCTCATCCATTATACATTGATGTACAGATTCATTATAAATAAAATGAAAGTATATTGTATTTCAGTAGTATTTAAAGTACCAAAGAGGGCAAAGATCAGGAATCGATACAATCAAGTACCACACCTGACTCAGGATACCAATAGGAAAGTAACAATTTCACAATTAGACATCACAAACAAGAAGCCAAGAGATCAGCCCTTTCCCAGCAGGTGACCACAAGGCAACAATAAACAGACACACATGAAAGCATAGCAAACACATAACAGAAATTAGCCCATTTATGCCATACACACTGGGATTGGAAGTACCATGCCTGATGAGGTCCTATTTCATTCAGGACAAGTCAGAAATTTTCTATTTTCTTGTCCTGGGAAAAGTATAAAGTGTATTCTAACACACCTTGCCTATACGGGCAGTGCTAAAAAACGTGTTATATCAACAATAATGTCATAGTTTTGAAAGTGCTAGGAAAGCAGACACTAGTTGACGTCAATTGTTACTGCAAAATGACGTCAGTCATGACCTGAGGAAAGCCCGCCCTAGCTGACTTCAATTGTAACTGCACAATGATATCAGTCATGGTGGACAGTGTATTGTTTTTTTACGCTTGAAAGACATTACAAATACATGTAAACGTATGCAACGCAGTCCAACTTTTTGCGTGATTTCTTCAGTGTACTGGTAAATGTTACTTAATTTAGTAAAATTGCATAGCTTAATAAATAGATCATGTCAATTCTGACATTGATTGGCAGGATTTTGTAAAACATGACCTTTGGGAAATAGCGCAACTGGTGTGACTATGAAACATATTTGTTGGAAGAAGCTGAAGAGTTCAAATTAGCTTTTTGTCGTTTATTGTGTGTTAGAATCAAAATAGATCAGCTCTAGTGCATGAATTTTAGAGTAATAATTCACTGTTTGTTGGTCAGTTGTACAAAGATAAATCACTCCCCCTGCACACTCTGGATCTGATCTTCTTTATAACTGACCTCCAAACAATGAATTATACTCAACAATTCACTGGTAAAGCTGATATATTTCTTAAAAAAGTGTGGTAGTTCTGTATTTTATAATTTGATTAAGTATTATGAACTTACATGTTTTCATCTCCTGAACCACTGGTCCAAATTCAATATTATTTCACAGAAGTGTTCCTCATAATGCTCTCGACCAAATTGGCACAAATGGTTCTGCTCCGCTGAATAAAAGGGCCATATCCAACCTCTTAATAAGAAATATGAACCATCGCATTTGATTTCCAACATTGTGGCATTTTGACATGTGTAGACTCAGACGAGCCTGTGTATCCTCCTGTTAAGCTTGAAACTCAGAATGATGTTCAGCTAGTAGCTTAACCCTCCTATAATATTCAAGCCATTAGCAAAGGTTCTGATCAGACTGCGCGTATGCGCAGGCTGATCTGAGGCTTTGCTGGTTGCACATACCACATTGTAGGTAATCTTGTGTTGCGGCTCAATTATATTTTAAAAATATCTTCTCCTGAACCACTGGTTCAAATTCAAAACCATTTCACAGAAATGTTTCTCATTATGCCCTCTACCAAAATTGATCAGAACGTTCAGCTTGGCTGAACAAGATGCCACCAGAGCTTAAAGTATCCATAAATTATATCTATTTAGTCACAGGCCAATACGCCGGGCCGCGTAGCGCAGTCGGTAACGTGTCTGGCTACAGATGCGTGTCTGACTGCAATTCCAGGGGTCGCGAGTTCGATCCCGGCCCGGTCCCATACTTTCGTGGAGATTGATCATGAAATAATTTCTACGGTCATTCTCCTCCCTTCCGCTGATTCATTCAAGAAGGGTTGTTGTCAGTTACAAGCGAAAGTATGTGCACGAATTACTGGTTAACCGCTTGTTCAAGCCTGCCCAGGAAAAAGTGTGGTTAGGTGAACTGACCGTCCCGCAATGACCATAGCTGTTGACTTGGGACGTAAAGCAAAAAAAACCAACCAACCAAAATCACAGGCCAATACAATATCCTCATGTGCCAAGATTCAGGTGAGCAACCCAAGGCCCTAGGACCATCTTTTTTGGTGTAAAAAAATTGTAGCTGCTATGGTAAGCCGAGTACTGCCATCTCCCAGTAGGCTCATGACGTCATAACAACATAGTATCAAAGTTAATATGACGTCATGACACCATAGAGAAGAGGTTGAAGATGAACAGAAGCGGAAAGACCCAGCAGTTACTGATGCAGGTGGAAGAAGTCAACCTAGAAGACTAGCAGCTGTAAGGGCATGTCGCCAGATTCAGCAGCAGTAAAATGATCATATGACTGGCCAGGATTAATTTACATGTAAGAAATTGATACTAACGGTGAATACAAGACATTTCGAAGTGGTTGGAGTGTTTTGAAAATCCACAATAACTTAATTTGATTTTAGTGAAACTTTAAGGTCCTGAACAGTCTTATGCAAATATCTAATTTTAGTTCACAGATAAAAGACGTAACGTCGCTTAACGTTTAAATAACGGTGATGCTGTTGTCAAGGAAGTGGGACGTTAGTAACAAAGTAAAACAGCAAGAAAAAAAGAGATGAACTAAAACTACTATTTGCAAGAGTATTCAGGATTAATTTCTACATTACTATTAGCAGAACAGGAACATTATAAGGGTAACATTTACATAAAAGTTTTAAGAATAAATAAAAAAAGATAATTTGTATTGTGGCATGATTACAATACAGAATAATAATTTACATTGTGTTTTATGTGATCTTAACCACAAATGCAGCAACATGGTAGCAAATACTTTACCCTCAAACCCCCCTCCCCCACAGCCCTAGGGATGAGGTCAATAGGTCAAAATTCAATTTTTTCCTGATCATGGTCATGTTGCATATTAAATTATTGCAGCAACATGGCTGCAAATATTTTGCTCGCAGAACCCCACATGGCGTTGACCCAGTCAGTAGGTAAAAAATCAACTTTTCAGAACATGGTCATGTTGCATATCAAATTAAAGGGAATCATGAATTCAGCTACATGGCAAATATTTTGCACACAGACCCCCCCCCCTCTACCCATGACCCTATGGTATGAGGTCAAAAGATCAAATTTAACCTTTTTTCTGAACATGGTCCTATTGCATAACAAATTGAAGGGAATCATGAATGCAGCAACATGGTAACAAATATTTTGGATGTCCTTCGTCCGTCGTGTGTCGTCAACAATTGCTTCAAAGGGCATCTCCTTAACTACTGGCTGGTTTTTGACCAAACTTGGCAAGATGTTCCTTATTTGGCCCTCTTTAAAAATTGTTCAAATGGATTTGGCCCATTGTATATCTAGGTCACACAGGCTAAAAATAGATTTTCAAGATGAAAACTTTAAAAAATCTTCTTGTCTGAAACCACAAGGCCAGGAGCTTTGATATTTGGTATGTAGCATCACCTAGTGGACCTCTACCAAGTTTGTACAAATTATGCTCCTGAGGCCGAAAATGGCACCACCCTGGTGTCACATATTTTACAAAGGCTTCTATAGGGAAAACATGAAAAAATCTTCTCGTCTGAAACCACAAGACCTAGAGCCCTGATATTTTTTTGGTGTGTAGCATCATCTAGTAGACCTCTACAAAGCTTGTTCAAGTTGTGCCCATGTGGTTAAAAATGGCCCTGCCCCGGGGGTCACATATTTTACATAGGCTTACAGGGAGTGCAGTGGCTCAGTGGTAGAGTGCTTGACTCAAGAACATGCGGCCGCAGGTTTGAGCCTCACTGGCGTCACTGCTTTGTGGTCCTTGATCAAGACACATTTATCCTAGCTTAGTACTGGTTCAACCTAGGAAGACCTGTCCCTGCTTAACTGAAAGATTGTTGATGAGACGTAAAGAGTCAAATCAAACAAAACAAACAAAACATAGGCTAACATAAGGAAAAACA
The DNA here is from genome assembly GCA_964019695.1 of Loripinus fragilis. NCBI lineage: Eukaryota > Metazoa > Mollusca > Bivalvia > Lucinida > Lucinidae > Loripinus > Loripinus fragilis. The sequence continues at coordinate 53,624,669 of OZ026531.1, forward strand.
TGAAAAAATCTTCTTGTCTGAAACCATAAGGCATAGAGCCTTGATATTTGGTATGAAGCATCACCTAGTAGACCTCTACCAAGTTCAAATTATGCCCCTGGGGCCAAAAAATGCCCCACCCTGGGGATCACATGTTTTACATAGGCTTTATGATTTCTCTTTCTGATGATAAGCAGGCTGATGTTATTGATGCGTTTAACACTACATCTAGAAATTTGGGCGATATTTTAAACATTAATAATGTTTATTTTGACAATATGGTAGTCAAATATACCCTTCAGAGCTCAAACTTAATAAAGCCAATACCTCTGATACCGAAGCTGCATTTTAGACTTGCATTTGTCTATTTCTAATGATATAGTTTCTACCAAAATTTATGATAAACGTGACGACTTTGATTTTGAAAATGTCAATTTCTTATTTTTTAAATGGTGATGTTCCTCGCTCTACATCCTATGGAGTCTATATCTCTCAACTCATTCGTTTTGCTAGAGCATCTAGCTATATTACTGACTTCAACACTTGCAATAAAAATGTTAACTCAGAAACTTCTTAAACAAGGCTATTGGTATCGTAAACTTCGCAAAGCCTTTTCTAAATTTTATAGACGATACTATGATTTGATATCTAAATTCCAAGTTGGACTTAAATCTCTCTTGCGCCATGAACTTTCGGAACCTGAATTCTATGGTGATGAAGAAGATTGTTGGCTCTAACAATTTTTCAGCACAGTTCATTAAAATAATTTCCCATTATAAAAAAGATTTGCTGTAACATTAATGTACAAATGTATTGCAACAGACTGCATGCTTGGTGGTCAACCCAATCACAGTCTGCATTTTTGCGTTCCTCTTTAATTGCACACCGGTGGGTCGGACTTCAGACTATATGACGGTTCCGACTTAAAGACTTATCTATTGATGAGATGGTAGGGGCCTAATGCTTTGGTTGTTTGTCGGGCCCACCGGGGGCCTGATGCTTTGGTTGTTTGTCGGGCCCACCAGGGTTTACCTGTTGGATTTCTTTTGCTCAGGTATTCAGTTTTATTTACTGTTGAGTCCTTATCTTTGCTTTATCTCCTTATATCCTGATTTATATGTTCTAGGAGATGATGCATTGATAAGTTAGGGGTCTTTCATGAAAACCGAACATCTATGTGTCTTGATCCACATCTGAACTAAGTGTGAGGTTGGTGCACCGTTAAACCGGTGTAAGCCCTCCAGTAAAATATTTTCCTGACTGTTCCAAGGCGGTACTTCTTTTGTGGATCCTTTATGTTTTTTTTCTGTCTTGTGTTTGCTATGCCTTTGTACTTGCCTTGTGGTCACCAGCTGGGAAAGGGCTGACCTCTTGGCTCTCGTTTGTGGTGTCTCACTGTGAATTTGTCACTTTCTCATTGGTATCCTGGGTCAGGTGTGGTACTTGATTGTATTGATTCCTGATCTTTGCACCCTTACTTACTTACATAGGGAAAACATGAAAAAATCTTCTTGTCCGAAACCATAAGGCATGGAGCCTTGATATTTGGTATGTAGCATCACCAGGTAGAGCTCTACCAAGTTTGTTCAAATTCTGTCCCTGGGGCCAAAAATTGCCCCACCCCGGGGATCATATGCTTATATGAGAAAAACATGAAAAATCTTTTTCTCTGAAACCACATAAGGCCTAGAGCCTTGATATTTGGTGAGCATGACCTAGTGGACCTCTTCCCAGTTTGTTCAAATTATGCCCCTGGGGCCAAAATCGGCCCTACCCCAGGTGTCAGGAGGGACATGGCCAGCTTTCAACAAATGTCTATATGTTAACGGTAAACAAAACTCAGGTGAGCGATTTATGACCACTTGGCCCTCTTGTTTATTGCACTAACCGCCGAAAACTAGTTGATAGGCTTATACCTTTGATCTGTATGATACCCAAGGGGAACTTAGTGGTTGGAGAAATCGGATTTATGTTTTGTGATTTATAAGTTTTTCTAAAATAACCCTTCGCCCAGGACATAAATTCGACAAATTTGCCTTGTTTGACTTCTGTTTGGCCAGGCGACACATCCGATATTCGGAATTCTAGTTTGTTTAGAGAAATTATATAATAAATTCTAACACACCTCGCCTATAGAGCCAACGGTAACAAACTGTGATATATCGGAAAGTTGGGAGAAGATGAAGACTTCGAATTTGTTTTCGTCGTTTATTGTGTGTTAGAATCGAAATAGATCAAATCCAGTGCGTGAATTGTTGAGTAATAATTCACTGTTTGTCGGTCAGTTGTACGAAGATAAATCACTCGCGCTGCGCGCTCGTGATTTGATCTTTTTTACAACTGACCTCCAAACAGTGAATTATTACTCAACAATTCACTGTTGGAGCTGATCTATTTCTTAAACAACTGTTGATTATTGCGGCATTGGGCGTGATGTGATGTCAACCTGAGAATACCAAATTAGTCTCAGGTCGACATCACACCATGTCCAATGCCTCAATAGTCAAAGGAGCCAAACCACGCCCAGATATGAATATTAAAGGTACCCCCTTTACAGTGATCGTAAATCTCTATTATACAGGTATAAGCTTTATACAGGCATATATCATATACTGCCGTTACTTTAAAGAATGCATTTACTGTTATTAGCTCACCTGAGCCGATGGCTCATGGGTGAGCTAATAGTTTACCAGTCACTTCGGCGTCCGTCGTCCGTCCGGCGCCTGTCAACATTTTCATACATCTTCTCCTCTGAAACCACAGGGCCAATTGAACTCAAATTTCAAATGGAGACTCCTTATGATGTGTTCAAATGGTCCTGGTCACATGACTAAGATGGCTGCCATGCCAATATATGGTAAAACCCCTTTAAAAAATCTTCTACTCCAGAACCAGGAGGCCGATGACCTTGGGACTAAGTATGTAGCATTAGGGATGTTAGGCCTACCAAGTTTGTTCAAAATCTGATTCTTTGTTGACCATGACCTACTTTACGTCAAGGTCAAATTTTCTTCCTAATGCATTTAAATGGGAATTTTTTGAAAAGTTGATTTTTTGATCACTGTTAATGCCAAAGTCATTATTCTTACTTCATATGTTATACCTAATGAGACAATGGCTATAAATAAGTTTCAAAGGTATTTGACCTTTCAGCCAAGGTCACTCTTATTGGGAGTCCCAACAACATATTACATAGTTTTCTCACAAACACTTAGCCCAATTGAACTCAAATTTCGGGCGAATTGCGTTTGAGCGGAAATCATACCGTGACGGAATATGAAATGAGCGGAGAACCATACAGTCTAAAGAGCGGATGGATAAATCATTCAAATGAGCGAATTTTCCAGGTAATGGCCTTTAAAAAAAGTATTCACTCAGTTGTATTATCTGTAATGGCCAATGTTGCTTAGTCCTTAATAGGTGATTAGGGGCGCATTGTAGTGGTGCATCTAGAGCCCCTTCTCTCGCCGCTATTAGATATCCTATGAAAATGACATTATTTGGTCTCAGTGAGACCAAATTATTTCATTATCATGGGATATTTAAAGTAAATGAGATAAAATCAGCAAGGCGAACCCCCACACCTTTATACATATTAACCCCCTTTCCAGGAATCATTGATCTTCCCCTGCATCTGGGTGTTTACCTGGAAAATTTGCTTATTTGAATGATTCAAACATCCGCTCTTTAGCCTTATGATTCTCCGCTCTTTCGTAAAAATAAATCTGCTCATTCGTATTATGGATCCGCTCAAACGTAAATCTCCCCAAATTTCATGTGAAGACTCCTTATGATAAGTTAGCCAAAATATTTGCAAAATATTTTGGTCAAATGACCAAAATGACTGCCACGCCCATATATGGTAAAATCCTTTAAAAACTTCTTCTCCAGAAGCAGAAAGCAGGTGACCTTGGGACTTGGTATGTAGCATTAGGGATGTAGGACCTACCAAGTTTGTTTAAATGATGATCATAAGATGACCTGGACCTACTTAATGTCAAGGTAAAATTTGCTTCCTTATGCATTTAAATGGGAAAACTTTTGAAAGGTTGGTTTGTATACCTTTAAAGCCTAAGTCATTATTCTCACTTGATATGTTAAACATAATGAGAAAATGGCTATAAAAAGTTTCAGCGGTCAATGTTAACCTTTGACATTTTAGCCAAGTTCGCTCATGTTGGAGTTCCTTCAACATATTAAAACATTTTTTTCAGAAACCACTAGGCCTAATGAACTCAAATTTCATATGAAGACTCTTTATGATAGGTTAGCCAAAATTTCCACAAATTGTTCTGGTCACATGACCAAGATGGCCACCATGCCCATATATGGTAAAACCCCGTTCAATATCTTCTTTACTAGAACCAATAGGCCAATGACCTTGGGACTTGGTATGTAGCATTGGGGAAGTTGGCCCTACCAGATTTGCACAAAAGATGAATCTAAGTTGACCTTGACCTGCTTAATGGCAAGGTCAAATTTGATTCCTTATGCATTTAAATGGGGAAAATCTTGATTGGTTCATTTTTCTGTAACTGTTTAAGCGAAAATCATTATACTTGGGAGAAATGTTTAACTCTTTTTCTCAGAAATCGCTGGGCTGTTTGATGGAGTATTCGTTAGATTACTTTACGTCACTTGACCAAAATGACCCACATATAGGTTAAAACAAAATGTGTTTCATTATAAGCTGTTGTTGGCCTTGACCTATTTTAACATTATTTAGGAGATCAGGTGAGCGCTTCAGGTCCTCTAGTTTACCTGTTCCTATGGATAATATCGAGAATCTATAACAGAGCGAGTATCCAGCTTAAGTGAAGATTCAGATTAGTCGAAGTATCCGCACAGTCAAGTGGCGGATCCAGATGGGATTCAGGGGGTTCGCTCGACCCCCCTCCCAGCACCCCGTTTTTAAGTATCCTATGAAAATGAGATAATTTGGTCTCAGTGAGACCAAATTATTTCATCTTCATGGGATATTTAAGAAAAATGAGATAAAATCCGCAAATCGAACCCCAACGCCTTTATGATCCTTTATACATATGAACCCCATTTCCAGATGTACTGGATCCGCCCCTGACAGTCTGAGTAGTCATAATTTCCTTTGCTACCCACAGAGCGCCCATCACAGACTCTGATTTAACTGCGCGGATGCACATGCTGATCCGAGTCTTTGATGGTAGCATATGCCGACGAGTACCTTTTGCTGGACACCTGGCTTTTACTTTTTGTCAGGGCTTCATAATCCCCAAACTATGAGCTTGCTCCCAGATCCCCTAAAATAATTATAAGTGGTCCCCAGCTCCCTGAAAAGAAATATCCATTCTCGCTAGATCCCAAAACCCCTGGGACCCCAGTTATACTTAAACTGGGTCCAAGTGGATACCAACTCTATATAAGTATTATGATTTTACGATATACTGGGTCCAAGTGGATACCGACTCTATATAAGTATCATGATTTTACGATATACTGGGTCCAAGTGGATACCGACTCTATATAAGTATCATTATTTTACGATATACTGGGTCCAAGTTGATACCGACTCTATATAAGTATCATGATTTTACGATATACTGGGTCCAAGTGGATACTGACTCTATATAAGTATCATGATTTTACGATATACTGGGTCCAAGTGAATACCGACTCTATATAAGTATCATGATTTTACGAAAATTACTGGGTCCGAGTGGACACCGACTCTATATAAATATCGTGATTTTACGAAAATTACTGGGTCCTTATTAATATCATGATTTTACGTACACTACCGATTTTATACGGAAAAAAATTCCGTACTGACAGGTGTGTTAACACGACAGGTAACTTCAGGTCAATAAATAAACATGTCGACTTTTCAGGCAGAGCAGAACAATAAAATAGTGGTCATATAATTTTATTTCGAATAAACTATCATGCAGCGAATCCTTAATTGCCTTTCTTACAAATTACCTTTCTTACAAATGATACATATATATAATTACTGGTTTAAATGCTGTATTCTGATTATAAACACAGGCTATACAGTCCTTAAACGGTGTCATTTAGCGTTGGTGAATCTAATGGCTTTGAGAGGCGAGTTTTTTGTATTTCACGCATGAAGCATTCGTTTTCATATGTATTATTAAAAACGAACGAAAAGCACGAATCATTTTCTCATCGTACGTGTATTTCTTTTGATATTTACCAAACCATATTATATTGTCGCAAAGAAATAACATTACTTTTTCGGTTGACCATACCTGTATTTTCAATCGACTTACCTGTATGTGACGTCACAGAGAGAATTCGTATCTATTAATAGATACAGGTTGGAAATATATAAACACGACAATTTCAAAAAATGTCGGCGAAAATACGGAAATTTGTGTTGTTCATTTTGGTCTTATTGGGATTTAACGGTAAAAGATTTTATCATTTTATTTGTGTATTTATGTATTGTAGGGTTTAACCTATTGTGTAACCGCAGGTATAGCCTTATAAGGCCAAAGTGTGTCATAAACGCGTCCATTTCCGTGTTTAAGCGAAAAATCTATAAACCATTCTATGGAATGTGTACAAAAGTCGAAAAGATAACGTATAATAAATATCTGTTTAAGACTTCACGCTGTTGCATATCTCTTAAGCTACACCGCTTTATTAGGTCTTCATGGGTAGAAATTCACAAATCGCATATGTATCACAGTATCGTGCTCAAGGACACTCAAAAGGATCGAACCTCTTAACACCTCTCGCGACCCATGCTTAAAATGGACTCCAGTTCAAAATTTTGTGATGACAGCTCACCCGAGGCCCTCGTAAAACTGTATTCTTATAGTAAAAGAATTATGTGGCATTGTTACATAGCCATACATTATATGAACTAGGTCATTATAGTACTCATTCTGTACACATATTCAGGTTGTCAAAAAGATGTGTCAGTAAAAAAAAAATATGCATTCAAAATCTTCGCGGCAATGACGGTTTATTTCGTTCTCTTAAGATCCGAAAATCCCGACCAACCTAAGCACCCACCTTCCAGGGCTTTATCCAGCAATTTTTGGAAAAGGCCCCTGACCAAAATTGGGAAAAAATGATCGACTAAACGTCAAAATTGGGAAAAATTAACGACATATAACAATGACAGCAAAGTTTATCCTCAAAATCAAGTTATTTTAAACTGTTTTATGCCAAGCACATTCAAGTATCATTCTGATATGGGTTAGCCTGGGTTCCAGTCTGATCATTTTTTCTTCTTTTTTATTTTTCCGTTCCTTGGTCAATATTAATCGAAATCAATAACGGACAACCGATACATTTGATGTGGTATATTTTTATTCTCGTATTTTTTAGAATATTTGCATTAGAAAATATTGCCAAAATATTGACGACTGGACCCAGGCTAGATATGGGTCATTGTTTCTCATAAGTAGTAGTGGTCTCTAAAAAGCAAAGTAACCCCCCCTTTGTTTTTACTTTTCTTAATTGGGAAAAACAGACATGTTATTTGGGAAAAAGGGTGGCTATTTTCGATTGGAAATGGGGTCGAAATTTGGCCCCTAGAGAAAGGCAGAAAATCCCCTGACTTCCCACCACGTGGAGTAAGTTATTGCATGATATGGGAAGATAATACACAGTATTTAGCAAGTAAAATCATCGCCCGTACAGACGGACAAACCATACAATAGCGCTCCCACAGCACAGTTTACATTCTGAGATAATTCATATAAAACGTTGAAATATCAATATAAGATGAAGTAATATACTATATAAAAAAAAAAACAAAGGTGAAAAATCCTGTTCAGGTTATATAAAACGATACAGGCCAAATGCACATATTTGTATTTGACTTGGTGCAAGTTTTATTTATATTCCAATGTTTAACACCACACATCTTGCAATGCACAAAGTGCAAATGCATGCTGGTGCAATGAGAAAGTTATTGTTTGGTTTGTGTGTCTTACTAGATATTATACCACCCTTACCAACTTTAGCACACAATATCTCGTGATGTGTAAGGTCTACACTGATGTAGGTGATATAAGATAATTATACCATGTTTGTCCACCTGTGCGTAAGATAATTCACTCGCTTAAGCTCGTGGATTATCTCGACGTACAGGCGGACAATCCATGGTATAACTTAATAATCAACTCGATAACGCTCGTGGACTATCCGCCCGTACACAAACACAAAACTTTAGAATTACTACACAAACTTTTGTCTTTTTGTTTTTGCACTGATTATCTTAATAAAAATCCAAAGGGAATTTATTCAAACAAAACACTATCTTTACTCTGTTTCAAATTTTCGGCTACTTGGCCTTTGCAAAGAACCAAATAACACATAAAAAGCTTTCTAAAACTCGTGGATTATCTTCCAGTACATACGCACAAACCATACATTATACATATCATCAGGTCAAATACATCAAGGTAAGCTTTAGAAAAGCTTAGAACCATCGCGTGGTGTTTTACAGTTATAAAAGAAGAAATTTTATAGTGTTTAAATATTGCATTTGCTGAAGCCACTCTTTTCAGTGTTTCATGGGCTTCAAGCTCTGATAATTTTTTGTTTTAGTTAACGATTTGTACATAGGTGATCCATTGGAAGTAAATAAAAGACAGGAAATATGCATATTCCAGTAAGACTCTGCTCATGAACACACTGAATAATGGTAGAGTTAACCCCCTCGCCAGCAGTACATGTATGTATAAGGTCATTCAACCGTATTCCTCAATCGAAGTCAATGCACATAATGCCTAGGGGGCATATTGAAACTGACCCATCTACATCTAGTTATTGCGTCACATTTAGTCTAGAATATCCGAAGAACCCTTGTTTGATCGGGATTCTAGCTCAGTAATAAGGTCTCTAATAGGCCTTTTCACTTTTAGAAGCAATCCAGTATCCAAAGTATATCAACATCGCTCATGCAATGGTGGTTTGGTCGACGGGGAGTTTGAGAAAGAGCAGTAAAAGACACTGCTGCTGGGGAGTTAACACCTGATCCATTTCCGCAACTTGCTAATGGAACAGACCCGAATCGAACACGCGCCCAATGGAAGTTAACTAACGTATATCACCATCGCTGACGCGATGGTGAAATATGTGCATTTATTTTTTTGACAAACGCCAAGTGGCCAAAAATTTGAAACAGAGTAAAGATGGTGTTTCTCTTTTAGATTTACTTAAATGGAACATTCTATTTGATGATCTAGACTACTGCTCATCAGGTATATGGCGTGGAAACGACGTCGTATCAACGTCGATGTGACATCGTGACGTCTTAACGCTGTTTTAAGGTTATGTGCCTGCTGGGTGAATTCATCCTATCCGAGAAAGAAGACACTTCAACGTACGGGCCTGCTTACTATTGTAGAATTGAGAATTTTTATTACAGATCATTACAAAATTAGCTGCATGTAATTACATCTCTGGTCCATCGATTGACAAATAGCCCCTAAAGAAAGGGCTAAATGTGCTCTTTTAAACCAAACTAAACATCTAAATGTCTTGATCCACATCTGAACTAAGGGTAAGGTTGGCGCTGTGAAACCGGTTTAAGCCCTCCAGTAAAATATTTTTACTGACCATTTCAAGGCGGTACTTCTTTTGTGGATCATTTGTGTTTTTTTTGTTCCTTGTGTTTCTCATGATTTCGCGTCTGTTCATTGCTGCCTTGTGGTCACCTGCTGGGAAAGGGCTGACCTCTTGGCTATTTTTGGTGATGTTTATCGTATTTTTGTTACTTTCCCATGTGGTACCCTGGGTCAGGTGTGGTACTTGGTTGTATCGTTTCCTGATATTTGCCGTCTTTCTTTCTTTCGATTCTGCAACCGGTTTCCGTGTGTAAATGCCTTTTTAACGCTTTTATCGCGAAAATTAAGAGATCGTTGTTTTTTCGTTGTCGTGAGAACGTTGTCATCAACGTTGTAGCAATAAATCGGTAATATCTTCATCCAGTTCCTTTGTTTCGCGAGTAGGGTAAAGTAAGGTAATTTTGGACATCGGGTAAAATCGGACATTCATTTTGTAAACAATTTCCCTTCGATTTTTTCAAACAATTTGCTTAGAATTTCCGCCAGTGTATAAACACCTACTCATTTCGAGCATGCGCTGCACGTGTACGCCAAGTCCTTTTTCGACAAAGATCAAGCCATTAAGTTGCCATTGAATTCTAGTTTACAAAAATGTATTATTTGATAACATTTTATCAACGCATTGGGGAGTTATGATGCAATGCTACGTACATTCCAAATGACCCTCGAACTTTTCTTTTATCATTAGTGGTAATAGAAAATATTTAGTTAGATGCCTCTTAGATCTGAACTGAAAGTTTAGGGGTAATGCTTAATCTGATTGAGTCTGAATTTAATAATAGATTTCGATTTTGTATGCCCTGCGGCCTCTAACATACAGTTCTGAGCAACAGCGTTTTCAATTAAGCCTGGCAGTATTGTTTTTTATTGATACTAATATAAGTCTCTTTATAGAGTAGGCCTATAGTAAATTGAATGACAAATGCAAAGTATCTGCACACTGACCGCATGTTTGTTTTTCAATCGATCAATTGGCCAATTATGTCTGGTTAAAACCAGCAATGGCCACTGATCTGGGCCCAAAAAATACAATGCTTCCTTAACGTTAAGGACGACTTAAGTAAAAGTGGAGTCTTCGGATGAAAAGAAGAGGTTGCATGTGCAAGTATTGAAATTTCAACACGTTACATTAAATGTTGAATAAATTGCCTGGATCGATGCAGTACTTATGGTGAAATAAATCATTGTGATCTACAGAAAACAAGAAACTATTTTGATTTTAATAAGTTCGAAACGTTTTTAGCATCCTAAAAATCAATACTTCACTTTAGTCTTCCTTAACTTTGAGGAGGCATTGTATTTTTGGGTCCTGGTCAATATCCAATCAATTGCCAGCCTGAATGCGTTTGGTCCGGTAAATTCTATAGTTTGTTAGAAAAAATGGCAATTTCTCTATTTTAAGCCTATTTTGATGGCCATTTTCGTTACCATAGCAACGGTTAAGTTAAATAGATGCCAGACTTTTACACTTGGGCTATTCTTCTAGTAAACCAATCAGAAGAAATTGGTGGAAAGCAACTTTCACTTTTTGGCTCCAGAGGGGGCCAAATTAGCATCTTTATCCACGTAGCTCTTAAAGGTCACTTTTAACGGTAATGTATCCGTATTCTAACGGACTTTCGAAATTACACAGATTTCTTTTATTCAGTCTTATGGAGTTGACTCATTTAAATTCGCATTTTAAATTCAGTAAAACGAGGAATCTTCGGATGAAAAGAAAAGAGGTTTCGTGTGCAGCAAATGCGATCTTTACCGTGACTTTTGTCGTCTGCTGATGACCTTTGCAAGAAGTTTGGACCCAAATCAGGACCGACAAAACGTCGGCCCTGATCTGTATCCAAAGCGTTTGACACTCTGATAGTGTTCCTGAAAGAATTTCGTGATGAACTTGATTTTGAAAAAAAAATCGTCTGCTGATAACCTTTGTAAGCAGTTTGGACCCAGATCAGGACCGACAGAACGTCGATCCACGTCGGTCTTGATCTGAATTCAAAGCGTTTGCCGCTCTGATAGTGTTCCTGAAAGAATCTTGTGAAAAACTTGATTTTGAAACAAACAAAAAGAAAAACAGCAACAACAACAACAACAACAGCAACAGCAGACGACAAGAAATCACGAAAAGTTACCCAGCATTTAAAGAGTTATGCAAATTTCTATTCATTTTCTTATTTTGTCAAAAGAAACAAAGTTTGTCTGTTTCTCAAGGGAAGCTTGTCAACGAGAGGTTTCTATTGGTGCTGCAACAAATATGCCCAACTATGTGACATAGATCGTTAAATCCAGGGCTTTAGTATTTCATGTTTAGTAGAGCATGACCATTTCTATTTCAGTTAAGTTTGTTTACCATTTACATGCATTTTAATGGCATTGGTCATGATCTCTCTTTTTCAAGATAAAAACATTCATGAACCCATCTCTGTTGCCTCTTAACATATCCACATGTTTGTTTGATTTGATTTTTACGTCCCATCAACAATCTTTTAGTTAGAAAGAGACGGGTCTTTCTGGGCTGAACAAATACTGAGCTAGGTTGGATGTTCTTGCTCAAGGACACAACACAGTGACGCCGATGAGGCTGGAATCCGCAGCCCCTCTGTCTCGAGCCAAGCACTCTATCACAGAGCCACTGCGCTCCCTGATATCCTGCTCAAAATATGTTAAGGGTCAAACAGATTTTCGTAAAACTGTTTTTTGTGAAATGATTTTCTTTAAAGTTTGAACTATATTAACATACATCGATTCATGGGGTAACTGACCACTGTGTTTATTCTTGCATGAACGCACGTATAGCACGGGTAAACTGTGTTCATATTGCCAACACGAGTTTTACGAATAATTATTGTGTGGAAGTCACTTGTTTGGAGAGTTGCATTTCTGGATTTTTGAGCCAATTTTCGCTGTGCTTTGCTTATTTGTGGTACCAGAAGTCATTTGTGTACAAAAATGCCAAATCGAAGACATTTGTCTGTTAGGGACATGGAGAGAATTTTAGGTATGCTTCAGGCTGGAGCAACCCAACGTTATGCAGCCGCTCAGTTTGGCGTCACGCAATCTGTTGTTCAGAGAATATGGCAGCGTTTTCTTGACACCGGGAGTGTTGAAGAACGACCAAAAAGTGGCCGTCCAAGAAAGACGTCAGCGGTGGATGACCGGTATATTGTTACCATGTCTCGACGTCAGAGGTTTGACACGGCAAGAACTCTAAACCAGCAATTCCTACATGCAACTGGTATCACTATTTGTGAACAGACAATCAGAAATCGTCTTCATGACAACGGCATTCATGCTCGGAGACCAGCCGTGAGACCCCCATTGACACGTGATCACAGAACCGCAAGGCGTCAATTTGCAGCACAGTATGAAGATGTGCCGTTGGGTAGTTTGAGGAAAATCCTCTTCACCGATGAGTCAAAATTCTGCGTTGATAATAGTGATGGACGCAAGTGTGTCTGGCGAAGGAAGAACGAACGTTTTGTTAACTGTTGTGTTGCTGAACATGACCGATGGGGTGGTCCATCTGTTATGGTATGGGGTGGCATTTCATTTGATGGAGTCACCGATCTCCATGTCATCCAAAATGGGGCACTGACGGGCGTACGCTATAGAGACGAAATTCTTGATGTCTATGTTCGACCATTTGCAGGGGCAGTCGGTGATAACTTTGTTTTAATGGATGATAATGCACGTCCCCATAGGGCTCGTGTGGTTAATGATTATCTTGAGGACGAGGGTATCGAACGTTTGGATTGGCCTTCACGCTCACCTGACCTCAACCCAATTGAGCATGCCTGGGACGCTCTCCAGAGACGAATAAATGCACGTTTGGCACAACCGCAAACAGCCCAGCAGCTTGCAAATGCTCTTCTAGAGGAGTGGGTACGAATCCCTCGTAAAGACATACAAACACTAGTGCTGAGCTTTTGGACACGCTGTACTGAAATTATTGATGCTCGTGGAGGCCACACACGATATTAGAACTGACCAAAATGAGTAAGAATGCTTCCCAGGTATAAGTTTCAAAAAGACATTACCCCGCCCATCTCTATGAAAAGGATGTGTGTTTCAGATATGGCGGTTTATTCACTTTTGATTGTTAATTGTTTGCTTAAACATCTTAACTAAAGCAATGTTTGACCGACGAAATTGTTATAAACGTTATTTTGCTACTCAGGGTTTTTTCTCAGCATTTTGGGAACATGACCCGACCCCTAGAATTGGGAATTTTCGCGTCGTTTTATACAAAATTGGGAAAAAACACACCCTATAATAAAAACAAAAATATCAAGTATTTCGTTTATTCAACTTCTTACTCTTCACTGACTCATAAGCAAATTCTGAAATCTGATTTACAATCTGATTTACCATTTGTTGTGGGTGCTCAAAAGAACCCTCTTATTAAGATGGTTCTTTTGAGTACTCACAACATTTGTTTTGCTTGAGAAATATAAGAGTATTTTTTCTAAACAGCACTCTTATCTAGAGGCCTGGAAAGGTTAAACTTATATATTTTTTGTGGAAGCAGACGATTCGGCAATTTCGGCCGATGCTTCGACTTTTTCGGTCTGTTTGGGGGTGATATTTGCAGAATTCTCCGATGCTAATGCTTGCTGACGAAAAAGCACATCTATTTTTTTTACTTGACTCCGTTTTTTTTAGTTTCTTTCTGTAATATTTCGTATTGTGCGACATCGCGAAAATATGTTACAAGCTTTTTCTTTTTTTGTTATGAGAAAGATGCCCCGTTTAATCTAAATTAATACGCCAGAGTAGGATACCAGTAAAATAAACCATGTGTGTTTATTACAAACTCCCCGGCACCTTCTCGAATAAATTCTGCTGAATTGCCGCAAAGGGACGTTACCGTTTGGGAGTTTGCAATATTTGGTTATTTCCCTTGTATCATTCGGACTGTTCGGACCCGCTCTTTCAACCACAAACATAAACATCGTAAAATGGCGATATTTTGTTATTTTTTCTCCCGTTTTTTTTTTGTTCCTTGAATTGGGAATTTTCTTATTCAAATTGGAAAAAAAAACATACTTTTTGGCATTGGGAACACGACCGAATATCGGTCGTCAAAACGGGCCAAAAAAAACCCTGCTACTATAGTATTAAATGGGGAATATTAATTCGTAAATAATTGTTTGACCCTTATCTTTTTTTGAGCAGTAATATTTATACTTATGAAAGCTAGAAAACACAACAACATGTATGATGGAAACGATAAGTTTTTCACATATTCAAGATTTCACATTAAAATAAAGATCACCAGCACTCGAATTAAAACATCATCATCAACATAAATCTTATAAAAGACAAACTCTGGTTTGAAAATAATAAATGTCTGACGTGGAAATAAATAAGCTTACTGGTTAAATTCTGAAATAGCCATTGTGGCTATCAGGGGCGTACCTACGTGAACGCTTATACGAATGTGCGTACAGTTTGACGCAGCAAGTATAGGTATTTTAGTTACAGTAAAACCTGACTTAAGCGGCCACTCAGAAATTGACAAAAAACCCCGATCTTAATTTATGAAGGTCGAAAGTATTGCAGAATGCTCCCTTTGGAGCATTCTGCAATGCTTTTGACCGGCATTAAGTGATAATCGGTCTTGAAACCCAAGTTTTGTTCTTTTTGAGTGGCCTCTTAAGATAGGTTTTACTATATACTGACGGACTTTAATTATGCAACACTAACTTCCCCTTATATCTTCCAAAAGACTGTTGAATGTAAACTTCCTTTGCTTCGATAATGTCATCGTGAGTTTTTTTTTTCAGCAAACACTTTAGTTTTAAATGTACATTTAAACTGGGCGAAGTTATTTGCTTCGTATGAATTTAGCCATTTAAACATTTCTTAAGTAGGGGAGATTTTAAGCCATTGAATGAAAGGGTGCACTCAGATAGACGTCATATATGCAAATAAGCTGTATCGCAGACCTGCCAATCAATATGAGAGTGATTCCTTGATGACTAACAAAGTCCACGATACAAATTTGATGCTTCTAGTGTTTCGTTTCTTGATTTAAAGAAGTAGGGAATCTTTCATTCATAACATTTGGTCACATGAAACAGTTGACCCATATCTCAAAAAGTTTACATTTTAATGCATTAAGTTCATATTAAAAAGTGTTCTGCCTTCTTTTTCAAGACATAAATTAAAGCTGTTATCCAAGTATTGCGTTTTAAAGGTCCGTCAGTATATATTTAATTTTATTTTAGAATAAGAATGTAGCTAATAGTGTTTAGGTGCGTGTCTTAAGGGCTCATTTCAGCCCTTTAGAATGCCACAAAACCATTTTCTGCCACTGGGCTTCATCCCAGGTCTCATACAGGATGGGGGCGGGGAGTACCCAGACCCCCTCAAGAGTGCGTAGTTTGTAAAATGCCTCAGGAACGCGCCTGGGCCCGGAATTTCAATGCCTCCTTAAAGTAAAGGAAGACTTAAGTTTAGTATTGATACTTCTATATGCTATATTAAATGCTAAAATAAATTGCCTGGATCGATGCAGTACTTGTGGCCAAAGATATCATTGTGATTTACAGAAAAAAATGAATCTATTTTGATTTTAATCAGTTTGAAACCTTATTTTTCGCAACCTGAAAAATCAATACTTAAGTTTTCCTTAACTTTAAGGAGGCATTGTAATTCTAGGCCCTGGTTACTGACTCTCTCTCTGGCCATTACCGCCAAATTTCACTGGTGCCCAACTCCGTCACAACGATTTTCGGATTTTCGCTGATCCGTCACGAATTTTCACTTACAACTGTGACGAAACTTTTAAGACAACGCCACGGACTTTAAGCGAAAATATGCCAGGACACGCATAAGGTCGAAATAATTATGGTTAGTCATTTCTTTTTATCCCTTATCGTCGATATTGTTTTAAAAGTGATAACGGACAGCACACCAATAATATTCATAGCTATTTACTCAGAAATTACAATATCATTGTGTTTATTGGCAATAAGGTTTCCTAGGCGTTTTCATAAATAGGATAAGTAAAATAAGAATAATTTAACCTGGAAGCATGATTCTATAGATTCATAAAATAGTTATATTTAATATCTTGTGCATATCTGTTGTATAATCGCATAAAACAACAAAACAAAAAAAATGTAATGTCACAGTTTGGTTGATACAATGTCACAGTTTTGAAAACGATTCAAATGGAACTGTCACAGTTTATTTAAGATATTTTAAAAACTGCCTGATATTGGTTTTCCTTGTAATCTTATCAAAACAACAATAAAATGAACACTGTTTGGTCCACCTTTTAACTGACAGCTTGACTAGTACTTTGTAGAAGGAAAACAGAAACAACTGAGTATATCTAGGCAACGTCACAATCACTGAAGGCAGACCAACTCAGTGGATCATGAGAAAGAGACGTAGAACACAGACAGCCACAATACAATTAATCTAAAGCAACCAGCTTTCACTTGCTATATAATTGCTAAAATAGACCCACACCAAGAACTACACTACAAAACAAGTTACAAACACAAACCCGTCAAATGGGAGCAACATCATACAATGGATAAACAATAACAGTATAACAACCTAAAAATTAACAGCAGCTAAGGCCAAAAATAGACCCACACCAAGAACTACACTACAAAACAAGTTACAAACACAAACCCGTCAAATGGGAGCAACATCATACAATGGATAAACAATAACAGAATAACAACCTAAAAATTAACAGCAGCTAAGGCCATTGGGAGAGGGTGGCTATTGCACTATCCAAATCTTCACAAACAAATCGTTCATCTGGTATGGAGGCTTCCTAACTTTTGCAATGCATCATTAAAAAAAATCAAATTATTATACTGATATGAAAAATAAAATAAAAGAACAAACAATTCATTGACAATTTGAGAAAAGGAAAACCAATAGCTAAGCCAGAATGGGCCCAGCTAAAGACAACCTTCAGGTACCAACCCACCCATGAAAGGTTTGAGTTGAAGTTGTTATTGTGCTTGAATACTGACCAATCATACAATTCAAGATGAATTATATGAATTAATGACTAATATATTCTTAGAAAAGGGTTTTCAAATCATGAGATTCACATGCTGAACAGCCACTGCTATATGTGTAGCCAACGTGTTGCATGGAAGTAGATGAAGTTTCAGACTAATAATTAATTATGCTCACCTCTATGCACGTTTCTTTTTGATGACGTCATTTTTGTGATGGCCCAGAAACCACATGATAATTAAATTTCCAAAAATTCCAAAAATAACAAAAAAAGATCATCAAGGGCATGTGACCTGCCTTGTTTGATGCATTAGTTTATGCTTATTAGGACGTTTCTTTTGTTATTTAATGCCAAACAGCTTTTTATGCAATAATATTTATTTACTCATAATATTGAAGTATTGAACTCAAAACTATGAGTTAACGAGCAATATAAAGCTTATGTAGTGAAAAAATGCATTTACTTGGCATTTTACCCGTCTCAACCAAGCTGTGACATTGTCTTAAACAGACCGTGACACCAAAACTCTGATCGCTGTCCAAACCGTCACACTTCTTTGCAAATGCAGTGATGCTATTTTCAGTTAGAAACGATAAACAACTTAGAAACTCGAAGTGGCAAATACATCTGGCAGTTTTCAAATAATAAAAGCACATGTTTGACCTTTATAAATCATAAAACGGTTAAATAAATTACTTACGTCTGTTCTCTGTCTTTCCGTTTTGCGAATTGTTTCGCGACGACCTATCAGCGAAAATCAGAAAATCGTTGTGACGGAGTTGGGCACCAGTGAATATATCGCCGCATATCCAGCCTGTTTAGGCATTTCACCTTTCATGTTTAACGTATACTTGCAGAATTCACTGGAGCTATTGACGGTCAAACTGGCGGAAATATAGGAGATACCGGGAGTAAAACAGGCGGAAGCCAGACTGGTACCGGGCAAATTCCAAGCGGATCAGGGAATTATGGCAATCAATATGGCAATACCCAATATGGCAATCAATATGGAAATCAGTACGGAAACCAGTACGGGGGTCAATACGGAAACCAATACAGGGGCAATTATGGAAATCGGCCGGACCCTAATTACGGTGGCATGTCCTGGGAGACGTATTCTGATGTCGAGACGGCTGTGCGGTTCTACAGGGGGCCGAGGTATGAGAGCCACTACTGGAAGACACCAATGGCGGCCTCAACTGTTTGGGGTTTGGCGAGTTACAAGAGACGAGATATGTACATAGATGATCCCGAAGATGGTAAATATACAGGCGCGGATCCAGAGGTGGAGGGGGGAGGAGGGGACAGGATATAGTTTTAGCTCACCTAAGCCGAAGGCTCATGGGTGAGCTAATAGTATACCAGTCACTCCGGCGTCCGTTGTCCGTCGTCCGTCCGTCTGTCCGTCCGTCAACAATTTCAAACATCTCTGAAACCACTAAGCCAATTAAATTCAAATTTCATATGGAGACTCCTTAGGACGCGGGAACGAAAGTTTGTTCAAATGGTCGTGGTCACATGACCAAGATGGCCGCCATGCCCATATATGGTAAAAACCCTTTAAAAATCTTCTTCTCAGAACCAGAAGGCCGATGACCTTGGGACTTGGTATGCATTTGGGTTGTGGGGCCTACCAAGTTTGTTCAAATGATGATCCTAGGTTGACCTTGACCTTCTTAACGCCAAGGTCAAATTTGCTTCCTAATGCATTTAAATGGGATCAATTCTGAAAAGTTGATTTTTTAAAACTGTGGAAGCCATAGTCATGATTCTCACTTGATATGTTTAACCTAACGAGACGATGGATATAAATAAGTTCAAAAGGTCAAGGTTGACCTTTGACCTTTCAGCTTAGGTCGCTCATATTGAAGTCCCATCAATATATTAAATATAGTTTCCTCACAAAACATTGGCCCAATTTAACTCAAATTTCATGTGAAGACTCCTTATGATAAGTTAGCCAACATGTATGCAAAATATTTTTGTCACATGACCAAGATGGCCGCCACGCCCATATATGGTAAAACCATTTAAAAATCTTCTTCTCCGGAACCAGAGGGCCTGTGATATGGGTACTTGGTATGTAGCATTGGGGATGTGGGGCCCTCCAAGTATGTTCAAATGATGAACCTAAATTGACCTTGACCTACTTAACGTCAAGGTCAAATTTACTTCCTAATGCATTTAAATGTGAATTTTTTTGAAAAGTTGATTTTTTGGATACTGTTGAAACCAAAGTCATTATTCTCACTTGATATGTTAAACCGAATGAGACAGTGGCTATAAATAAGTTTCAAAGGTCAAGGCCACCACACCCATATATGGTCAAACCCTTTAAATATCTTATTCTCTGGAACAAAAGACCAATAGCCTTGGGACTTGGTATGTAGCATTGGGGATGTGGTCTCTACCAGGTGAATCTAGCTTGACCTAATTTATGCCAAGGTCAAATTTGATTCCTAATGCATTTATATGGGAAAAATCTTGAAAAATCATTTTTTCTATAAATAAGCCAAAATCATAACACTTTCGAGAAATGTTTAACCTTTTGATACAATGGCTTTTTATAAGTACCAAATGTCAAGCTGACTTGTGGCCTTTTATCCAATGCCACACATTTGGACTGCCACATACCTACATAAACTTTGTTTTCTCAGAAATCACTGGGCTGTTTGATGGAGTATTCATTAGATTGCTTTAAGTCAATTGACCATAATGGCTGCAACCCCCATATATGGTAAAACAAAATATGTTTTATTATCAGCTGTAGTTGACCTTGACCTATTTAAACATTATTAAAGAGGTCAGGTGAGCGCCTCAGGACCTTCAGGTCATCTAGTTTAACAATACTGGTCCGGATATCATGGAAAATCACAAAGCTACCAAGCCAGTATTTATTGTCGGGCTGTCATCCGCTGGCCAGCGAAACGTTAAGTTAGTGTTATTTGGATCCTCTGCCCCCCCTCATTCAACTAAAAAACTTATCAAAGTTCGACTCCTTCTGGCGGAACTTTCTTGATCCGCGCATAAGATCACTGATACGAACGACTCTTCGAGGAAAGATTTAGCTCGTGGAGGGAGGGAGCAAATTCTTTTTTCTTAGAGCAGCCCCTTGTGTTTTGAAAGGTTTGTCACGAGGACACTCAGTGGCGGATCAAGGAGGGTTCACTCGGACCTAACCCCCCCCCCCCCCGTTTTTGAATATCGTATGAAAATCAAGTAATTTGGTCGCTTTGAGACCAAATTATTTCATTTTCATGGGATATTTAAGAAAATGGGGAGCTAAAATCAGCAAAGCGAACCCCCATACCTTTATACATACGAACCCCCTTTTCAGAAATCCTGGATCAGCCGATGGACACAGCTGATACGAACGGTGATTCCCGGAAATTGTGTCAGGCTTTTGAAAATGGGGACAGCCCTTCAAGGAAAGAATTTGCTTCCGGTAGCAGCGAATTGTTTCCTTTTAAAACTTTTTGGTACCAATTCCCTCGTACACGAGAGGAATCACAGGGAGCGCAGTGGCTCAGTGGTAGAGTGCTTGACTCGAGACCGAGGGGCCGCGGGTTCGATCCTCACCGGCGTCACTGCGTTGTGGTCCTTGAGCAAGACACATTTATCCTAGCTTAGTACTGGTTCAACCCAGGAAGACCTGTCCCTGTTTAACTGAAAGATTGTTGATGGGACGTAAATAATCAAATCAAACAAATAAAAACAAACGAGAGGAATCAATTGGTACCAATTCTTCACGAATGTAAGGAACCGGTACTAACTCCTCAAGGTCATGCTCAAACCAACCTACTTATTTACAGAGGCTAGCCAGAATAGTAAAACATTGTAAACGTATGAAGTACGTTTAACTATTACACTTTGCAGTATGCGAAAAACAAAGAAGCTGGTGTGCAGGCTGGTCTGCGCCTGTGTTTTATCGCTTCCAACAAAGTCAGGTTATCTCGCGTCAAGGCCCAATTACGATTATAGAACATGTATTCCTGAAATATTTTTTGAAAAAGTTGATTTGCAGTCAACAAAAATGCCAAACTACCAGAATGTGCCTTGTGGTGAATATTTTTCAGAGCCCACAGTTTGTTTCAACGCAGTAAGACCGCGAGGTGGTGTATATGGGTTCTTTATTTGTCCAGAAGAGGGGCAGGGAGACAACATGGTCTACTGTTGCGGAGAAGAGGGGGACCAGAGATGTTGTGGCTTCTGGGAGGAGTAAGTTGTATACTATACTGACGGACTTTAAAAACGCAACACTAACTCCCCTTGATATCTTTCAAAAGACAGCTGTAATAAGTATGTAAAATTCCTTTGCTTCGATAATGTCATCATGAGTTGGCTTCTTCAGAAAACGCATTAAGAGTTTTAATTGTACAACTAAACAACGTTATTTGCTCCGTATGAATTTTAGCCACTGAAACATTTCTTAAGTAGAGGAGATTTTAAGTCATTTAATGAAAGGGTACAGATCGGACAGGCCAGATAAGCATTTCCCTCTACCAATTGGCATAGTGGTCTCCAACATTAGATAAGGCAATATGCACAACAGTTCATCAGACGAAGAAAATTGTATACAGGGCACTAGTGACCAACATTCCCGATATTCAAAGCTTTGGTACGTATTGTGCTCCTCTTGTTGCAGATTTGTTTTTGTTTTGTTATATGAGAGAGATTTTATGTTGTTTCTGTCAGACAATAATCAAACTGATATTATTGAAGCTTTTAACTCCACCTCCAGATATTTAGATGACTTACTTAATATTGATAATCCTTACTTTGAACAAATGGTAGGTCAGATATATCCTACTGAACTTCAGTTAAATAAGGCTAATTCTTCTGATACTGAAGCTCCGTTTTTGGACTTGAACTTGTCAATAACAAATGGCATAGCTTCTTCTAAAAATTACGATAAACGGGATGATTTTAATTTTGAAATAGTAAATTTCCCATTTCTTGATGGAGATTTTCTTCGCTCCCCTTCCTATGGTGTATATATTTCTCAGCTTATTCATTTTGCTTGAGTGTGCTCTAATGTTGATGACTTCAACAACAGAAACTTATTTTTAACTGCCAAGTTAAATCAAGGTTATAGATATTATAAAATTCGAAAAGCATTTTCTAAATTCTACCACAGACACTCAGAGTTAATTGTTAAATACAGCATTGGGTTAAAAACTCTTCTGCGACAAGGCATATCAGAATCTATATATATGGTGATTTAGTTTATAAATTCAAACGAATTGTTGGAAAATCTAATTTTAGTGATCAATTCAAAAACATTGTAAAACGTTATATAAGGGTTTGATATAACTTGATTATCCTGCGACAGTCTGTATGCCTGGTTTTAAACCCAATCACAGTTTATAGCCATGGTTTCCGCTTTAATTGCACGACGGTGGGTCAGGCCTCAAACTCTATGACGGCTCTGACGTAAAGCTTTAATCGGTGGGTTGGTGCCTGATGCTTATCTGTAGCTGGACCCACCGTGGTTCAACTTGAGTTTTTTTTTAGCTCTGACTATCTGTGAGTCATGAGCCCTTTTCATTGTTTCATCATGGTGTGTTAATTTGTGTTTCTCCATGATGATACATGGCATTAGTTAGAAGGCCTCAATGCGAGCTGAACATTTCTTGTACTTCAACAACAGCAGAATCTAGGGCGACGATTTGATACCAGTAAATTGCATTTAAGCCCCCCGTTGGCTTAGGCTGCTGTCTGTTATAAGGCGGTGGTTCTGTTGTTGTTGACTTTTTGTTTATTGTTACTCCCATTGTGGGAGTCTGTAATTGTTCTATGTTTTGTTGTACGTTACTTTATGTCTGTTCTAGTATTGCAATCATCTTGCTGGGGAAGAGAGAGCTGGTTGCTTTGCTTAATTTGTCTTCCTGGTGTCTCGTGATTGTCGAGTGGCTCTTCCTCGCGGTGCCATGGGGTTGTCTGTGGTTTGTGATTGTGGTATTTCCTGATCATACTTACTATTTTTGTATAGGGAAGTATTGACCACTGTTCCCACGACAAAGGTAGCTTTATACAGAGCAGTAATGATCACTGTTCCCACCACAGAGGCAATTTTATACAGAGCAGTAATGGGCACTGTTCCTACCATGGAGGTAGCTTTATACAGGGCAGTAATGGCCACTGTTCCCATCAAGCAGGTAGTTTTATACAGGGCAGTACTGATCACTGTTCCCCAGAGGGAGGTAGCTTAATACAAAGCAGTAATGGTTACTGTTCCCACCACGGAGGTAGTTTTATACAGAGCAGTAATGCCGTCCAATTTCTTATTAGAGACATCTAACAACTGATTCTTTCTATTTTCAAGATGAAAAACGAATCTTCTTTAATTAGAAACTTTCTTCGGAAGTGAGATCAAGCTGTCAACCTGATCCTTGCCATGTTGTTCGTAGAAATGCTTCAAAAATCGCCAAAAACGCTTTGTACAAGTATATTCAATTTCATGACACTAATGTGTTTCCGTACTTTTAAAATTTGAGCGTAACATATTTTAATAATATGAAAATAAAAAATCCTGCAATTTAATATATATTTCATATTTTCTTTCCGATTGCTATGATTCGTGACGATTTCTATGTGATATAAAATAAAATAATAAAAGTGGTGCGAGAATTATAGCCACGAAAATATGTGACACCAGGGAATATTGAGCTCATTTTTATCTTATAAACGCACTGGAGCATCAGTTGCCTTTGGGCGATGATCAAAAATACGTTGATCGGCAAAAAACTACTCAAAGATAATTACCTGTGTGTAATGGTCAGAAGAAAACTGCGACAACGATTTTATTCGAGTCGTCTATACAACCGGAAGCGTTTCCTAGAGAAAGTACAATCTACGGTGGACTTACAGGGCCGCCGCAGAAAGTGTTGTATAAGGAGTAGATTAAGGTGTTATAATATCGTTTCCTTTCAGATATTTTGTGAGGACTTTTAGTATGTTGTAGATGACATAAGAAACTTTCGCTCAGACACAAAAAAGTTTCTGTAGCAATTAGTGGTACCCTAAAAGCTATTATGACTGGCCTAAAGTCCATGGGGGGGGGGGGGGGGGAGGGGGGGGGGTACCCAGATATTTTCATACATACGTAGGCTCAGGTCATTTTTTGGGATCGAAATTTTGAATTTCAATATTTTTTTAGGAATTTCAGAAAAATGAATATTTTTTTTGTGGAAATTTTTTTGGTCATCACAAAATTGGACTATATTTAGGGGTCATTTATATGCTTTTTAGGGTCTTTTCTTAAGGTCAAGGTAAAGAATGGGGGATATACTTTAGAGTTGCTAATGCTTGAAAATCCTGATAATTTTTTGGGGGTGAAGGGTAGATGCTGTGCCCGAGCCTATGTATGAAGAAAAAAATAAGAGTAGTACCTGGGGGGGGGGGGGGGGGTAAACGTCGAATAAGCAAATAGCTGTATTGCAGACCTGCCAATCAAGATGAGAGTGATTTCTCGATGATTTACAAAGTACATGACACACAGTTAATGCTGCTTGTGTTTCTTGATTTAAAGATTCACTGATAACATTTGTCACATTAAACAGTTGACCCCTATCTCAAAAGTGTACATTTTAATGCGTTAAATTCACTTAAAATGGACAAGTTTCCATGTATTTCTTACAATGAACACCCTTTAACATACAATCACAATGATTGTTCTGCCTTCTTTGTCCAGACATAAATTAAAGCTGGTATCCAATTGTTGCGTTTTTAAAGTCTGTCAGTATAGTTTGTTTTTTTTGAAAATTTGCTTTCGGCCTTAGCGTTCCATCATATGTTGCTTTTGTCAGCTTTGTTGTATGTTTTTTTCGTAGTATTTAACACTTTATTTCATGAATATTCATGCTAAGCTCCACCCACTATGAATACTTATATAAATAAACTTTAAATCTGCATAGTCTGTAACTTTTGCTATTTTAATTTTAGAACTCATGTTTCTATTTTTCAAAAACACAGTAAAAAAGTAAAAAAACCTAAAATTCAGGTATACATTAAACCAATTTCGTAAATCTTAACAAATTATCAGTATCAAAACAACATCATTTATGTTAAAATTAACTGTCTATAATTATTGGAGGGACGCAAATAATTACCAACACACCTGTTTTTTTATAAGATAATTCACTTTTCCGTGCAGTTTTCAGCTATAGTGAACAGATCTATTGTGAAAACATAACTTTATTCTACTTTTACAGATGATTTGAAAAGAAAATAAAAAAAATCGAAAAATGTTCACAGTTGCAGACTTAGTCTCTTTAACGTTTGTACATCAAAGAAATCACTTGTCATGTCCACTACTGTGGGATCATATCTAATCATATTTCCATAAGCAAACGGAGTAGACCCTGATTAGGCAGCTCTTACACTATGTGTTGGAAATGCTTCTTAAATATTTCAGCAGACGAAATTGTTGTGATAGGCACTTAAAGGGCTTACTTTTCTTCTTTTTTCAGCGCTGGGCGTGTCGTAGGTGTCGTTATTGGGATATTGGCATTCATAGCCCTTGTGGTGGTAGGCGTCGTCTTTTGGTATAAAAAGTGGTACAAGCGGCCTGGATATGACGCAGGAGAGACAGAGGAAAGAGAGGAATATGAAAGTAAGACATATGCGCCGTGACATGTGATTTCCAACAATGTAACATTTCGACAAGTGTAGACTCAGACAAGCATGTGCAGCCTCCTTGTATGCTAAGATATTACAAATGATGTGCAGTCAGAAGCTTAAAACACTCAAAGAATATTCAAGCGACTTGAAAAGACTCTGACCAGACTGCGCATATGCGCAGGCTGATCTGAGGCTTTGCTGGTCGCAAATACCACATTGTTGGAAATATCATGTTGCGGCTCATTATATCCATGGGCACGCGGGGGTTTAGGGTGGGAGAGGTGTGTCCATGCCTTTTTTCTTTTTTTTTTTAAATTTTTGTTAGTCCTCAACTTATTTTACAGAGGGGGAGTCAAATGGTTATTTAAAGAAAACTATAATTTTCCAAGATTCCAGGGGGTCCAACTTTTTCAGAGGGGTCCAACTGCTTTTCCCTATAAAACCTTTAGAACTTGTGATTTTCCAGGTAGTGGTGGTGTGTGTGTGGGGGGGGGGGGCTGAGACGGTTCTTTTCTGTGCCCACAAACTTGCCCTCGCCCTCGAATCGGGTGAATATGACCAGGAACCGTCACAGTAGCAGCATAGACAAATGACGCCCATGCGGCCACACACACACTGACACCGACACTGGCACACACGCGCGCATACTGTCATGAACACAGCAGTGAGCATAACATCCACATGGTAATCTCTGATATTTAAGAATAATCTGGAAAAAAACAGATTCTTCAGAAATAGAGAGAACCTACAATATAAGAAAACAGCAGAATAGAATCATGCGGTTTAATGGAAAGTGCAATTCTCACGCTACTAGCACCGGTATAAGCGGTATTCTCCTTTCAAACAGATCCCATTATTCCTGAACAACCAGAATATGAAAAAAATATCAACACTAATTCATTGGGAGAATTTATTTCCAACTCCACACAGAAACAAAGGCAAGACTTTTTTTTTTAATTTAGTTACCTCTTTTTGTTTTTACAAATTTATTTGTTATTCCTTTAGAAGCATAGATCTAGCATGCACATCGTACATATTCACACCGGATAGGCGGCAATCGACTGTAGATCAAAAATAGTTAGAAACAGAATTTTTGATTGCCATTTGTCGCCAGTCGAAAACACTGTTTCTAACGATTTTGGATCTACTTTCGTCGATAGTATTGACGTTTTCGATTACCGCCTACCCAGTGTGATATTAACAATTTCAGAAGACAGTACTATCTTTGGCCTGAATGAGCCTCCTAAGGTCACCAACCATACACCATCAAGGGAGACTAGAATGCCACTTACAGCCAAAAATCTTCAGGAAAAAGATAAATATGGTAAGGTTGTTGTCAGTTACAAGCGAACGTATGTTCACAAAGAACTGGTTAACTGACCGTCCTGACATGACCATAGCTGTTGACTGGGACGTAAGACATTTAACCAAACCATCGTCCTTTTTTATGGGACATCATATAAACAGTGCAAAACCAGATCAGGCTTTGTACTATTTGCTTACAGAATGTACTTTCAGAATTTGAATGCGATTGAAAGCTAAGTACTACCCAACAACCCTTAGATTCGAAATGGGCTTGTGCTGCTATTACGGGTTGGGAAATTCATTAGGCATATATGGGTTAAACATTGCAGGAAATGTTAGGATTACAGCAATAAAAAAGTTATTAGGGTGATGAATAATTTGGACGGACAAACATAATGACATGAGTTGGTATTCTGTAACACCTGCCTTAAATGCCCTGATACGAGTGAATGGCAGTAAAAAGCAGGAACTATCTTATTTGTAACAGGCCTTTAGATAGTGCATGCCAGAAAAATACTTTTCTTATTTCTCAACCAAAGCATATGTTGAGGGTACTCAAAAGAACAATCTCAACGAGACGGTTCTCTTGAGCACCCAAAACATATGCTAAAAATATTGGTAAAACAATATTTACAATTTTACGCTGAAAATCTTTGTTTATCTAAACCTATGAAAAAGATATGTTTTTCAATAAAAATATGATCAAAATCATTGAAAAAATCGGACGTTTTTGTTACAAATTTAGGTCACAAACTTTGGTCCGAAAAAAGTGTAAATTTATATCATTCACTTCTGAAATGGGATGATAAGTCAATTATACAATAAACAAACTGTCATATTTGGTAAAACTTGTTGCTTTTGTGTAGGGCTATTCTGAATTATATTTCAGAAACATCGGATCATTCATACCCATTAAAGAAGTACTGCCCAAAGAATTCTGATGGGTCAGACAGTGAGGAAGATATACCAAGAGGACGACAGCAGTATGGTAAGAAAATTTCAAAACCGCAGGGCTCCAGAAAATAGTGTGTATTGGAAAACTATTTACTTTATTTCTCATCCAAAACATATGTTGTGGGTACTCAAAAGAACCGTCTCAATGAGACGGTTCTTTAGAGCACCCAAAACACACGTTCAAGTTGATAAGTAGCCCCAACCTATCTATCGGACATTGTACCGCCCTTAATACAAGACACAACTACATATAACCTTCGGAATGCTGGAAGTATTCAGAATTACAGAGTGCACACCAACTTATTCTCCAATTCCTTCTTCCCCTCCACAGTGCGCGCCTGGAACGACCTACCAAACGACATAAAGAACGCACCATCTGTAGGTTCGTTCAAATACAAAATCAATAAAAACCGGAGATCTCCTCCATATTCTATGATGCTGGAACACGCAAAGGTCAAATACTACAGGCAAGACTACGAATGGAGTGTAGTTCCCTAAACTCTGACTTGCACCGGAAAAACATTGTACCTAGCCCCTTCTGTTGGTGCGGTGTCTTTGAGAGTCGTAATCATTTCTTTTTTACTTGCCCGCTTTACTCGCTCAATAGACTCAGATATCTGCCAGACAATCTTGATGCTCTTACTAGCAATGACCTTTTGTCTGGATGCGAAAATCAATCAGATGAATTTAACGAATCCCTTTTCCTAAAGGTACAGGAGTTTTTGATAAGGTCTGGTAGGTTTGGTTGATCCCAGTCTCTAAAGTGTTAACATTTTGATATGTCTACGTCTGGAGCCAGTCATTCTATAGCACTATGCTTTTGCCGCTAAACACTAAACAGGAGTCTCTCTCTCTCTCTCTCTCTCTCTCTCTCTCTCTCTCTCTCTCTCTCTCTCTCTCGTTATTATACTTGTGTGTTTAAACTTGTCCAAAACCATCATATAAAATGTAGATTTTATAACATGTCTAGGAGATGATCTAAATAAGCCACCGGCTTACTGTCAGATCCTACTATCTTAACTTTGTATTTATGTATATCATGCACTTTATCTGAATAAATATTGTTTAAACCAAGTTGATGGGTAAGAAAATAATTACAATTTTACGCTCATAAAATTTCCTTATCTGGACCTATGAAAACCGCAAAATTTTATACATAGAAAACATGCCATATGCTTTTATTACCACACAATTACGCAACTATCTGGTAAGTAAATGTTTATTTATTGAAAGTAAGGAAGAAGGCAAAGATCAGTAATCCTGGTTACTAATCCATACAAACAAGTACCACACCTGACCCACACCACATTATGGGTAAATTTCTAAAAGGCAAAGTTGCCAACCGTGATTTGTTTGACCACCAAGCATGCAGTTAGCTTTGATACATTAAAGTTATAACCAGTCATTTTATAATGAGAAATTATTCTAATAACCTGCGCTGAAAACTTATTAGTGCCAGCAATATTCTTTAAACTCTGATTCCGAAACTCTCCGGTACATAAGAAATTGTATTCCAACATGCCATGGAATTTAAATATCAAATCATACTATTGGTGATAAAATTTAGAAATTTTTTACGAAGTTTATGATACAGATAGCCTTGTTTAAGAGGTTTCTGAGTTAAAATTTATTGCAAGTATTGAAGTCTGCAACATGGGTAGATGCTCTAGCAAATCGAATGAGTTGATATAGACTCCACAGGATGAAGAGCCAGGAACATCACCATCTAAAAGGGAAAATTGACAATTTCAAAATCAAAATCGTTCCGTTTATCGTAAATTTTAGTAGAAACAGTATCACTAGAAATGGTGAAAAACGTGGCTTCTGTATCAGAGGTATTACCTTTATTAAGTTGGAGCTCTGAAGGGTTTATTTGACTTACGATTTTGTCAAAACAAGTATTGAAAATCAAATCCGAATGTGCAGCTGTCATTATAATACACACATTATGTCATTAAGTGACAGGTATCTAACACTGATTGGCAGCTTGACATGTTGTAAAAAGGCAGATATAATAGGCATTATACTCGATAAATAGAGGATCTTACATGAGTGCTCATGTTTTATTGAATTTATTAAACGAGTTTGGGAAAAGAGATAAAATGCGAGGCTTGCCGAGCATTTTATCTCTTTAATGCAACGAGTTTAATAAATTCAATAATACAAGAGCACGAATGTTAGATTCTATTTATCATATGACAAATACTTTGAAATCTCATTTCTGGCGTAAAACGTTATAATTTTGTCATTATATACGCAACGTTGTTATGGACGTCATAGCGTTTTCCGTAAATCGATAAACCACTAGTGGTTTACAGATTTTATTGCATGGCATTATTTCACTCCCAGACGCGACGTCATATGATATGCTATAAGTATTATTTTTAAACTGGTGTGTCTTATTTTGTTAGCATTATATGAGCCGCGACATGAGATTTCCAACAATGTTGTATGTGCGACCAGCAATGCCTCAGGTCAGCATGATGAGAGCTTTTGCTAGTCGCTTGAATATTCTATGAGTGTTCTATGAGTAAGCTACTGACTGAACATAATGTGGAGTTTTTAAGCTTAAAAGGAGGCTACAAAGGCTCATCGGGGTCTACACTTGTCAAAATGTCACATTGTTGGAAAGCACATGTCACGGTTCAATAATTATGTTGTTGTTACATGATGGAATTGCCCCACAGAGAGTTTCTATGAGGCAACTCCAACATATACCATCAACATATGTTGGATGGATTAGAGATTATACACCTTAATTACTTTTTCTTTCTAAATGTAAAAAAATGTAAGTGAGAATGATCAGGAAATATCACAATCACATATCGACCCACGGCACCTTGAGGAAGAGTCACAGAAGATTTACTATAACAAGATATCCGTAGGACAATAAAAAGCAAAGCAACCAGCTCTCCCTTCTACTTCAATATGATTCCAAAACTAGAAAGGACACAAAGTAATGCATAACAAAAACAAAGACAAACACAGAACCCTCACAACCAATTGGAAGTAGATTATAACAATAAATCAACAACAACAGAACCTCTGCCTTAGACGGACAGCAGCCTAAGCTACTGGGGTAGGGGTGGTGGGGGGGGGGGGGGCTTAAATGCATTTTACTGGCGCCAAATCTTTTTGTTCATAATATTATTGTAATTATTTTCTTATCCATCAGTTCCTATCTATGATTTGGGTTCTCAAACATGATTGACTATATGTCCATCTCGTTTGAGCATGATTCAAAGTAAGAGGAAAGGCAAAGCTCAGGAATCGATACAATCAAACACCACACCAGACCCAGGACACCTCTGGGAAAGTGACAAAAACACAAGAAAACATAACATACAGGAGAGCAAAGAGGTCAGCCCTTCCCAGGAGGTGACCAAAAGGCGACAAGGAACCGACAAGAAAGTATGACAAACACACACACACAAAACATAAATAACAAAGGCTGATTTGAACTGTGGGGAAATAAGTTCTGTTTTTGTCTGGATATAAAGACTTTGTTGTACTTATGAACAACCCAGTAGCCATAAATATAAAAGTAAACTCACCAGGGAAATGCCCTTTTAATGACTTTTACTGGTGGGCAGATACTGGCTGAGTCTGTATAATATAACTTTTTGCTCTCTGTAAAGGTGGTAATTTTAATATTCAAATCTGGGCGTGGTTTGGCTATTTCATCTGCTAAACAATGGGAATCAGGTTCTATTTATGATTTGGCGAAGAATTAATAAATTGTGATGTGCGTGCATGTCATGAAAATCGTAACCGTATTCACACTGAACTCACATTTTTTAACCCTTAAAGCGCATAATCACAAAATGTATGTTCTTTTGGTTTCCACTAAAATTTTTGAAACCTCATAAACAAACAATGTTGACTCTGGGTCCACACTGCTTGTCTTAATGCTTATGTAAAATAGACATTTTCAGGTGCAGTTATTTTGCTGGCGTTGTAAGGACTAAATCATGTGTTTGAGGTATATACTGAGGTAATGGCGCAAGATAATACAGTTACTTTTGAATAAAACCACGCCTCATTTTCAGCTTTTACCTATGTCTAAGGTTGACCAGTCCTTATTACGCATTCAGGAGGTGCCGCCTTTACAATAACCAAAAAGTCATATAATATGCTTCCTGCATTAAGTTTTCCTTCTTTTCATAGATTATGACGAGGTTGACCGTGGGTATGGCAAGAGAGTTTCTGGAAGGAGATCATATTCAGATAAGGAGTCTGAACAATCATACAAACATATGCGTGATGTTGATGATGACCCACCAAGAGTACACGGAAGCCGGCGAGGTAAGTTGTATTCAGAGAGTCCACGGGAGAGTCCACGGGACCAGAAAGGGAAACATTTTCAACGTAAAATTCTGATTATTTACTCATCTTTTAGTTTAAAGATTAGTTTTGGGTACTCAAAAGAACCGTTTCATTAAGACTGTTCTTTTGAGCACCCACAAATAATGATTTGGTTGAGAAATAAGAAAATGAAGTTATAGTGATTACGCACTGTTATACCAGTAAAATGCATTTAAGCCCCCTGGTGGCTTAGGCTGCTGTCCGTTCTAAGGCGGTGGTTCTGTTGTTGTTGACTTTTTGTTTATTGTTACTCCCATTGTGGGAGTCTGTAATTGTTCTATGTTTTGTTGTACGTTACTTTATGTCCATTCTAGTATTGCAATCATCTTGATGAGGAAGAGAGAGCTGATTGCTTTGCTTAATTTGTCTTCCTGGTGTCTCGTGATGGTTGAGCGGCTCCTCCTCGCGGTGCCACGGGGTTGTCTGCAGTTTGTGATTGTGGTATTTCCTGATCATACTCACTTAATATTTATATAAGGGTTTGGAATCCAGGGAAAAGAGTTGGCTAGTATACAGTTATTTCATGCCTGTTTGGTGAATAGTCAAAACTATGCCCCGAGGTGCCGTGGACAGCTCAATGCACTATTGCCAGAGGCCGTAAGGCCGAGGGCAATAGTGCATTGAGCTGTCCACGGTACCGAGGGGCATGATTTTGACTATTCTGCCAAACAAGCATGAAATAACTGTTTTATTACCCAACCAAACTTGGAAAAGACAATGATTTGTTAGCAATTACAGTGAATTACTAGCTTAATTGGTGCCGACGTCGGCAAGCCCGTGCCGCTCTACGTCACTCGTGAGGTTTGACGTCATCGGCCATGGTATAGTCAAAACTATACCACCCTGATTTCCCATTACGTTTACATGGGTGACGTCACCAACATGGTATAGTCAGAACTATTGACCGGCTGGTGACGTCATATTAGTAGTGTTACGTGCATGTCGCTCCGCCACGCGCCAATTGAGTTCTATGTTGTGGAGATAGCAAAAACTATTCCATTGTCATGTATATAGGGGGTTGGGTAATAATAAAATATATTATAGACAACAGTTGTTCTCAGCTGATGTCTGTTCTAAGGTGGTTATTCTGTTGTTGTTTATTCATTAACTAAGCCAATTTGGGATTATTATAGTGCATACCTTTTACAATTGTGTTCCATTTCAGTTTCAAGGGTAGCCTTATTGTTTTCTTTGTAACAGTTCCTTGTCATTTCTTATCTTTCACTTTACATAATTCTTTTGGTACTTTTTTTCATTTTGGTCAATTAATGCTTTAAGCGTTTAAAGGAAGAAGATAATGGGGGTATACTGAAAGCCTTGCTTGCAGACCAATTCTTGTTAGTTTACAGGTACCGAATATTCACTCTAGATTTTGTAGTTGTTAAAACACAAAAAGTGTTTCACGTGCAGGGAGGCTTCTCAATATATGCAATGCATCCTCAAAGGGAAAAATCTTGCACACTGTGTTGAAGCAAAGAAAAAGGCTCACAACTCACATGCAGTTGGAGCTGAAGAAAACTTCCAAGTTGAGCCACGGTGGGTCCAAAGATAAGCATAAGGCACTCTTCCACAGATTAAAGCTTCACGTCAGGGCTGTCATTGAGCCTAAGGTCTGACACCTCGTCGTGAAATCAAAGAGGAAACATCAGTAGTAAACCATGATTGGGTTTTAAAACAGACATACATACTTTCGCATGATATCAGTGTTATCTCAACATATTTTTTTATAACTTTTGAACTAATGTTGGGAGAACTGGTGACCCAACCCCATTGCTGCAAATATGTTGGGCAATACGATATGTTTAAACTATAACTTATGAATATCTTTAGTAGTTGGCCACTAAAATAAGATTTTCCAACAATTCTTTTATATTTATAATTATTAAATCACAAAAATACCAGATCTGATATGCATTTGACAAATCCAAATTTGACTTTTTTTATATATAGAACTAATAACTCAATTGTGATCGGAAAAGACTGTTTACTTAATTTGTGACTTCGCCATTCGAAAATTATACATTTTTTTCATTTCACTCCATGAAATTAATTGAGCCGCAGCATGAGATTTCCATCAATATGGTGTGTGCAACCAGCAAAGGCTCAGACCAGCCTGTGCTTACGCACAGTCTGGTCAGAACCTTTGCTAGTTGCTTGAATATTTTATGACTGTTAAGTTAAGCTACTGACCGAACAACAACATATGGAGTTTCTAAGCTGAACAGGAGGCTACACAGGCTCATCTGAGTCTATTCATGTCAAAATACCACATTGTTGGAAATCACATGTCGCGGCTCAATTAAATATTTATCAATTAATCTCTATCATTACAGGGCAACCTTCACCACCACCACCGTACCGCCAGCATTTAGGATCAACCACTGCTGTATAGGCCTATCTGCCTCCATCCTCGGTAACCCAGGTGTGCTCCATTACGTACCCACTGCAGTCATAATGATGGCCAGATCCATTACGTACCCACTGCATTCATCATGTAGGACAGATCCATTACGTACCCACTGCATTCACCATGAAGGCCAGATCCATTACGTACCCACTGCATTCATCATGAAGGCCAGATCCATTACCTACCCGCTGCATTCATCATGAAGGCCAGATCCATTACGTACCCACTGCATTCATCATTCATGATGAATGCAGTGGGTACAGAATGGATCACGCCTGGGTTACAGAGGATTTTCTGAAAGTCTTTTTCATGCTTTTCCAATATAAAATGAGGCATTTAGTGGTGAGCAAGAAAAAGTATCCATTATTCGTGTGAGGATGGGATAGAAAAATCCATCCCTCACGATCACTGATTGTCATTACTCGGCAAGCCTCGTATGGGTATGGAATGGATCACGCCTGGGATACCGAGGATGATCTGCATCATTAATGACATCATCTCCAAGTAAGCCAAGAAGAAACAACTCTAGGAACCTCAAGCCCTTAGTATTGTGAACAATAAGCTATATATGTATGCAATTTAATCTAGACTTTGATCATCGGTGTATGATTCTATTGGTTTAATGAAGTTTTGTAGCATTTTACACTTATTCGTCTGATAAATGTCTCTCCTGAAAATGACGTCTGTTGTAAACATCTGCTGCATATATTCAAATGCACTTAAGACTACTTTTGATTATGGAAGCATACACTATGGGCCTTGATTCGACTTTTCCTAAGAATGCAGTCTTATCTGGGACCTTAATGCTTTCAAAATAGGTGGTCAGCAAATGTACATAAGCAGATGAGGGAGCAGACAACCGCTGGTATGATGGTTGGAAAGGATTCAGGGTCGGAAAGTGGACTCAAGAGCAATTTTCTGTCTTATTTCTTATATTTTCACCCAATGATGTTTCATATTCAGAGGTAAACAACAGTTCACCAAACGCAAATGTTCAATTACTCAAATTTTCATAAATTGAATATCACCATTGTTTACTCTACGCCATAAAGGCGATGAAACCAAAAGTGCCAGTTAAGATTAATCACAGTGTAGTTACAACTGTATTCTGACAATGAAACACCCAATTTCACCATACAGTTTTGTCTCAATAACTACTCTTTTTCAATATAAACTTTATCTAGGGTGTTAGTTTTGAACAACGCCTTTTCCAAAGCTACAATTCATTGTATTAAAATTGCTTATTGCACCTTTCATTGATATTCCAATATTTGATGTCAGATATCTCGCATTGCACAATGTGCGAATGCATGATTTTGCAATAAGCAAGTTATTGTATGGTTCTGCCTCTGTACTGGCAATAATCCACTCAGTGAAGGTTATGGCTTATCTTCCTGTACAGTCACACAAACCTTACAATAACTTTTGCCTAACTGACGAAGATTTCATAATAATTCTGGTTATCGGTAAACAAAATTAAACTGGCACTCATGCATATGCCGATTATGCCGTATGAACTCGTATGAATCCGTTATTCTAATTTTAGATTACCGAACATAACAAAAAGTATTGGTTTCAAAATGATACATGTACATTTTCTCATGTAATCCTCTTTTCATCACTGTCACGATTAGCGCTGTGGACAGAGCATATAGCTGGTAAGGTAGAAATGGTGTGTTCGAAGCTCACGACATGCCTTTTTATTTTTTCTAAATCAAAATGCCTTTCTTTTTTTTGTTAATATTACTTTGCTAGTAATTTGCTCCTGAAATATACGCACATGCACATGCATATCAATATATGAGTCGTTGCACGAGATTTTGATACTTATTACACATGCAGGTTAGATGTAGATGAAGGCTTGGACAAAAAAACACTTTTACCTCTAGTCTCTAGTTGCCATCATGCGCAGATCCAGGAATTTTTGTCAGGGGGGGGGGTCCAGGCCCAACGGCCAAAAACAGCCTGGACAACGTTTTTATTTTAGTTCTCAACTTATTTTACAGTAAACAGAGGGGGTCCGATGGTTTTATTACAGAGAAAACTTTACTTTTCCAAGGATCCAGAGGGGGTCGGACATTTTCCAGGGGGGGGGGGGGGTCCAAATTTTCCAGGGGGGAAAAGCTTATAACTTGTGATTTTCCAGGGGGGGTTCAGACCCTCTATCCCCCCTCTGGATCCGCACATGGCCATGTTGTTAGGCCTTATAGACATTTGCGCATATGCAATGAGTACTGTCTGATTCAGACGACGGTAGCAGCACATAAACAGCTAGTATATGCACAACCGTACTGTCAATGTATAAAATTTCATAGAACAAAAACAGGCATATCTAAGGTTATCAAATATCAAAATATACAAGAAAGAATGCATAAAACATTATCATAGCTTAAAATCTACATTTTTCACTACATCTACACTGGGAATCAAACCCTCGCTGTCCAGAATATGAGCTAACTATTTTACCACAACACCACTGGCTCATCAGTGTAAGATTCACTTGCTGAAACATACTTGATCCATATATTAACCAATAAAATAGCCTTGTACAACCCGAACGTAATGATGTCGAAGATTAATGAGTGCCAGTTTAATAAAGTTTACGTATACATTAAGTTGCTAGAAGTATAATGAAAATTATACATTTGTTCAGTTTGAACATAAATGGAAGTCACATAAAATGAAAACAGTAATCCAACAATTTAAATCTTATATTTCATCTTATTTAGACATGTATCGACTACATGGTTTAGTTCAAATAATTTAAACAAGTTTCACAGGAACAATATATCAAAGATTAATGTGTAACCCAGTCATTATTTGCCCTCAAGTACCTTTTTCTAATGTTTTTGTTAACATGTCCTTTGCATAAATTGGTGGTGCAGCAAATTTTGTTTGTGGTCCAATTTTCCTAATATACTAAGTATAAAGTATTTGCGTGGTTACTGTTATAAAGTGTAAGAATCTATCATGGGTGTGAGGATGTGTTTGAAAAATTCATCCAATGTATCACTAGGTTTGCGATTGTTGACAAGTGGTGATCCCATGTGACTGATTATTTTATTTCATCCTCGCACAAATGATAGATTCTTTTATAGATCACCATTCAATTTCACATTTCTTTTCGAAAATGAACTGGGAGCTCCTTGATACGTTCAGATGGGCATTACCTGGTGACTTCACTTTGACAATTACAATGTAATGTCATTTGACGACCATGACGCTAACATCCATTGAACAGCCCTCAGATGTGCATGATAACATGAGTAAGATAAACAACATTTCTATCCAAGGCTTAAATCTCAAATATTCTGAGTTGTCATACAAGAACTCGATGTAAAAAGTATGTTTGACTGAATTTGATTGCTCGAAGAGTCTTTTCTGAAATAAAAAGAAAGTGAACCACAGGCTTAGCATTATATACAGACTATATGTTGTGTCTACCAGTTTTCTGTGAAGGGGAGTGTCAATATTATAATGTTACCACTCTCAAAGGAAACGCAATTTGTCATTGTGCCATATATATGTGGTGTTAAATAACTGTTTCATTGATTTGTGACCTGTCATTGCTAATACTAATCTTTGTATGTTTAATGGCCTATGCTAGATGCATTAAAATCATTGTTTACTTATGTATTCATTTAATAAAATGTTTGCCACAAATTTGACCCTAACATAATTGTATCCTTCAAGGTGGAGTAGTAATACCTGTGCTCAATTTTGTAATCTCAAAATGATGATTTCACATGACAAACTTTTAATCATATGCATCTTCTTATGCAAGATGCCTACTTGTCTCTAAAGAAGAGTGCATAATTAAAAACTATTAGATGGCAACAGTTATTTTGTTAAGGTTTGACTTTGCCACATCTCTATTATAGCGCCCATAACAAAGTTATGTCACTCGACAGTTTATAAAAAGTACAAAATGGTGGAACAGCGACTGTGTATTTGACATTAAAGCTCATGTCTTTTCTTGTCAAAAGCCTTTGGCCAAAATATTGAGTTAAGAGTAAAATTAACATATGTGCCAACCATTTGTTGTTGGCGCTTAAAAGAACTATTATGTTTTACTTTCCTCATTTGACTATAATGATTGTGTATATTTTTATGTAGGAAACTTTTCTATGATTGTAAACCACCAATTGTTTTAGAATATGTCTTAACTTTAGCTGTATGTTCATTTGTATACTTCGCTTTGATGTAGAGTATGTAAATCTTGTAATATATAGTTTTTGGAAGCTTTTAGTTGTAGATATGTATTTAAACTATAGTAAAACCTGTCTTAAGCAGCCAATAAAAAACAAGACCGAAAATTGGTTTTCTATACCGATAATTGCCTAATGCAGGTCAAAAGTATCGAAGAATGCTCCAAATCATTCTGCAACACTTTCGACCTTCATTTAGCTATCATTTATCTTCAAGACCTTTGTTTAGTTTATTTTTGAGTGACCGCTTAAGACAGGTTTTACTGCAAATTTGACCTAATAAACACACACAATCTCCTATAAATGGTCTTTGAGTATTTTATTATAGGTTTTTTACATAAACTTAACTTATGATTTCCAGTCATGTATGGGTATTTGGCTTCTTGTTGTGGACGAAAGGCAGTGCAGATCTTGAACAGCTGGCTTCAATTGAAGCCAGCTGATATGGATATATACTGTTTTTCAAAGTGGGTATAGAAGTTTAAAAAAATCTGAGAACACGGTGCATTTATTAGGTCAAATAAGATCAACTTTACACGCTGTAAATAGTGTATGCTATGTACATAGTATTTTACATTTTCCCATTTTTTCAATCTTACCATTGTGGATGTAGTGCTGGTTTCAAGAAATGTTACTCTTATAGTTTACCAGACAAATAGCCAATTTGAGTTACTTTTCTTCCATCATCCAAAACTTATCAGTATATGCAACGTTTAGAAAAATATGAAAATCATAATTTCATGAAACGGTCAATTAAAACCTTTAAGAATTTGTGAAGATTTATTATGATGCATATTATGAATGTCAGGCTTTCCCACATCTTTGAGCTAGGAAAATTATTAACAGAAAACTAGGAAAAACTAGGAAAATCTAAGATGGTTGAGGTGTTAAAGTTTTGAAGTGATATTTGGTTACATTTTTTAATTTTTCCCTACCTGGTTATAACAGAAACCAAACACATTTTATACATGGCTGTTAAGCTGACTCAGTGGTAATATGCTTTTCTCTTTAGTATAACTATGATGGGATTCCATCAGCTCTGTTCACTAAATATATATCTTAAATAAACAGTTGATAAAACATACAATATCTATAAATTTATAGTGATATTACTTTTTTAAAATGCATAGACACACCAAAGCTAGAACATACATGAACTACAGATATTTATACTGTGAAAAGCTGTTTACAACAGTTTTACACGTTAAATAGAATGAAAGTAGATTGTTAAAGACAACCAACACAATGTGGTTAGCACAGATTAGCAATATGCACATACATGCTAAAATGATATGAGCCAGTGCATGATATTTCCAACAATGTGGTATGTGCGACAAGCAAAGCCTCAGATCAGCCTGCGCATACGCGCAGTCTTATCAGAGCCTTTGCTAGCCGCTTAAGTATTCTATGATTGTTAAGCTACTGACTGAACACCATTTGGAGTTTCTAATCTTAAAAGGGGGCTGCAGATGCTCCTCTGAGTCTACACATGTCAAAATGCCACATTGTTGGAAATCTCATGCCACGGCTCATATACTATACAATCATGTTCACTTATCCATCTACCACTGGCTCATAATTCCCACTAATTGTCTTTAATTGCCTTCTTAATGAGGAATATTTCATTCGCATTCTCTTCCTACCAATAATTCCCACTAATTGTCTTTAATTGCCTTCTTAATGAGGAATATTTCATTCGCATTCTCTTCCTACCAATAATTCCCACTAATTGTCTTTAATTGCCTTCTTAATGAGGAATATTTCATTCGCATTCTCTTCCTACCAATAATTCCCACTAATTGTCTTTAATTGCCTTCTTAATGAGGAATATTTCATTCGCATTCTCTTCCTACCAATAATTCCCACTAATTGTCTTTAATTGCCTTCTTAATGAGGAATATTTCATTCGCATTCTCTTCCTACCAGGGAATTATCCATCTCTCCGTGGCAACAGTTAATTAGTCAAGGTTTGACTTCGCCACATCTAGTAGACCTTGAGCTCTGATCATGACTTTTACGTCCTTGTATTGATAGCCATGGCTAACCTTTCATTTGTCCTATCAAAAATGTGTAATACCTTTTAATTCTGATTCATTTTTCTTTACTTTCTTTTCCTCATCATCTAGCTTCCTTTTGCTGCTTATTCTCAAGTAACTCTTTCTACACATGCATCAGTTTAGCAGTTTCCTTTCTTTTTGCCACTAGCAATAGAGCCTCTGACTTTTCTACTTTTATCCTCTCTAGGTATTTCTTGTGGATAAAGCTGACATGGCTCTAAAGGTCCTTGAAAATATGGATGTCAGAAATTTTCTTGTACATAGAGATTGCATCCCAGGTTAATCTGCATTTATTTACTGAGTCTATGGATAATAAACTCCTTTCTGGAGTCACCAGTGTCTTATTTATAGACATACTTCTTTCTACTTCTTTCTACATCAGCACTTTCATATGGTAGATAGAGACAAGTTAGGACCACTTTCCTAAGATAATTAGCCCTCTATATACTCAGAACATGGCTCCAGTAATGATCAACTCTGATAAACTGTCCATCTAATCATACATTTTGTCCTCCATACAACTTTCATTTATCTGTCACTCTGGAGACTTTTCAAACATCTTCAGCTGTTGACATGCATGTGCATAATTCTCTGAGCAGCTTTTGTGCTGAACTCTTGATAAAGACACTGAAGAGATGCTCTTATAACACTGGACATGCCTAGCAAACAGTTCTTCATCCAGACGAAATTCCTCTAGGACAAAGTCATAGTCTTGATTCATTGAAACATCAATATTAAACTGCTTAATATTTTCCCCTTATAAATTAAGTCCCTTGCGAAATGAGTTGGCACACAACCTTGACTCAACACTGATTCAATCTTGATTCAACGTCATGGGGTTGAATCAACGTTGAATCTTTGTTGAGTCAGCTATGTGTGCCTGCTGGGATAGGAGAAGGAACAAAAGGTGTTAGTCCTGGTAGCTTGGTGGACTTAATGGTCATTTATAAACTTCCATGTTGTCTTGAGTACGTTTGGCCA
This sequence comes from Loripinus fragilis, assembly GCA_964019695.1. Taxonomy (NCBI): domain Eukaryota; kingdom Metazoa; phylum Mollusca; class Bivalvia; order Lucinida; family Lucinidae; genus Loripinus; species Loripinus fragilis. The sequence goes on from OZ026531.1 coordinate 53,667,118, forward strand.
ATCAACTCCTAACGCCACAAGCATAACAATGACACATTCATAATCCCTCTTCCAAAAGTGTTTCCAATATTGTCCCATTCGCTGTTTCTCATCTTTCATGTCCAAACATTAGAAATTGAAGAAACAATGTACTTATATCTCATTTCTTATAATTCCCAAACCAAACAAGTATATCACACTGTTTTTTTTGTTTTCTTGTTCGTTTCCAGTTCACCTTAACTGAATTCTGTAAGAGCATCTTTATGTTTGACTTTGCTTTGCATCCTTTTTCTCTTTTACTGAAGAAAGGTCAAAGACACTTAGTCTTATGCAAACGTTTAGCGTCTGAGAAAAAATGGCATTGCATCTGAATGGGAAAAAAAGGCAAATGTAACTTAACATATGTAAAAAAGATTATATACACAGCTTACCTTCAGATATTACCCGAGAAGGCTGGACTATTCACCAGTGACACCAGCGCACACAAAGAACACAAAACACTGTCAGTTCAACATCCTGAAGGTCTTATTCTGAGTGAAATAAAATCTCCAAAACACATTAAAATACAGATTACCTTATACAAAACATGCACTTTTATGAAAACTTATGAAAACTAGGTGGTTTTAAACAAAACCAAGAAAACCTAGGAGCACATATATAAAGCTAGGGAAAAGTAGGATAATTTGGAACTAGAAACGCTGAAAGCCTGAGATTTATGAGAGAGAGAAAAAAGTTTTTTGAGAAGCAATCAAAGTTTTAGGTTTCTGTTTAGTCATGCGTGACGTTATATCTTCTTTACCCTTGTCCTGCTGAACAAAGATTAATCTTTTTTATGAAAATATTTGTAGATCCAGATTGGCTGGCTTTGAACTGTGAAAAGCAAGTTTGGATCCTATCAGCTGGGTTCCAGAGCCAGTCGATCTTGAACTACAGTATTTTCAATCTGCTTGTAAATATATGCTTATACATGGAATGCTGTGGGTCAACAGGATAAAACTTGCAGAGAAGAGTAGTACTTGAAAATATTCATGGCAAGGGTTAGAACTTCATTTGTTAGAATAGCTCATGTATCTATGTGGCCCAGGTCATTAGATTTTGGTACTTATTACATGAGCCACGACATGTGATTTCCAACAATGTGGCATAATGACAAGTTTAGGCTCAGACGAGCCTGTGCAGCCTCCTTTTAACCTTAGAAACTCCAAATGATGTTCAGTTAGTAGCTTAACACTCATAGAATATTCAAGCGACTAGCAAAGGCTCTGATCAGACTGCGCGTAGGCGCAGGCTGATCTGAGATTTTTGTGGTCACACATACCACATTGTCGTGGCTCACATATAAATAAAGTAATAAACCTAAGTATCTAGCGCATCAAGTGCAGCAAGATGCCAGAGGATGTATCCAGATCAGTTAGTTATTATGTAAATCAAAGGGAGACTACGGAACTGATCATTGAATCTCTTCAATTGCATCCATTTCTTTTAAAATGTGGACTTCTCTTCATAGGAAAGAATTTGTTCCCAGGGGAGCGATTGCTTATCTATAAGATCAGTCCCTCAGTATTGAATAGACTATGTATAAATTTGGTGATTTCCCATGCATGCAGCGAAGGCTTCGGCGAGACGACAGACCCTCGATCTCATCTGAGCCTTAGTTTCTCACATATGCGGCGACGCATCCAGAGAGCGTTCAGGGTGTTCACTTGAACCTCCCTCCCCTCCCCCCATTTTTAAATTTCCTATGAAAATGAAATAATTTGGTCTTAGTAACCAAAATTTTTCATTTTCTTTGCATATTTAAGATTATTTTAGATAAAGTCAGCAGAGTGAACCCCCACACCATTATACCATATGATTCCCCTTTCCAGAAATTCTGCGTACCACTTGTAGGTACCATTATCTAATACCCTGGCCCAAGATTGTTGTTCATATTAAGTGCTAGAATAGCATGTGTGATTTGAGTTATTGTTGTTTTATGCCCCGGGACTCTATACATAGTTAACTCATTAATGTTGTATTCTAGAGTTAGGGACCAAAATGTAGGGACCAACAGTAATTCCACAATGTCAAGAAATTCATAGACTTCAATGTGTTTATTTTTTTAGAAACCGTAAAGTCAAAATCTTATCTAATTTGCATAATTTATACACATATAATTCAAGTGTTTACAACATTTGCAACAGAGTGGTATACAAATTTTGTAAATATAATCTTGCAATTGATGTCACACAAAATGCATTTTTGTGAAAACGAAATTGAATAAGAGTCTATAGAAAATTAATTTTGTGGACCTACTTTAGATGCTTGAGTGTAGGTCATTCATGTTCAGGTATCTAAAATAATTTTCGTGCTTTAGCCAAACACAGAAGTGCTTTTTTAAATGGACCTTTATTTGAGCAAGCTCGTGAAATTTTGTTCATTATTTCAGTTTGAACATCTAAGGCCAGCATTATTATATGAGACCCTGGCAAACATTCCATAAACATGCCAGATACCGCAGAACGGACAATAAATGTCTTTTTGTGTTTTCTATTAAAATGGTTTTATTAAAAAAAAATACTTCCAAATTTCCAAATCAAAATAGACTCGCAAGGGCAGTCCATGCTTCCACAATGGGCTTATTAACACATAGAAGACTAAAACTGCCGTGAATAAATATGTGAAGAGGAGACCAAGCGAAAACGATTCCATTTACAATTTTAGGATCGTTAGGCGGTATTTTTTTAAACATTTTATTGAAATCTACCAGATCAATATCTTCAGAGCCCTTATCAGAATGCTTTTGAATGAACCAGTCTGGTATGGGTTTATAGTGTTTACCATAAAGACTACCTAAATACTATCCAAATACAAAAGTAAAGGCAAAGTGAGAGCAGAAAACAAAATATATGATTGGAAGAAAAGGTTTTGTTTTCTTTTATACATGTTGGTTAATTTTTATTTTATAAACCTGTAGAATGGCGAAACATGTATAAACGCTGAATGACTGCGTTCTGTCTATTGTCTTGTGTATACATGTTTTTATAAAGCCAATAATAAATATTTCTATAATAAAAAGGTGTTTCTTCTATCTGTGCCAAGGGGATAACTCTCATCGTTCTTAGAATCACCACAGCTTATATAGGCCCAATTGAGCAGAATATTTATGCATATTTCCCCCCCTTATCTACTGGTATAAACATATGTTTTGGGTACCAAAACTTTTAAGTACCCACAACATATGTTTTGGCTGAGAAATTAGAAAAATTATTTTCAGCGAAGCACTCTTATTCAGGGTCCTGACAGTTATTAGTTAAACATCACGTAACCCCTAAAGTCATATTGCAAGAACTAAAAAATCACGCTCAATTCACCAGGAACCGCTGTAGTGTGATTCTTTGTTATTTCATTGAACTCTTTTGGGCATTCAAATAAAGCATGCGTGCAAAACCAAAAGCATAATTTTATTTTCTTAACGCCAATTTTACGTTATAAGCGTTTTATGAGCTTTTAAAAAGCACTAAACTCCATTTTTTATGTTTTTCACATTGATTTTCGGCGATAACTTTTTTATTATTGATTTTAGTAAACTGTGTTCGCGATGAAAGTTGTAGAGAAAAATTAGCGCCAACTTCTCCAAGCGGTTCCTAAATCATAGATGCTGCAATTAACTCTGCGTATAGATATACTCTTTGAGCATTTTAAGCAAAGCGCAAATAAACTAAGTCAAATATGTCAGTCAAAAAGTTGCATTGCACCGCCCCGATTCAATAAGAAAGACGATGGATGGCTTGTTCAAATATATTGGAAATCGCGCCTGATTCGCCCGTGCGTTAAGCTAGTTGGGTCATCTCGAAACTGTCCGTTTATGAGCACGTGCATAAGAGGAAAATGGTGCGTAATGCGATATCACAGCTTCTGTACCTACAAATGATCATGCTCATAGTAGATTCTGAATATGCACGGTACATTCTGAGTCTACATACGACGGGATTATGCTATTAACAGCCGTTGAATAACTGTATATACGCACCCTGCGAATATTCTTTTGAGACGAACCCTTTCTGTCACGCCTCTATGAAATTTACCTGTCAATAAAAGACTTAGAAATTTTGGCTGAATTCAATTTATTGCAAAAGCTTCATATATGTTCACAAAAATCTGTTTGTGCCACAAACTTCGGGCCACTTGGAGAAATCGGCGCTAATTTTTCTCTTCAACTTTCATCGCGAACACAATTTGCTAAAATTAATAGTTAAAAAGTTATCGCCGAAAATCAATTTGAAAAACATAAAAAATGGAGTTTATAATCACTTAATTAAATCTTTACACTTCATATTATGTTTGTAATGCATTTTGACTATGTTTCAGTCCTTTTGAACTACATAGCTTCCGCCTACGTCCGTGCTGATATGTATATACGGCAACGCTTGATATTCAAACGCGATTAAAGTAACGCGTAGCCAATTGGCACTATAACAAAGTAGACACCACGCACTAAACGGCGACATACGTTGACAAAGTTTACGTTGTTTCTCAATTGACGTTAAATTTGGTTTATTCCGCTTTTACCCTTTAACTTGACGCGAAACATAAGTTCTGATTCTTGAAAATGCATTTTCTTACAATGAAATTGTTTATAAACAAAGGTAAAAACACTGCCATTTAGACAACATCGAAAGCACAGCTTAAAAACCCCATATCATACTCCACAGCAAGAAATTGCGTTTTTTCAAAATGCACTTTTGTCGGTACTGGTAGTTGTCTTGCATACATGAAAACGTTTTCAAAAACATCTAGACATACATGTACACTCCCGAGGCAAAAGTGATAAAAACAGTATTTTTGACGTTGTGATGTCATGTTCTATATTTGATAAATATATTTTTCGAAGAATACTTTCCAATGTCTTGTTATTAAAATAAGTATATGCGCTTAGCTCTGTAATTTGTTATTTACGAGTTTGAAGCAAGTAAAAAGTGTTTGGTTTCTTTAGTAGTTAAGCATATTAGATTTGAAATCTAACGATAGCGGGTTCAAGACTCACTGGAGACACTGCATTGAGTCCTTGAGCAAGACACTTGATTTCTTTTTTTTATAATTTTATTTTTAAATGAAACATGTAACAGACACAACACATATTAACATATTTTAACATTTTCTTTAACATTATACTTAGGGCAGTTTTATCTATACACATATATCTCTGATTGTTTTAGTTTCCTTAAGATATATGTGGGGGGGGGGGGTGAAATGGAGTTGGGTGCTCAGCTCAGGTAGAGACGGTACCTATCGCATGTGCGTCGCTAGTCGCAAATGCGACAGGCCCAAAATGACAAGAGCTGGCCCGTTTTATACTTTTTTTTATCTTGTTAATTATATTGGCTGCCATATACGAGGGTCTGGATGGGTGGGTCTGGTATTCACTATTCATTAAAAATTTAGCCCATTATTCATCTCATTAAAATTTTGGGTTATTCGTTTATATAAGACCAATTATTCATTAACAGTAAGAAAGGTGGCAAAGAAGTCTGATTATTCACTAGTCATTAATTTTTTCTTCAATTCATTAAAAAAAATAGGATTATTCATTATTTTTTAGGCCCTCATTATTCACTATTCATTATTTTTTTGACTCATTATTCACTATTCATTATAAAAAAGTCCATTATTCACTAATCATTATACCCCATCCAGACCCTCATATACCCTTGACTCTGAGTAAGAATAAGAAAACATATGTTATGTTAGTAGTTTCCTTACCTTTCAGCCATGCATAAATATTCTTTATTCCATACATATATGATGCGCAAACAGTGTCCATATAAATCGTCTGTTAAAATAATTTGGCCAGAGCTGTCGTGGCGATCTCTTTGAAGCACAGTATATATTTCCTGTGCGACATTCGATAAACTGTTTAAACGCTTCATTTAATATGCATGTGTACACGCTTTCAGGTTATTGTTCATCCAATCGTGTAAAAGTTTTCAAGATTATACATGTCTTTATACCACCCTTACCAACTTTAGCACGAAATATCTTGTGATGTGCAAGGTCTACACTGATGTAGGTGGTATAAAATAGTTATACCATGTTTGTCCACCTGTACGTAAGATAATCCACTCGCTAAAGCTCGTGGATTATCTCCACGTACAGGCGGACAACCCATGGTATAACTATTACGTAGCTACCTGGGATCAAAGTGTGAATATGTTTTAGTCTGAACAATGGGGTGGGGTTCACGGGTAAAAGTTTGTGTTTTCGCAGTGTTGATTCATTGAAGACTGGATTATATGTTGCTGAGCGGTTTGAAGTGAGTATTCTCACGCATAGGGATGTCTGTTACTACACAAAGTGGTTCTGACGACAGTATGCTGGTTCTGGACGACAATATCTTACAGGTTTCTGACAAAATAAAGGGTTCTGTAGTGAATGTGTAATGTGTTTGGGAGCCTTGACGCATACTAAACCGCAAGTATCTTATTTTGTAGTTGTATTTTTGTTCAGGATACTTATTTTAAAAACTTAATCAATCCTGTAGCAAGGTGAATTTATCCAGTTAACGCTTATCTGATACAATTATTGTTCTTGAACCTGTATTTTACTACTACATATGCTCGCATATGCTTATTTTGGGGTGCCTAGATTTACCGGAAAGACCCGAATTTCCGGAAAGACCGCCGAAATACTGGAAAGACCAAAGGATAATAGAGAAATAAATATGCCATCCACTAAGTTTATGCTTAGTAATGTATTAACCTGTTGAGGGCGAAAAGTATTTTGTATGATTATTGTCAATATAATTGTAACGTTTTAAATATTTAACCATCTCTTCGAATCTGTTTTATTCAAAGAGATGATAAATTGGATAAAGGCCCAATTAAAGGGCCTTTGTTAACCTCTACTGAGCACAACAATCAACGTGTCAATGAGGGGGAATTAACCAGCCTTATTAAAGGACCCTTGTTAACACAAAGAACTAACAACCCAATCAATGTAAACGATAAGTAAAGGTGGACATACCAGTATGTGAATAGTAACCACTTCATATATTTTTTCAAACTTATTGTATGACTCTCGTATTTCAATATTAGATTTTATTCTGTCATGTCCACTTTCTGTAATGTCCACTATATAAATGCACAGGAAAAATATGTATAGATATATATCAAATATGGATCTACTTTTTTATAATATTCATTAATCAATAATCACCAATCAATGTTTCCCTATTATTCTTTGGTATTTCCCGTATTTCGGCGGTCTTTCTGGTAATTTGGGTCTTTCTGGTAAATCTAGGCACCGCTTATTTTGTGCATTCACTTTCGTTTTCTTTATATTTTTTATGACTTCGATATGATGAGGCATTTCATTGTCCGTCATAAAGGCGAAATACGTTTTCTCTTATAAATCAGCTTACTTTAGACAAACAAGTTTTTTAAAACCAAACTGCAGCTACCTCAATCATTTTCCAATGTTACAGGTGTGTAACGACTGCAAATATACTCCACAAAATAATTGAAGGACCAATGTTATCAATTACAACATCGATGAATTTTGTGTAGAACGTATTTCGAAAACCAATTTTACGATCTACCCTAATTTTTTCAGACATCTTTAGCGCCCAATTGCCAAGTGAAACGGCTAAAAGAAAATGGTAGAAAATGTTACCAACAAGGATTTTTTTTGTCATTTTGAAACTTGACCAAAATGCATTGGAATGTCAATTTTTGTGTGTGATCCATGGACCACAGAACTGCCGGAAATGAATGAAAAATGCTTTTAGATGCTGAAATCTCTGTTTTCACATGATTGTATGGCGTTTTAATCCCGTCCATACCATCCACCTCTTCTTGTGAGAGAAAATTGTCCTTTGGGCTTTTGCGTAATGGCCAGTCTATGGGTTCAGACAAGTGGTTTTGGCGTTTGTCTGTGACAATCTTTAAACGATTCGCCTGGACAATTTTCTAACACTCAAAGGCAAAGAATTACGATTGAAAATCTGATTCTTAATGGCCAAGTACACACATTGTTTTCATAAAACAAAACAATGTCAAAACTCCATTGTCAGAGATGAAAATGCTTGCTTCTCAGTATATTGAAACTGTTTGAAGATTTTTTTTGCATGTAAACTAAACTGTTTAAAACAACGTTTAATTTATTGTCACTTTCATTCTACTCGATTTACCACAGAAGAATTTCATTACCCCACCCACTGCCTTTTGAAAGTGTGTTTTTGAGGGTATGTGCATTTGAGACACAGTTATGGAAGAATTAGGCATGGAAATCAGTAATGATGATTCTTGACTTATGGGCATAAAGAATAGAAAGCTTCGGGCCAAGTTTTACAGAATTTAAATCCTTGAGCTAATTATACTCGCATTCTAAAATCTTGGTCCTTTAATTATTTTGAGGAGTATAGTTTGTTACAGGTTAAAGTCAACAGCGTTACAGGTAGAGAAGACAGTCTAATGGATTCTCTGGATTTCTGTTATACGAAATATCTTCTATTTTTGGTGAAGTTGAAATGCCCTCTTATATTGTCGCTGATGAGGGACCTGCTGAAGAAGTCTGTGAACGTACTGAGAATGTGAACAGATATTCGATCATTTGCAAAACGCTAATTATACTGGTCCAAAGGACCTCTGATTTCACAGTGCAACCCTGCCTATATGTTTGGAAAAAAATCAGAGTTGGTCAAATGTTTTCATCTACATTTTTATTCTCGCGGTTAGTCTCCATTTTCAATGGATATACGGCTTTATTTTTTTTAGCTAAAATGGTCATTTTTGTATTAAGTATATAAGAAAATCTAAAAATATTTTTAGCATCATTCCTCCCCAACCCAATAAAAGGGTCTTCGTGTGCATTCTTTTGGAACTCTTTTCTTCATATATAATGCTATAATTTGTACAAGTATGTTTCCTTTACGTAGCTCCTTAGTCCTGAAATATATCAGCTTTTAGCATATTTGTCTTAGATTATGAAAAGTGTCCTTTTAACGTAACTAAATTCTGTTGTTAGATTCTTTTGTACATACACTAACAGATAAGCTGCATGGCCCCTGAATAGGTGTACTTTATGCATGGATGAATGATTATGGTACATTGCTGCATAAAATTACACCAGGTAAATATATTGTCATCAAGGTAGAATAGACTTTATTAGCACAGAATAACAACAGCAGCAACAAAAATAAACGTTTTTTGACTTTTAAATACTTCCAAATGTGATTTTAGTTGGGTGTTGATTTTATAATACCCTTACGAATGAAACAATTGATTAGTAAATGTCTTGGTGTAGTCTAAATATGCCTCTCCTACCCCTTTGATATCCTCTCCTGTATTGTCACAGGGGTCTGTTTATCATATATATAACCTATTCTCGTTCATTAAACTTCTTATTTAAAAGGATACCAGTGATACTTTATACATAGGGAAGTTTTGGTCAGGATTGACGAAATGCTTTTGAACAACAAGTGTGAAATCAGTTGACCTAGTCGCACTAAATTTGATCTTATTGCATGTCAGTGTCCTATGCTGACAGCCTTTTTCCAAACATTTTCGCCACTGATAAAATGCAGGCTTGATCTTGAGCCAAACAATCATATACAGTTACTGAAATATCTGATAAATCCATGACACTACAGTCGGAGCTACAGATATTCAAGTTTCTTCAAAAAGAGGGGTACGTTGCTCTAAACCCATGATATCTTTTTGAGTGATTGGTCATCCGTAAGTGATATGTCACTGAATAGTTTCTTATGCACACCTTTTGTGGAGGTGCTTACATTTGCCATTTTATGGATAGGACTACTGATCGAACCAGATCCGGTAGGAATTTGCAGAATCAAGAGCTATAGTATCAATTAGTTCATCCAGCGTGTCACAACATTGTAAACCGTATCAAACCAGGAAGTAGCTCTAAAGAGACTGATAAGCATGCTTCGGATATCTCAAAAGCTGTATGTTGGGGCGTAAAGCGATCCATGAAAGATGTATAAGTTGTTCATACAACAATGTGGCCAAAGGTATCCGTCTCCTTGACAAAAAAGCAATTCTTGATTATACAGAAAAATTTTCATGCACGTAAGAGCTTTTGAAAGATATATCCCTTTAAGGTAAGCACACATTGGCTTCATTATTGTCAACATTCGACTTTCAAAAAAAAAAAAAACTTATAAATACTATGTAGTTCGATCCAGATGTTTAAATAATGGATTGGAGCCGTCGACGGTAGGGATATTCATGGTAAATACTTTCCAATAGGCGCATAACAAAGGCGCTGATCTGGTCTGCGCCTTTGTTGTCCGCAGACTCCGAAGACAGGTTTTCTCAAGTCGAGGTTCGATTATGCATGTTCTTGTAGATCTCGGTGATAGTGTCAACTTGACATTTACTTTCAAAGGTAACGAGCTGTTACTTAAATCATTTGAGCCGTGACACGTGATTTCCAACAGTGTGGCATTTTGACAAGTGTAGATTCAGACCAGCCTGTGCAACCTCCTTTTAAGCTTAGAATCTCTAAATGCTGTTCAGCCAGTAGCTGAACATTCATAGAGTACTCAAGCGACTTGCAAAGGCTCTGATCAGACTGCGCGTATGCGCAGGCTGGTCTGAGCCTTTGCTGGTCGCACATACTACATTGTTGGAAATCTCATGTCACGGCTCAAATTTTCTCTTTAAAGTTGTTGACGTTGCTGTTCCACTATAGGGATCACACATGTTTTTTCATGCATTAACATTTGCCGGGTCCCGAGGAAGATGTTTGAACACGAGGCCGTTAGGCCGAGTGTTTAAACATCGTCCGAGGGACCCGGCAAGTGTTAATGCAATGAAACAAACATGTGTGATCGTTATTCTTGCATATTCTACCTGATTTCAGCATATACAGCGCTGAAAACGTCGCTTAAACACTAAATATTTATTTTCTTACACTTGATTTCTCGAAACAAAATGGCGTCGGCGTCAAACTTTCGAACGTCATTACGTCGCCACAACGTCATATATACGCGTGCAACGTTTTCGCGAACGAAAGCATCGGCGAAATGATCAGTCACGGCCGCAATGCTCTCCAGTGTAACGTCACGCAAGCAAATCAAGGCCCAGTTCAGGCTTTTTCAAGTAAAAGCCATGTTCAAACAGCACGCGAATCTAATGATTTGAACATGGATTTTGCGGCTTCAAACAGCTTCGCGTAACGAATTTCCATGCAAGAATATTGTATTATATACATGTAGGCCATTGTAGAAATATGCATGAAGTATTCTAGCCACCCTTTAGCACGAACTATCTCGTAATTTGCAAGGTCTACACTAATATAGGTGTTATAAAAAGTAAAACCATGGTTGAGTGAGCGCAGTGGCTCAGTTGAAGAGTGCTTGACTTGAGACCGAAGGGCCGCGGGTTCGAGCCTCACCCACATGGGACAATATCAGACGTAATCGGGTTTATCTGCCCGATTATCTCCCTTGAATATTGACCACTCCGCAACTGACCTGCTAAAATATGTGACATCTATAACAAACCTTTAAATAAATTACTACTGTAGTATAGCCCTTCAAATGGAACACTTTTTTTGGCAATAACATTAAATATAAAACGCGAATTTTAAATTTAATTGGAAATATATATTTAAACCGAAAAACCCTAATCAAAAGTATGTTTTTTGAAGTTTGCATGCGTTTTCATAAATGCTGTGATAGGATGGCATTTTAACATTCTTAATGTTATAGGCCAAATAGTATTCCCATCTTAATAGTACCTTGAGCGAGACGGATCAATGACTATCAGTTGAAAATAAAGCCATGCTTATACTAATATAAGACAGTTTATAACAATGCTTCAGTGGTTTTAAATGTAGCTACATATTGGCTTGTGTTGTCGTTTATCAGCCTAGTCAATAATGTTACAGTTATTTCCAACTGTGTCAAAGAAATGGTGACCCAAAAGAAAGGTCATTATTCGTAGACCTATAAAAGCAGATTGGATTACATCGTAAGCCGCCCAATTTGATGCCTTCAACAAGAAAATCGTCTGCTGTAATCTCTAATGGACATTTCATAGATGAGCAAAGACTGGTTTATCTATCCCAGGTGTACTGCACCGACAGTACAAAAATGGGTTCTGGAAGGGTATTTTCATACAAACAAAAACTAAGTTATAAGAGCGGTAAAATTTATATCATTCTCCGCCAAAATTTAAATCTAGTTAGGGTTTTGTTATTTCTATTCGCATGCAAACTTTCAGTGTGAAGAATTATGAATGTAAAATTTTAAAAACGAAAAACTGTGTTCCATTTGAGGAGCAATACTACAGTAATAACTAACATATTATTAAGTTGCCATTGTTTTATAAGTTACATGTATCAAAAGAAAATTTAATGTTTTATCTTTATAATGATATAAATAAAATATGAAAACAACTTTATATTTAGTTTTGTCAAATTGTTCCGGCCCGGTCCCATACTTTCGTAGAGATTGATCATAAAACAAAGTCTAGGATCATTCTCCTCCCTTCCGCTGAATCATTCAAGAAGGGTTGTTGTCAGTTACAAGCGAAAGTATGAGCACGAAGTACTGGTTAACTGCCCGGGAAAAAGTATGGCTAGGTGACGCAATGACCATAGCTGTTGACTTGGGACGTGAAGCATCAAAAACATACAAATTGTCATATTGTTCATCTTTTTGAATGGTAAAATCCCATTCATTTGTATGTAAACTGACTGAAAATGCCTTTGGTGAGAAGGTTATAGCTCATATATTACAATTATAAAGAAATTATGTGGTTCACTCGTGCGCTCGTTCCCACTTAATTCCTTTTATCATATATACATGACAATTGGTCAAATGCTGAAATCAAGATAACATATCCTTGGACAGACCATGCAAAGTACTGAAAAGATTTCGACGTGGGGAGTATTTAGTAACATATATTATATATGACTCGACTCTGTTTGATGAACTTTTTGAACCATATTTTAAACATGTAAATATGAATATTGGGCGATAACCGAAATTTGAACGACCTTCTTAAGTCTGGTACCCTGTTCTTAAGACTGTCTATCGCGAAAATGGGCACAAGCATACTTCTTAAATTACCTGAAAGACAAAACAGCTGAAGAAGGAAAAAGACCGTTCTCGCCTTGTCGGGGAGTTTTGTATAGCTGTATCCGACATTTATATGTACGTAAGGCACCATATGCGCTTTGAATGAACACATGACGTCCGTTCTGGGATTTCTATTTAATACCTAACTGCTCTTAAATATTGATTGTAATGAAATATGGACAGATGTCGCTTTTATCTTAAAAGGGCCAGGCAATCGTAAAGTACACTTTAAAGCCCGGGATTTCCTAGAAAACCAAGAATAGGTTATATTTAGAAACAGCGTACGAGGTAAAAAAAAGAAACAAAGGACATTTTTTTATTGAATCGCAAAATGACTGTAGTCACGTCACATAAAAAACCCTGTTTATTTTGTTTTATAGGTGAGTTTAGTGCATACCATTGAGACGGTTCTTTTGAATACCCACAACATATGTTTTGGTTTCGAAATAAAATAAAAATTTTTTTAATCCCTTTGGTGTTCGCTTTTTCCATAGATTGATTGTTTCAAATATTTTCAAATAATTACTTCCCAGTTTAAAAATGGTAAATTGTCAGCATATAAGCATATTAAATTCACAAAAATAAGATTTAACCCTTAAAGCGCCAAGAAAAAAATGCATCTGAAAATCTCGTCTGCCGAAGTCGTCTGCTGCAAATAATTGCCTAACATTACTGATGAATTAAGTATAGAGGCAAACAGCGTGGACCCAGAACAGACTGCTCCTATAGGAGCAGTATAGGAGCAGTCTGCTTTTGGTCCACACTGTTTGCCATAGAGGCTTCTTAAACATTTCAGCAGACGAGAAAAGCAGACGACTTTTGTTGCGACTGACGCATTAAGGGTTAAAGTGGGGTTCTGTGGTTTCAAGGGAATATGTGCACTGAGTACTGGTTAACTTTCCCAGGAAAAATATGTGGTTAGGTTAACTGACTGTCTCGACATGTCCATAGCTGTTGAAACAAATCAAACATTAGATGCTGCGGGTACTCAAAATGATCAGGCCTTATTATGTTGTTGCATTTGACGCACCAGATTTTGCTACATAATTCAACAGGCCTCTGAACAAGAATTAAAGATACTTCGCTGATTTATCAAAATCAAGCTTTCCGAAAAATGATTTCAGGAATACCATTGGTGTGTAACTGTTAACGAGTTTGGATCCAGAGCAGGTCTGACGTTTTGTCGGGCTGATGTGGGTTCAAATGTTTGCAAAGGTTATCAGCAGACGAGACTAGTACGTAGAGTTAAACGACCAATATTGAGTCGTGTCATAGTATCGCACAAGGTCAGCTTTTAAAAAAACTTAGAACTTTACAGTTATTAAAGAAGAACTTTTATGGTGTTTTAATATTGCATTTGCTGAAGCCACTCTTTTCAGTGTTTCATGTGTTTCAAGCTCTGGGTATTTTTTGTTTTAGTAAACGATTTGTACATAGGTGATCCATTGGAAGCAAAGAAAACATGGGAAATAAGCATTTTCCAGAAAGACTCTGCACATTAACACACTGACTAGTGGTAGAGTTATAGCCCTCCCCAGCAGTATGTATAGGTCATACAACAGTATCCCTCAACCGAAGTAAAGGCATATAATGCCTAAGGGGCATATTGAAACTGACCCATCTACATTTAGTTATTTCGTCACACTTAGCCTTGAATATCCGAAGGCTCCACGTTTGATCTGGATTCTTGCTAAGAGGTTAGGTCTCTAATTGGCCTTTTCGTTTTTAGAAGCAATCCGGTATCCATATATCAACATCGCTCACGCAATGGTGGAATTTGGAAAGTAGCTTGATCGACGGGGAGTTTGAGAAAGAACAGTAAAAGACACTGCTGCTGGGGAGTTAGCAACTTGCTAATGGAACAGGCCCGAATCGAACACGCGCCCAACGTGTATCACCATCGCGAGAGCGATGGTGAATAAAATAATAGTACATTTCATTTCAAAGGCTGTTAATTCCCATGCGCACCATTTCTGCGTCTTCCTTCGAGCCGCCGGAATTACAATGCCTCCTTAAAGTTAAGCAAGACTTAAGTTAAGTATTGATATTTCAACATGCTAATAAGTATATTAAATGCAAAATAAATTGCCTGGATCGATGTGGTATTTGTTGTCAAAGAAAAATTTAACCTATTTTGATTTTAATGAGTTTTGAACGTTATTTTTCGCATCCTGAAAAATCTTAATAATTTAAGTCTTCATTAACTTTAAGGAGGCATTGTAATTCCGGGCTAACAGCGAAATATTATACAAGAATGTGGAAATGGGCAAGTTAGATTGAGCATTTGGCAATCGCTTATGTAAAATATGTCATTTTCATGTGGGCCTGGTCAATTATTATAAACACTACAATGTATTGTTCTTTCGAAATTGTCTAAGACAATCACGCCTGTTTTTGTTTCCATTCTATACTGCAATACAAATGATCAAGGATTACATACGACTTAGCGGCTACAGTGAATACTCAGCTACAACGGACACACAACTACAATGGACAATACGATGCAGGGTACATTCTACTGCAGTGGACACTCAGCTTCAGTGCACACTCAGATTCAGTGGACGATCAGATGCAGTGGCCACAAAGCTACAGTGGACACTCCGCTATAGTTGACACCAGCTACAGTGGACACTCAGCTACAGTGGACACTCAGCTACAGTGGACACTCAACTACAGTATACACTCAGCTACAGTAGACACTCACCTACAGTGGACATTCACCTTCAGTGGATACTCAACTACAGTGGACACTCAGCTACAGTGGACACTCACCTACAGTGGACACTCAGCTACAGTAGACACTCAGCTATAGTGGACACACAACTACAGTGGACACTGAGCTACAGTGGACATTCAGCTACAGTGGACACTCAGCTACAGTGGACACACACCCACAGTGGACACTCAACTACAGTAGACACTCAACTACAGTGGACACTTAGCTACAGTGGACACTCAGCTACAGTGGACACTCAACTACAGTGGACACTCAGCTACAGTGGACAATCAGCTACAGTGGACACACCTACAGTGGACACTCAGCTACAGTAGACACTCAACTACAGTGGTCACTTAGCTACAGTAGACACTAACCTACAGTAGACACTCAGCTACAGTGGACACTCAGCTACAGTGGACACTAACCTACAGTAGACACTCAGCTACAGTGGACACTACCCTACAGTAGACACTCAGCTACAGTGGACACTCACCTACAATAAACACTCACATACAGTGGACACTCAGCTACAGTGGACACTCAGCTACAATAAACACTCACATACAGTGGACACTCAGCTACAGTGGACAATCAGCTACAGTGGACACACCCACAGTGGACACTCAGCTACAGTGGACACTCAACTACAGTGGTCACTCAGCTACAGTGGACACTCAGCTACAGTGGACACTCACCTACGGTAAACACTCACCTACAGTGGACACTTAGCTACAGTGGACACTCAACTACAGTGGTCACTCAGCTACAGTGGACACTCAACTACAGTGGACAGTCAGCTACAGTGGACACTCAGCTACAGTAATCACTCAGCTACAGTGGACACTCAGCTACAGTGGACACTCAGCTACAGTCGATACTCAGCTACAGTGGACACTCAGCTACAAGGGACACTCAGCTACAGTGGACCCTCAGCTACAGTGGACACACACCTACAGTGGACACTCAGCTACAGTGGACGATCAGCTACAGTGGACACTCAACTACAGTGGAAACTCTGCTACAGTGGACACTCACCTACAGTGGACACACACCTACAGTGGACACAAAGCTACAGTGGACAATCAGCTACAGTGGACACTCAACTACAGTGGTCATTCAGCTACAGTGGACACACACCTACAGTGGACACAAAGCTACAGTGGACACTCAGCTACAGTGGACACTCACCTACAGTGGACACTCAGCTACAGTGGACACTCAGCTACAGTGGACACAATGCTACAGTGGACACTCAGCTACAGTGGACACTCACCTACAGTGGACACTCAGCTACAGTGGACACTCAGCTACAGTGGACACTCACCTACAGTGGACACTCACCTACAGTGGACACTCAGCTACAGTGGACACGCACCTACAGTGGACACTCAGCTACAGTGGACACTTAGCTACAGTGGATACTCACCTACAGTGGACACTCAGCTAAAATGGTCACTCAACTACAGTGGACACTCACCTCTGGTGGAAACTCAGTTACATTGGACACTCACCTACAGTGGTCACTCACCTACAGTGGACACTCAGCTACAGTGGACACTCACCTACAGTGGACACTCAACCACAGTATACACTCAGCTACAGTGGACACTCAGCTACAGTGGACACTGACCTACAGTGGACACTCAGCTACTGTGGACACTCACCTACGGTGGAGACTCAGTTACAGTGGACACTCAGCTACAGTGGACATCCAGCTACAGTGGACACTCAACAACAGAAGACACTCAGCTACAGTGGACACTCAACTACAGTGGACATTTATTTTCAGTTGACACTCAGCTCTCAGTGGTAAATCCGCACCAGTCGACACTCAGCAACAATGGACACTCAGCTTCAGTGGACACTCAGCTTCAGTGGACACTGAGCTACAGTGGACACTGAGCTACAGTGGACACTCACCTACAGTGGTCACTCACCTACAATGGACACTCAGCTACAGTAGAAACTCAACTACAGTGGATACTCAGCAACAGTGGACACTCAGCTACAGTGGATACTCACCTACAGTGGACATTCACCTGCGGTGGACACTCAGCTACAGAGGACATTCAGCTACAGTGGACATCCAGCTACAGAGGACATTCAACTACAGTGGACACTCAGCTTCAGTTGACACTCAGCTACAGTGGACAATCACCTACAGTGGACACTCAGCTACAATGGACACTCACCTACAGTGGACACTCACCTACAATGGACACTCACCTACGGTGGACACTCAACTACAAAAGACACTCACCTACAGTGGACACTCAGCTACAGTAGACACTTACCTACGGTGGACACTCAACTACAGTGGACACTCAACTACAGTGGATACTTAACTTCAGTTGACAATCAGCTCTCAATGGTAAATTCGCCACAATGGACACTCAGCTACAATGGACACTCAGCTACAATGGACACTCAGCTACAGTGGACACTCAGCTACAATGGACACTAAGCTACAGTGGAAAATTACCTACAGTAGACACTAAGCTATAGTGGACACTCAGCTACAGTGGACACTCAACTACAGTGGTCACTCAGCTACAGTGGACACTCAGCTACAGTTGACATTCAGCTACAGTGGACACTCACGTACAGTAGACACTCAGCTACAGTGGACACTCAGCTACAGTGGACACTCAGCAACAGTGGACACTCACATACAGTGGACACTCAGCTACAGTGGCAATCACCTACAGTAGACACTTTTCTACAGTGGACTATCCGCTACAGTGGACACTCAGCTACAGTGGACATCCAGCTACAGTGGACACCAAACTAAAGAAGACACTCAGCTACAGTGGACACTCAGCTACAGTGGACACTCAACTACAGTGGACACTTAGCTTTAGTTGACACTCAGCTCTCAGTGGTAAATCCACCACAGTCGACACTCAGCTACAATGGACACTCAGCTACAATGGACACTAAGCTACAGTAAACATTCAACTACAATGGATACTCATCTACAGTGGATATTCAGCTACAGTGGACACTCAGCTACAGTAGACACTCAGCTACAGTAGATACTCAGCTACAATGGAAACTCAGCTACAGTGGACATTCAGCTACAGTGGACACTCAGGTACAGTGGACAATTACCTACAGTAGACACTCAACTACAGTAGACACTCAGCTACAGTGGATACTCATCTTCAGTGAACACTCAGCTACAGTTGACACTCAACTACAGTGGATACGCAGCTACAATGGACATTCAGCTACAGTGGACACTCAGCTACAGTGGCCAATCACCTACAGTAGACACTTAGCAAAAGTGGACACTCACCTACAGTGGACACTAACCTACAGTAGACACTCAGCTACAGTGAAAACTCAGCTACAGTGGACACTCAGCTACAGTGGACACTCAGCTACAGTGGACAATCACCTATAGTAGACACTTAGCTACAGTGGACACTCAGCTACAGTGGACACTCACCTACAGTGGACACTCAACTACAGTGGACACTCAGCTACAGAAGACACTCAGCTACAGTAGACACTCAACTACAGTAGACACTCTGTTACAGTGGATACTCATCTTCAGTGAACACTCAGCTACAGTTGACACTCAACTACAGTGGATACGCAGCTACAATGGACATTCAGCTACAGTGGACACTCAGCTACAGTGGACAATCACCTACAGTAGACACTTAGCAAAAGTGGACACTCACCTACAGTGGACACTTACCTACAGTAGACACTCACCTACAGTGAATACTCAGCTACAGTGGACACTCAACTACAGTGGACACTCAGCTACAGTGGACAATCACCTACAGTAGACACTTAGCTACAGTGGACACTCAGCTACAGTGGACACTCACCTACAGTGGACACTCAACTACAGTGGACACTCAGCTACAGAAGACACACAGCTACAAACGACACTCAACTACAGTGGACACTCAGCTACAGTGGACACTCAGCTACAATAGATGCTCAGCTACAGTGGAAAATCACCTACTGTGGACACTCAACTACAGTGGACACTCAGCTACAGTTTACACTCAGCTACAGTGGACACTCACCTACGGTGGACACTCAGCTACATTGGACACTCAGCTACAATGGATACTCAGCTGCAGTGGACAATCGCCTACAGTAGACGCTCAGCTACAATGGACACTCAGCTACAGTGTGCACTCAGCTACAGTGGACACTCACCTACAGTGGATACACAGCTACAGTGGCGCTCAGCTACAGTGGATACTCACATACAGGTGAAACTCAGCTACAATGGACACTCACCTACAGTGAACACTAAGGTACAGTGGACACAAAGCTACAGAGGACAATCAGCTACAGTGGATACTCAGCTACAGCGGATACTCAACTTTAATGGATACTCAGCTACAGTGGACACTCAGCTACAGTGGACACTCAGCTACAGTAGACACTCAGCTACAGTGGACACTCAGCTACAGAAGACACTCAGCTACAGTGGACACTCAGCTACAGAGGACACTCAGCTACAGTGGACACTCAGCTACAGTAGATACTCAACTACAGTGGACACTCAGCTACAGTGGACACTCAGCTACAGTGGATACTCAGCTACAGTCGACACTCAGCTACAGTAGACACTCAACTACAGTGGACACTCAGCTACAGTGGACAATTACCTACAGTAGACACTCAGCTACAGTGGACACTCAACTACAGTGGACACTCACCTACAGTGGACACTCAGCTACAGTGGATACTCAGCTACAGTGGACACTCAGCTACAGTAGACACTAAACTACAGTGGACACTCAGCTATAGTGGACAATCACCTACAGTAGACACTCAGCTACAGTGGACACTCAGCTACAGTGGACACTCAATTACAGTGGTCACTCAGCTACAGTGGACACTCAGCTACACTGGACACTCAACTACAGTGGTCACTCAGCTACAGTGGACACTCAACTACAGTGGACAGTCAGCTACAGTGGACACTCAGCTACAGTGGTCACTCAGCTACAGTGGACACTCAGCTACAGTGGACACTCAACTACAGTGGTCACTCAGCTACAGTGGACACTCAACTACAGTGGACAGTCAGCTACAGTGGTCACTCAGCTACAGTGGTCACTCAGCTACAGTGGACACTCAGCTACAGTGGACACTCAACTACAGTGGTCACTCAGCTACAGTGGACACTCAGCTACAGTGGACACTCAACTACAGTGGTCACTCAGCTACAGTGGACACTCAGCTACAGTGGACACTCAGCTACAGTGGACACTCAACTACAGTGGTCACTCAGCTACAGTGGTCACTCAGCTACAGTGGACACTCAGCTACAGTGGACACTCAACTACAGTGGTCACTCAGCTACAGTGGACACTCAGCTACAGTGGACAGTCAGCTACAGTGGACACTCAGCTACAGTGGACACTCAGCTACAGTGGTCACTCAGCTACAGTGGACACTCAGCTACAGTGGTCACTCAGCTACAGTGGACACTCAGCTACAGTGGTCACTCAGCTACAGTGGTCACTCAGCTACAGTGGACACTCAACTACAGTGGACACTCAGCTACAGTGGACACTCAGCTACAGTGGACACTCAGCTACAGTGGACACTCAGCTACAGTGGACACTCAACTACAGTGGTCACTCAGCTACAGTGGACACTCAGCTACAGTGGTCACTCAGCTACAGTGGACACTCAGCTACACTGGACACTCAACTACAGTGGTCACTCAGCTACAGTGGACACTCAACTTCAGTGGACAGTCAGCTACAGTGGACACTCAGCTACAGTGGACTCTCACCTACAGCTGACACTCAGCTACAATGGACACTCAGATTCAGTGGACACTCAGCTACAGTGGACAATCCGCTACAGTGGACACTCAGCTACAATGGATGCTCAGCTTCAGTGGATACTCAGCTACAGTGGACACTTAGCTTCAGTAGACACTCAGCTCTCAGTGGTAAATCCGCCACAGTCGACACTTAGCTACAATGGACACTCAGCTACAGTAGACACTCAGCTACAATGAACACTCAGCTACAGGGGACACTCAGCTACAGTGGGCACTCAGCTACAGTGGCAACCACCTACAGTAGACACTTACCTACAGTGGACAATCCGCTACAGTGGACACTCAGCTACAGTGAACAATCCGCTACAGTGGACACTCAGCTACAATGGAAACTCAGCTACAGTGGACACTCAGCTACAGTGGATACTCAGCTACAGTGGACACTTAGCTTCAGTAGACACTCAGCTCTAAGTGTTAAATCCGCCACAGTCGACACTTCGCTACAATGGACACTCAGCTACAGTGGACACTCAGCTACAATGGACACTCAGCTACAGTGGACACTCAGCTACAGTGGACACTCAGTTACAGTGGACACTCAGCTACAGTGTACACTAAGCGTCAGTTGACACTCTGATTCAGTGGACACTCAGCTACAGTGGACAATCCTACACAGTAGACAATTAGCTACAATGGACACTCGACTACAGACTGAACCCCTTCTGGATCCGCCACTTGGAATCATATCTTTTAAAATGACGTTTCGTACCTAAACTTTGACGATATGTATACATATTCTGTAGCGGTTTACCGCAGGAATCTTCATTCGTATTGGTCGGATAAGTGCTCTTTGATCAATGAAGGGGAATGGTCTAAAACAATTGACGAATGCATATGTGGCATAATTTGAAAGCGGACTATGATACCAGCCTTTAAACTCTTCGAGTGCCACACGTCAAATTCCTTATGAGAAGTCAGGCATGTATATCCCATAACTCTTGAAGTAAACAAGCAAGTTTCCCTTAAAACTGGCAAATATCCCCATAAATACGTAATTTCCCTAAATAGTCAATATCCCTGAATGAACACATTATCCTTTTTCCCTGTAAGTTGAATGGCAGAAACAGTAGAATCAGTTATTCTCAAAAATTCGAAGCCTTAAGGACTTGATATTTATTTCGAATCATCAGTAGTTCGAATTAAGGGGGTAGACATTTAAGAATATAGCCCCCATCCCCCCCCAAAAAAAAAAAACAAACAAAAAAAAAAAAAAAAAAAAAATTACAACAACAAACAAATACTTATTATTAGGGAACATAATTGAGCCGCGACATGAGATTTCCAACAATATGGTATTATATGTGCGACCAGCAAAGCTTCAGATCGCGCAGTCTGATCAGAGCCTTTGCTCATCGCTTATATTCTATTACTGAACATCACTTGTACCTTCTAAGTTTAAAAGGAGGCTGCACAGGCTCGTCTGAGTCTACACTTGTCAAAATGACACATTGTTGGAAATCACATATCGCGACTCACTTATTGTTTGTGTGCGTTTAAAAGAAACGTCTCAGGAAGGCGTTAACTTTCTTTTAACGCACACGAAATATAAGTAGTTATTGGAATAGTTCAACAATAGGCCCTTTTCTCTGAATCCATTGTGTCCGAAATGTAATTCGAATAAGCGAGTATTGGAAAAAATGGAGTTCGAATTTTCGAGGTTTTACTGTATCCTGTATCCCTAAAAAACCCTATACAAGCCCCAGAAGTAGTCTAATCAGTTGTCTGATTGGGGCACTTTGCCTTCTGTCTTCAGATTATCATTTCATTGGACGGTACATATCTAGATCTCACCTTGATGCCCCCATTTTAGAAATCCAGCACTTCAAAAGTGAGAAAAAAAACTACATGTATTTAATTCTTTTACTTGAGAAAAACTACAAATTTACCATGGCTCGACTTGAGATTTTCTTTAGCCATGGCTGTCTCTGAGTCCCTTTTCCTTGTTTCATCATATATAGTATGACTATTTGGTTTGATTAATTCTCTATGATGAAGCACCGCATAAGTTTGGGCGACGATTTGGTCAGTAAAATGCATGGTGACATCTTCTGTCTGTTCAAAGGCAGTGATTCTGTTGTTGCTTATTCATTGTTTGCTGCTGTTCCCATTGTCACACTGGTAAATGTATACGTCGATTTGGTGGTATTTACGCGTATTGCCGGTACTTCATAGACCGGAAGTGTTAGATATTGGTATTAAAACTATGTAGAAAAACATGCCATATGTCTAAAGGACTATAGAATTAGATCATTTTTAAGTATTCAGTATGTGCATGGCGATTTATGTAAGCATTTAGGAATAGATACGAGTACCGATCATCCAGATCGATACTCGAATCTATTCCTAAATGCTTACATAAATCGACATCTGCATGCCGAATACTTAAAAATGATCTAGTTTTTTAGTCCTTTAGGCATATGGCATATTTTTCTACATAGTATTTATGCCAATATCTACCACTTCCAGTCTTTAAGGTACCGGCAATATCCTTGAAGTTTGGTGTGGTTAATTGTGTCTTTTCTAGTTTAGCAATTATGTTTCTGAGGAAGAGAGAGACGGTTGCTTTACTTTGTGAAGTGACTGTCTGTTTTCTATGTCTCACTGTGCCGAGGGTCGGCTCTAATAATTATTCCGGGCAATTCATTAAAATAATTTCCCATTATAAAAAGATTGGCAAGAGACTGCATGCTTGGTGGTCAACCCAATCACGGTTGGCAACTTTGCTTTCCTCTTTAATTGCAGTTTCAGACTCTATGACGGTTCCGACTAAAATACTTATCTATTGATGGGATGGTAGGGGCCTGATGCTTTGGCTGTTTGTCAGGCCCACTGGGGTTAACCTGTTGGAATTCTTTTGATATTCAGTTTTATGTACTGTTGAGTCCTTATCTTTGCTTTATCTTCTTTTTATATCATGATTTATATGTTCAAGGAAATGATGCATGGAAAAGTTAGGGGTCTTTCATGTAAATCAAACATCTATGTGTCTTGATCCACATCTGAACTAAGGATGAGGTTGGCGCCGTGAAACAGATTTAAGCCCTCCAGTAAAAGTATTTTACTGACCGTTCCAAGGCGATACTCTTTTGTGGATCGTTTTTGTTGGTTATGCTTCATGTTCGGAGGTGTTGTGCTGTTGTGTCTGTTCCTTGTTGCCTTGTGGTCACCTGCTGGGAAAGGGCTGACCTCTTGGCTGTTCTGTTTGTCGTGTTATGTCACTTTCCCAAATGTGCCCTGGTCCACATCAGAATTAAGGGCGAGGTTTGCGCCGTGAAACTGGTTTAAGCCCTCCAGTAAAATATTTTACTGACCGTTCCAAGGCGGTTCTTCTTTTGTAGATCATTTGTGTTATTTATGTCTTGAATTTATCATGCTTTTGCGTCTGTTCATTGCTGCCTTGTGGTCACCTGCTAGGTAAGGACTGACCTCTTGGTTCTTTTTTGTGATGTCTAACAGTGATTTTGTCACTTTTCCATGTGATATCCTGGGTCAGTTGTGTTACTTGATTATATTGATTCCTGATCTTTGTCGTCTTTCTTACTTTGATCTGCAGTCTGCGATTGTGGCCGTTCCTCGTCATATTCACTTTTTGTCAAATTGCGACCTTTTCCCAAACGTTCATTCGCGAGGTTAACATGTATGTCTTATATGTAGCGATGAAAAAAATCCGCGATGAAATATGGCTGTACACCTATAAACTATACAATAAAAGCATAGCTTTTTTTTTTTAAAGACAAACGCATTATAAAAATGCATAGCTCTACTTTTTACGACATGTTAAGCGCAAAATCTCCCATCAGGATTTCATGAATTGTTTTAACTTATATGAATTACGTGCACGTGCACTGCTTTTCGTGTATTTTCTTCATTTATAAATAGTCATTGTCGAGTAGTTGAAAATCAGTGTTGATCCTGATCCTGGGAAAGGGCTGCCCTCTTGGCTCTCGTTTGTGATGTTTAATTGTGTTTTTGTCACTTTCCCATGTGGTATCCTGGGTCAGGTGTGGTGCTTGGCTGGATTGATTCCTGATCTTTGCCACCTTTCTTACTTTCACCAGAAGCTAAAACATGTGTTACATTTTGCAAAAAAGGCTATGTACATAGTGAGCGTGGTTCTTGGTGCCCTTTCTAGTTTAGCAATCATATTGCTGCGAAGAGAGAGCCCGTGGCTTTACTTTTTAGCGTTGCGACTGTCTATGTTCTATGTCTCTTCCTCACGGTGCCATGGGTTGGTCTGCATGATTGTGGAAGTTCCTGGTCATACTCGCTTACTTTTATCTTAAATACTTAAGTCGCTTGAATACGATATTTATTGTGAATTTGCCACATCGATTGCTCACAGTTGAACAGCAGACTCGTCCTCGGGTCTAGAGGTTGTTATGTAGTTCGATTTATCGGTAGTTTGAATTGTGGAGAGGTAGACATAAAATATACATAGCCTCAAAATACTATCATTATCATCTTTTTTTCTAGCAAACATTATTTTTGGGCGCGTAACAGAAACGTCTCAAGAAGATGTTTTTTAGCAACCAAAACATTTGTTAAACTAGAGCAGAAGTCGATGTCACACCATCGCAAATACCCGCTTTTTGACCTATATCCTTTACCTTGGGGTCAAGGTCACACAAAATGTTGCTCAGTACCTTCAACATAATATGACTTATGCACTTGTAAAGTTTGAAGTTGCTATGTCCAATGGTTAAGGAGAAGAAGCATTTACAAAAAATACACTAAGTATATGACCTTGACCTATGGGTCAAGGTCACACCAAATGTTGTCTAGTGCCCTCCAAATCATACGACCTTTGCACCTGCAAAGTTTGAAGTTGCTACATCCAACAGTTTAGGAGAAGATGCATTTACAAGAAAGTACATTATTTGACCTTTGACCTTCAGGTCAAGGTCACACTAAATGTTGCCCAGTACCCTCTACATCAAGTGACCTATGCACCTACAGAGTTTGAGGTTACTACATCAAAAGTTTTAGGAGGAGAAGCATTTACAAGAAAAATTCAATATTTTACCTTTGACCTTGACTTTGGGGTCAAGGTCGCACAAAATGTTGCCCAGTACCCTCTACATCATGTGAGCTATCCAAATACAAAGTTTTAAGTTGCTAGGTCTAACCGTTTAGGAGGAGATACATTTATAAGAAAATACATTATTCGATCTTTGACCTTGGGGTCAAGGTCACACAAAATGTTTCCCAGTAACCTCTAGATTATGTGACCTTTTCAGCTACAAAGTTTGAAGTTGCCACGTCAAAAGGTTTAGGAGGAGATGCATTTACAAGAAAATACAATATTTGACCTTTGACATTGACCTTGGGGCCAAGGTCACACAAAATGTTGCCCAGTACCCTCTACATCATGTGACCTTTTCAGCTACAAAGTTTGAAGTTGCTACGTCTAAGCGTTTAGGAGGAGAAACAATTACAAGAACATACAATATTTGACCTTTGACCTTGACCTTGGGGTCAAGGTCACACGAAATGTTGCCCAGTACCATCTACATCATGAGACTTATTCAGCTACAAAGTTTGAAGTGGCTACGTCTAACCATTTAGGAGGAGAAACAATTACAAGAAAATTCAATATTTGACCTTTGACCTTGACCTTGTGGTCAAGGTCACACAAAATATTGCCCAGTACCCTCTACATCATGTGACCTATTCAGCTATAAAGTTTAAAGTCGCTACGTCTAACGGTTTAGGAGGAGATGCAATTACAAGAAAATACAATATTTGACCTTTGACCTTGACCTTGGGGTCAAGGTCACACGAAATGTTGCCCAGTACCATCTACATCATGTGACCTATTCAACTACAAAGTTTGAAGTTGCTACCTCTAACAGTTTAGGAGGAGATACATTTTACAAGAAACGTGACGGACGGACGTACGCACGGACGGACGGACAGACGGACAGACGGACGGACGGACGACGGACCGATTTTGACACGAAATTAATATACCCTTTTTTTCTAAAGAAAAAAGCGGGTATAATGACTCCTATAAAAAAACCTCCTCTGATTGGCTGAAACTAGCTTGTACTGGTTGTGACAAATTATTCACCATCACGTCAGCGATGGTGATATACGTTAGTACGCTTCCCTTGATACGGGCTTGCTTCTGGAAACAAAAGGTCGTAAAGAGATCTACTCCTCTGAGCCAGAACCCAACTTCCCCACTGGAGCAAATTCGGATATTCTTGGCATGACGAAATTAAACTCCCCACAGAGGTGTACTTCCGGTTCTGCCTTCAATCTATGTGTACTTCAAAAACGCCCATATATCAAAGAAATGCGTGATTATAGTGGCTATAGAAAACGCAAAATTAAGACTATTAAAAGTGTTCTCTAGTTACAATAATGCACTTTGCGATAGTTCTAAGCTTTTTTTACAACAATTAACCCTGGAGGATATGACGTAATTCTCAGATTTAGACGGATCAGTTTAAATATACCCCAAGGTTTTATGCACATGCCTCGTCAATTAGATTTTGGGCTTAGGAATAGGGATACATACATGTACTGCTTAAATGTCTGCTTGGGGAGGCTGGGGTGAACTCTACCACTATTCAGTGTTTGCACTATTAGAATTTTATTGGAATGTGAATATTTCCTTTTTTTGCTTCCAATGGATCACCTATTCAGAACTTAGTACATACAAATAGTTAACCAAAACAAACAAAAAATCAGAGTTTGAAATGCATGAAAAATGAATAAGAGTGTTTTCAGCAAATACAAAATAAAACACTAAAATGTTTTCTAGTCTAGTAATTTTTATACGCTATGCAATGGTTCTTAGCTTTTTTAAAGCTGCATAGTCTGTAACTTTTGATCTTTTCATTTTAGAAATAATGTTTCTATTTTTAAAGAACACAGTAAAAATACTAAAATGCAGGTATACATTTTACCTTTTTCGTAATAATTAACAAATTATTAGTGCCAAAACAACAGCATTTATGTTATAAATTACCTGTCTAGAATTATTAGAGGGACACAAATAATTACAAACAAGAGAAAAGGCACCTATTTTTATAAGATAATTCACTTTTCCATGCAGTTTTCAGCTGTAGAAATTAGATTTATTGTGACAACATAACTTAATTCTACTTTTACAAATGATTTAAAAAGATTTTTTTTTCGAAAAATGGTCATAGTTACAGACTATGCAGCTTTAAAGGCTAACCTTGAGATGTCAAACAGTGATTTATATAGATGTCAGTGCTGACAGACAGCTAAAAATAGATTGTCCTAAATCTAGCCCATGTGACATTGACTTTCTTCACTGCTACCTGACAGCTAACACTGACTGGTTTCTTATGTATATTTCACAGGTAAAATGTTTGTTCATTTTATGACCCATTTATGCTAAATGGAATTTCCCACAGTTATCAATTTGGACAGTCCATTTCTGTTTTAAAGGATTTTAGGGTGGAATTTTTCATTTTTATTCAAGTTTTAATAGGAAATTAAGCAAGCAAACAGTGGAGATCCTGATCAGACGCCGCATTCTGTGGCACCTGATCTGGGTCTGCACCGTTTGCCTATGTCCCTAAAAAAGGACGTATGCATATATGGGTTTAAAATGCAATTATTATGCTATCTCATAAGAGTTCCACAAATTTGAGAAGATGATTGTTGGAATTATCTTCCTAGTGAAAGTGCAACAGGAACATCTGACTTGAGTACATTTATATATACTTAAACGCAAAAGAAACGCAACCGTTTTCAATCCACTTTTTCTTCCACAAGGATCACAAGAGGCTAAATTCTTAATTATATTCTGTGTTCCTGCGCATTGAGTAATGATTTGCCTTACAATGGTTTTGTTCACGATTTCTATTCTGATGTTATAATGACGTCAGTAAATTTCAACAAATGGAGTCTAAAAAAGTGATGTCTCATTCAATTTGAAAATAAATAGCTATAACTGATAGCCAGATGTCTTAACTAAAGAAAAACAGTTAAACGGTTTGCAAGTTACTGATTATCAATGCTACCAGTTGCTGCGTTTATTTATTGACGTCAACCTACTTTTTTTAAACAGTCATTACAGACGCATTTTGTTCGATCATGTCGCGATACTTATGTCTTCTATGCAATGTAGCAAGGGCTATATGGTGTCATTAAAAGTTTTCGATTATTGATATTCGTTTTGGATAAAATGGCCAATTACGCAAAAAAACAAAGACGTCATTTTGACAAAATGGACGTTGACAGAAGCATAAAAGTACCTGATTTGATTTTGTCTACTCTTTTGCTTTCACAAATCGATATTGGTTTAAAACGTTTTTTCGCAAAATAAGCACAATTTTTGAACTTTGTGACTTTAAAAATGGGGGTTGCCTTACATTTCTCGTTGCAGCTCGCCAACCATAAGTCACACAGCGGTCTGATTTTGGTGCTGTATGCAAGACAAATAGCGATACTTAGCGATTACATTATCGCTGGCTGAATTTTTTGATGAAAAAGAAGAAATTACTGTTTTAGAAAGAGTTGCGTTTCTTTTGCGTTTAAGTATATATGAAAATACTTTAAATAAAACTAGCAAAAAGAGAGACAGTGTCATTTCGAAAAATCGAAGTTCGAGTCTCGAGATTTTACTGTAATTATATGCGACTAGAACGGGTAGACCCATTCAATTCCTTTTATAGTGATAGGAAGGTAAAAGAAACCAAAATAGAAATGTGGCCTTCAACAGACAGTATCAGTCACCACAAAAGGTTCAAAAGCGAGAACTAATAATTCACCGTGAAATGTAGACTGAAAAAAATAGGGCATTTGTTCCAAAAAATATTAACTCAATTTTTCATTTTAATTACGTTCTTGTGCACTTGCAAGTGCAAACATAACTAATTCATGTGCATGGCGAGGAAAACTGGCTTTCGAATTTGTTTCGAATTAGAGATTATAACGAAAAATCGAAGTTTGAGTTTCGAGAATATTTTACTGTATTTATTAGCGATTAAAAAGGGTTGACCTTTTAATTGTGATAGGAAAATAAGAGAAACTGAAAACAAGCAAGAAAATAGGAATGTGGCCTTCAACAAACAATATCAGTCACTTTGGCCCAAAATTACAATGATCCTGAATGTTAAGGACGACTTAAGTATTGAAACTTCAACATGTTACATTAAATGTTTTATAAATTGCCTGGATCGGTCAAAGATATCATTGTGATCTTTAGAAAACAATAAACTTTTTTATTTTAATAAGTTCGGAATCCTAAAAAATCAATACTTAACCTTATCTTTTATACTGACGTCAACTAAAAACGCCTCACTCATTATCACTGATTCTTAGCGATGATATATACAAATGAACAGCCACGTACTGATTCTATATGTAGAGGTTGGGCGATGTTCGAAAATGGCTTTAATTTGATATGCAGGTGACGCGCTATTCCAATGACGTCATACAGGCTCAACGTACACATGACGGCATTGTGCATCGATCGCTTATGATTTCAATTTGAATTTGCACCCAGATTGTGCCGTAAATGTTTTTCTAATCAATGAACAAACTTTGGATCTTTTTTAAACAGTCGTGCTGGCGAGTAATAACTTTATGAAATTATGAGGTCATACTAAAGACAAAATGTAAGGTCAGTTTACGAAACCTGCCAACATTCTCGTTTCGCTTTAAGTAATGGAAAAAATGAAAGGGGGTACATTAGGTAATATACACAGAATATGCCAACATAAATCACGTTATTTAAGATGGGCTGTAACGTTCAATGACCAGTCGTTGGTCTACATTAACGTCATCCAAAATGGCCGTCTGGAACACGTGCCAGATTGCGTTTCTTCAGCAATCGTCGCTGGTTAAAGACTAATGACTTTTGCAAAAGATTCGTAACAATATGTTCGCCCACTTTGCAGAGTCATGACATTTAAGTTTTACTGAAATGCAAGGCGAAACGGTGGGTGGGGTATGTTTTCTCGTTCAGCAGACGCATACAAACATTGTCTGAACACTATAAACGCATTTTTTGGTAAAATAGAGACTGTCTTACAATGGTAAAGCACGTTTTCCTGTCAACGGATTGTGTCTGGAAACAACGCAAATGTGGCTAAAATCTTGTGTCGCAGGAAATGGTGACCCCTGTCTCAAACCGTGGTCGTTTTCTCAGCCTCCAATATTCTTTCAGCAATTTTGTTTTCGTGAGATACGCTTGACTGATAAGATGTTATAGTGCACTAAAATTTATAACTGTAGTCTGATCAGTCTAAAAGATATTCACGTTTATTTTTAGATGAGGCGTTTTTTTCTTGACGTCAGTATAGTAGGTTTTGTAATTTTGGGCCCAGGGATCCAAAAGCGAAATACTTACTTAAGTTTTCAATTTCTCATGCAATTTCAAGTGCAAACGTTACAACTTCATGTACAGGACGAAAAAAAAAACTTTATCAAATGACGTCGCGTCTGGGAGTAAAATAACGCCATGCATTAAAATCGACCCTCTATATCTGCAACAAGGGGAGCACTCATGTAAGATGCTCTATACCCGAAACAAGGGGAGCACTCATGTAAGATCTTCTGTATCTGCAACAAGGGGAGCATTCATGTAATGCAACATGGGGAGCACTCATGTAAGATGCTCAATATCTGCAACAAGAGGAGTCCTCATGTAAGATCCGCTATATCTGCAACAGGGGGGCACTCATGTAAGATCCTTTATATATTCAACAAGAGTGTCACTCATGTAATATGCTCTATACCTGCAACAAGGGGAGCACTCATGTAAGATTCTCTGTATCTGCAACAAGGGGAGCATTCATGTAGTGCAATAAGGGGGGCATTCATGTAAGATACTCAATATCTGTAACAAGAGGAGCCCTCATGTAAGATCCTCTTTATCTGCAACAAAAGGAGCACTCAATGTAAGATCCTCTATGATTTCGCGGGTCCCTAACAAAAAGGGCTCATACCAATCTGCTCAGCTACAGGCTTAAGCTAGAATGATAACATATTGCATGAGGCAAATTTAGATATTATATTTTCATTAAGCGAATAACGAAAGCGCTCGCTAGTCTGCGCAGGCTGGTCTGTGCCCTTGTTGTTCGCAAATCACGAAGGGTTTTCTCGTAATGAGGTCGAGACTTTCTACATTTCATTGCCTTTTACTGCATCGGTATAATCATCTTTGGGAGTTATACCCCTATTCCACACAGGCCCCGAATCCCACGAATTGACAAATATTTGGATTCGTGGCTTAATCGTTCTCAGTTCGTGAAGATCTTTACTGATTCGCACAGTCCGTAGTGAGTTCTTGCAATTCGTAGGTCTATCGGGAATTCGGCTCAAAAGTTTTGAACTGTTCAAAACTTTGGCCACGAATTCCCCGATTCGAAAAATCGTGCATGATTCGTACCAAATTCCTTAGGCATTCTCGGACATCGTATTTAATTCGGAGGCGTTTTGGGGCATTCTTAGCTACTCTTAGCTCATTCGTGGGGGATCGGGAGATTAAGCCAAGCAATAAAACCAAGGAAGAGCTAGTAGAATGATTTTCCCTAAGATTAATTACACCGTCACGCGCATGTGAGCAGTCCTAGAAGTTGAAACAGATTTGGCAGATTCTGGAGCACAATTAGGATCAGTCAGTAGCTCCTGGCTGGTGATTTTGCCAATGGCATATTGCCATATATTTCCAAGTCAAAGAGTCTGGGTCAGGGCCTCTCGACTTTAACGTATTTTTTTCTTCTAGCTATATAAGAAGCCGTTTTCAACACTTAAGTTTCAGGATCAATTCTACTGCTGCTTTACGAGGGACATTCATTTAGGAACTGATGCCCCGAAGCATGTATGGGCCTTTTTCTATAACTATCGTGAGAGAAAATCTCGCGAATCGTAGCGAATCGTAGTGGATTTTGGTTAATTTGTGCCCAATTCGTGCTGCATTCGGCATATTCTTAACTGATTCGTAATTGATTCTTTAACTTTCGTGTTGCATGTTCTAATGTTATTTTGCCAATCGTAATGAATCCGTGCGCGATTCCAGCCGAATTGAGCCGATTCCCCCGAATATTCGTAACGACATCGTATCTGAATCGGGACTGACTCGTAGAACATAACGATTGGAGAAAAAAAAATAATGAAACCTCACAAATCCCCTCGAATAAAACAAAAATCAATTCGTGGCGATTCGGGCGATTCGTAGCCTGTGTGGAATAGGGGTATTACATGCACATATTTATATTTTCAAAGTCAGCCTTTAATGAATCTTTAATGGCAACATTAAGCGCAAAATTTGTACTGAAAAACGCTTAAATACTTCTCTAAAGGATCTTTCTTTGGCTTTAACTAATCATGGTCGACATGGCTTATTTTCATTTTTAAGTTCCTTGCCTATCTCAGTTTTACGCAATTTAGAGTTAGAGGCTAATAAACTTTATGATAGAGCAAACAAATTATATAAAACAGCACTCCTTACAAGGTGTTATGTTCAACATTTCCTTAGTCCTTATATCGATACTGAGGTCAACCATAAACGACATTTTATCAAAATTCCATTCATTAACAAAGGTATTGAGTTTATTGATTTACATAGTATCTTCAAGGATAATTCAGTGATTTCATCTATTCCAAATTACTTTAATAATTCTGAAACTCCTATCATTTGTTATAAATATAACAAACCAATAAGGTCTACGATATTTAACTTTAATAAAATTGTAAATGATTTAGATATAGATTCCAATACTCCTGCCTCCTGAGATTGTAAAAATTCAAATTATTTATATCCCTCTGCAGGGCATGTTATTACAGGTAATCTAAATGTCATTCCTGACGCTAGAGTTCGCAATATCATTTCTAAAGGTCCTAAATATAGATTTCCCTCTAATATTGATTTCTCTAAATGTCGTAGAGAGATCGCTGCTTCTTTAAATGACTTCAGTAATCGTTGGTGCAAACGGGAAAATGTTGAACCTGATGCTTTGAAGGAATGGAAGATTAACATTTTTAAAATTATTGATACTCGTATTTCATTTTACTCTCGTAATACACATCTTTTGCCCCCTAAACCTAAATCTTCTTTTAGTCATCTTAAACGAGGTATCCAGGATTTTCATATGAGCTATGTTTTGGTTCCAGCAGATAAAGCTGCTAACAATGTTGTAGTTGTTTGACGATTGTATTATATTAATACTCTTAAGCGTGAGCTTGTTGACACTAATGCCTATAAACTGCAGCCTTCTTTAAGTGAAAGGGTCATTGTTGATGGGCATGGTTGTCATACAGCCCTACATTTTGGTGTCAAAGCTAAAGAAAATCAAGACAAAGTTCCTACGTTGTACTGGTTACCTAAACTCCATAAAAAACCCTATAAAGCAAGATTTATTGCAAATTCTAGTTCTTGTACAACAACAGAACTTTCTAAATTGTTAACCTCGTGTCTTACAGCTGTTAAAAACATGTTATCAAATATTGTGAAAAGGTATATGAGAGATCTGGTAAAAAACTATTTTGGTCGATTAAAAATTCGGGTGAAATTTTAGATAAACTTAAAGCTAGAGATTTCAATGCGACCAGTTTGTCTACTTATGATTTTTCTACTCTTTACACTACTTTACCTCATAATTTAATTAAAGATAAACTTATTGATCTTATTGAAAGTACCTTCCAGAGAGAAGGCTCTCCTTACCTTGCATGTAGTGACAGAAATGCATTTTTTACTTCAGAAAAACCTAAAAAATATCATGCATGGTCGTGTCAAAATGTATGCGATGCGCTGACCTTTTTGTTGGACAACATTTTTATTCGATTTGGCACCAAGCTCTATAGACAAGTTGTTGGGATTCCTATGGGCACTAATTGTGCTCCCCTGGTTGCAGATTTATTCCTGTTTTGTTATGAAAGGGACTTTATGATGTCTCTTTCTGATGATAAGCAGGCTGATGTTATTGATGCGTTTAACACTACTTCCAGATATTTGGACGATATTTTAAATATTAATAATGTTTATTTTGACAATATGGTTAGTCAAATATACCCTTCAGAGCTCCAACTTAATAAAGCCAATGCCTCTGATACCGAAGCCGCATTTTTAGACTTGCATTTGTCAATTTCTAATGATATTGTTTCTACCAAAATTTATGATAAACGTGACGACTTTGATTTTGAAATTGTCAATTTCCCATTTTTAGATGGTGATGTTCCTCGTTCTACATCCTATGGAGTCTATATCTCTCAACTCATTCGTTTTGCTAGAGCATCTAGCTATGTTGCTGACTTCAACACTCGCAATAAATTGTTAACTCAGAAACTTCTTAAACAAGGCTATCGGTATCATCAACTTCGCAAAACATTTTCAAAATTTTATAGACGATACTATGATTTGATTTCTAAATTCCAAGTTGGACTTAAATCTCTCTTGCGCCAAGGACTTTCGGAACCTGATTTCTATGGTGACTTGGTGTATAAGTTGAAGAAGATTGTTGGCTCTAATAATATTTCAGCGCAGTTCATTAACATAATTTCCCATTATAAAAAGATTGGCTATAACATTAATGTATTGCAACAGACTGCATGCTTGGTAGTCAACCCAATCACGGTTGGCAACTTTGCTTTCCTCTTTAATTGCACGCCGGTGGGTCGGACTTCAGACTCTATGATGGTTCCGACTTAAAGACTTATCTATTGATGAGATGGTAGGGGCCTGATGCTTTGGCTGTTTGTCGGGCCCACTGGGGTTTACCTGTTGGATTTCTTTTGCTCCGGTATTCAGTTTAATTTACTGTTGAGTCCTTATCCTTGCTTTATCTCCTTGTTATATCTTGATTTATATGTTTTAGGAGATGATGCATTGATAAGTTAGGGGTCTTTCATGCAAACCAAATATCTATGTGTCTTGATCCACATCTGAATTAAGGGTGAGGTTGGCGCCGTTAAACCGGTTTAAGCCCTCCAGTAAAATATTTTACTGACCGTTCCAAGGCGGTACTTCTTTTGTGGATCTTTTATGTTTTTGTTCTGTCTTGTGTTTGCTATGTTTTGTGCGCGTCTGTTTATATGTGCTTTGTGGTCACCTGCTGGGAAAGGGCTGACCTCTTGGCTCTCGTTTGTGGTGTCTTCTGTGAGTTTGTAACTTTCCCATTGGTATCCTGGGTCAGGTGTGGTACTTGATTGTATCGATTCCTGATCTTTGCACCATTACTTACTTTTTTTTAAATTTTTGCAACCGTTCATAGCTTTATGAAAGACATAAATTTGATCGACAGCTGCCAAGCTTGCTTGCCCATGCAACACGCTTCGAACAACTAATTCATTCGCCAAAAACGACACTGGTGTTGTGATTGACAGCCTTCATTCCTGAGTCGCACGTGCAAAACAAGCCTTTTGTCTCCTCCCTTGGCTGACCGTGTTCACACCGGCTGTTCTGCTTTTCCGTTTAACACTCCAACAAAACCGTTAATACGCTTAAATATTAAATACAAAATTGTTTTTTTTCCCTAAATTATAAATAATTTCTATGTTTTAGATATCTATAATAAAATGTAAATATAAGCAATAAATTCATTTTTTGGTATGTTCATGGAATCATGAATACTTCGGGTCTCTTGCAAAGTTATCGTGAAGCCCTCCCGTACGTTGCAAGATACATTCCATAAACATTCAAAAAATCAAATTTATTTCTTAAGTAGTAACGTCGGTTTGCAGTCGCAAATCACAATAACAGGCAGACATACTAATGAAATATTTTTGCAAGCTTTTTTTGAAAATAACTTGGAGGACCGAGTGTAAGATTACACCAAAAGCTGCCATCTCTTTTGCATTCGGGAAAGTTCGCCACAATTCGAGAATCGAATCATAACTCGGGTGTATGTAAGGAGCATTACGCGTAGTACCAAAAACACAGTATGTAAACTGAAATAAACATCCTGTACCGTTCCTCCGCTAGCTCACGCCTTATAAACATGAATAACAGCACTCGTGCGTAACCAGTAGTCGGAAAATGCGTGTATTTAGGTACATGTACACGTTTCGATTTATATTGTTAGCGATACAGACAATACACATTCGAACAAGGTAAGAAAAGCCATTTTATCTATTTTATTCCGTTTTATTCCATGATTTTAACGGTTTCCTCCTTTGCATTTTGCTTTGTTAAAAAAACGACTTGCTCACAATCAGAGCCGTTCTGTGTCGAAAACGAGCTTAAATGCCAGATTGCACGGTTTTAGTGGAATTGGCAATCACATGTATACACGATTACATGGTTGTAACTGTAACAGTTACTTAGATCTATGGAAAAATGAATTTTAATAGGTGGGACCTCGCAATTACAGCCGTACCAACAACTCTCACATCACGATTTCCGACAACTGGTTACGCTCGAGTGCTGAAATTCATAATGTATAAGGCATGAGCTAGGAGGAATGGGTACAGGATGTTTATTTCAGTTTACATACTGTGAAAAAGCTCCATTTTGTTAGCCGGAACTGGCGTATGGAAAATAGTACTGTAGCATGTGGGTAGACTGGTTCTCTCCCCTACACTTGCTATTAATTAGAACAACTCGGAACCAGTTTAGCATGTGGGCTCAGCTCTATTAAAATCGATTATTCTGAATAAAAAATTATCCGAAAATTTTAATCAGCAGAATTAGAATTAATGAAATTCATGTATTTTTCAATAAAATATCGCTAAAGCAAACATAAACTTCATTTAAGCCGTTTGTTTTGCTGCAATCCCACTTGTTATTGTGGTAACTTGCGTTTCTGTGACGTCAGCGGCACGTTATATAACGTCAGCGTCACATTATCACTCGCGTTATCAGAGTAGATCCTCGATGCACATCCCTGGTTTTATCCCAGGGAATTTCGCGGAATTGGCCGTGGCAGTTTCGATTGTCTCTTTTGGTGAAAACTTACACTTATTTTTGCTATTGTGTTGTCAGAACAATAACTGACATAGAAAAGCAAACTAAACAACACACTGACACATATGAAAAAAAATAGAATAAAAAATAAATTCCATTTTTGGACTTAATAAACCCTCAAAAAGCAAACAAATACTTAATTCACCGCAAGCATATCAAATTACTAATACAGCCTGTGTTTTAAGAAAGGCCTGGAATTCAGAATACAATTTGCACTTTTATTGTAAAAAAACACAAACTGTGTCTTGAGAAAAAGAACAACAAATTTATAGGTCATCCTGGCTACACTGTATCGACACTGTCCATGGCCTCAATTATTTGTTGCATATTCTGAATAAAATTAATATTACCTGTTAATTGCATGTGCATTTCCAAGTTTCTAGAAATTCTCTGTTGCTGAGCAGGCCGGTTTGAGTCTTTCTAGTCTAAAAATCCGAAGAACATATTTTCTTGTGTATTGGCTAATGTTGAAATGAAAGTAGCGGTATGTGGTTTTCTGGGAAGGGCAATATTATTTTGTTTCCATATAGGCAACGAAGAACAGTCCATTATTGTTTCGATATGTTATTAGCTAACAGACAGACAGATGAACGAAACGAACTATCTGGGTCTCGTCAATGGTGCAGTAAAACTGTAAGTAAATTTCTCTGATCCTAAATAATGACGTATGCAGGGGCTGTTCCAGGATTTCTGGAATAGGGGTTCGTATGCATAAAGGAATGGGGGTTCGCTTTGCTGATATCATCTCATTTTTTCTTAAATATCTCATGAAAATGTAATAATTTGATCTCACTGAGACCAAATTATTTCATATTCATAGGATAAGATTTGACAATCCCCTTGAATCCCCTCTGGATCCGCCACTGTCCGTGATGGATACATGTTCCAGCGATGTTCATATTTTAAACATGATGTTTAAATGTAGAAAAGACAAACTTTTGGTGGAAAAAGCGGACTATGGTTTTGATCTTTTCAAGCGCATTTTCCACTTTACCGCAATTGACACCGTCACAGGTCTATTAATTTGTAAGCCTCGTTTTTTGTCAACATACTTTTCAGTATTCTGTGAGGTCAAAAACTCGCAAGGTTCATCTTTATAATCCAATAGAATTTACGTGAACAAGATATATATATATATATGAGCCACGATCTGTGAAAACCAGCCTTAATGACAAAGTCGTCAAAATTGAGTTAATTGAACATACTTAATCTGCGATGTGTTCAGAAGTTATCCTGCAAATTTTATGAAGTTATCTCCATTTTTAATGAAAATATGGCCTTTTGAAACTGTACACTGTCTAAACTTTAAGAGCGATTCTCTGTAAATATGGAGCGAGTTATATAGGAACCATTTCACGCCCCGACTCGGATTTTGATGAAACTTGCTGACTGTGTTAGTGGTCATGTAAAAACAAGAAATCAAGTGTTAGTTCATCCAATTCAATCTGCGTTGCCATGGCAACAGCATCCAAAGATTTGGGCCAAAAAAGAAGCAAAAAACACATAAAAAATGACATTTTTACCATTAAACTACTCTAAAAATAGATTGCACCAATCACAAACATGGAATTATTTTAAACAAACAGACTTAATATAACTGAATTAGCTTATGGTAGCAGCCTTACGAAAAAGCTTAGATATACTTATCTTTCACTGAAAGTGGGTGGGGTAAGTAGGAACGGAAAATTACGCTTTTGGGGCTTTTTCGCGCAAACACGTTAACTTTGCGCGGCTACTTTCACATACACTCATGTTAATATATAATAGGCCAGGGTATTAAATTTTATAATATAGAAAAAAATGTTTGGGAAGTTACCGTCTTCTTGCCGTTACCATGGTAACAAATGTTTCCCTGTAGAAAAACTAAACAAGATAAATATTGCATAAACAATTCATTTATTGCTATATTACAGTAATATAGTCTATTGTAAATACAATATTTTCATTACCCATACATCTCTTTTATATATGACATTAAAATCTGCTCAAGATAAGCTATTTTCAGACTTTTAGGGGCATCATAAGGGGTAAAAATAATGAATTTTAAAATAAAAACCAACACATTTGGCTAATTTGCCCTTTCAATACCCCCAAAATTGCTATTATTTATCACCAATGTGAAATATTTGTGAAAATGTAGACTTAAATTAAGTAAATAAGATCAATGCATTCTAATTAAATTATCTAAACATGCTTATTTATAAGCAAAAGTGGGTGGGGTAAGTAGGACCTGAAAAACATGCCTTTTAGGCATTTTTAAACACAGTCAACAACCTAAATCATGCATTTAAACATATAAGCATGGTTATTCATATTAGAGCAGGAAATATAGTTTTTATTTTATGAATAACATGTTTCAGAAGTTATCAGCTTCTGTTCGTAACCATGGCTTTTAGGGGCATCATAAGGGGTAAAAATTATGAATTTTAAAATAAAAACCAACACATTTGGCTTATTTGCCCTTTGAATACCCTCAAAATTGCTATTATTTATCACGAATGTGCAATATTTGTGAAAATGTAGACTTAAATTAAGTAAATAAGATCAATGCATTCTAATTAAATTATCTAAACATGCTTATTTATAAGAAAAAGTGGGTGGGGTAAGTAGGACCTGAAAAACATGCCCTTTTAGGCATTTTTAAACACAGTCAACAACCTAAATCAAGCATTTAAACATATATGCATGGTTATACATATCAGAGCAGAAAAAACAGTTTTTATTTTATGAATAACATGTTTCAGAAGTAATCAGCTTCTTTTCGTAACCATGGCAACATAAGTTTCACTGTAGGATAACTGTAAAATGACTTTATTGCACAATGGTATTAATTTATTGTTTACAGAGATGGTAGTATCTATTTTAAATCTCTTTATATAATAACTTAATCACATTTCTTACAAATAACAATAAAATAGCCAATAGGAAAGCTGCCTTTGAATTTTTAATGTAATTTTAGTGTTAAAAATTCTGACCAAAAAGTTAGGCAAACTTGCCGTCTCACTTGTATTGAAATCGCCCATCGTCATCATAATTGACATGGTTTGTGTCAGAAAATGCAAATTTTTATTTCAATAGATGGAAATAATTCAATACAGCAGCCTTATTAAATTGCTACAATATACTTATCCTGCATGAGAAGTGGGTGGGGTAAGTAGGACCTTTGACTTCTCTTAATCATGCAGCAATCTCCCATAGAAGTGTTTCACACATGGTCTCGGATTTTGTAAAGTATAATGACAATTTATGTATTTTTGTAAAATCAACCACATTTATGTATGTTCAGCTGTTGATTTTTTGGTTGTCATGTCGACAGCTATTAAATATTTTGGCATAAAATCAATCTAAATTCCTTTAGATTTAGATATTATACGTTCTACCAGGTCTTAAAAAACTTACAACCCCTCTATATAAATAACTACCCAATTACCAATAAAATTGATTTCATTGCTTTAAAACAGAA
Source organism: Loripinus fragilis (assembly GCA_964019695.1). Taxonomy (NCBI): domain Eukaryota; kingdom Metazoa; phylum Mollusca; class Bivalvia; order Lucinida; family Lucinidae; genus Loripinus; species Loripinus fragilis. Next base: position 53,709,087 of record OZ026531.1, read on the forward strand.
AAATATGGATACTATCAGGTACTCTTAACACTGAGTCTATGTTTAAACAAAAGTTAAAAACCCTCGTGCTCTTTGTGACTTATTTACAGACATTTATGCATGCAGAACATGATAGATCTACTTTTCTAATTATTTTGCAGATAATTGTACACGTTTAAACGGTAACTGACAGTTGGTTCTGCATGCAGCCAATACCATAAATACCTTTTCTTCTAACCCTTTTCATTCTAAAACTTATCATCATACTTATAAAAGTACTAGAAAGACCGAAAATTATGGGAAAGTCTTAAGATTCCAGTCTGAAAATGGAATAAAATATACATATTATATTGTCAAGCTTGTATCAGTATTATTTTGTTTACAAACAGTCTTTAAAATATAGTTTTAAATGCAAATACAACAGTATTTCAGTAAAGTAAGTAAGTAAGGGTTCAAGGATCAGGAATCGATACAATCAAGTACCACACCTGACCCAGGACGTCAAGTCCAAGTCTTGAGAGAGAGAGAGAGAGAGAGAGAGAGAGAGAGAGAGAGAGAGAGAGGGGTAGCAATCTGCTCTCTCATATCATGCAATAATTATAACTATGAGGAAGGTATAATAACTGTGATTATGACCAGCTAGCAAAAAGTTAAAAATCCCTATTAAGTATTTGAGACGATCCATTTTTAGTTTGAAACAGCCTTTTAGTCTCTTATAATCCTACCAACACAAATATAATAATGTACAATTATTGTTATTGGTTGAGTTAATCTAACTCGAACTATTCAGAATTACACAAAAATCCACCAGAGTTTTTGGTTTTATAGTGAAGAAACTAGTTCTGAGACGACCCTTTTTAGCGGCTAAAATGAACTGTTGTGATCAAAGGATGTCCGTAATCGTCAGTCAACATTTGCTTTAAATCACATCTCCTAAACCTCTGGGTGGAATGTCGCCAAGCTACACATGAATAATCTTTGGTGGTCTTCTTTTTAAATTGTTCAAAAAATTCTATTCCATGCAGAAAGCTGGTTGCCATAGCAACCAAAAGGAAAAAAAAAGATTAAAAATCTTGTCCAAAACTACTGGTCAGATTTGAAAATAATTTGGCACAAATGGTCCTTTGCAAACTGTCGTCCAAGGTTGTTCAAATTATTTAAATTGGTGAATAAACCTGGCCGCCATGGGGGTAGGACTGTTGTTCCTATTCATGTATCAGGAAATACCACAATCACAAACTGCAGACATACCCGTGGCATCGTGAGAAATACTAACAGAAGGATTTGAAAATGACTTTGGCGAGGTGAGGTTGGCGCCGTTAAACCGGTTTAAGCCCTCCAGTAAAATATTTTACTGACCGTTCCAACGCGGCACCTCTTTTGTGGATCTTTTATGTTTTTGTTCTGTCTTGTGTTTGCTATGTCTTTGTGCGCATCTGTTTATATGTGCTTTGTGGTCACCTGCTGGGAAAGGGCTGACCTCTTGGCTCTCGTTTGTGGTGTCTAACTGAGTTTGTCACTTTTCCATTGGTATCCTGGGTTAGGTGTGGTACTTGATGTATCGATTCCTGATCTTTGCACCCTTACTTACTTTGGCATGAATGATCATTGGGCGACGCACTGCCAAAAATGTCAAAATATTTTTGATAGGTTGAAAAACATGGCCGCCAGGGGATAAGACCAATTTTTTTCCTTTTTAAATATAGGGATAACTTTAAAAATCTTCTTGTCAAAATCAAATTGGTCGGTTGAAAATAATTCAATACTTATGGTCTTTGAGTGACCATCTACCAAGATTGTTCACATTTTTATCGGTTGAAAAACTTAACTGCCAGGGGTGGAGTCTGTTTTTCTTATATGGAAAAATTTGCTACAAATCTTCTTGTCAAAAGACTACCTGGTCAAATTGTTTCAGGAATATCATCAGTGTCAAACAGCTTAGATCCAAACAGCTTTGGTCCAAACTGTTTGCAAATGCTATCAATAGAAAAGACACTAGCAAGAGTTAAAAGATCATGTCAAAAATTTCTGGGCTATTTGAAAAAAAAATCAGCACATATGATCCTTAGTGCTCCTCTACCATGATTGTTCAAACTATGTAAATCTATCAAAAATGGCCACCAGGATCATTTGCATATGTCTATTCATCTGTTTGTCTGTGAGTCAGTAATTGCAACTGTTATTGATCAAGTTTGATTTAATCTTGGTTTATATGACACATTTAAAGATTTACATTATGTTACTTTAGCCAATATAAAAGCTGGATTTGGGTAGGTGCTTTGCTTTCCCTCTACCATATAAACAGTCATTCTCAGGTAAGCCCCCAGGGCCAAAAGGCCATCCTGTTTTAAAATGTAATATTTAGTAGCGTATGTAACTGTAGGCCTTATATCTTATTTTTTCTATCTCTCTAAGGAAAATAAAAAAATAATAATTGACTAGATTATCATTTTTTGGTTATTATAAGATAGAAAAACAAAATAACTTTTGCAACCACCCCTTTAAATCTCTATTGTTTTTTTATCTGATTGCTGTGGCCATCTAGTATAGATTTTGATAACTAAATGATCATACACTGTGTTACTCTAGTGTTTAATGAATCCTTTATAAACCTGAGATTTTAAACTAAGCTTCAACTTTTGAAACATCCCAACCAATTTCATACCACGGTCAATCCCAATTTTTATTCACTATTCCCCCAGAAGATGATCATATACAAACAAAAGCAACTGAAAGTCAATAATTTCTCTATGGCAGGTTAACTTTTTATTCATTTTAGTTTTCGTAACAAATTTTACTGGTTTTCTATTATTCTAAATATTTTCAGAAATAGCTACTTATAAAAGACCCCTTTCATCTGATAACGATTTTATTTCAGATGTCTTTTATTCTTTCATGATTAAGAAGTCCTCACTAACACAGTATATAATTACAGATATTGGATAAGTCAATCTTACTGGTACACGAAATGCATCAAAGGTACTGATTTCATAGTAAAAATACTACTTTTGAGATAACCTCCTTATATACATACTTGTACTATAGGGACTTTTAATTTTATATTTTAGCTGAAAATGAGAAGTTTCATACAAAATCTAACGTTAATTCATTATCTAGAGTTTATATGTCTAAAATTTCCTGATTTATTTGTCAATGAATTTGTCTTTTCATTGACCTAAATGCTTAAAATATGCCTTTCTTATGGTACATTTGAGACGTCCACTAATTTTTCCGATCGTGGGGACTTAATTGGTCAAAAGGCTTTCTTCCTTACTTTACTTGATAAATGTAGCAGTAGGAGTCAGGTATTCACAATGAAATTGATTCAAGTGTCCGTCCTAAAACATATGTTTTGATAAAATATACCTCATTTACCCCCTTTTGAGCCCCTTCCCTAACCCTAGATTGAATCAACCCCACATGTCTATTTTCTAAACTCCTAGCTATTAGTCCAATGCCCAAAATATATTTTGATGATATTTGTATGCTACACATATTCAAGTTAGGCATTTTCGATTAAAAATTAGCATTTTACCTATATAAACCTCTAAAGGGGCTATTATCAAGTCCAGTTTAGGGCCTCTCACCACAAATTTGTCAGCAAAGTAACATGTATGTATCGTTTTTACATTTTAATTTTTTTATTGGGCCAGATTTTTTTTATGTTTTTAAATACAAAAAAGACCTTCATAATGTTGTTGTCCATTTTGGCGTTTTGAAATGGATGCATCAAAGTTGCCATGGTTATGGTAAGAAGATGGTTACTTCCTAAAAATATTTCAATGTATCATATACCATATTTAGCCTGGTCTTACTAAAGTTTGTAAACCTTTCCAAGTAACCCCGACTTGCAACAATATGCTTTCAATAATGTCGAAAACTGCCATATTTTAGTACATTGTTACCCCACCCACTTTTTTACAACATTACTATATGACAGAATTTCCAAAATTATCAACCATACCATCCTTGTATTCACATGGAGCAATACTGCCTAGTACAAGTTAACCTAAGGTCAAAATTTTTCATTCTAAAAGTTGCATATGGCAATGTATGTCTATTTTAACTGATTTGCCGGCACTATTTTGTCAAAAAGTTTGACACTTCATTTACTCCCCTTTAAGCCCCTATTCAACCCCTCAATTGAGACAACGCCCTATATGTATTTTTCATAAAAAGCTAGCTATAATATCAATGACTTGAAAATATTTTAATGTAATTTCTACGCCACTTTTTCATGGGTTTGGCATTTTTTACAAAATAGTTGGGGTTTTTTGCCTACAGAGACCTCTGAAAGGGCTATTATCAGGTCCCTTTTAGGCCTTGCACCAATAATAATTCAAAAAGCAAAATATAAGTATTATTCCAACATTTAATTGTTCATTGTGTCAGATGTCTTCATGTTCTGCAATACAAAAACGCCTTAGAAGCTGCATTTGTCCATTTTGGCTTTTTGAGACGGTGGCATCAGAGTTGCCATAGTAACGATAAGAAGGTGTTAACTTCCTCAAATTATTTTTTCAGTTTATTACAGACCATATTTAGCTTGGTCTTACTAAAGTGTGCTAACCTTTCCAAGTAGCCCCAACTTGCAACAATATGGTTTCAAAAATGTCAAAAACTACCATATTTTAGTACATTGTTACCCCACCCACACTTTTGCAACCAGTGTTATATGACAGAATTACCAAAGTTATTAAACATACACTCCTTGTATTCACATTGTACAATACTGCTAAGTACAAGTAATCACAAGGCCAAAAGTTTCTCATTCTAAAAGTTGCATTAGCACAATGTATGTCTATTTTTACTGATTTTCGAGCACTATTTGGTCAAAAAATTTGACGCCTTATTTACCCCTGTTGAACCCCTTTTTGGACCCCTATATTGAGATAACACCCTATATTTTCTTTTATAAAATGCTAGCTATAAGATCAATGACTTGAAAATATTATTATATTATTTCTACACTGCTTATACATGAGTTTTGCATTTTTTTTATTTAAAAAAATAGCCTTTTTCTCCTACGTAGACCTATAAAAGGGCTATTATCAGGTCCCTTTTAGGGCCTTTCACCACTAATTTGTCAAAAAAGCAAAATATAAGTATGATTTAAACATTAAATTGTTGATTGTGTCAGATACCTTCATGTTCTGCAATACAAAAACGCCTTACAAGCTGCATTTGCACATTTTAGCTTTTCGAGACGGTAGCATCATAGTTGCCATGGTTACTATAAGAAGACGTTAACTTCCCAAACATTTTTTTCCAATTTATTATATATCATATCTAACTTTGTCTTACTAAAGCATGTACACTATTCCGAGTAACCGCGGCTTGCAACAATATGAGTTCAAAAATGTCGAAAAACGACAAATTTGAGTACCTTGTTACCCCACCGACTTTTCAGACACAATTGCTACAAGACAGAAATACCAAATTTAATTCCAAGTCCCTCCTTAAATTAACATAAAGCAATACTGTGGAGTACAAGTTGTCAGAAGTTTAAGACTTACTTATTCTAGAAGATGCAACTGTGCAATTTATGTCTATTTTCAGTGATTTTTGGGCACTTTTTGGCCAAAAACTTTGGATTCGGTTACCATGGCAACGGAAGTAAAAAATAAAAAATTAAGCATGAATGATTTCCTTTTGGGTGAAAACAACCAAGTACAGAAAGTTTCGTTGAAATCTGAGACTATGCGTGAAAAACTTTGCTCCATATTTACAGAGAATCGCTCTTAACACGCAACGTCAGGAACGTCATGACGTTAATAATGACGTCAAAGTTACATTCCTGATTTGCGGGTTTGTCGGGTTCATGAAAAACATGCTATTTCTTGTTAACATACTTTTCTATTATCCTTACCATGTGTGAAATGGAATTTACAGAAAAGTTGACACTGATTCAGATTTGCTTGGAGTTTGCATGATATGCAAACGACTGACCATACTTTAAAAATTCTGACAGTTACTAAGGTTAAGTTGTTGCCATGGAAACATATTGCATGATAACGAAGCAGTTTAATCAGAAATAATTGCCAGTTTTATTATACTATCCACCTGAATAGGTTTTAAGGCAATATAGAAACATGTCAAATTTCTTAAATTTTGGTGTTTTTCAAATGATTTTTACATAAAAAGGCCTAAATGTCATTAAGTTTTCACAGATCGTGGCTCATATATATATTTTGGTTGAGAAATATGAGTGTGATTTTAAGTATGCACTCTTATCTGGAGGTCTGACACTTCAATATGCCATACTTACTAGTGCGACGCGCAGCGAATGTACAGCACTATAAGCATGGGCGTAGAACTATGATTGAATACGCACTATTTTCTGGAGGTCTGACACTCTAAAATATTATATACTAATTAGTGCGATGTACAGCAATTGTACTGCACTATATATTAACGCACTAAGCGTACATTTTCAAATTACATGTATTTTTTATTATTATATTTAACTGCATAACGTTTACGTCATAGACGTAACGTTAATAACGGCAACGTTGTAACTATGCAACGACCACCATTTTGAATAGTTCCTGATGATCTGAAAAGTGAAACCGGTAGAACAGAAGAAAATAAAGTTATATTATCGTGAAATCGGACTTTTTTATTTTACATATATATATATATATATATATATATATATATATATATATATATATATATATATATATATATATATATATATATATATATATATATATATATATATATATATATATATATAATAAGTAAAATGATCGCTGCGTTATAGTCACCAATCCTGTTTTGTTCCTAGCAAAGTAAGGAAGAAGGCAAAGATCAGGAATCGATACAATTACGTACCACAACTGACCAAGGACACCACATGGGGAAAGCGACAAAACACAAGAAAACAACTCCTATACGGGAAAAGCACTGTCCAACATGCCATTTATTATCATGATTATGTTCTGTATGTTTCCTCATGGGCTTTATATCCTTTTGGACTTGTGAAATAAACATATCTTATCTTACAAAATGTGGTTAAAACCATTTGTTCGTTCTCATGATATTGGCATATGCACAAAAGCCTCATTTCAAGCCCAAGCGGGGGGGGGTCTCGAAGTCAATTTTGCTGGTCGTCTACATCACTTTTCATACCCTGTGTGAGCAGCAACGGCCCTGTCGAGACTGCGTGGGCGTGCAAGCTCGCCTGAGCATTGGATGCTTGCATAGGTGCATGCCATTTGTATCAAGACCCCATGTGCTTGCCAATATTAACCTTAGGTCAAAAATGTTTTCATTAGTTTAATTACAAACCCTGCTACCGTAATTTTCCGGAAGCTAGAAAAAAATCTAAAATTCTTTTTTATTGTTTTATCCGCGAACTCTAAATATTATTTGTTTCGTTGAAAAAAATATTTTTGAGGTTCTGTCTGAGTATTTTTGAGAGTGACACTATTAAAAGTGATTGTCCTATATGAAGATTTTAGGAACATGATGAAATATTTAAAGATTTAATACCGACTGTTGGTTTGCTTTGCTACTTTTACTGTTTATTCTGGAGACCCTAAATCTGAAAAAAAAATCCCGTAAATATACTTATTAAAAATTCTCGCATAACTGTTCTTAGGCCAAGGAAGTCGTTGACAGAAATTGGCCCACCATCGATAAATCAAGTGATTTAAAATATAGGATACATCAGTTATCATGGTAATTGCATTCACACTTTTTTTACAATTTATTATAGAGCTTACAATATGGCAAGAATAATCCCTTATTAAATGCTTGTGAATGCGCTTCAATTATCCTGTAATCAGTTACTTTTGCTTGTCCGTAGGGGTCTGACCATTTTCAGGTCAATGAGCTCTGTAGCACTACCAACTGCTCACACACAAACCCAAGCAAAGTTATATATCCTTGCTAATGTAAAAAAATTACAGTGTTTCAGAGTAATGTTTTTGGCAGTGTGTGCATTGATGGGTATATTTTAATACCTGGCCAATATCTAATATTTTTTTCTAAAATTTAACCCTTCAAGCACTAATTGTTACTATAGCAGACGACATATTTTGGAACAATTTTCCTCATATTTGGTTCAAAAAGACAGATTAAAACCAAATGAAACTTATTGAAAAAACAAAGTACTTTTCTTTTGATAGTTGTAACATTCTAATGTTCATTGATCTGGCTGTTGATTGTAATTAAATGGAATGTCCATCATTCAATAACAACTGAAAGGTGCTGCTTCAATCATTTAGCTGACCTGCATTTAGAGGTAAACTCGGTTAATGTGTAACCGGCTGCTCCCAGATGTTACATTAAGTCACGTGTCACGTGATCAAATATGGAAATGGCGGATTTTTTAACTTGAACGCGCTTTGAGAAATATTTTTGCAAAATAAAAATGACTAGATATTTGATTAAGGGCTAAACTGTGGTTTAATGGATAGTTAGTAGGTAGTTCTGTCAAATGGGTGGATCGAGTAAGAAAAAAGAGGGAAAAGAGGCAATTCCGCTGGATTTAAATACAACCGGCTGCTCCCAGATGTTTACATTAAGCCGATAAATATTGCTGTAATTAACTTAGCAGATAAATAAATGATCTATGAAAATTAGATCAGTTCATTAGTAAATATCTTATTTTGATTAAAGTTAAATGTTAAAAGTCACGAACATACACTTTAAGACGCCTGAAAGGCATTTGTGACTTCCTGGTACATGTAAGGCATTTGTGACTTCCTGGTACATGTACGAGCACGACTAAAACCACACAAATGGTGATGTTCCAATCTCGGTTTGAATACGGAAATTTTTGCGAGAATTTTATTTTCGCGAATAGCCATTAAAACATACTTGCGACGTTAAAATCGCGACCATGGCATGATTTACCCCTAAATCAGCAAATGACAGAGTGATATTGCCATATCGCGAGAGTTTTATTTTTTCACGAACTTTCGCATTTGAATGCGAAGCTTCGCGAAAATAAAACCCTCGCGAAATTTCCGAATTAACAGTACCAATCTTTTCGGCACAGATGTGCGTCTGAAATTTAAACATATATAAAGGCCTCCAAAAAGTAAGACCGTTTCATACATGTATATTTAATCAACTGATAGTAATGTGCACGACCCGTGATGAGCATTTTCACTAACTGACCACGGACGGCCCCCTGTAAAAGTGTGACGTAATCCATTATCTGGCGAACTTTCTCCTTATTCAATAATATTTGTTGCAATGTATAGTATCTGGTATTTGGAAAAGAGCTTATGTAAGTCCAGCCCACAAAAATTATAAAGGTTCAGCTGATAAGTATAGGTCAATATCCCTCTTGAGTTCTGTTGTCAAACAATGGAAAAATAAATTAATAAACATGTGCATTAATATTCATTTAATCATTTACATTTATTAGAAAAACAGAATTATTACCTCTTTCCAGTCGAGATTTATCAGTCAATCAGCTTATAGGAATGTCAGGCCCTGGACGAAGGCAAATAGGTTCGTGCTGTTTTCTGCGAAATTAGCAAAGCCTTCGTCAAAGTACATGTATGCCATAGAGGTTTAAGTGCTAAAGTGAAACATTATGACATTTGTGGACCATTACTTCATTGGTTTCATAGTTACATAAACAACAGATTTCAAAGAGTTGTAATACCTGGTGGCATATCAGAGTGGCTAGAGATATTGGCAGGTGTGACTCAAGACTCTATCCTAACGTCTAGGGGTGTACCTTTCTCAGTGTTGTGATTGGCATAATCATATTGATTTTATTAAAGAAAAAGCTTGATCTCAAACGAATCTTCTGAGAATGCTAAAATTCACCATAGATCGTAAATCTCTTGAAACTATCTACTTTGCTTATATACGTTCTCTTTTAGAATATGCTGATATCATATGGGACAACTGTTCACAACAGGAATGCAATGAGATGGGGAAAATCCAACTTTAAGTTAAACGCATAGTTACTGGCTCACCAAAACTTGTTGAAATCAACAAGGCTTTATAAAGAACTTGGGTGGCTGAAACTCTCTGAGAAAAGGGACTTTCGTAAACTTTTCTTGTTTTTTAAAATGAATCAAGGTATCATATGAAACCTATTCTCTTATCAAATCTTCTCCCAATGTTGGAGATTAATCGCCCTATAGGCTGCGTAATACAGGAAACTATTCATGCAAACTCACGTACATATGCAGGCTCCTTTCTCCCATCAACTACTGTAAATTCGGAATTTTTTGCGAGGGTTTTATTTTCGCGAAACTTCGCATATTCGAAGTTTCGTGAAAATAAAATCCTCGCGAAATGCCGAAATCATTCAGTAGTTTACTGATATACGTAAATCATGCCCTAGTCGCAAATTTTTAGCGTCACAAATGTGTCGTTTAACGCTATTCGCAAAAATAAAATTCTCGCGAAAATTTCCGGATTCAGTACAGTACTCTAGCGTCATTTAAGGATCTTCTTACCCTGGACACTCCCAAAGTACCCAAATATTATTTTAGTGACAGATTGAATCAAGTCTTACACACACGCCATCGAACAGAATGTTGCTCATTAAACCAGCATCTTCACAATGCAGCCCTTATTGTATACGTGATGAAGTTGAAAACAACACACATTATCTCTTGACCTGCTACAGTCACATGCGCGATAAAACGGTAACGTCAATAAGCCAAGTAACAAACCCGAGAATTACAACAGATGTACTGTTGTTTGGCACTGATGAGGTTTCAGATGAAATTGATACTTCAATATTTAAGGCAGTATAGAAATATATGAAGACTTCAAAGCGATTTGCATATTGATAATACAGAATGGCGATTATGTTTCCTGGACATTGTGCTCCAAAACAAATTACTGGTATCTCCACACGGCTATTGTGGTTCAGCGTGAACGATTTAATATCTCTTCTTATCATTACGAGCAGCGCTTCTTTGAATTTGAGTATGTGTAATCCAGCGGCTTGTACATCATTATTGATATAATGCTTGTCCAGATGTTTAAAGCTGCATAGTCTGTAACTTTTGATCTTTTAATTTTAGAACTAATGTTTCTAATTTTCAAGAACACAGTAAAATAACTAAAATTCAGGTAAACATTTTACCAATTTCGTAAATCTTAACAAATTATCAGCATCAAAACAACAGCATTTATGTTAAAATTAACTGTCTATAATTATTGGAGGGACGCAAATAATTACCATCAAGAGAAAAACACACCTGTTTTATAAGATAATTCACTTTTCCATGCAGTTTTCAGCTATAACGAACAGATTTATTGTGAAAACATAACTTAATTCTACTTTTTCAAATGATTTAAAAAGAAAATAAAAAAAAATCGAAAAATATCAAAAGTTACAGACTATGCAGCTTTAAGCACTTAATTGATTGGCAAAATAATAGTAACGGAGGTACACTGGGGTTGATCTCTATCTCCCTCTATCTCCCCCTCTCTCTCTCTCTCTCTCTCTCTCTCTCTCTTATATTTAGATCTTCTTTAGAAATATAATATACATGGTACTATATATGATAATTATACAATTTGTTGAGAAACATGCAACATGACACTATTTCTGAGCTGGCATATTTAACTGTATATACGTCATTGTTTGGGTAATGTCTGGGTGTTCCAGATTGAAACTATACCACTGGGACGTTTCCAAAACGGAGCAAAAGCGTCGTTTACGCTTTTATTAATAAAAAAACAACACTAGTCAGCGCCATTCACATTGCTTATTTCATGCAGGATATGGTTGCTATAAGCAGTGATGCTTGTTATCAGACCATGCCATGTGCTTGTATATTAATGTATTATTGACTCATGCTTTGAATTTTCGAAATATCTACGCTTGTTGAATTCTTCAAAGTAAGTACATGTACTTGAAAAATGCCATATTGTAGAAGATAACGGACATTCTCAGACGTTTGTATCTCTGACAAAACAAAATTATAGTCGTGAGCCCTTTTCCTTGTATCAGCATAATGTGTAAATTTTCATTTTATTGTTCCTCTGTGATGATACATTGCATTAGTTCACTGTGGTCATACTACTAAGGCAAGTAAAATTACCTTCAAATAAAGGCTGACAAAAATGAGAACTTTTGAATATGTTTGCGTCGAGATTGCAACCTCTAGTTAGCAACCTTTGTGTTGCTTTGCAAAAACGGAGGAGAAAAAAAAAGATTTTAAATGTGTTTTTACAGTTAGATTAAAAATTGTCAATTACGGTTAAGTCATTATTACACGGTTTTGTCATTGATAAATCATCCAGGATGACAAAACCGTACTTAGCTATTTCATGCCGTTAAAGTTTTCATATACTGTTAAAGTTAAAAGATACAATGTGAATTTGATGAACAAAAATAAATCGGAACCCATTTATCTGTGAATTGAACATGATGAGGAAGTTACCTTAACATACCTTGTTTTGTTGTGCATTACTTTGTGTCCTTTATTGTTTTGCAATCATCTTTGATGTAAATGCCTGTACATGTGCATGTTGATTATTGATGCATGCATGCTGATTGACATGTGCATTCATGCATATTGTTATGTGTGAACACAAGGTTGTAGTTATGTAGTATGTTTTGATAACGGGTATACACTGTTAGACTATATTTTGCATTGGTTATGGATATACGAGGGATCGGGGCCCTGTGTGTATATTTCATGAGCAATACAAAACATAGAATAGTTCGTCCAAGATCAAGTGGCAATGTTAACATAAATTTATAGCCCGACCAGTTAAGAGAGACTGGGCGGTTCTTAGCAAAGACACACCCATGGACATTTCCATATCAAAATCGGTAAGACGAAACGCTTTACTGCTGTACACCTGTATATACAGATGTACCACGACCTCTGACCTATGACCTTTGGGTCTTTTTATTTCAAACGATTGCTGCAGACCGCGTAAAATGAGCCAGTCTGACTGCAACATACGTGTATGTCAAAGCTTTTATAGTAAATGTAAATGAATGCCTGAACCCCTTTTTTTTAGAACAACATATCAATATTGTAAATAGAGTCACGCTTCAAAACTTTTGGTTTATTTGTACCTGTTGTAGTTTTGAGGCCATTGTGAGAAAAAGACATCTCATATTAATTTGGATAACAAGGAGACTGACCAGCCTAGATATATGCACTCTGACAATGTTTCAAAATTTTAACTATTCAAATTATAATACTGAATAAGAAAAAATAAAATAATGGTCTGCAATGAAAATTTAATACTATAAATTGGTCAGCACACGAGATGATGTTTCTTATTACATCGGTATGTGGCGAAGGCTCCGACGAGCTTGAATGTAAGCATGACCTCGCCAGGGCTTTTGCTTCTCGCATAAACAAAATATGCAAGTTGAAGACTCCGAACAACTTTATACATCTAGTCTCTCTGGACACGCCAGAATAAGCGATTATAAGAGACTTTTAGACCAAATCTCATGTTTGTATGCCCTTTTCTCATGACCCAGATACTAAACCCTTGTCCCGCTTAATTCTAATTGGTGATTTATTATTGTATCAGGCTTTAAAATCAACCCAGTTTTGCCATACATACAGAATTTGAAGAAAGTGCAAATCTACCTTCTCCAAAAACTTTCACAACATATCCATCCCGGAAAATGAAACGCAGCAGGTCCCCAGCAGCATACTAAAGATGAACGTTTACCAGGCATGCTAACGTATAAAGTTGGTCACCCTTGTCGTCTGCGCTTCAGTTGGTTGCACGAGTAAAGCGTACATAGGCTGTTACACCCGATTTACTGTAGATTAGTCTTATTTGACAGTGTATGACAGCGCTCTTTCTGACATACCCAGTCTCTATTAGCTGGACGCACTATTTTTTTTTATACTTGAGTGTAACCATTAAAATCAAAACATTTGGGCGGCATACTCATAGGTCAGATGTGGCTATTTTGAAAACTTTTATCACCGTGTAGGTAGAGTTGCCCCCAGCAGAAAATGCATTCTTTTTTCCATTATGCGCAGGTTTGTTAAATGGGACATTAATTGGAAAACACGAAAACGCATTTACGAGATGCCATGGAATGTGTCAACACAATAGGGTATGTGGATCATTTATGTTATTTCTGTCTTCTTTTTGTTATGCTTTCGTGTGCGTCTGTTTATTGATGCCTTGTGGTCACCTGCTGGGAAAGAGCTGGCCTCTTGGCTTTCGTTTGTGACGTCTAAATGTGAAGTTGTCACTTTCCCATTGGTATCCTGGGTCAGGTGTGCTGCTTGATTGTATCGATTCCTTATCTTTGCCCTCTTTCTTACAAAGACTGTTTGCTGTCATTGAAGCAATATTCAGCAACCAAAATGGTTTGGAAATAATTGCATGATCGACAGGTGTGACTTATAATCACTGTATGAGTCTGTTCGTCAGTGGTCAGTAAGCGAAAACGCTGATTACTCTTGAACCATATGGTATATTTAGATCAAGTATGCATGCATATGTATGTCAACATTGTATAACCACTGACATGTGTGACAGCCTTTTTATGGACAAGGGTCTGCAGAGCATCAGTCGAGCGGATTGTGATCAGTTAGTAAAGAGGCCCATAACTCTTGAACCACATAGTAAATTTCGATCAAATTTTGCTTATTTATTTTAAGATTGTCCAGTCACTCACGCTTTTATTGCAATACCCACAAGTGTGCACTATAATCAATGTGCGAGTCCGCCTGTTCGTCCACCCGTGGTCAGTTAGCTATGATGTTCATAACTCTTGAACCACATGGTCTATTTGGTCTTATTGCACGACCGTCCGTGGTCAGTTGGTAAAGCTGCTCATAACTCTTAAACCACATTGTATAAATGGAAACTATGGAATCAAAATTATCAAGAATAACACTATTTTTAAGACTTGTATCCTGGGTCAGGTGTGGTACTTGATTGTATCGATTTCTGATCTTTGCACCCTTACTTACCTTGGTTTCCAAATTTTATAAGACCTGCATGTGTGTCCTATAATCACTGTGTGAGTCCAATATGCTTTCCACGCATTCCATCTGGCACTGGAAACTGATTATTCTGCGTTCACCACTGGTCGTACGCATTACAGTCAGTGTATTAATAAAAATATATCAATAAAATCGAAAAAAAAGTAAGAAAGAGGGCAAAAAATCAGGAATCGATACAATCAAGCACCACACCTGACCCAGGATACCAATGGGAAAGTGACAACTTCGCGATTAGACATCACAAACGAGAGCCAAGAGGTCAGTCCTTTCCCAGCAGGTGACCACAAGGTACGGTGACGGGGTTCACAACCTCCCTGACGAGCGGTTCATAAACTATGCTACAAATATATTCTTGTGATGGGTATATAAATATAAAAATACAATAAAATACATGAAGTGTCAGCAAGAAAATTATAACATGTTATAAAACATGTTATAAGGGGCGGTTCGTAGAAGTTAATGATTGTTTGAAGGTATTAAAGCAGAATGGTTTCAGTAAAATGAAATGAGCATGATTGACAATGCCTTCGAACTATCAAATATTTGCAAATTACATTAAGTTTCGGTCTAGAACATATTTAATTGAAGAGATTGGAACATATTTGATTCGCAGTAAAGTTAAAACTGCCTCCCCCTAAGAAGCTCTAGCGATAAGGCGTGTATTTTCCCTGGTTGACATGATTACCAAGCCCAAATTTTTAAATTGCACTCTTGTTTTTAAAATTGGTGCGGTTCAGCAGCAAAATATGCAAAATAAACATCAAAATACGTTTCAAAGCAAGTTATCATTAGCAAAGCAGTAAAAAATTGCGCTTTCTACAACCATCCCTCATTTTACGTCTTTCTTGTGGGTGCCATTTAGACCAGACTTTGAGTAAATGCTTTGCTAGTTTTCAAAAAGTAAAAGTGCTAAACTGTAAAGGATGCTTTTCATTTCCAAAACTTTACAATATCCTTCCTGCACATGCGTACGAAATATACTTAAAATTGTGAAGTTTGTCACTGGAAAGGTGAAACTGGTGTCTTTCAGTTTGTTTTTAGATGCTTACCCCCCTAGACCCAAGATGCCCTTTGGACAATGACATGTCGCTATCAAAATATACAACATATGTAAAGGGCGTCTTGGGTCTAGGGGGGAAGGGGTTGTAGAAGCCAAAGAAGACATCAAACATCTGACAAAAATAGACTGCTTTGCCAAATGGTCTTTTTTATTGTACACCAACTGTATAAAAATATATACTCTATCATGATAGACCATTTGTTTACCTTAGTTGAACGGTCTTTGTCACATACATGTTACAGAAATAACAAGCACAGTTGATGCTCATAATAAATTCTCATTCAAAACGAAGTAGGATTATTATATGCATTAAGGACAAAAACGATTATAATATACGGACTAGGCTGCAAGGGTGCATATACGGCTGGTCAATGTGTATTTGTTGAATGTGCCTAGTGTCTCCAGTCCTTATTTCAACAAAATAAAACGAACGTCTCATTTAGGGAAATGGTACGCCTTATCGCTAGAAATTCTTTGCCTTATCGATATGGACTTGTCTGACTTTTGATGCATTAAATTACAAAATAAGACTATACCAGTGCTTAATATTAACAGCAAGGTATATATTTTATGTTATATAATAATTGAGCCGTGATATGAGATTTCCAACAATGCGGTATGTGTGACCATCAAAGCCTCAGATCAGCCTGCGCATACGCGCAGTCTGATGAGAGTCTTTGCAAGTCTCTTGATTATGCTATGCATGTTCAGCTACTTGAAAACATAATTTTGAGTTTCTAATCTTAAAAGGGGGCAGCACAAGCTCGTCTGAGTCTACACTTGTCAAATGACACAGTGTTGGAAATCACGTGTCATGGCTCAAATATTTCTTCTGTTTGTGGGTCCTGCCAACAAGGCAGATATTTGGGTCTCCATCATTAAGCATACAGTTTTATTTATATCGAGAAATCAGTTGTGTGTCACCAAAAACAGCTTTGAAGACAGGAGGCTTATTTTTAAACATGGGATGGCGTGAACATAGAGTAAACAGGTATTGAGAGTTGTGTTTGGCGTACTTATTTTTTATAAGTGAAATTAATAGTCCCTTCTCTAAGAGGTCAGAAGTTGACCTCTCTGTGACTGGGTAGTGATCTTAGAGAAACTTAAAGACACTACTCCAAAAGTAGCATCCCGCTCTATGCTCTACTATTCAAATGTACTCTATGTTTTACAAAATGCAAACAAATGCATGACAAGTAGACACCCACTTCTTATAAAAGAAAATCAGCAGTGGGTCGCATTTGTTTGCTTAGACTTCCCATAGGGGAAATTCCTTTAAAAAGTATCTCTTTTATGAAAAAAACAATATTTGCTACGTTTTGAGCCGGAAATTAACATTCTGCTCGTTTCATCAAATAGAGCAGAATATTTTTCTAGTCGGTACTAGCATTAACAAAGGTTGTGCAGTATATTATTACTCAGTCCTCATGCACGGACTGAGAATAATCAGGTATTTGTGAACGAAGTGTTGTGAAAAATCAGTTCTAAGGCGGCTTCACAGACGTGAGCAACACACAAAATTTTGTATAGATTCGAGCAAGAGATCTTGCCGTGTTGATTTGCACGTCGTCATTGCTATGTGGTATAGTGCACTGTATAAAATCATAGCAAGTTTTCGTCAAACAAAAAAGAGAAAGTTTGGTGTCATGTGGGCTGGACGGCAGGTACTTCGACAATGAGGAGATCTAAGGGTTAAGTAAGCTGTGTTACTGGCAGGGCTTTTACAAGCATTTCTTAAATAGATCTCGTCAAGGTCTACAACGTCCTTCCATGTCACGCTGCTCATTTGCTCACATAAAAGCGCATCAACATGCAAACTGTTTTTTTTCTCTTTTGTTAGAAGTTAAAAATAGACAGGAGACTTTTTTATTTCTTACCATCACTATTGGTATATTGGACCTCAAATGGAACAAAGTTTTTCACATGAAGGTTTTATCACCCTGAAAATATGCATGCGCATAGATATAGCAAAACCCTAACTAGATTTAAATTTTGGCGAAGAAATGATATCAATCTTACTGCTCTGATATCTTGTTAAAATAAATAACTTAGTTTTTGTTGGAATAAAAAAAAACCGTTTAGTACCCATGTTTGTACTGTTAGTGCAATACACTTTGGATAGATATCGTAGTATTTGCTCAGCTATATAATGTCCCATTACAGATTACAGCAGACATCAAATGGTGCGGTTTACGATGCAATCCAAGCTGCGTACATAGTTCTACGGATAATGGGTTATTAACGCGTTTCATGCCCACCAAGTACCATCATTTTGCCTGCTTCCGTCTGGCTACCTAATTTTATGTTTTGTTCATTAATCTGTAATTTGAGCGAGCGTGCAACTAGAAATGCACAGGCCTGAAAATACGAGTAAGATCACAAATGTACGGGCATTTACCATTACTACATTTCATTTTATATTTAACTTTTACTGCTTCTTTATATGATGGAAAATATGCATGTTTTCATATGGGAGTGGTGAGACAAATAAGCAGACCCATTCATGGAATAGCTAGGCGAATGGGCGCTTCCAACTAAGAGGATATTTTGGGTAGTAGACATTTTTAAATGTAGCATCTCGTTTGTGTCACCGTCTTTGTGAGATGGTTAGATAACTGAAATATTGTTGACTATGCTGATAAACAGCAACTCAAGCCAATATATAGCTACATTTAAAACCCACTGATGCATTGTAAATTGTCTTATATTTGTATAAACATGGTTATATATTCAACTGATAGTCATTGATCCATATCGCTCCAGGTACAAGAAGGGAATGTTATTTGGCAAGAATGTTAAAGTTCCATCATATCCCAGTATTTATGAAAACGTATACAAACTTCAAAAAAATATTTTTGGTTAGGGTTTTTTGGTTAAAATATTTTTCGAATTAAATTTAAAATTTGCATATTAGATTTAATGCTATCGTCAAAAAACAGTGTTCCATTTGAAGGGCTATACTCCAGTAACACACACTACAAAACTTCATTTAGCAATATTTTGAAAAGCAAGTGATTAACGAATTTCGACCTTAACATTTAATGATTAGCGATATTTTGGGCGAAAAAAATACCGAATAGCGGAATGGCGTACGTTAACGGTTAGCGAAATAGATGGGTAAAAAAGTCATCCCACTTCATTTTTACAGTTACCGATTTGGAGGGGGGGGGGGCTTACTTTTACCGATCCCTAAAATTGGACCTAAATCTTACTGATTACTGATTTTTTGGCCAAAATTTTACTGATTAGCGATTTTTTGGAATAAACTTTTCTGATTAGCGATTTCTGGGTCTAAATTTTACTGCTTCGCAATTTTCGGGCCAAAGTTTTACTGATTAGCGTTTTCAGAGGTCCTCATTGAGAGGTTGTTGTCAGTTACAAGCAAACGTATATGCACTAAGTACTGGTTAACCGCTTAGTCAAGCTTGCCCTGGAAAAAAAGTGTGGTTATGTGAACTGACCGTCCCGACATGACCATTATAGCTGTTGACTGGGTCGTTAGCATCAAACCAAACAAAACAAAAGCTTATACTTGTACACATTTAACAGGAGGTCATGACATACCCTGAACTGTCTATAAAAGGGCGTCTTTAAATTGTTACAGTTGAAAAAACTTGAATCAGGCCTTCAACCTGCAGAAGACGATAACACGACAGGAGCTACGTCCATTGACATTATCAAACACGCATGCGTCGCAACTGACCAATGGTTGCAGTCGTCTCTTCGTCGCGGATATTTTGGTGGCGAGTGCTGCCATTGGCCTCCGGTGTGGTACATCTTGGTCCGTTCATTACTGTTCACTTGTGACACATTTTGCCCTGAGAAAAAATCGTAGGTTATTGCCCTACATTGATGCACTTGGAAAAAATATGGTTTACCTTAGTGCACTGTGAAATAAAAAAATAAGTAATTTAAAACTGAATTTAAGCTACTCCACAAAAGCGTTTCGGATAAATGAACATTTTGCGTCCTGTTAGAGAATTAGAAACCCGTTTAACGCCAAGATAGCACGATATTAAACCCACGCTTTTTATTTTTATTTATTCCTACCCCTTACCTGGTACTTTGGCAAACGGTGAAGATCCAGATGAAATGCTGTGCTGTGTGGAATTTCCCCTGGGTCTCCACTGTTTGCTAAGGCCAAATTAAAAAATAAGCGTGTTTCAGGAAACGGGTCTGACTAAATCTTTAGTGAAGTAGGCACACATATTTTTTAATTCTTTTTTTTTCTGGGAAAAATATATAATTTTATGCATTTTGAAAGGCATTTAGCCTTCAAAATGCTTAAAATCATTTTTTTTTCAAGAAAACCTTAAAAAAATGCTAGGTTTCACCAGTAAAAGGTAGGGTCAGGTTACTCCGAACACTTGTATTTTTTTTTAAATTGACCGTATATAAAATCGTTTTTCATGGACTGAACTACATTTCTATAAGGAAATTTTATTAATTTTTGTCTCCTTGATAGCTAGGCGGCTAAGAGCCAAATTTTGGCCTGATTGTGCTATTCCGGATACAAGCATGGAATTTTGCACAGTTGTAGACCATGACTGACTAAGCAGAATAGGATATAGAACCACATTTGGAAATGCCTACTGCGCATGCGCAAAGCATTTTCTGATTTTTGGTTGTTATCATAGAGCTTTCATACAGTTTGACTTTAAAGAAGGGGTCATGTTGGCTGTATAATAATAAACTGTGGCAGAACTGATGTAAGTTGTTTGTAGTTTAGTCCTCTTAATTCTTTAATTGCTGCGCATGCACATAAAATTTGAATTTTGTACAAAGATGATATAGTGTTTCTCTTTTATTGTAAACTGCACAAAACCCGATGCCCCTATCAAAGGAACAAAGCATGTCTTCAATATACATGATATAGGAACCTACAGACCTGTTTAGATGCGCATACGCAGTGGGTTTCTTTTAACTGGATGTTGTTTAGACCCTTAACAAAGCCGGAATTATTTACAAGTATGAGCTTCACAAAAAAGCTCTGTCTAAGCTTAACATATATAAAATTGTTATGAGACTTAAAAGTCAAGTTTTAAGAAAAGAGGATAGTAGGCTTGTGGCAGACGGACAGACATGCAATCAGTTTTCTTTTGCTCAAGATCAAAGCCCTTGGAACACTGGACAGACGCGCTCACCACCTGAGCTACCAGGGTGTTCCAAAGTCACCATCACATATTTTCTCTGTGTTGGCCAATTTCGATTGTTTTGACTTGGGTACGTGTCTGAAAAAGTTATGTTTTAAGCCAAGGCAGTGACGTAGCTTATATAGGTCACTGACAAAGGGTAATATCCCTTTTTGATAGACAAACAGACAGACTCACAGACAGACAGACAAACAGGTAGACAGACATATATATTCTGCTGTGATTGAGCTCACAGACCTCATATTACTGTCTGTCGATGGACTGTCTCCAAACTGTCAGTGAACTGTATATGTATATTTCAAGTGTCTCACTTCCCATAAGCGAACCATAATATGAGTTAGTCTACGTCAGTCTATTTTATGTGGGTATGATAACGTTACATTTTTTTGGGGGGGTGTGGGTACCAGATATGCCTCATAGTTTTTGTTGTGAAGCAACTGACTGGCTTCAAGGCATTTGGTCCTCCTGTAAAATATTTCACACTTGCAATCGACGCTGTCATTTTGGATGGAGCCTCCGTTGTTCAGATACTTAAAGATGTAGAGGCTAGCATTGTTAAGTGAGCAGTATACAAACGATGTTTTAAAACATTACGTAATACCCACTTTTTGTGCAGTTGGTCGAGTGGATTTAGTGTGTAGCACATGTTAGGCATGCAGTTTAAAAGCATCAACAAGGGAAAAACGAGGAGACAACATCCACCGGTGGGTCGGTCTATCAAATAACGTTCATACCGAAAAACTGGCAAGATTTCTTGTGAGAAGATGACAATAAACTATTTTATTATCTTTCCAACTGCTGTGTTTCTTGGACATAAGATATGCCAACTAAGAAACAATAACCACAGATCAGATGTTGCGCGGGGAGAGTGACACTACTCTAGAGAGAACCCTGCAATTTATGGGAGAAGAAGCTGGGTCTTAGTGTGTCTAGCTTACAGTATGCCTTCATTTGCGCCTTGTTTACATGAGGAGGCAGCTAAAAGGCCTAACAAGAAAATAAACAGCTGCGCTGTTGATACTGATGTAGTACTTCTGGCCATACCTGTGTGGCAACAGTTGAGAGTGGATGAATTGTGGGGTTGGCAAAAATCGCCGGCGAATATTGGTGTGAAATACAATTGTCTAAGTGCTTTTTTATTCACTCACAGGGTGCAATAAAACATCCTTTCTCCTTGGTCGTGGAAAACGGTGGGTAAGCTTTCCAGCTGTAACAAGATATTTTATAAAAAATGAACTCTCTCCCTGAAAAGCCACCTACAGATTACATCTGCACCATTGAACGATTCGTCACAGTACTGTATAGTAGAACAAGCAAGCACCTACATGAACATAGACATGGCTAGATAACATTTGTTTACCAAAAAGGTTTGTTCGATGAAATGACAGCCCTTACGAAATATGGCTTTTTACCAGCACATTTTAAAGGCAGCATATCACGGCTCATGTGTTAGGGTCAGTACTAGAACAGGGGAAATGATTGCCAAGTCCAGCAAACTGTGATTGATATAACTAGACACTGGAATGTACAGTCCACTGTGGACCACCATACCTAAAGCATCATAAACTTCTCTTGACCTTGTGAGATATGGCTGTATTCAAGGTTGCAGAAGTAGACAATGCAGCTCTTAAGTGTACGACCCTTTTTGTCTGTTGTGGCAACTTTGAACACTAAATTTCTGTAAATTGATGATTGTTTTTAAAATTGGTAAATGTTAAATAACTGAAAATCCTTTGAAAAGGCTGTGTCATATCAGCTTATATACCGATTATGGCACAAATTGCCAGCTCTCTTGGTTAAATGTCACTTTGAAAATGTGTACGTATGTATTTAAGATCAACATGTTCTTGTTATCTTGGCCCAGGTACCTAGTAATAAAAAAACGCATAACAATGCATGGAATTAATTCCAAAAGACATTCAAACACTCTTCAGTAAACTCCATAACATAAGTTACAGTTGAAGTTACATTACGGTAAGTAGCCATTCAAGAACATAATAGGTAAACCATGATTGTCCCCAG
This sequence comes from Loripinus fragilis, assembly GCA_964019695.1. Classification (NCBI taxonomy): domain Eukaryota; kingdom Metazoa; phylum Mollusca; class Bivalvia; order Lucinida; family Lucinidae; genus Loripinus; species Loripinus fragilis. The sequence goes on from OZ026531.1 coordinate 53,732,240, forward strand.
CATAGCAAAAGAAATTCATTCGTGTCAAATGCTGCGCTAGAGAACCACTGTACTCAGACAGCATGGTCATTGCGGGTTGGCTGCTGTCGACGAGGGCACAAAATATACAGTTTAAGTGTACCTGAATGTTAAAAAGGGTATTTTTTTTGTCAATATTTACTTTTGAACATATTATGTGCTTATTATTGTCACTTATATGTCCAGCTGTGTATCTGCTGCTCAAATATTTATGTGAGTTAAGCGTTAGTCGATACAGCACCTGAGTTATGCCAAAAAGGTGATATTTTTTCCTGAAAAGGGATGGAAGGCATTTTGTTTATGTTCTGGAATATATGCTGACTTTAGTTAGTTTAGATAAAATGCAAAATATTAGTATTCGTAATCTGAGGACAGGGCATTTTGAAAGTTATTCAAGTGAAACTGGTTTAAGCCCTGCAGTAAAATACTTAAACTGAACGTTCAAAGGCGGTACTTCTTTGGTGGATCATTTGTGTTATTTCTGCATTATGTTTGTCATGCTTTCGCGTCTGCTCATTGCTGCCTTGCGGTCACCTGCTAGGAAAGGGCTGACCTCTTGGATGTCATTTGTGGTGTTAAATTGTGTGGTTGTTACTTTTCCATGTGGTATCCTGGGTATGGTGTGGTACTTGACTGTATCGATTCCTGATCTTTGCCCCCTTTCTTACTTTCATACTGTACGCATAGTACTACGCATATTGGCTGATCTGTTCCAGTGACCGGGTCATAGTTTGCATACAAATTGATTATATTTAGACCCTTGACTACTGGTACAATGTCCTTGACTACTCAAATGTTGCGTACAGCTACAAAATTGTTTGCAACTTCACAAAAATATACATAAATATGAAAAACATTCCATTCATGCACTTATTTGTATACTTCATTATGTGATGCCATAAAATCATAACTAATGACTAAAATAGTGTCTCATTATCTATGAACACACTTCGTACACATAAAAAATCCCACTGGCTATTCAGATATTCGCATGTACTTAACTAATTTTAGAATTTAAAGGCTCCAGTTGTCCCAGAATGGACTACAATACCTAAGTGATAATTGCAACTGAAAACATTTGCATTGAAATCAATAGATGTAAAGAACTAGCTTATAGAATGGATCACAGTAAACCAAAGTAATAGTATAGTGTGTGCCCTCATCGACTGCAACCGACCCGAGATGACTGCACTGTTCTTGTACAGTGGCTCTCTAGCGTGAATTCATGCGCAGAAAAAATTATTGGATAAATGATTGCGCAGAAACACATTTATTTCCCAGTCAGAAGGTATAAATATTCCATTTATTCAATGGTTTCTACCGCTTTAAAACCATTAAACGAGATAACTGGAAGTATTAGTTAGTTTGCGCATGTCTAATTATGGAAACTATTTAAAAATATATTTGTTTATGTCTTTTACGACATCTAGAGATATAGTTGGTCGATTGTTTTACCATGTTAAACGCAAATATTGGTCTGTGTAGTCAACGGAGACAAAATTTGCTATAACGGAAGTGAATTTTGCCTTGCGCATGCGCAGTGGAAATTTGTCGAAGTGGTTCTATATCTAAAAATCATCAGCTCACCAACCTTAACAAGTTTGGAAAGTTTCATGCTTGTATCCGGAATAGCACAATCTTGGCTCTCAGCCGCCTAGCTATGATACGGGCCTCAACGTGAGAAAACCTGTCTTCGGGGGTTTGCGAAAAACAAAGGCGCAGACCATCTTGCGCGTCCGTGCAGTCTGATCAGCGCCTTTGTTATTCGCTTATTGGAAAGTATCATATCTAAACTTAATACAAGCAAACTTTCAATTTTCTAGCAGGTATCTTTAGCTGTGGAGACTGGTTTGGGTCTCTCTGTGTCGGAGACCCTGAAGACAGGTTTTGTCGAAACGAGGCACAATTATCATGTATGGATATGCCAAACAAATCCTACATCGAAGAAGATGAAAGATAAGGATGCAAATGGCAACAAGAATTAGTTTTTTTTTTTAAAAAAAAAGCTTGCCATTTCTTAGCTCTTTAAATAACTAAAGTGAGTTTCGTCTAATTATTGAAAGCACAGAAGCCATTGAAAAGACGATGGATTTATTAAATGACACATCCATCTCATCGCCATCTCCGCGGGCGCAGATGATGATGAGCTGGGTGTGGGCGAATCACGTTTGAACGGAAATCATACCGTGACGGAGTGTCATGTTAATATTGTGACACCTTGAGCAAAATTCGCAGTTTGAAAATTTGACTTTTTCATAAATTACTTTTAGTGAATTTTTACGCCTATATAGGACAACTTCTTTGTTCTTTTATCAAATATTCTAGCCTAGCCTTGTCTAAACAGATCCATCAAAATAATTATAAGACTAGCATCACGAATTGATAGAAATTTTTTTTTAGGACTTGGGCCAGTCTTCCGGGAGGAAAGACTAACAGAAGGACAAGTCAAAGGCGTTATGCATCTCATTTCTTTTCAAAATTCGGGGGCATAAAAACGACAAAAAACTTATTAATGATTCTTTATATCACGTAAAGCAGCATACAACTAATAAATCAGGCGTCTGTTAACTGGTCTGACAACTGCAGAATACGTTTCGGGTCAGGGTTATTGTAATGCAGGTCTCGGCCCCCGTCTCGGTGTCACTAACCGATGCAGATTCGTAGGTCAAGCCCAGCAAAATTATGAGCGTAAATTTTCGATATTTTCTTACCCATAAGTTTTAACATATGGTTTGTGTTCTCAAAAGAAACCGTCTCACCGAGACGGTTGTCCGAGTACTCACAACATATGTTTTCGTTGAGAAATAAGAACATTATTAGTTTTTGCTACGCACCTTTAACTACATAGAATCATGAGAATAAATGATTTTATAAGACAAACAGTTTTTATTCAGCCAGTCGTGCAAAATACCAGGCAAGATAGTTGTCATGGGGAAGAGTCAAAAGCCCACTAGGACAAAATCCCACTGGATATAAGGCCACTGAATTAAAGCCCACTGCTAAATTTGGCAGGGTGGACGAAAGCCCGCTTCTTAAAAAAATAGGTTAAAGACTATTATAAAAATTGTTAACCTTGATCAGACTGCTCCTTTGAACAGTGTAAGTCACAATTGTAGTGAGTTATCACTGACATTATTATTTCTGGTGCATGTTGAGACAAACAACTTAATTTGGGTGTTCAAAGCCATTTACATATGAAGAAAATCATTTTACAGTTTGGGTCAAACAATCTATTATGATTGGGAAACATATGTCTAATTAATCCAAATGACCTTTGATCTGATAGTAACAATGAGCGAGGTGCCAAACAAAAGGAGATGTTTGAAATCTCAGATTTGGGAAGAAAATAGATTCTTCATCTGTCATCAGTCCGTTTGTTCCATCAGTTCAACCATATCCTTGTCAAATGCATAGGAGTGGGCTCACTCTTCTTGCAAGTTCAAGACTTTGTTATTAAGCCTGGCAGATTCATTTTCAATTGCTTAGTGTACTTTCCACATTTACCATGCCTTCAACGATAGGGGTCCAGTCATTCTCTATATAATATGTTTATATATGTTATACCTTGGCCAGCCAACGGGACAGTGGTACTTATCGCATAGGCTCTGGGTCAGACTTGTGCATGCATGAGAATATGTCTGGAATTTATCTGTAAACCCCCCCATTCCACTGGACGGCGATTCCGCTACGCTCATGGCGATCTAGGATTTTCTCTAAATTATTCCAAATCGCCGCGGAAGCGTAGACTGTCACACGATTTGGGGACTTGACGCTTCCAGTAGGCTTCCACTACGCTTCCGTTACGCTCCTGCTACGGTCCCACTACAACAATTAAGACCTGACTACGCTTACTCTACGCTGATGGCGATGTAGCTGCGACCTTGCTACGACCTTGGCGATGGAGCTACTTTTTCTTTATGCTTTTGTATCCTTTTTATATAGAATCTGAAATTCCGATACGCTTCTACTACGACCTTGGCGCTTCTACTGCGCTCTTGCCGTTTCTGTTACGATTCGTGTCATTTTGACCAAAATTTCGAGTGTAGCGGAATCGCCGTCCAGTGGAATGGGGGTTTAACATTTTCTGCTACATTACATTTTACATGCATGATTAGTTGGTTCTGGTGAATCAGTGCAAAAGCACCAACCTTTCAGATGCAAACTGATAGCAAATGCAAAAACTGATCTCATATGCAATATGTAGTATATAGTTACATGGGCCGCATCATATGAAAAATTGCAATTGTTTTTCGATTATATCTACAGACTGGCAGGAACTTGAAGCAAATGCATAACGAATAAAAATTTAATGAAGCAAACACGTCGGGCTAGCGTCGATGACTCAGGCACTATCACGTGACATTGGCGTTATCACAACATTTTTTGATTCAGTCCACTTAAGTGCCTGATATCTATCTATCTATCTATCTATCTATCTATCTATCTATCTATCTATCTATCTATCTATCTATCTATCTATCTATCTATCTATCTATCTATCTATCTATCTATCTATTTGGCGTTATCATGACATTTTCATTTTCGATTCAGTCCGCTCAAGTGCCTGATATCTATCTATCTATCTATCTATCTATCTATCTATCTATCTATCTATCTATCTATCTATCTATCTATCTATCTATCTATCTATCTATCTATCTATCTATCTATCTATACATTTTCATTTTTTATTCAGTTCACTCAAGTGCTTGATATCTATCTATCTATCTATCTATCTATCTATCTATCTATCTATCTATCTATCTATCTATCTATCTGTCTGTCTGTCTTTCTGTCCATCCGTCCGTCCGTCCGTCCGTATGTCTATCTATCTATCTATCTATCTATCTATCTATCTATCTATCTATCTATCTATCTATCTATCTATCTATCTATCTATCTAATGTGTTTAGACTACGAATGTCATTTAAAAAGATTGTAAAATCAACCTGTATAAGGGAATGACCAAAATAAGCCTTACGGCTTACTGTATGATATTGTACTTACATGTATGTAAAAGTGATTGATCAAATAAAATATGTTTAAACCAAGTGGGCTTTTGTCCTAGTGGGCTTTTGTGCCAGTGGGCTTCTGTCCCAGTGGACTTTTGTCATATTGGGATTTTGTCCAGTGGGCTTCTGTCCTAGTGGGCTTATGTCCTAGTGGGCTTTTGTCCCACACTCAGTTGACATACATGCAGTTGAAATACATGTAAGGGTGGGACCATTTGACTTTTATGTGTGTGTGTGGGGGGGGGGGAGGGGGGAGGTCGGTCGGGAAGAATTCTTTGGTCCTGGAGTTTTTCTTCTTCCCATGCTGGAGCCTGGCTTTTTAATTTTTGCTTGGTATAATATGCGGTCCTAGATTTTTTCAGCCAGGATCATGCGTATAAAAACAAAACAAAAAGTTTATTATATAAGCGTTGATAGTGACCCGGAGATGTATACCTGATAGACTGGCAACATTCCTTAAAACAATTTTTCATCATTGTGTCATATCATATACTTGTAGCCAGTCTAACTCTAGTAGCCCTGTTTTAAGGTCCTTAAAACAGAGCCACTAGAGTTAGACTGGCTACAAGTATATGCTACGATACATGGATGAAAAATTGTTTTAAGGACTGGAGCCAGTCTAGATACCAGACTAATGTCTTGTCTTGTAAAAATGGGGTACAAGAATTAAGAAAAAGATTGTTTTGAAAAACAAATCTGCAATATTAACATCATTGAGTAATAACATTAAAATTTAATAGGTACAATGAATCTATTATTGGCTTGAAATTCTCATAGGCCATCTCTGTTAAAGATATTGTTATTTCGCAGACTAGCTCGTGAGCTAATGTTGTCTGTTACATTATAAGCGACGTTAAATAAAGCTTCTTTATATTTTATACTTAGCAGTGAAATCAATCATATCAAAAAGCAAATAAAAGTGATATCAATCACTAGTGAAATGATACGACGATTGATATCAGCCTTTATTTTCACTGTAGCGTTTTTTTGTATTACCTCTGACTTTTCCATTCACTTAATGCATTTCACTTCAGAACTTCAAAAGCCCATAACTTTCTTATTTGTGAACGAAAACATCACGTGTGGGTACGCATTTTCTTAGAACATGACAAATATTTTGGTATCCAAATTATTTGGGTTTGCTAAAATGTTTTCGTTTTTTTTCATTTTCAGCACCTCCTTTTTCAGGAGGTGAGAAATTGCATGTAGCCTATAAAAGTATAAAATAAAAAGAAAATTTGCCTTTTTTCTCTAAATACCAAATATATTTCATCTCGTGAGCTAAAAAAATCATAATTTTCACTCGTGCTGCGCCTATTTAAAGAAAAGAAGCAAACCTATACTGCAGCTTGTTCAAGATATATATATACAAAGGTCAAGACCAGCAATATTATGCAGTCCCATCTGCTAGGAGATAAATACCAGCGAGAGTGAAATATTATACAATTATTGACTTCAATAAGGTAGGCATAAGGATTTATCAACACGAAAAAATGATAATTCACCGAGGCCGCTAGGCCGAGGTGAATATCACTTTTAAGGATAGGTAAATCCTTATGTCTACCGACACTGAAGTCAATAACTGTTTTGTTATATGACTTTTCATTTAAGAGTGAAAATTTTGCTACTTTCACTTTTGTTGTTAAAGACATGTTCAACCTTCTATCTAAGACATCTAAGGATTTTCTCAAAGTTTTAGCACATTTTATTAAAATATCATAATTTATTATTTTGCATTTTCAAATGTATATCAATTCTCTTAATGGGGAATATAAAATGTTATCATAAAAGTGTTTTTACAGTTTGTTTATTCAAACAAAGATAAATAAGCAAACAAACAAAACAAAACTGTTGTAAAAATTCAGGAATGTCTTTAATTTGCCTGTAGTGAGGTGAAACAGTAAATCATGTCAATTGCATGCAGCACATGCTAGTTTAACACTCATCATGCTATTTTTAGCCCTCTAGAGAGTGTCAAAAATATTAACTTCTGGAAACTAGTTCAAGCTGATTTTCATGCAATATTAACTTGTGGACCGGTTTAGACCAGTTTCCAGGTAGACATAGAGATATATGAAGACAAATTAAGCCATTCAGGAGACAGGATTCTCTCCAGTCATATAACAAAGAGCCTTATCGAATGTTGCAACAAAATGCAACAAGGGAGCTTATTCAATACGTTGTGTGTTAAGACAAGACAAGACAAATTGAAAAGTTTGAAAGCTAAAATAGAGCCAAAGCATGTTTGTAAGCATACATTGCTGAATGGTCGTCTGATAAGCAAGCACTTATTTGCCTATAAGCCGGCCAATTCTGCTGACTCATATAAAAGTTAATATAATTTTGGAGGGTTCTGACTCGGTGCCATGGGGTTGTCTGCGGTTTTTGATTGTCACGTATTTTCCTGATCACACTCACTTACAATTTTGTTTGGTTTCTTGGGATTAATGAAGAAACTTCAGAGCGACACTTTCTTGTTTATTATGATTTAACTTCATTTGATTAACTGAAGACAATCTTAAAATGTGTAAGTAAGAAAACATTTCTCAAAATATACCAAAGTTATGAGCATTTCAGTCTGTCGGATGGGACTTTAAGTCGTTGCCCCGTCTTCTGAGACGCTTTAAAACCAGAACCACTGCCGGTTGAGCCTTCGGGAGTTCCTGGACATAGAACCACAAAAAACATAAACCCACCCGGCCAGTACTGATACAGCCATGGAACGCGGCCACAAACAAAAGTTATGAGCATTTTTCACTAACTGACCACAACCGGCTGGACTGGTGCTTCACAAAGCCTCGTCGCCGGTTTGGCATACCAGTGTCTAGACAATGTTAAAATATATAAGTATACAAAATTGGATCTACCGTGCGGTTCAAGGGGTATGAGCATTTCACTAAAATACCTCAACCGGCAAGAGTGACGCTCGGCGAAGTATTGTCACCATTTTGCATACCAGTGGCTGGACATCATTATAGCAAGAAAGTTTGCAAAATTTTATCCAAATTTACCATGTGCCTCTTCATAGGCTGGCCCCAGTCCTTAAAACAATTTTTCATAAATGTGTCATTTCATATACTTGCAGCCAGTCTAACTCTGAGTTAGACTGGCTACCAGTATATGAAATGACACATTGATGAAAATTGTTTAAAGGACTGGAGCCAGTCTAGCCTCCTCATTAACTGTCCACAGATGGACGGATAAACACACATAGTGATCATTGTGCACACCTTCGTGTCGTGCAATAGACATGTCTAGTCATCGCCTGCATAAATTCTATGACTATACCTCTGGGGGCCAAAATGGCCATGCCGCGGGGTCATTAGCTTACAATGACTTATAATGGTGAAAACTTAAATAAATTTTCCTTTATAAAAGGAAGGCTTGTCTTGTTGATTGCTTTCAAATGCATAAACCAAACAGATGCAAAAAACCCTCCTCAATCTTAGCATACATGTATTGGCAAGAACTAGTCACAAACCCTTACTGGCCTTAGAATAGGAACAGTATGTCTACATTTACTTTTGTATGCTATATTTACAGAAGGCATCTCTTGAATAAGAGTCAAACACATGATGTGTATTGCTGATGGTTTATACCAATTATAGTTGTGGCGGCCATCTTAATGACGTAACTTGGACAAATAATGAACACTTCTGTGTCCTCACCTCATGCCAAGGCTTTTTGGCTTAATTGGTTCGGTGGCTTGTGAAAAGAGGTTTTATGTTAATTCCTATTCGGTAATTTCTAGTTTAAATACATCCCAAGTTGCAATAATCCTTAGGAGTATAGAGTATCTTAGACAGGCTGTGTATGCATTTGACGGTGATAATGAAAAGGACGAGAAAAATTCCTGCTCCTGCCTTTGGCAAGTACCCTACTCTTTTTATACTGCTGGATCTTAAGCCTCAGGCTTATGCCTGACCAATTATAGTCTATAGCAAACAGGATATGTCACAGATGCATGACAAATGCCCCCAAAGAAATGCGTCTGGCATACAATGCATTTGAGGAAAGCTATTTGAAACACTGGACAAACCTCTTTCACGATTTTTCTAAAACCTAGGCCAGAGGTCAGGGTCAAAATGACCAAGAAGAAGTATGTGAGTCTCTGCGACCCCAACATGTATCTACACGTCAAACTTTGTATTTCTACCTGACATGAAATGCAGATATTCTCCAGGCTCGACATATCTCGAACTGAAACTAGAAGTCAAGGTCACAGTGACCCAGAAACAGTAGTTGACACAACACAGCCTAAAGGTGTATCCACATACCAAATTTGGGAGTTCTGTATCATATAATATAGGTGATATGCTCCGCACACGATTTTTTATAGAACTGAGGTCAAGGTCAAGGTCAAAGTGGCCACAAGTAGAACGCTGTAATCTCCAACATCAGGATGCATCTACACACCAAATTTAAGATAGTTACCTCAAATAATGTAGGATATATATTGTGGATACGGCTTTTCAAGAACTGCATGAGGTCAGATGTCAATGTCACAGAGACATTAAACAAAATGCAACATTCCACGACCCCAATATGTATCCTCAAATTGAATTTGGGATTTCTATGTCATATAGTATAGGAGATATGCTCCGTTCATGTTTTGAATAAAACTCCGGTCAAGGTCAATGTGACCCAAAAATAGTATGTTACAATCAACGACAACAAGGTGCATCCACATACGAGATTTGAGATTCCTACGTCAAATAATATAGGAGATATGCTCAGGAAATGATTATTCTAGAACTGAGGCCAAAGCACAGTGACCCCAGAATGATACGCGACACTTTGCAACCCCAAGATGCATCCGCATACTGAATGTGGGATTCCTACCTTTAATAATATGAGAATCGATCCAGACACGTTGTGAACACTCATACACATAGGATGGACAGTGTAATAAATTACTGTGTACTATACTAGAGGACTTTGGAAACGCATCACCATATTTTTGCAATTTTCTTGCAAACCGTACATGCGATTGAAAAGTTACTCGCAAATTTTAATGTGCAACCCAGAATTGGTATGAATCAATCGTTAATTTGACTGCACTATTACGCGACGCTGCTGATGGCGTCACATGGTTACATACAGCATCCAGCACCTTTTTGCACAGTTAAACGTAGCTTTCGGATTATTTTTATGTTTAAACTGTCGCGTGTATAATTCCATATCACCAAAGGAGTTTATAGACTTTTTCTAATTAAAAGTAATTGATAACTTCAATATTTCGAAAATAAACGTCAAATTTGAACATTGATTTAAAGCTCCTTTTTGAAACACCGCCATAAGTTACCTTTATGCATGCTTTCATTACTGATATTGACTACATACACTGGCAGTCATTTGGCGAAGACGTTTTGATGTAAATCATGAAAGGAGATCTGCTGTCATGTGATCGAGAACGTCTTCAAAAATTACGTTAACGTTACTTGCACAATTCAAAAGACACGTGATACAAGCGTAATTTATGCATAATATGTCTTTTGTATTTGCCCTTAGCCTCTTTCAATAAAACCGGACGTAAAAATTCGAAACTTTGAAAGACCCAAAACGCTGAATTTTATTACCAGACTATAGTTTGTTTGTTTGTTTGATTGATTTGATTCTTTACGTCCCATCAACAATCTTTCAGTTAAACAGGGACGAGTCTTCCTGGGTTGAACCAGTACTAAGCTAGGATAAATGTGTCTTGCTCAAGGACCACAACGCAGTGACGCCGGTTAGGCTCGAACCTGCGGCCTCTCGGTCTCGAGTCAAGCACTCTTCCACTGAGCCACTGCGCTCCCTATTAGGCTATAGTAATCAGGGTGGGTGGGGTATGTCAGTATTTTAAAGGGGTGTAATTTTGAGTATACTGAACTGTCAATTTATTTCTAATCGGTCAATGATGAATATGCAATCGTGAATGAAGCAAAGGACGCAAATTTGTTGGGTCAGAAATCAAAACTAACACGTGTTAACTTGCAGCTGAATTTGTGTCCTTTAAATCGACCACCCCTGTCTTAAAACGGATTCTTTTTCAATACCTAAAAGTACATTTACAACCATGATTTTTCTAGGACACACTACAAGCTGGTCAGACTATGATATGCAATAGCAATTATCTCGCTGACATTCTCCGGGTTTGTGAAATAAATGGTTTTATCCGGATGATGCGTTTTCAAAGTCCTTAAGTATATGTATCCCTCCCTTTGGGCGCATAAAAACTGTCTGTCATGTCCGTCATAAGGCAGTGCCTCAATTCATGTTGATTCCTTTAATCTCATGAGGACGTTAGTTTAAACAATATTTATTTCGAAAATACAAAGCATGTTTTAACAAAACAATATCTGAAAACAATCAACATAGCTTATATGAACCATCTCCTGCATAGTAGGAATATTGTGAATGGCATGCCATTTTTCCAGCTGGTGCATGATTTCACAGTGTTATAGGAAACAACGTCACATCGTCACTTTGGTCTCTGCCAGCGCCCTGGTACTATGTACAGGACGCTTAGACGTTATCAATACTACGATGTTAACAGTGTGGTACAGCTTTGAGATTGAATAAGTAATAAACAAAGGATACTTTTCCTAGGCTTTCGAGTCAAGCACTCTTCCACTGAGCCACTGCGCTCCCCTGGCGACTTTCCTGAATGTTACTTGTAAGGTGAGCGGTGTAGACTCATTGGGCATCTTGTTGAATATTCCACACAAATGGTTTTCAGGTAGGCATTTAGTTAGAGTGCGTACCAAAATTATTTTTCTTATTTCTCAACAAAAAACATATGTTGTGTTAAAAACTCATGGGTTAGAAAATATTTTCAATATTCCGCTCAAAACATTGTGTTTATCTAAATCTGATATAAGGTCAGCGTCACGTTATATAACGCCAGCGTCACACGCTATCACCCCCGTTATCAAAGTAGATCCTCGATGTATATCCGTGGTCTGATTCTACGGAATTTTGCGGAATTGGCCGAGGCAGTTCCGATTGGTATGGGTGCTGCCCTGGAAACTCTAACATTGTCGTTTTCTGGACATTACACATATACGTGTATGCTGTTTCATTATACTCCCCCCCCCCTGGTACGAAGTATATAGGGGGTATATAGTTTTTGCCTTTTCTGTAATTGTGCTACCCCGGTACGAAGTATAAAGGCGATATATAGTTTTTGCCTTTTCTGTAATTGTGTTTGTCTGTTTTGTTTGTTTGTCTGTCTGTAAACTTTTTTTTCTGTCAAAGATTTCTCAGCAACTACTTGAGTTAGGATTCTGAAATTTAGTACAAAGCTTGATAGTGATGAGTTGTATTCTGTAACAAAAAAACAGCCACAAATTGCCTATAAGTCTCTTTATTTGTTCATTTTTCTTTCTCTTCAATGGAAATTTCTGTCACAGATTTCTCAGCTCCTATTTGAGCCAGTGTTTAAAAAGATGTGTACAACTTTAGGTAAGCAAAGTGCCAAAGATATTTCAGCAACTACTTGAGATATGATTCTGAAATTTGACACAAAGCTTGATAGTGGTGAGTTATATTGTGTAGCAAAAATAAAGCCACATATTGCTTATCAGTACCTTTACTTTTTAATTTATCTTTCTCTCCATTGAAATTTTCTGTCGCAGATTTCTCAGCTCATATTGGAGCCCGTGTTTTCAAATTGTGTGTACACATTCAGGTAGCCAAAGTGTATTGTGTATATGAAAATTAAGATGCTAATCCTCATTTTGCCTTTTTTCAAATTTTCAAGATTTTTCCTATAAAATACATATGAACATTTTTCTGTCAAAGATATTGGTACAAAGCTTGATAGTGATTAGTTGTATTGTGTAACAAAAACAGTCACATATTGCATATCAGTCCCTTTATTTGTTCATTTTTCTTTCTCTCCAATAGAAATTTCTGTCACAGATTTCTCAACTCCTACTGGAGGCAGTGTTTTAAAATTTTGTCTACACCTTTAGGTAGGCAAAGTCTACAGTGTAAATGAAAATTAAGATGTTAATTCTCATTTTGCATTCTTTTTTCAATTTTTCTTTTTTTCCTTCTGTAACTCTTATATAATACATTATAAGACATTTTTGTCAAAGATTTCTCAGTCAAAGATTTCTCAGCAACTACTTGAGTTAGAATTCTGAAATTTGTAACAGAACTTGATAGTGAAAAGTTGTATAGTGTAACAAAAACAGCCACATATTGCATAGCAGTCCCTTTATTTGTTCATTTTTCTTTCTCTCCAATGGAAATTTCTGTCACAGATTTCACAGCTCATATTGGAGCCTGTGTTTTCAAATATTGTGTGCACCTTCAGGTAGACAAAATGAATTGTGTAAATGAAAATTAAGATGATAATCCTCATTTTGCCTTTTTTTTTTCAAATTTTCACTTTTTCCTATAAAATACATATGAACATTTTTTCTGTCAAAGATATTGGTACAAAGCTTGATAGTGATGAGTTGTATTGTGTAACAAAAACAGCCACATATTGCATAGCAGTCCCTTTATTTGTTCATTTTTCTTTCTCTCCAATGGAAATTTCTGTCACAGATTTCACAGCTCATATTGGAGCCTGTGTTTTCAAATATTGTGTGCACCTTCAGGTAGACAAAATGTATTGTGTAAATGAAAATTAAGATGCTAATCCTCATTTTGCCATTTTTTTTCAAATTTTCACTTTTTCCTATAAAATACATATGAACATTTTTTCTGTCAAAGATATTGGTACAAAGCTTGATAGTGATGAGTTGTATTGTGTAACAAAAACAGCCACATATTGCATAGCAGTCCCTTTATTTGTTCATTTTTCTTTCTCTCCAATGGAAATTTCTGTCACAGATTTCACAGCTCATATTGACGCCTGTGTTTTCAAATATTGTGTGCACCTTCAGGTAGACAAAATGTATTGTGTAAATGAAAATTAAGATGCTAATCCTCATTTTGCCTTTTTTTCAAATTTTCACTTTTTCCTATAAAATACATATGATCATTTTTTCTGTCAAAGATATTGGTACAAAGCTTGATAGTGATGAGTTGTATTGTGTAACAAAAACAGCCACATATTGCATAGCAGTCCCTTCATTTGTTCATTTTTCTTTCTCTCCAATGGAAATTTCTGTCACAGATTTCACAGCTCATATTGGAGCCTGTGTTTTCAAATATTGTGTGCACCTTCAGGTAGACAAAATGTATTGTGTAAATGAAAATTAAGATGCTAATCCTCATTTTGCCTTTTTTCAAATTTTCACTTTTTCCTATAAAATACATATGAACATTTTTTCTGTCAAAGATATTGGTACAAAGCTTGATAGTGATTAGTTGTTATGTGTAACAAAACAGCCACATATTGCATATCAGTCCCTTTATTTGTTCATTTGTCTTTCTCTCCAATGGATTTGTCTGTCACAGATTTGTCAGCTCCTATTTGAGGCAGTGTTAAAAATTTTGTGTACACCTTTAGGTAGACAAAGTCTACTGTGTATATGAAAATTAAGATGTTAATTATCATTTTGCCTTCTTTTTCAATTTTTCTTTTTTTCCTTCTGATATTCTCTTATATAATTCATTATAACATATGGACATTTTTTCTGTCAAGATTTCTCAGTCAAAGATTTTATCAGCAACTACTTGAGTTAGGATTCTGAAATTTGGTACAAAGCTTGATAGTGATAAGTTGTATTGTGTAAAAATACAGCCACATATTGCTTATCAGTACCTTTATTTGTTCATTTTTCTTTCTCTGCAATGAAGTTTTTGTCACAGATTTCAAGGCTCCTTTTGGAGTCAGTGTTTTCAAATTTTGCGTACACCTTTAGGAAGGCAAGGTGTATTGTGTAAATAAAAATTCAGATGCTAATCTTCATTTTGCCTTCTCTTTTCAAATCTTCTATTTCCTTCTGTCACTCCTATAAAATACATATGGACATTTTTTGTCAAAGATTGCTCAGCAACTACTTAACTTAGGATTCAGAAATTTGGTACAAAGCTTGATAGTGATGAGTCGTATTGTGCAACAAAAACAGCCACATATTGCATATCAGTTCTTAGATTTGTTCATTTTTCTTTCTTTCGAATGAAAATTTCTGTCACAGATTTCTCGGTTCCTATTGGAGCCAGTGTTTTCAAATTTTGTGTACACCTTCAGGTAGGCTAAGTATATTGTGTAAATGAAAATAAAGACGCTAAAGCTCATTTTGCCTTCTTTTCACTTTTTTCTTCTGTTAATCCGATATAACATATGGAAGTTTTTTCGTCAGAGTTTTCTCAGCGACTACTTGATTTAGGATTATGAAATTTTGCGTACATTTTCAGGTAGTGTAATGTGTTAATGATAATTAAGATGCTAATCCTCATTTCGCCTTCTTTTTCAAATTTTCAATTTTTCCTTCTGTCACACTTATATAACACACAGGGACATTTTTCATCAAAGTTTTCTCAGAAACTACTTGATTTAGGATTATGAAATCTTAAATAACTTTGTCTTTTCTCTGAGAGTGTTGCAACCTCTGATGGCTACCGCCTTTGCTCACTTCCGGCTATATTCATAATTATTATTGTGTTTGTTTCTTGATGTCCTGTCCAAAATATGATTGATGCCCAGAAAATTGCAAAATTGCATTTTCCGGGCACCACTTATGTGCAAAATGTTACGTCACGATATTCAGTCTTATGTAGCTTTTTCTTGACAGTCCTTATCTTAGACTGGCTCCAGTCCTTAAAACAATTTTTCATCAATGTGTCATATCATATACTTGTAGCTATATAGTCTACCACTGATGGCTCTGTTTAAAGCTGAAGCTCAAAATATGGTTGAGCGGCTCTTCCTCGCGGTGCCACGGAGTTGTCTGCGGTTTGTGATTGTGGTATTTCCTGATCATACTCACGTACTATTTTAGATACAAGATACAATTTATTAATTGGAAAATCTATAAGTATATGATATGACACATTTATGAAAAAAATGTTTTAAGGACTGGAGCCAGTCTATCATTATCTCTCATACGAATGATTGATGCTCGGGAAAACCCATATAAATTTCATTTTTCCGGGCATTGCTCATATTGAAACTGCGTTGGGCTTTTACTTGACAATTTTGTCAGAAGTAAGACTAATGCCCGGAAAACTGGAAAATTGAGGTCATGCCAGTCAAGCTTTTTGACTATTAATAACGACATTTGAGCCACGACATGGGATTCCAAAAATGTGGTACGTGCAACCAGCAAAGCCTTAGATCAACCTGCGCATACGCGCAGACTGATCAGAGCCTTTGCTAGTCGCTAGAATATTCTATGATTGTGAAGCTTCGAAGCTTAAAATGAGTCTGCACAGGCTCGTCTGAGTCTAAATGCCACATTGTTGGAAATCACATGTCACGGTTCGTTTATATCTGTATACTTTTTAGTATAAAACGAAAGTCAACATTCGAAAAAAAAGTGGATAAAATATTTACTGTAAGGCGTTTTTGTTTGATTTGAAACTTTACGTCCCATCAATAATCTTTGAGTTATAAATGGACGGGTCTTCCTGGGTTGAACCAGTACTACGTAGTGACGCCAGTAAGGTTCGAACCCGCGGCACTCGGTCTCGAGTCAAGAACTTTACCACTGAGCCACTGCGCTCAATTTACTATAAGTGTGTCCAGGTCATGTATATTAGAACGCTCAAGCAAACATAGACTTGCATCCGTCCACTAAAATGCATATAAATTACATTTTCAACAGGAAAAAAATCATCTTATAAAAATCTATCCTCTGATAGTCGAATAGTGTCTAATGTCGGAGCCTAGAACTACTCCAACACGTTAAGTTTAAAAGTGCTATCACTAGAAAAAATGACATTAGAGAACGGGGTTCAGTCTAATGCAAACAGTGCAAGTGTACTTTACACAAGAGCCTCAGTTAACCCGTCCAGTGCCCTGTATGTTTGTCGCCCAATGGGCGTATTGATCCACAGATGACCGGTTTCATTCAGATATAGCACAGCGCTGTTGGGTAATACGCATGCGCGCAGCTATAAGTGTACGAAAACTAGGCCGAGTTCGTTAACCGCTGTATAGGTCGATACAACCTGACAAGGTTTTGACCGAGTTCTGTAAACCTTATGCGAGCGCTTCCCGGCTCAATATAAATCGTTAACTGCGCGCAAGATATATATTTTGCCTTCAAAATATCTTGTATCTGGTATCCGGTTTTCATAGTCACGTACCGTGTCGGCGGTGAATCGCTGATTTGTTTTATTGAAGAATATTGGAGCAAGTTCGAACTTTAGATCAGCATTTTTCCTCCAATTCTTGGATATACATCCTTATAGTGAATAGTCTATAGAAAATATATTTTCATGGAAGCCAGAGTTCATAATGGTTAAATAAAAGGTCAGTAATTTATAATTAATCATTAATGTTTATATATCTATTCTATTTGACTTCCTTTTTTTCTAAAACTTTTTTTATTGTTTTATTTATATTTGCGTTGCATCTATTTAACATGATTAATATGTGGAGCCAGAAAAATTAATCGCTGATGCTTATTTGAGTTCTAGGCCGCTAGATGCGAGTGGGTAATTAAAATCATTTTTCTTATTTCTTTACCAAAACATATGTTGTGGGTACTCAAAAGAACCGTCTCGATGAGACGGTTCTTTTGATCACCCAAAACATATGTTAAAACTGATGGGTAGGAAAATATATACAATTTTACGCTAAAAATTCTTCATCTAAGCCGACAGGCCGCTAGATACGAGTGTGTAATTAAACAATATTTTTCTTAGTTCTGAACCAAAACATATGTTGTGGGTACTCAAAAGAACCGCCTCAACGAGACGGGTCTTCTGAGCACCAAAAACATTTGTTTAAACTGATGGATAAGAAAATATTTTTACAATTTTACGCTAAAAATGTTTATCTAAACCAAAAGGCCTCAAGATACGAGTGCGTAATTAAAATATTTTTCTTATTTCTGAACCAACATATATGTTGTTGGTACTCAAAAAACCGTCTCATTGAGACGATTCTTCTGAGCAGCCAAAACACATGTTATTTAAACGGATAAGAAAATATTCGCTTTTTTACGCTCAAAAATCTGTTTATCGCGATCATAGGGGGTTGAAAGATGGGAGTGTCCTTTAATAAAAACTTATTTAGTTTTCATTTTTTTTGTTAGGGCGAAATTAAAACCTTAATTATATATTTTCACATATTCATTGTTTGTATGTTAATAAGTTAAAGCAAATTTATACGTAGGAGATATATCGGAGCTCATCAGACAATAAAATTAAAAAAAGTTTTTGAGTGTAAAAAAGTACATATAATCTTACTCATCAGTTTTAACATATGTTTTGGGTGCTCAAAATAACCGTCTCATTGAGACGGTTCTTTTGAGTACCCACAACATGTGTTTTTGTTGAGAAATAAGAAAATTATTTTTTTGATACGCACTCTTAACTAAATGCATGATTAAGGTACATATCAGAATCTTAAAGCATAACTGCGCAGGCCAGCTATCTATTTTGGGGTTAGAGGCGTACATTTTGGCCCGAACCTTCGTTAACCATCCATTTCTTAAAAATTGTGCGAACCGCGAAGGCTGCTCGGGCGAGAATGTACCTCTGAGGCTTCGCCGCTCGTATATGCGATAAAATACGAAGTGAATTTGCTCTAAGAAACAATTCATACATTTATATCATCATTAATTTTAACTTAGGTTCAATAACAAAAAAAAAATGAGCGTAAAATTGTGATTAAATTCTTATCCACCAGCTTTAACATGAAAAATAGTTTTTTTTCTGAAAAAAAGCGCAATCTTATCTTGAGGTAGACTCGCTTTTGGCATAGAAAATATTTTTTTTTTTTTGCAGGAATTATTTATTACAGTTAATCATATTGTAATTAAAAAAAACTGGACATTTCTGACACACTACGACCAAAATGCATTTTGTTTCGGCGTTAAACGGATTGCTGTATTATGTTGTACTCAATATCACTACTCTAAAACGTTTTGTTACGCTACCAAACGTTTATTTTTGTGTCGGATAAAAAAAACGGTCCAAAATATTTAAGTTGAACTTTGTTATAAAAGACCATTCATAATTTGGCCAGAATTATTTTATTAGTTGATTTACAAACCCCCCTACTGTAATTTTCGGGAAGGTAGAAAAAATATTAATTTCAAAAAATATTTATTTTTATCTTAATATGATTTGTTTCGTTGATTTTTTATATGTTTTTTGGAGGTTTTGTCTGTGTATTTTTGAGAGTTGTGACACTGTTAAAAGTGATTGCCCTATCCAGATCTTTCGGAAAATTATGAAATATTTAAAGATTTAATACAGACTGTTGGTTTACCTTACTAGTTCTACTGTTTTTTTTCCTGATGGATATTAAAAAAGCTCTGAAAAATATCAACTGGTAATTTTCAGAGATTATTCTTTTATTTTTTTCGTCTCCCGCGACCCTAAATCTGATCGCCTCTCCCGTAAACTAACTAATAAAAAATTTTGGCCTTAAAAAGTTGACATTGTAGCAATGCCTATTATATGTATTATTGTATATATGTATATATAGCCTTATATTTATAGAGGGTCGCAAGGGTAGAAATTGTGACACCCCTTCAAAATAATGTATCAATAAATAAATATAAATGAAGAGATGTAGCAACAGTATGAAACTTGTACAATTAGAACATAATATGTATATAGCTTTATAGTTATAGAGGGACGCAAGGGTGGAAATTGTGACGCCTCTTCAAAATAATAACAAAAAAAATATAAATAAAAAGATGTAGCCACATGAAAGGTACAAAGTATGAAACCAGTGCATGTATAAAGCGTTATAGTTATAGAGGGTCGCAAGGGTAGAAATTGTAATTTGCACAGGTTTCATTTTTTGTACATTTCACGCGCGTGTCTAACAGCAACTATTTTTTCAAATTCAAATATTAATTCACACAGGTTAGTTTACTAACAACATGAGGAGCTGGTACATATATAAAGCATAACTTATGGCGACTAGAAAAGCGACAACATGAAGTTTTGCTTTTGGCGAAATATGGTAGCATCCACCAAGCTCCAATCTGTGATATGGTGCCAGAAGGGTACCACCATCGTCTGGACAATGGCCTACTTTGGTATCGGCATTTTTGTTTTATTTATATTTTATTATAGTTTAGAACAGAATCACGTTAATTTCAAAACGTACATTTTAACACATGTTATCATGATCTCAGTTTTTTTCATTGTTTTTGGCCTAAATTGTTTGCCATGAGTTCCTAACTACCCATCAATTTATTCCCTACCCAAATTTTTTATGGCCTCAGAGCTAGGATTTTTTTTTGCTTTTTATCTCTGCCCACTGAGCAAAATGCCTATTTATTTTGTCATCTAATACTTGTATAAATGATGTAGAACTATTATTACAGTGCAAAAATACATATTGGATAGTAAACGGTTTGAGCGTTGAGGATCTCTAAATTTTTATAATAAGATATCATGTAACAATTTGCATATATATACATTTAGAGTGTAAAAGTTAATTGGTTTGAATATAACTCATGTTTTTTTTAATTTCACCGGATATAACACCAAACTTGCACCATTTTCTTCAAAGGGAAAGTCTTTTGACTTTCTTCAGAAACCCATCATGATTATATTGTAAAATGTATATTTGTATTTTACTATGTAAATTGAAATATGAATACATATGTTTAAACCAAACGTATGAATATTTTTTGCATACGCATAACAATGCTACCTACCCACTCCTGAACCATCTCTTTTTCTTACACTCTGTGGCTTAACATATGAGTATTTTTGCATATGCAAAACAATGCTACCTGCCTAACCACATCTGAAACATCTCTTTTTCTAACATTCTTTGGCTAAGCATATAAGTATTTTTTTTTTGCAGATAAAAAACAATGTTACCTGCCTGTCACCTCTGAAACATTTTTTCTTACACTCTTTGGCTAAACATACACATATTTTTTGCATATGCAAAACAATGCTACCTGCCAACCCACCTCTGAAACATTCAAAGCAAATGTTTTTAAGCATGGACTTATAGCAACCATATATCGGATAAGAGTAATCAGAAAATTTTGAACACTAAATTTTAAATTAATCAATATTGTTTTTGGCGAGAAAGGCGCCCCCTGATTTTATTCTTTTCAATATTATTTTTTCCACTTTACAGTGTTACATTCAATGCAGAGTTTCACATAATTTCATAAAAATCGGATCCAGCTCTTTATCACTAAGATTACTGTAAAATGACAGCAACCCTCAGTTGAAAGAAATCATGCATGGCTTTTAAAATTAATATGTGTCGCTTTTGTAGTGAAAATCTGCAAGGAAAAGACAGTTTTCGAGAATATATTTCATTTTAATGCGAAAAACACAGACAACCACCTTAAATATATCAGAGTTCTTGCTCCCAAAGAGCGATTAAGATGATAAGAAATTTGCTCGCTACGAGAAGGTTGATAGGGGATGAATAGCGCTCTGTTTACTGGAATGGAGTTGCAAAATATAATTGTTTTTGGGAGGAAGGCCGCCTTAGATTTTATTCCTTTCAAAATTGTTTATCAACTTAACTGGGCGAGAAAGGAATCCCCTGATTTGATACTTTTCTATTATTTTTTTTTTTAAATTTACTGAGAAGGAATTGAAAAATAATGAGAAAGACGGTCCCTGATTCGATTCTTGTCAATCATGATTATTTTTCAACTTTTATGAGAAGGAATTTTAGAATATCATTATTTTGGTGAAAAAGGCGTCCCCTGATATGATACTTTTCAATATATTTTTCAACTTTACTGAGAAGGAATTGAAAAATATTGTTTGGCAAGAAAGATAGTCCCTGATTTGATTATTTTTAATATTATTTTTCAACTTTACTGAGAAGGAATTAAAAAATAGTGTTTTGGCTAGAAAGACGGTCCCTGATTTGATTCTTTTCAATATTATTTTTCAACTTTAGTGTCAAGGAATTGTAGAATATCATTGTTTTCATGAGAAATGCAGCCCCTGACTTGATTCTTTTCAAAATTATTCTTTCACTTTACTGAGGAGGAATTGTAGAATAGCATTGTTTTGACGAGAAAGGCAGCCCTTGATTTGATTATAGCATTATTATTTTTTCACTTTACTAAGATGGAATCGTAGAATATCATTGTTTTTGCTAGAAAGGCGGTCCCTGATATGATTCTCTTCAATATTATTTTTTAACTCTACTGACAAGGAACTTTAGAATATCATTGTTTTGGCGAGATTGGCGGCCCCTGATTTGATAATTTCAACATTATTCTTTCACTTTAATAAGAGGGATTTGTAGAATATCATTGTTTTGACGAGAAAGACGATCCCTTATATGATTCTCTTCAATATTTTTGTTTAACTCCACTGACAAGGAACATTAGAATATCATTGTTTTGGCGAGAAAGGCGGCCCCTGAATTGATAATTTCAAAATTATTCTTTCACTTTACTAAGAGGGATTTGTTGGATATCATTGCTTTGACGAGAAAGATGGTCCCTTATTTGATTCTCTTCAATTTTATTGTTTAACTTTACTGACAATGAACTGTAGAATATCATTGTTTTGGGGTGAAATGTGGCCCTTGATGTAAATCTATTCAAAATCATTTCTCAACTTCACTTAGTTTAAACATACATTGTATTTATTTTTCAAATATATACATACATATACAATAATTACAAACATTATCAATAGGACTAGAACGAATGCTAGAGCTTATTTAGTGCATTCCCTAAGACAAAAATATATTGTACTACATACATGGCTTTGAATATTTCAAACATGAAGAGGTAGCAATATAGTAACGAGGATTTAAAAAAAGATGAGATAGTATTTGGAGAACGGAAATATATCATGAAGATAATAAATATAGAGGTTGTAAATGCAAGAGGCAGTAATTTAAATTAACTTCATATACCTGTATGCCTCCAAGCTTCTAGTAACATATTTATACATTATATTACTGGAGGGATACTTTCTGTGACTTATATGTACTTGAACTAGAATCTGTTAGTTTGTTTCAAAAATAGTTGTACTGCTTCAAATATGTCACTATTTGCATGTAGGGAGAGAGTGATATTACCGTAGAGCAGAGTATCCAGTGTTATTGCACAGAAACGTGAGACGGTTTGCATCAAGTAATCCTTTGGTTATTGTAGTTTGGACAGTCGAGAAAGAAATATTTTACCGTTTCAATATTGTTGCAATGAAAGAGTGGAGAGCCAACTATATTTTTCAGGTATAAATCAGTTTAAAACACTACAATTTATACTAAGGCATGTGTGAAGGATTTGTTCTTTCCTATTTCCAGAAAGGTAATGTTTAGGAACTTTAGGCTTGTCACTGCTGAGAACATTCTTAAATGCTATCACAGAGTCTACATTTCTATGATCAGCTGGTATGTTATTCCAATCACGAACTGCTGATGGATATAGTAAAGAGAAATACGTGCATAAACTAGATGAATATTATTAGAATTGCGTAAATTATAGTTCGAGGAGCTGTCAATAGTTGTAGGTACAAGATCTGAAAGGTATTGTGGAGATAGGCCATTGATCATTTTTAAGAAGATAGTAAGCTTATGATTCTTTCGTCGGTTTTTGAGGGTTTCCCAGCCTGTTTCCTCATATAACGAATTAATTGGGACTAATTTAGTCGTGCAAGTAACTATTCTGGCTGCTTCATTTTGGATTTTATCTATGCTGAGTGCAATTATCCCAAACAACATATGCATATTCAAGTTTTGGCCTGATAAAAGAAATATAAATTGTTTCTCATGCCTTATGATCCAATAAGAATTTGAAATTTACACATAATGTTAATTCGTAACCAAGCATTTTCCTCAATATATTTGATTTGTTCATGCCAAATACAGTATTTTGATACATGTATATGTAAACCCAGATGTGAGAGGTGATTCAGTTAATTGCTGATTATGCATGAAGATAGGTGGATGAATAGGAACATTAACCTTTCAGATATAAGAAGTGATTTGCCTTTAGAAGGGTTAAATGTCACAAGCCACAGCTTGGCCCATTTAGCTATTGTCTCAAGGTCTATTTTTAGTAATTGTGCTGTGTCATCTGGATGTTCCACATTAAGATATGAACTTGTATCATCGGTGAAAAGCTGAAGATTTGCATGGATTTCACTCACGCTACCATTAATAAAGAGTAAGAACAATTATGATCCTAATTAGAACCTTGAGGGACACCTGTTTTAATGAATGTCCATAAGGAAGCAACCCCAGGTAGCACAACTCTCTGTCTGCGTTTGAAGATATAGTTAGTGAGCCAATCCAAAAGATTTCCAGAGATACCCGCTGCCCTTAGTTTATGTATAAGACCTGCATGCCAAACTCGATCAAAGGCCTTACTAATATCACAAAAGATAACTCGGATCTCTTTGCCAGCATCTAAAGATTTACAAAATGCATTATATAGGAAAAGTAGTTGGTTCACAGTTGAGTCACCTAGAATAAAACCAGATTGTAAGGGTGTCAAGATATCATTTTCAAGAAAGTGGTTATACAAATATCTAAAAGCTATTCGTTCAAGGACTTTATTTATGTTACTCAACGACGAGATAGGACGAAAGTTTGAGACAGCTGTTCTATCACCACCCTTTGGGATAGGACACACACGTGCTTCTTTCCAAATGTCTGGGACGATACCTAAGCTTAGGGATTGATTGAATAAAGAATATAGAGGAAATGAGAGCTCATGAGCCAATTCTCTGAGTATACAATTGTTGATTCCATCTGGGCCCTTAGCTTTACTAATGGGAAGAGCTGTAAAAACAGATTTAATTTCATCACAAGTAACAACAAAATTGCTTAATCCTACACCATCAAAATTTATAGAACCAATTTAGGAAGGTATATATTTTCATCATTTAACATAGTTTTTTTTTATAAAATAACTCATTTAAAACATTGGCTTTATCAAAATCCTCAGAATATATAGTACCATCTTGATCCAAGGGAGAAATAGACGATTTATAATCAGAGAGAAATAAATGATTTAAGGGTTGTCTTTCAGTCTCCTGAAGTAAGTGTATGATTTTTTAATTTATTGGCCAAATTGTCGAAGAGGGACTTTTTAGATTGTCGAATTTCAGCGGCAACATCGTTTCTTATTTGTTTGAATTTGCCCTATGGACTGGTGATTGTGAGCGTTTTGCTTTCCAAAATGCACGTTTTTTTCCTGATAAGCTTCTTAATTGATGAATTCGTCGCTGTTGGTTCAGACGGTCTAATTCTTATGATTTATTTGGTAAACTCAACTCACTTAGCAGGAATGGTAGAATATCATTGTTTTGACGAGAAAGGCGGTCCCTGATTTGATTCTTTTCAATACTTGATTTCACTTAACTGACAAGGAATCATAGAATTCCATTGGTTTGGTGATAAAGGCGGCCTGTGATTTGATTCCTTTCAATATTTTTTTTTCAACTTTACTGAGAAGGATTGTAGAATATCATTGTTTTGGCGAGAAAGGCGACCCCTGATTTGTTTTGATCCTTTTTAATACTATTTTTCAACTTTGCTGAGAAGAAATTGTAGAATATCAGTTTTGGCAAGAAAGGCGGCCCCTGATTTGATTCTGTTCAATATTATTGTTCAACTTTACTAAGAACGATTTTGTTTCTTTTATTTGTTTCTTTACGTCTCAGTCAACACTTTGACAGTTTTGTCAGGACAGGACGGTCTTGAACCAGTACTAAGCAAGGATAAATGTGTCTTGCTCGAGGACACAACACAATGACACTGGTGAGGCTGGAACCCGCGGTCCATTATTTGGAAAGAATTGTAGAATATCATTGTTTAGGGGTAATGTTGCCCTTGATTTGATTCTTTTCAAAAAAGAATTACTGAGAAGAAATTGTAGAATATCATTGTTTTGGCGAGAAGGCGACCCTTGTTTTTATTTTTGCTAAAATTATTTTCAATTTTACTGAGAAGGAAATGTAGAAAATCACTTTTTAGCGAGAAATGCGACCCTTGTTTTTTTTTGAAAACTGTTTTTAACTTTTGATTTGATTCTTTTCAAAAAAAAAAAACAAAAAAAACACAAAGACTGAGAAGAAATTGTAGAATATTGTTTTGGCGAGAAAGGCGACCCTTGTTTTTATTTTTGCTAAAATTGTTTTCAATTTTACTGAGAAGAAAATCACTTTTTTAGCGAGAAATGCGACCCTTGTTTTTTCAACTTTACTGAGAAAGAATTGTAGAATATTATTTTTTAGAGAGAAAGACGACCTTTGATTTTGTTCTTTGAAAATTATTGTAATACAGGGATATTTCGAGGATGTGCCAGAACTATTTTATGAAAAAACTAGGAGTGATAGAGTAATTTTCATTTCATTTTTGGCTTGGCCCCATACTTAAGCTATTCAAAGTAGGAAAGTCGGCAAAGATCAGGAATCAATCCAAACAAGCACCACACCTGACACAGGATACCACAAGGGAAAGTAACAAAAACACAATTAAACATCACAAACAAGAGGTCAGCCCATTTCACAGCAGGTGACCAAAATGCAGCAATGAACAGATGCTAAAGTATGATAAACACAAGACATAAATAACACAAATGATCCACAAAAGAAGTAGGGCCTTGGAACAGTCAGTAAAATATTTTACTGGAGGGCTTAAGCCAGTTTCACGGTGCCAAATCTGGTGTCCATTTTGCTGTAAGCAGATATTGAGGTTGCTTGGGAAGATAAATTTTTCCAAATGGCCTATCAAAATCTTGATTTTTGCATGCAAATGAATGGGACATGGACCTTTATCCCATTTTCATGGCCCATTCATATTCTGGACCAGAAATATCCCTGGAATATCATTGTTTTGGCAAGAAAAGCCATCCCCTGACTTGAATCTTCTCAATATATTACTGTTCAATTTTACTGAGAAGGCATTGTAGAATATGATTATTTTTGCGAGAAAGGTGGCTGCTGATTTGATTCTTTTCAATATTTTTTTCAACTTTACTAAGAAGAAGTTATAGAATAGCATTGTTTTGCCGCAATAGGCGGTATTTCATTGGATTCTTTACATCTTATTTTTTCAACATAACTGAAAAAATTGTGGGGAGAAACATCTTTGCATTGTTCGGGACTTCAAGATATATTTATATCTTCACTAATATACTGCTTTTTAATCAGGGACCCCTTTGTGCAAAGCATTTTGGCTAATTTTTTGTGTGGTACTATTATTATGAAATGTCTGATAAATATGGATATTTTATGAAATACTGTGACATACTACTCACAGATTTTCATAAAAAATGAGGGCATAATAAAACATGTGCAGGATGTGTTTGTGTGTGTGTGTGGGGGGGATGTCCACTCCTTTGGATCCACCCATGCAAAAATGGGGGCATTTGTTTAGATACGAAGATTTCTTCTGGTAAATGGCAATCCAATCCTTGCGATGAATTATAAAAAACTGATTTGATGATTTGATTTGATGATTGACTCAAACACATGTTTAGATAATCAAACATAGTCAGCGTAAACTTGTAAATATTTTCTTAACCATAATTTTGAGCATTTGTTTTGGGTGCTCAAAAGAACCGCCACATTGAATTGGTTCTTTTGAATACTCACAACATATGTTTTGGTTGAGAAATAAGGAAATTATTTTTCTGTTACACACTCTTAACTAAAGTCCTGAAATTTATTATTTATTTAATTTATTAAAGGAGGAGGACCTCATAATTAATTTTCAACCTTAATTCATATTATCTGAGAAGTGAATGGGTGCTGTAGTTGAGTTGGTTGAGGCTAGACTAGGGTGAATCCAGTATTTTTATTAGGTCAATTCTTATATTTACACTTTATTTTCAATTATTTTCGTGGTATTCGTGAAGATTCGACGTGAAATAATTGAAATATGTCGCGTAAAAATGTTATTTATAAACATGCTCGGCCATGACGTTCAACAGCCATCGCAATGGAACATTATGTCGACCAATCATGTCACTTGTTTATTCGCGACGTCGCTAGACAACGCATCACACGCGGCAATTATCCTCAATTATCCTCATTGGCAAATGAGGATTGTTGCTTGATAACAGTTCATCTAAAGGAAGACAGCGTCATGTGAAAATATTTTAAAAATATATTTTAAAAGTGGGCATTACATAATCATAATAAGATATAGCCAGAACACCGAAAGAGACGAAGAGAAGATGAAATGTTTTGAAAGCTGCAGGTTGGTGAACAATTTTTCATCTTACATTTGTAAATATTTACTTTCCCATCATTTTTACATATGTTTTGGGTGCTCAAAAGAACCTTTTAATTGAGACGATTCTTTTGAGTACAGACAATGCCACAACATATGTTTTGGTTGAGAAATACGAAACATATTTTTTTTGTTACGCACTCTCAAATACCAACATTTTTACACTATAAAAGTGGTACCACTGCCTGAGGGCTATTCTAGGCAGATCAAAGGCTAATCTTTATAAAGTGATTATGACCTCCTTATAGGGTAAATAAAGTGGTCCCATGAAGGGTTTAGGTATATCGGATAAAATATTGACAATTACTTTAGTGAAAGCATTTTTTTATACAGGTAAGTCCACTCTTGGGGCCCCTTAAGTCCAGTGAGCTAATAAAATCGATGTTATCAGTCCCTTATCAGTAAATCATTTAATTACTTCTTATGGACACAAATATAGGCATTTAACTAAATTCCTGGAAATCTGCATGAAATTTATTGGGGTTGGGTTAAAATGTATCATTCTGAAAGATAAGCAGTGCGGTGGTGACACTGTTAAAAGTGATTTTCCTGTCCAGATGTTTTGGAAAATGATGACATAGTTAAAGATTAATACAGACTGTTGGTTTACCTTAGCAGTTTTACTGTTTGTTCTGGAGATATTGAAAAAAGGGAGAAAAAAGTTCTGAAAATGATCAGTCAACTGGTCATCTTCAGAGCTTTTTCCCAGTCCACTAGGCCTGATATCTGAAAAAAATCCTGTAAATCAACTAACAAAAAAAATCTGGCCTAGCCACGTGGCATATATCTTTTTGTTACAAAATGAAAAGTAATTTTCAGATATGGTTCAAAATATATATTTCGTTTTCATTTTATTACAAACAATTTATAATGTACTAATACTTATAATACAATGAATATAATCGAATGAAATGGAAACGTACTGCATATTTAGTTCTTCTCCTTGCGGATATGTCTTCATAAACAAGGCTATCGGCATCATAATTTTCGTAAAACATTTTCAAAATTTTATAGACGATACTATGATTTGATTTCTAAATTCCAAGTTGGACTTAAATCTCTCTTGCGCCAAGGACTTTCCGAACCTGATTTCTATGGTGACTTGGTGTATAAATTGAAGAAGAGTGTTGGCGCTAATAATTTTTCAGCGCAGTTCATTAAAATAATTTCTCATTATAAAAAGATTGGCTGTAACATTAACGTATTGCAACAGACAGCATGCTTGGTGGTCAACCCAATCACGGTTGGCAACTTTGCTTTCCTCTATAAGACAACAGACTCTATGATGGTTCCGACTTAAAGTCTTATGTTTTGATGAGATGGTAGGGGCCTGATGCTTTGGCTGGGGGTTTACCTGCTGGATTTCTTTTGCTCTGGTATTCAGTTTTATTTATTGTTGAGCCTTAATCTTTGCTTTATCTCCTTGTTGTATCATGATTTATATGTTTTAGGAGATGATGCATTGATAAGTTAGGGGTCTTTCATGCAAACCAAATATATATGTGTATTGTTCCACATCTGAATTAAGGGTGAGGTTGGTGCCGTTAAACTGGTTTAAGCCCTCCAGTAAAATATTTTACCGACCGTTCCAAGGCAGTACTTCTTTTGTGGATCTTTTATGTTTTTGTTCTGTCTTGTGTTTGCTATGTCTTTGTACGCGTCTGTTTATATGTGCTTTGTGGTAACCTGCTGGGAAAGGGCCGACCGCTTTGCTCTCGTTTGTCGTGTCTAACTGTAAGTTTATCACTTTCCCATTGGTATCCTGGGTCAGGTGTGGTACTTGATTGTATCGATTCCTGAATTTTGCACCCTTACTTACTTTGTTTATCTGAAATCCACTTCAGGATTAAGGGTGAAGATGGTGCAGTTTAACATGTTGAGCCCCCCATGTGAATTTTTAGGCTGCTTGCAGCCTTGTGGTATCACTTTTCAACCAATCAGGAATAGGCAGAAATTTGCATATATGAGTATCTGCTAGAATATCAAAGTTGCATTGGTTAATTACCAGACTGTCCATACAGGTTTGTTCCAGGTGACAACACTCACTGAAAATGAAGTCAATATCTGGGAGCAGTAAAAAGTACGTTTGCACTTTTCTTCTCAGAAAATTGTCAATGAATCTGAAAGTAGACTTTCTCAGAAAAATGTCAGCGAAACTGAAAATAGACTTTTATTTTTAGAAAAAAATCTATGTGTTACAGGTCACAGTCATGAAAAATCAGCATGTTAATAAAATTTTCTGACCACTATGTGTAATCCAATATTTTCATATCAGCATTTAAAATGTCGTCTGCACAAGACTTTAGTTACATTTAAAGCGGAGTCAATAATGTTTGCATTGTAACAGTATACAGAATGACCCTGTGTAACAAAGAGCAATACATGTAGGCCTAAAAAGAAATTCCACAATTGAAATGCAGTCGAATATCTTTTTTAAAGATATTTCTTGTTACTGACCGTTCGAAGGCGGTGTTTCTGTTATTTTTGTTATTTATGTTTCACGTTTGTCTTTATATTGTCTCTTGTCTCAGGCCTTCAGATTTATGGTGGGCCCGGGTCATTGTCCCATGATTTCAAAATATGGCCCATCACTTTCCAAGGCAGTGGGCCCAGTGGACCCATCCTTTTTAGTTGTGAATAAACCCCACTTTAATAAAAAAAATATTCATCTTACAGCGAGTCTACAAAAACCACAAAACAGAAAGTATATGTAGGTAGTCAATACAGTAAAACATGTCTTAAGCAGCCACCCAAAAGACAAAACAAAGATCTTAATAATAAATGGTAGCTTAATGAAGGTCAAAAGTATTGCAGAATGCTCCTCTTGGAGCATTCTGCAATACTATTGACCTGCATTAAGTGATAATTGGTCTCCTTTTTTCAGTGGACGCTTAAGACAGTTTTTACTGTATAATTAGCAGTCAATATACATATATGCATACAAGTGTCTGTGTCAGTGTGTAGGTAAAGTATACAACCCAAAAGTCAACTGTAGTTAGTTTGATATGCTTGGGCCCATCATTTCAGAAAATGACCCACCATCTTTTGCTCCATGGGTCACTTCGGCCCTCCAATCTTGAAAAGAATCTGAATCCCTGTTGTCTGTTACTTGCAGCCTCGTGATCACATATGCTGGGATCTAGCTTACCTCTTGGCTCTTGTGTGTAATGCTTCCTTTTGGTCTTGTCACTTTCACATTATCACTGTAGTCATACCACTACGGCATTTCGGGTCTCGTGACTTATTCCGGTGTTAAGGTAACTTTCTCATCTTGTTCAATTTCTGCATTTAATCGCAGATAAACGCCCAAAAATGCTAGGGTTCCGATTAATTTTTGTTCATTAAAGTCACATTGTATCTTTTAGCTTTAAAATCATATGAAAACTTTAACTCTTGATATCTAGGCATGAAATGACTAATTACGGTTTCGTCATCGTGGACAATTAATCAATGACGAAACCGTATATTTATGACTAAACCGTAATTGACAATTTTTTAATATAACTGTACAAAAACACATTTAAAATCTGATTTTATCTCCGTTTTGGCAAAACAACACCAAGGGTTTTTAACTAGATGATACAATCTCGAAGCAAACATATTCGAAAGTTCTCATTTTTGTCAGCCTTTATTTGAAGGTAATTTTACTATAACACCGGAGTGGGTGACGAGACCCAAATTGCCGTAGTGGAATGACTACAGTGATTATGGTGTCTCGGGTTAGGTGTGGTACTTGATTGTATCGATTCCTGACCTTTGCCTTCTTTTTTACTGTTTTGTAAACATATGTTGGCTAGCAGATTTCTATTGGTGAATGTTTTCACGATTATTCCTGAATTCAGGCTTTTGAGGCTGACTTTCATTAAAAATAGTAAGTGAGTATGATATGGAAACACCACAATCACAAACCGCAGACAACCCCATGGCACCACGAGGAAGAGCCACTCAACCATCACGAAACACCAGGAAGACAACTTAAGCAAAACAACCAGCTATCTCTTCTCCATCAAGATGATTGCAATACTAGACTTGTCATAAGGTAACGTACAACAAAACATAGAACAAATACGATATACTAAATTAAACGCATTCAAATAGCTTTTCTGAGTTTCTATAGGTTTATTTAAAGACATATGATTATTAAACTGAATTGTTAATATTATTTAGGCATACTACAACGTTCTAAGATCTAAATTCCACAAGTTCAGAATTTATAGAATTCTAAACTTTGTCCCATGGATTTCAACATAGGCTTTACCCTTTAAAATAAAATTCTTAAATAGTCATTTGCCGCTCTATTTTGCTTTGACAGACCCGTCAAATGTACAAAAAGCAAATTTTGTACAAATCAAATCAAACCATTCTGTATATCTCTTGGCAACATGAGGTACAGTAAATAATAATGGGTACAATATTATATACGAGGCAGAAATGAAACTACATGAAAACAAACATATTGCATGTATATAGTAATCGTACATTGTAATATACTCGAACATATAATGGCGTCTTATAAATATATAATTAGGCAGTGTTTACGACGTAGGTAGTGAATGTTTTTTTAGAGCAAAAGGTAATAGATAGATAGATAGATAGATAGATAGATAGATAGATAGATAGATAGATAGATAGATAGATAGATAGCAAACGCTCCAGTGTTGACGTATTTGCTCTCTCGTCGCCATAAAGCGTGGAAAGTCAAATTTCTGGGGGTCAAATACCCTTTTGAGATTCAGTGAAATAATTATTGTAAAATGGTAATTTGGGCAATATTTGACAAATATCTTGGGGCAGGTTAGAATGTTACATTATCTAGGTTTAAGTGTGGTTCAGTATTTGAGCTTTTTGATTTCTATGCTTTCTCCGAATAATGATATTGTTTTTAGGTTACATGTGGGGGTTACCTCCTATTGGAGATTTCCCTCTAGAGTATCCTCAAAAGTTATTTTGGGCAAATATATCCTCAAAGGTTATTTTAGGCAAATGCTATTCAGAAAGAAAGAACTCACGACACGACAAGGACACAAAATGCATCACATGTAATTATTATTCAGGTGTGACAGAGGCCCTGTTACTTAACAGAGTCACACTCTTACTTCTGAAGAGATATTAGTTACTGCAGCCTGAAGATACCGTTAATAGGCTGACAGCTATACTATTCATATACGGGGGTTTGGATGGGGAGGAGGGTCTGATATTTACTTAACATTAATAACTAAGCCCATTATTCACTTTCATTTAATTTTTTGCTTTTTCATTATGAAGAATTCCATTATTCTTTATAAAAAACGATATCTTATAATTTTATTTTTTTTTAAAATATAAGATTTAAACAATAGTTTATTGATCATAACGTAAAATCAAAGCATTCGGATGGCATATTCAGAAGTCAGGTATGGTTTTGAAAAGTATTTGTTGTTAATATGGATGGCTCAGTAGGTAGGGTCGCATGTAAGGGTATACATGTAAAAAGTACAACATTACAAAATGAGATCTGACATTAAGCTGTGAGCTTAATTATAATTTTCAGTTATAATTATATTTGGTTGATTAGTTATTCATTATAACTTATTATTTAGTATTCATTATTTTTTCAGCTATTCATTATAAAAACAAATTATTCTTATTTTAGGACCTTAATATTCTCTAATCATTATTTTTTTGCTCTATTTGAAATAAAGCCATTACTATAGTTCTGCAAGATCAAATGACCAAGTTTACATTTGCTTAATTGTAAATGTTAAAATCAAAGCATTCGGGTGGCATATTCAGAAGTCAGGTATGGTTTTGAAAAGTATTTGTTGTCTGTATGGATGGCTCAGTAGGTAGAATCGCCGCCAGCTTTTTTTCCATTATGCGCAGGGTTCGAATCACATCAATGCTTTCATTTCCTTTTCGTCATTTTTATTGTATAATATTTTCATATGTACCCTTTAAGCGTGTTTTTAACATTTATTCAGTGTCCCTTAAATGCGACATCAGCAAACACGAGAAAGCATATGCGAGATACTACAGAAATCATCAACTCAATAGGATATGGACTGTTTCATATTCAGCAACCGCATGCATCAACTCAATAGGATGTGGACTGTTTCATATTCAGCAACCGAAATGATAAGGAATTGATTTCGAACTATATTCAAACAATTGTATAAATAAATAAATAAATAAAAATATAAAAAACAAAACAAAAAATGATTATGAACTATATTCAAATAATTGTATAAACAAATGAATAAAAAAAACCCAAAAAACGAGGTACGGTGACAGGGTTCGAACTCCAAACTTCCATTACAGTGTACAAGCGATTCATCCACTATGCTGCTATAGTGCTACAGCGATATTCTGTCTTTGTTGACAGTCTGTGTTATTGTAAATATTTATCAATAACAAAGATATTTTTAGATAACTATTTATAGAATTATACAGATATTTTGATGCAAATAAAGAGTAAAATATCTAAACGTTTGTTAGTGCGTTTTCCTAGTGTACTGGATAGGGCACTAAACCATTATCCGTAAGGTTGATGGCTCGATCCCCATACAATGGTATTTTTTATATCATTTTTATTTTGAATGTAATTACAATTCACTTGCGCGCGCCTTTTTGCCTACGATCTTTTCTGATACAAGCATGTTAAACGTGCTTACACGCATTAAAATCCTTTTTAAAGGGGGGGATACATTTCGCTATTCTAGCTACTCTGTAGCCTAGTTGGCTGGTTAGAGCATGACCTAAATGCTTACCCCGAAGACAGATTTTCTATGGACGGGACCCATATTATATGATGGTGAAATTGTGTTTGGTTTACAAGAAGCACCCATATTTTGCCACAATTTAACATGTATGTTATTAACCATTTAAACCATTTTGAGCCTTAACGCCATAACACTTGCACCAGGTTGGATCTGTCTGCTGCTCATTGTGACCAAATTACTTCGGTTGTCGAGTATCGCGTTTGTAAAAGCAAACCGTGCAGACCTTGATGAAATGCCATATTCTTTCGAATATCACCTGGGTGTTCTTGTTAGCTGATGAGCAATTTAAGGAATACTTGGCACAATTGGATGAATTATTGTGCAAATATGATTAAAATATAGATAAAGATACAATAAATATAATATTACATGATAAAGATACAATAAATATAATATTACACAGTGAAGAATAAAAGATAAAGAGCGAAAAGATCATTCATTTACGGGGACTCGACCCCCCCCCCCCCCCCCTTACTAAACTAAAAATTTACATATTGACGCTCTGTTCTCCGAGTCGTTACCTACTGAGCTATCCTAGGTGATTACCAGTCAAATTCAAAATACCCACTTAAAGCCTAAGTGTGTGCAGCCACCCATTACAGGTAAACAGTTTCAATGTTTTGATTTCAATGTTTACAAACACGAAAATGTAAACATGGTCAATATATCGTGGTAGCACTATAATACCTCCTTGTGACTGGTATGTGCATACCATTTTAAATATACTAAAATACATATATTGTTCTAATAATGAGTTAAATATAACTTTGTCATTGGTATAAAAAATATTATTGTAAATACAGAATGTCAACATAACCAGCATAAAGCTGTAGGGTTCTAACTACTGTCGTGCCAACCAAGAGTTACAGTGACGTAACACTTTGTTTACAATTGCTAGGTTAAACGCTAACGTGTAAACTGCACTTGAACTAACGCGAATCGATAGATCGCTTGATAGGATAGGATTAATACACAAGTGATCTATCGATTATAAGTCCCTGATAACTTTGTAAACAAAACATGAAGTCACTGTCACTTTTGGTTGGTACGACAGTAATCATTAAACCCAATCCAGACCGTGAGGCAAAATGTTTGGGGATAGGGGTCTGAAAAATTGTTGGTAGGGTAGGCACTCATATTTTTTGAATTATTTTATTTTCTGAATAAAAAATATCATTTTATGCATTTTGAAAGGCATTTCACCTTCCAAAATGCATAAAATAATATTTTTCTTTTGAGGGCCTGAAGAAATCCTAGGTTTTATCAGTATATTTAGGTAGGGCAGGGTTACCCTAAACACAAGTATTTTTAATTGGCTTTGTATATATGTATTGCTAGATCATACTCACTTACTAGTTTTGATAATGTTGTTTATTTTCATGACTAACATTTGACAGGCCTCAGGGAAGTTGTTTGAACACGAAACTGTGAAGGACCCGGCAATTGATAATTTATTAGAAATATTTTTAAATCTTATAAACATTTATTAACATTTATGTTAACATATCAGAACATATTGTACAGTGAAAAAAAAACCCCATAAAAACCAGAAGTGTCCCTTAATGATAAATACTAAACAAAACAAAATCATTGTAAAGTTGTACCCCCTCTGATAAAACTTTCTGGATCGACACATGTTGTTTGCTGTTGCTCCCATTGAGTGTTTTTTGTTTTTTTTTGTGTTGGGTCCTTTTTATGATGAGGTTCTTGGTGTGACTTTTCTTTTCTAATTTAGTTCTGAGGTGTTTTTGCTTTACTTTAATTATGTTGTGTCTCTTCTACATGCTGTCATGGGTTGGTCGAAAAAAAATGGTACGGGCTATGTGAAAATGCATGGTTTCAATGGCAACCCCTTATATGATTCTCGAGAATATTCATAAATTATGCAAATTAGATGATATACATACCTGACTACAGGAATAAAGGCATTTGTCTAAGATTTAATATGACACCAATTTTTGTGCTCTAGGATATAGGATTGAATTTGCAGGCCTATCCCCATTCTCGAGAATCATATAAGGGGTTGCCATGGAAACAATGCATTTTCACATAACCCATACCAAATATTGTTTGAAGACAACTTTGTGTCGGGTTCAAGTGGTCCCAATGAACAAGTTGACACCCATGAAAAATTGTCCAGGCGGGGTGCAAGGTAACCAACTGAAAGCTGGGGTATGGGACCCTTTGATTGCGGGAAACCCCTTGATGAGAACTTTTGCAAACAGTGAAGACCCAGATAAAATGCAGCATAATGCTGCATTTCATCAGGGTCTACACTGTTTGTAATGGTAAAAAAGATATTCAGACAAATAATACAATACTTTTGGAAAATTATAACCTGGCCCCCTAGATATGTACAATGGACTATCCCAATCATATTGTATCAAACCAAAAGGAATAATCCATTAGTATACAAAGGGGTTAAGCCGGTCATACTTTTCAATGTGTCAATGTGTCGTACGTTTAGGGTAATGCCCTATCTGACATTCCTGGTTTAAAGTGGCAGTGTGTCATATAACGTCACAGGTGTTCTTTTTATTAGAAATGAGCCGTGGCATGAGATTTCCAGCAATGTGGTATGTGCGACCAGCAAAGCCTCAGATCAGCCTGCACATGCGCGCAGTCTGATCAGAGCCTTTGCTAATCGCTTGAATGTTCTATGAATGTTAAGCTACTGACTGAGCATCATTTGGAGTTTCTACGCTTAAAAGGAGGCTGCACAGGCTGTCTGAGTCTAGACTTGTCAAAATGCCACATTGTTGGAAATCACATGTCACGGCTCATTAATATCAGTTATCCTCAAATAGTATTCTGAGCCATATTGAAATGGGTCGATTGACCTTTCTTTGCTTAATTACTTTTAGTCATAACGCATAGCAATATTTTTTGTGGCCGTGTTCCTTGGCTGTACCAGTACTGGCCGGGCGGGTTTGACAATAATCAAACTGATTTTATTGAAGCTTTTTAACTCAACCTCCAGATATTTAGATGATTTACTTAATATTGATAATCCTTATTTTGAACAAATGGTAGGTCAGATATATCCCGCTGAACTTCAGTTAATTAAGGCGAATTCTTCTGATACTGAAGCTCCGTTTTTGGACTTGAACTTGTCAATAACAAATGGCAAAGTTTCTTCTAAAATTTATGATAAACGGGATGATTTTAATTTTGAAATAGTAAATTTCCCCTTTCTTGATGGAGATGTTCCTCGCTCTCCTTCCTACGGTGTATATATTTCTCAGCTTATTCGTTTTGCTAGAGTGTGTTCTAATGTTGATGACTTCAACAACAGAAACTTATTTTTAACTGCTAAGTTATTTAAGCAAGGCTATAGATATCACAAAATTCGAAAAGCTTTTTCTAAATTCTACCACAGGCACTCAGAGTTAATTGTTAAATACAACATTGGGTTAAAGACTCTTCTGCAACAAGTCATATCAGAACCTATATTTTATGGTGATTTAGTTTATAAATTCAAACGTATTGTTGGAAAACCTAATTTTAGTGATCAATTCAAAAAGATAGTAAAACGTTATATAAGGGTTGGATATAACTTGGATATCATGCGACAGTCAGCATGCCTAGTTTTAAACCCAATCACGGTTTATAGCTATGGTTTCTTCTTTAATTGCACGACGGTGGGTCAGGCCTCAGACTCTGACGTAAAGCTTTAATCGGTGGGTTGGTGCCTGATGCTTATCTGTAGCTGGACCCACCGTGGCTCAACTTGAGGTTTTCTTTAGCTCTGACTATCTGTGAGTCATGAGCCCT
The DNA here is from genome assembly GCA_964019695.1 of Loripinus fragilis. Classification (NCBI taxonomy): domain Eukaryota; kingdom Metazoa; phylum Mollusca; class Bivalvia; order Lucinida; family Lucinidae; genus Loripinus; species Loripinus fragilis. The sequence goes on from OZ026531.1 coordinate 53,771,068, forward strand.
TTTCTTTGTTTCATCATGGTGTGTTAATTTGATTAGAGTGTTTCTCCATGATGATACATTGCATTAGTTAGATGGCCTCCATGCGAGCTGAACATTTCTTGTACTTCAACAACAGCAAAATCTAGGGCTAAGATTTGGTACCAGTAAAATGCATTTAAGCCCCCCCCCCCCCCCCCCCCCCCCGGTGGCTTAGGCTGCTGTCCGTTCTAAGGCGGTGATTCTGTTCTTGTTGACTTTTTATTTATTGTTACTCCCATTGTGGGAGTCTGTAATTGTTCTATGTTTTGTTTTGCGTTACTTTATGTTCATTCTAGCATTGCAATCATCTTGATGGGGAAGAGAGAGCTGGTTGCTTTGCTGAATTTGTCTTCCTGGTGTCTCATGATGGTTGAGCGGCTCTTCCTCGCGGTGCCACGAGGTTGTCTGCAATTTGTGATTGTGGTATTTCCTGATCACACTCACTTACTATTTATGGTTTTTGTTATTCTATGTCAAGTCAACCGGCAGTGTTTCTGGTTTTAAAGCGTCTCAGGCAACGGCTTAAAGTCTCATCCGACAGACTGGGAGAAGCCGGGAATCGAACCTGCGACCCCTGGTTTACAAGACATAGGTTTATCCCCTACACCACAGCGGTTTCTCATAACGCATAGAAATACTTTACAAACTTATAAAAAAGGCAATAACGTTTCAGTTTATAAGTGATATAAGTCCATATAGAACTATTTCCGAATTGTTATATCTGTCTAGAAGATAAACACGGAGCAGTACATGTACCTCACTATGACGGAGAGTGCTCATAAGATCTATTACAGATGCTTATCACAGAACGGGTTTCTCAATAGGAGTGATATAATATGTGTTATATAATATGAAAATGCTTCGTCCAGAATATTTCTGCTGCATGCACTTGTCGCCTAAAACTGAGTGATCTTACTGCTATATACTTTCAATGTGCCAATCACAAAACAAGAGGCGGGATAAAACTGTTTTGTTCAACCTTTGTAAATATACTACTATGCTAAGTAAGTCAGGGTACAAAGATCAGGAATCGATACAATCAAGTACCACATCTGACCCAGGATACCAATGGGAAAGTGACAAACTCACAGTTGGACACCACAAACGAAAGCCAAGAGGTCAGCCCTTTCCCAGCAGGTGAACACAAGGCACATATAAACAGACGCTCACAAAGGCATAGCAAACACAAGACAGAAAAACATAAACTATTCACAAAAGAAGTACCGCCTTGGAACGGTAAGTAAAATGTTTTACTGGAGGGCTTAAACTGGTTAAACGGCGCCAACCTCACCCTTAATTCAGATGTGGATCAAGGCACATAGATATTTGGTTTGCATTAAAGACCCCTTAACTTATCAATGCATCATCTCCCAGAACACACAAATCAAGATATAACAAGGAGAAGAAGCAAAGATAAGGACTAAACAGTAAATAAAACTGAATACCAGAGCAAAAGAAATCCAGCAGGTAAACCCTGGTGGGCCCAACAAACAGCAAAAGTATCAGGCCCCTACCATCTCATCAATAGATAAGTCTTTAGATCAGAACGGTCATAGAGTCTGAAGTCTGACCCACCGGCGTGCAATTAAAGAGGAAAGCAAAGTTGCCAACCGTGATTGGGTTGACCACCAAGCATGCAGTTTGTTGCAATACATTAATGTTATAGCCAATCTTTTTATAATGGGAAATAATTTTAATGAACTAGGCTGAAAAATATTAGAACCAACAATCTTCTTCAAGTTTCATGCTGAAAGCACACCTGTTATGGAAAGTGTCTATGGAGTCTACTTTTAGTAACTTATGTTGAATGGGAAAAACCAGCAGCCCATGTAATATGTAGTTTTGTGGACTCGAGTGGATAGGCATCTGGGCCAATCAAAATATGTCTATTTATAGGTTATATAAGAATGAATATTATCTTATTTTTGCAGAGGAACATAATTATTTTAAAATAAAAGATGTCAAGTTCGTTTGTTATATGGTTTTGTGATAAAGGCAATTTGTCCAGAGAATGATTTGAGGGGGGTTTTGAAAAATATCCAAACATAATATATTGTGCCGCAAAAATATTTTTGAATAGGGTCCCTAATAGCACTATGGTAAACTATTGCACTTTTAATCAATGAGTCAAATTTATTAACTGTATTTACTTGGTTAAATAACAAGTTACTATTTTTCTCACTTGCTAAAAGTCTTAATCAACTCACTCATCTACTGAAAATAAATGTAGAACACTTAATTTTGCAGTTATTGTATAAGTAATTCAATTAGCATTTCGCGACTGTGAAGCATAGGTTGAGTGATCAAAACTTATCATCTGTCTGGTTTCATATAAGGTTTTCTCACGAACAGTGTAGAACCCGACCAGACTCTATTCTGTTTACCCTGCAGCTGATGTTACGTTGTATGACATGGTAGATATGATAGCGGCTTGTTTTCACATGCTAAAAAATAGCAAGTGATAACGATTACTACTTGGTAGTAAACAGTTGTGGAGAATACAGCAAGCATTTAGCAAGCTCGAAAGAGCTATCTTTGATACATGAAAAACAACATTTATTCGAAATGCAATTTAAATTTTAGGTTTCAGTGTGTCATATAATGATTCAAGTATGTTTTGAAGCATATGTATAGTAAAATCCAGTCTAGACAACATTAAAATCAGTGTGGTTATACTGACAAAGTAAGTGAGTATGACGAGGAAATACCACAATCACACACTACAGACTAACCCACGGCACCAAGAGTCAGAAACACGGGACAGTAACAGTCACATGCTAGCAAGAAGAAAATTATTTTAAAAGTACATGTTTTTGGTTATGGATACTACTGTATGGAGAAATCTATACATGTTTTTTTTATTTCTTTTTTTTCTTATTGTGTATGTATGTCAAATCATTATTATTCAATCATTGTGTGGATGATATCCTCCTTTAATTGTTTGCCCTTCATGGGCCCTTAATTGGAATAAACATTTGATTTGATTTGATTAAGAATGTTTGCAAACTTTGATAGGACACTAAATACTGCAAAACATTAGGACCAGACCCAAAACCCCCACAAACAATGGGAGTACCAATAATAAGCTAAATACCACACCTGATACAGGACACCACATTGAAAAGTAACAAACACACATAAAAATATCACGTACAAGAGAGCCAAGAGGTCAGCCCTTTCCCAGCAGGTGACCACAAGGCTGCAAAGAACAGACAAGACAGTATGACACTCCTACGACTAGAGTAAGTAAATCAGGCTTTCATAGCAGCCTAAAGGAGTTCTATAAATAGCACAGACCCAAGTCCTATGAGTGATGACACGAAACACAAATAACAAAACGGATACATTGTAGTTCCCTTAAACTAAATGCTTCGTTAGCAAATATGACGTACTCTGAGTGTCTACGGCAGAAAGTTAGAAATGCTTAACGAGTATGTGATCTATAATAACCATGTTTAGAAGTCAATTTATGGTTTCAAACAACATTCAAGTTTTTACCCATGGGACAAACGACCAGAGTTTAAAATGTGGGAGGAGCTACCAAAATCAGTGTTTGTTTTTGTGATATCCATCAATATGATAGCAACACTCTCAGTTGTTTATTTAACAGTCCGTATCCTGCATTGTGACAATGAATTTTTACAAATGTACCAGCAAGCTTGATTTTAAGGTTGAGCCAGCAATTACTTTATTTCAACATTCAAATACACTTCAGACTAGATTGTTTGGAAGACAACGTTACAAAGGAGCAGCCTAGCCTGGGTCCATATTGTTTGTAATAAAATCAACAGTAAGCTACATAAGAACATCAACAGACTAAAGGGAAGCAGAATAATGGTTCATTAGAAAAACAGTTAAATTGTGCTAACTGCATAACAGTAATCTTAATATGTGTGGTTTGTAAAACAAATGTGTAAGCTTTAAACCAAATTAGGTGGCAGCTGAACTGCCACCCTACAGGCTCCAAAGAAAAATGGCGGGCATTTGACAGGTTAAAAGGGTGCGGGAAATATTTTCATTTTATTTTGTGTATGTTTATTGATTGTAAAACGTGGCACATGTCGTAAAATACGCTGTATCGATTTGCACTTACTTTAAGCCACTTGATTTCAAAATGAAGAAAATACCCTTTCAATTTTGAGGTAAAGGCATCGTGTCCTAAACTTTTCGTATCTACTGTAGCGTCTGTTCTAAGGCGGTGAATAAACAGTTAAACCTGTGTAAAACGGCCACACAAAAATAGACAAAACAATGGTCTTAATGACAAACGGTAGTTTAATGAAGGTCAAAAGTATTGCAGAATGCTCCAAGAGGAGCATTCTGTAATACTTTTGATCTACATTTAGCGATGATTTGTCTTTGAAACTTATTTTTTAGAGTAGCCGTTGTACACAGGTTTAACTGTATAAGTGTTAGTAAATGAGTTTGCTGATGCTCCCATTATTGCCATCTTTTTAGAAAGATGGCATGTATAATTGACTAAGTTTGCAACCAGTCTGATCAGAGCCTTTGCTAATCGCTTGACTATATTCAACTGGTGAACATTATTTGGAGCTTCTAAGCTTGAAGGAGGCTGCACAGGCTGAGTCTACACTTGTCAAACTGCGACATTGTTGGAAATCACATATAAGACTCTAGTGCGTGTCATGTTAACCTAGACGTTTCAAAAGCCGTTATCCTTAGGGCACGATGTTACAATCGATATGGAGAGTCTTAAAGGTTATATCATTTGCAACCATTTGCTTACTAGTGTCGTAAAATCATCGTTAATACTTCCCTACCCATCAGTTTTAACAACTATATCATGTGTTGACTCAAATGGTTTTCTTTGCACGCTGTATTTTGTGATGGCATCTTATCACGTGATTATCTCGTTACGCACTAGCTGTCGAGTGAGCCATAGGTTTAGATAAACACAATTTTGAGATTAAAAATGTAAATATTTTCTAATCCATCAGTTTGAACATATGTTTTGGGTGCTCAACAGAACCGTCTCATTGAGACGGTTCTTTTGAGTACCCACAACATATGTTTTGGTTGAGAAATAAGAAAATAAGTTTTTGTTACACGCTCTTAACTAAAATCCTTCCTATCATAACGCCAGGCCTGATCTTGATTCAAACTGTTTGACACTGTCACACACTAGTGGTATTCCTTAGCGAATTTTCAGAAAAAACAAATCAGCCTTGCAAAATTACTTAGTTTTGTTTGTTTGTTTGTTTTGTTGCTTTACGTCCCAAGTCAACAGCTATGGTCATTGCGGGACGGTCAGTTCACCTAACCACACTTTTTCCCGGGCAGGCTTGAACAAGTGTTAACCAGTAATTCGTGCACATACTTTCGCTTGTAACTGACAACAACCCTTCTTGAATGAATCAGCGGAAGGGAGGAGAATGACCGTAGAAATTATTTCATGATCAATCTCCACGAAAGTATGGGACCGGGCCGGGATCGAACTCGCGACCCCTGGAATTGCAGTCATAAAAAAAAAAAAATACTTAGTAGACAAAGAGCTAAAAGTGTACAATACTGATTATAAAATACAGCTGCTGCACATGATGTACATCCGGGGCCTGAGTTTGATTGGGCCCAGGAGATATTTGCTTACAAATTGCGTCTAAAGGCTTCATTGGTACTATCACATGAGTGTGGACACTGGATATCTTCAATCACCTGACCAAGAGCCATAGTTTTCAAATTTTAATATATTAATTTATCTTTGATGTGTATGTTATATTATTATTGTAATAGTTTAACTGGTAGAGATGTATTCCTGCAACAGTAGCACATATTTAATAAGTTTATTGTCCCCTTTGGTGCACTGCCACTTGTACACAAAGGCGGACACTAATGACCAGATTAGCCATGACACAATTATTGACTTAAATGAGGTAGACATGAGGAATTATCTACCCAAAAAAGTGATAATTCACCGAGGCCGTTTGGCCGAGGTGAATATCACTTTTAAGGGTAGGTAAATCCTTATGTCTACCGAAATTGAAGTCAATAACTGTTTTGTTATATGACTTTTCAACTAAGAATGAAAATTTTCTATTTTCCTTTTTGTTGTTGAAGTCCTAGCTGTTCAACATTCAACCTAAGGACTTCCTCAAAAGTTGTATCACCTATTATTAAAAAGTTTTAATGTAGTATTTTGCATTTTGAAATGTATGTTTATTCTCTCAATGTGGAATGCAAAATTTAATAATAAAATTTTTGTTTAAGATCTTGTGTATTGAAAGTAAGATAAATGAACTAACAAAACTAAACAAAACTGTTGTTAAAATTCATGAAAGTCTTTAATTGACCTTTTGGGATGTGAAACAGCAAATCATGTCAATTTCATGCAGCACATGCTAGTTTTATACTCATCATGCTATTTTTAGCTCTCCAGAGGGTGATATTGGAAAAGAGTCAAAAATATTAACTTATGGAAACTAGTTTGAGGTGCTTTTCATGCAATATTAACTTGTAGGCCAGTTAATACCATCTGCTTACAGGTAGACATAGATATTTATGAAGACAAATTTAGCCAATCAGGAGACAGGACATCTCTCCAGTCATATAGCATTGTCCTTGATCTACTGATAGATGCATTGACAATTGATTGTCTGTTTAATATTTTATTTTACACTTTAGATGTTTTTAAAAATATAATTTGGTTGTGCTACTGTTTATAGAAATAATACACATGTGAAGAGAATTAATTAATTAACAACATGAAGCATGTTTAAAAATATTTTGTTTTCTAAGTCAGAAAAAAATGTATATTAATTTTGAGCTGGTAATTAAATATATTATGTTTTTTCTTCTGCTTCCTTTTTAAATTAATAATAATATGAAATAATGATAATTAAATCGTTTTATCATATGACGTCGCGTCTGGGAGTGAAATAACGCCATGCAATAAAATCGATAAACCACTAGTGGTTTATAGATTTACGGGAAACGTTAGGACGTCCATAACAACGTTGCGTACATAATGACAAAATCATAACGTTTTTACACCCAAAATAAGATTTCAAAGTATTAGTCATATGATAAATGGAATCTAACATTCGTGCTCTTGTATTATTGAATTTATTAAACTCGTTGCGAAAAAGAGATAAAATGCTTGGCAAGCCTCGCATTTTATCTCTTTTCCCCAACTCGTTTAATAAATTCAATAAAACATGAGCACTCATGTAAGATCCTCTATTTCTTTAATGAATTGAAAAGGTTGATGATAAGCGTTATCCTTATCTGACTGCAGTTTACATTTTCCAACAATTCGATAGATAAGCAAAGTCCCTGTTTAGACTGTACTTCATTGAATAAGTTCTTAAAAGGGTATCCCTTGGAAGCAAAGACTGTACCAAAGAACAGAAACTAGAGTGTGCATATTTCCTGGGCCAGACTAGCTAGTTTCTGCCATTTAGGCTTCATCAGTGACCCTCTAACAGTTTCAAAGTTCCACAATGAAACTCATGATCCCAAAGGACAAGAAAATAAGAAGTCTGATTAGATACTTAACTGATCACTATAATTTTCACACATAGTGTGGAAATTGAAGTGCGTGTCATGTTAAGCTACACGTTATAAAAGGCTTGATCATACTCATTTATAAATATAACATACACAATAAGGTTAATATCTATCATCAACCTTTTCAGTTCATTAAAGAAAAAAATATTATTATTATCAATATTTCTATTTAAAGTCTAAGAAGAATAACAAGAAAATCAATTATTTAATCATGACCTCAAAATTTCTTATGCACTTTTCTCTGAGAAAAAAAATATTGTAAACATGTTTTGTGTTGTTAATAAATTTCTCTTTATAACAAGTGTAACAATACATTGTACTCGCAAATTATACACAAAGTTATGTGTGTATGTTCAATTCAGGAAGTTGTTTTATCAAAAGTTAGTATAATAACATGAAATTTTGTTCCAAAATTCTAATAGCATTAAAAGTATGTGCTTCAGTTATTCATGCAGGCATTCTTCTACTTATCCATATATTAAATATTTTGTAGGTCATTTTTGTCTTAGCCCCATAAGATTTTCTTGGTATTTTTTTCTTATCTCTATATCAATTTCTTGATCATTTTTTTCTTATCCCTTTAATATTTTCTTGGTCATTTTTTATCCCTTTAATATTTTCTTGGTCATTTTTTTTATCCCTTTAATATTTTCTTGGTCATTTTTTATACCATTAATATTTCTTGATCATTTTTTTTATCTCTATAATATTTTCTTGGTCCTTTTTCTTATCCCTTTAATATTTTCTTGGTCATTTTTTTTATCTCTATAATATTTTCTTGGTCATATTTCTTATCCCTTTAGTATTTTCTTGGTCATTTTTTTTTATCTCTATAATATTTTCTTGGTCATTTTTCTTATCCCTTTAATATTTTCTTGGTCATTTTTTTATCTCTATAATATTTTCTTGGTCATATGTCTTATCCCTTTAGTATTTTCTTGGTCATTTTTTTATCTCTATAATATTTTCTTGGTCATTTTTCTTATCCCTTTAATATTTTCTTGGTCATTTTTTTTTTATCTCTATAATATTTTCTTGGTCATTTTTCTTATCCCTTTAATATTTTCTTGGTCATTTTTTATCTCTATTATATTTTCTTTGACATTTTTTTGTATCCCTATAATATTTTGGTGGTTAATTTTTTCAAATCTTTTTGATACTTCCCTTTTTGGTCATTTTTTCTTATCCCTATAATATTTTCTTGGTCATTTTTTTTCTAATCCCTATGATATTTCGCCCCTTAGAGGCAGAAGGGGCTTTGTGCACTTTTCATACTTTTGAGAAAAGCGCGTTTAAAGATTTGCTGTCCGTTCTAAGGCGGTGGTTATGTCGTTGTTGACTTTTTGTTTATTGTTACTCCCTTGTGGGAGTCTGTAACTGCTCTATGTTTTGTCGTACGTTACTTTATGTCCATTTTAGTATTGCAATCATTTTGATGAAGAAGAGAGAGCTGGTTGCTTTGCTTAATTTGTCTTCCTGGTGTCCCGTGATGGTTGAGCGGCTCTTCCTCGCGATGCCATGGGGTGGTTGGATTTGTGGTTGTTGTATTTCCTGATCATACTCACTTACTACTTTTGCAGCCTCCTGAAAAATCAGGTTTGCAATATAAATGTTTGGTGTTGATATTGAAAATAGTGTATGAGTGTATAGTTTCAAATGAAACTAGTTTAAAACAATTTAGATAATTTAGATTAGAAATAAAGAGCTATTCCCCTTTTTGGAGATAATTCTTTTTACCTTATGGCAAATTCTCAATTCTTTGGGATGAAAAGGCGTCCTATGTCACATAGCACCTTTTGTAGCCAATGGCATTAAGGTCATGTGTTGATTGAAAAGGTGCTATTTGACAAATGACACCTTTTGTCAAAACTAAGTTATATTCTATCTTTTAAGAAAAATGTGCTATCTGTCAAATGGTACCTTTTGTCACCAAATAATGTATTGCTCTGATCATTTTGGTTAAAGCAAAAGGTGCTATTGTTAGTTATGTAAGATTGTGACATATGTATATATGAATGTGTCATCTATATATACGAATATGTAAATATATGTATTTTCAAGGTAAAAAATAGTAAATGAGTATGATCAGGAAATACCACAATCACAAACTGCAGACAACCCCGTGGCACCGTGAGGAAGAGCCGCTCAACCATCACGAGACACCAGGAAGACAAATTAAGCAAAGCAATCAGCTCTCTCTTCCCCATCAAGATGATTGCAATACTAAAATGGACATAGAGTAACGTACAACAAAACATAGAACAATTACAGACTCCCACAATGGGAGTAACAATAAACAGAAAGTCAACAACAACAGAACCACCGCCTTAGAACGGACAGCAGCCTAAGCCACCGGGGGGTTTAAATGCATTTTACTGGTACCAAATCTTCGCCCTAGATTCTGCTGTTGTTGAAGTACAAAAAATGTTCAGCTCGCATGGAGGCCATCTAACTAATGCAATGTATCATCATGGAAAAACACTCTAATCAAATTACTACACCATGATGAAACAAAGAAAAGGGCTCATGACTCACAGATAGTCAGAGCTAAAGAAAACCTCAAGTTGAGCCACGGTGGGTCCAGCTACAGATAAGCATCAGGCACCAACCCACCGATTAAAGCTTTACGTCAGAGCCGTCATAGAGTCTGAGGCCCGACCCACCGCCGTGCAATTAAAGAGGAAACCATAGCTATAAACCGTGATTGGGTTTACAACTAGGCATGCAGATTGTCGCATGATATCCAAGTTATATCCAACCCTTATATAACGTTTAACTATCTTTTTGAATTGATCACTAAAATTAGGTTTTCCAACAATTCGTTTGAATTTATAGACTAAATCACCATAAAATATAGGTTCTGATATGCCTTGTTGCAGAAGAGTTTTTAACCCAATGTTGTATTTAACAATTAACTCTGAGTGTCTGTGGTAGAATTTAGAAAATGCTTTTCGAATTTTATGATATCTATAACCTTGTTTTAATAATTTAGCAGTTAAAAATAAGTTTCTGTTGTTGAAGTCATCAACATTAGAACATACTCTAGCAAAGCGAATAAGCTGAGAAATATATACACCATAGGAAGGAGAGCGAGGAACATCTCCATCAAGAAAGGGGAAATTTACTATTTCAAAATTAAAATCATCCCGTTTATCATAAATTTTAGAAGAAACTCTGCCATTTGTTATTGACAAGTTCAAGTCCAAAAACGGAGCTTCAGTATCAGACGAATTCGCCTTAATTAACTGAAGTTCAGTGGGATATATCTGACCTACCATTTGTTCAAAATAAGGATTATCAATATTAAGTAAGTCATCTAAATATCTGGAGGTAGAGTTAAAAGCTTCAACAACATCAGATTGATTATTGTCTGACAGAGATAACATAAAGTCTCTAACATAAAGACTGTTACATTCTACATGTAAGAATGCGACATTTCTATGTAAAATTAGACATATCTATGAAAGAATGTGCAGCTATCTCAACACTGAAACGAATTTATGAGTAGCCACTTTTCAATTTCATTTTCCTTACTTAGCGCTAATGAAATTGAAATGAATTTTTGCCCAAATATGTGCATTTCATTGGACTAAAGTTAAGTGTTGCATTGGAAGAACTTTTCTTATACTTTACATTATTTGGGTTCAAAAAAGCAAAAATAAGTTTTTTGAAGAAAATAAGGGTTTTGCGTTCAGTTTGTTTCGAATCGAAGTACAGGTGATTTCATACCCGTCTAGCTGACTTGAAAAACACCAAATCTCAAAATTTTTGCTTATTAATATTTTTTTTCATGATTTTTTGAAAAAAAACCCTCATTTTCCACATTTTCCGATTGTTCGAAAATAATCAGCTACAAATACTAAAATCATTGTATGCATTTTATTTAATGTAAGCATGTTAGACCAAGCACAACACAGCTTGATCAGCCCATTTTTTAACAGTTATTCTTTCAAGACTGGTGTCCACTTCCGGTTTTAACGTGAAACTTTAAAGGTCATTTAAATGGCATATGCCAAAGATATTTTTGATGATTTAAATCAAACAGTGAAGCCTGTTCATAATAAATAATCGCTGAAAATTTCAATGCCGTGCCACAGATAATAAAGTAAACAGAGCAATGCAAAGATGGTATGCAAATTGCATGGTTAAAGCTAAAACTCTTTGATTAAGCTGCTGACAGGGGCTGTCTTCATGTTAACGTAAAAGAGAAACAAAGAGTACAAGTGTCACAAAACTTTTGATTCTTTTTCATCTTATATCACAGCAGTTATAAGATTGAATCTATACACATTATCATGATAGTAACTTGATCTGGCGTACTGTATCACGTCGAGTGGATGAGTTCATACCATCGGATCACCCGAGACGCGTAGCGTCGAGGGTGATCCAATGGTATGGTCTCATCCACGAGACGTGATACTGTACGCCAGATCAAGTTACTATTATGATAATATGTTTATTATATGTCCTTTTTCTGACATTCTTTCTGATTTTGAAACCTGTTTTAGTCTTTAATCCCGAAAAATTGCGGGAACGTTTGCCATAACGTTACGTTTCTTGACGTCACGTCAACATGTTTTCCGTCTCTGGTTCCATGTTTGCAATTTACTTTACGTAACGTCGCCGGAAAAGCAGGTAACCGACGTTAGCCTCGTTTTAAAGGATAGTGATATGGATTCAGAAAACCTCAGTTCGTTGATCCGGCTTTCTGTATCAGATGGCCAGAAAACAGACAGTTCTAAAGCCATATCAGTTATAGGTATATAATAAAATTTAAAAATGTAAGGATAACATATCTGAGGATTATTTTATATCACAGTAACGAGTGTGACTTTTTGAAACGAAGGTACCTTATTCTGACTTCGTCTGTGCAAGATCTACCAGTCATTTTGAAATGGCATAATTTTCAGAGCCTCGAAAAAGCCTTGAATTTTTTATGGAATTAAAATTTTGTAACATAGATGTTTACTTTCTGAACAGACGCAAAAAATGTGTAGGTGGCTACTTATAACTTCGGTTCATTTTATATAAGAATGCACTATCTTTATGTACGAATATGACATCTCTGTGTAAGAGTGTGAAATCTCTATTTAAAATGTTATGCCTCTGTGTAAAAATGAAACACATCTTAAAATATGACAACCCTTTGTAAGAACTAGACATCTTTATGTAAGAAAGTGACATCACTGTTTGCCATATGACATCTCTATGTAAGAAAGCTAATCTCTGGTTGAAAATGCAACATCTCTATTTAACCATGTACAACTCTCTTTATAAGAATTAGACATGTTAATGTAATAATGTAAATATATAATGTAAACTAGTGAGTATGATCAGGAAAATAGTAAGTGAGTATGATCAGGTAATACCACAATCACAAACCGCAGACAACCCCATGGCACCGCGAGGAAGAGCCGCTCAACCATCACGAGACACCAGGAAGACAAATTAAGCAAAGCAACCAGCTCTATCTTCCCCATCAAGATGATTGCAATATTAGAATGGACAAAAAGTAACGTACAACAAAACATAGAACAATTACAGACTCCCTTTATGGGAGTAATAATAAACAAAAAGTCAACACCAACAGAACCACGGCCTTAGAACGGACAGCAGCCTAAGCCACTGGGGGCTTAAATGCATTTTACAGGTACCAAATCTTCGCCCTGGATTCTGCTGTTGTTGAAGTACAAGAAATGTTCAGCTCGCATGGAGGCCATCTAACTAATGCAATGTATCATCATGGAGAAACACTTTAATCAAATTAACGCACAATGATGAAACAAAAAATGGGCCATGACTCACAGATAGTCAAAGCTAAAGAAAACCTCAAGTTGAGCGACAGTGGGTCCAGCTACAGATAAACATCAGGCAACAACCCACCAATTAAAGCTTTACGTCAGAGCCGTCATAGAGTCTGAGGCCTGATACCACAAATGCAAGCTGCAGACAACCCCATTACCGCAAGGAAGAGCCACACAACAATCATGAGTCACCAGGAAGACTAACTAAGCTAAGCAACCACTCTCTCTTCCCAATCAAGATGATTGCAAAACTAGAATGTACATAAAGTAACGTACCAAAAAACATAGAACACATGTTAATACATACTCCAACAATGAACCACGGCCTTAAGACAGCAGCCTAAGCCACGGGGGGGGGGGGGCTTAAATGCTGTTGTTGAAGTACAAGAAATGTTCAGGTCGCAAGTACCATCTTTATGTAAGAATGTGTCATCTTTATATAAGATTGTGTCATCTGTATGTTAGAGCATATTGCATCACTGTAATATGACAATGTGTTATCTCAACATTTAAGAATACAACAGCTTTATAAAAATTGTGACAAGTCTATGTAAGAATGTAACATGTCTATGAAGAATGTATGTAAGAATGTGACATTTGTACATATGAATGTGACATCTCTAAGTAAGAATAACTATAATATTTGTATGCAGGAGTGTGATATCATATTGCAATAATGTGGCATATCTAGGTAAGAATGTAACAATGCCACATATGTATGTAAGAATGTGACAGCTCTTTGTAGGAATTTGACATCTATATGTAGATATAAGACATCTGTATGTAAGGATGTGATATTTCTTTGTAAGACTATGATATTTCTTTAAATTTCTTGATTTCATGATTTGATTTTTTGATGAGTAAAGATATTAAATGCCGTTCCTTACAAATCTCAAAGGTTATAAAAGCCAGAAATTGAAAAAAAAAAATTTCGACAGTAATGAAAACAGTTTTAAAATAAAATTGGAGAAAATAAAGCACGGTTATTTATCAAAACAATTAATGTATTCCTTCAAATCCAAGGTGGACACCACTACGCATTCCTATCTACCTTGATAAGTCCTCATGTTAACCGCAGAAGAACATTTCAGTTTTCTTATGTAAGAATGTGTTACCCCTATGGAATAATGTGAGTTCTGTATGTAAGAATGTGGCATCTCTATGCAAGATGATATGACATTACTTTATATGACTGACATTACTATATATGACTGTGACATCTCTCTATTTAAGATATCTCTTTGTAAGAATACAACATATGTATGTCAGAATGTGACATATATAATATGTAGGAATCTCTTATTTGTCTGTAAGGATGTGACTTTGTTATGTAAAATTGTGACATCTGTATATAATAATGTGACTCCTGTAATGTAAGAATGTGACATGTATGTAAGTTTGCGACATATCTATGTAAGAATATAACATCTCTATGAAAGGATGTGATATCTGCATGTAAGAAAGTTACATATATATGTACAAATCGACATTTTATACAAGATTAAGTTATGTGTTAAATGACAAATAGTACCTATTTCAAAACAAAGAAAAAGGCGCTGTCTGTCAAATGGTACATTTTGTCACCCAACACTGTATTGATGTAATCATTTTCGTAAATGCAAAAGGTGTTATTTGTCATGTAACACCTTTTAACTCTAAATAACTTTAATAAAAGCAGCACTTTACTTCAAACTAAAAGTTGTTATGTGACACAAAGCACCTTCTGCTGCAAATAGGACAGCAAATAACTCATAGATATGCACATAGCCCCAAATGAAATTTTGTTACCATAATTTGTGTTTAAGGAATACAGCCATGATAATTTGTGAGATGATAGATACTATGTAAAGAATCGTAAAAGCTACAATACCTCAATTTTGTTGAAAATGTTAGATAGCACCTTCTACCACTAAGGGGGCGATTTTCTTGGTCATTTTTTTTCTAATCCCTATAATATTTTTTTTGGTCATTTTTTTCTTATCCCTACAAAATTTTCTTGGTCATTTTTTTTTCTTATCTCTTATATTTTCTTGGGCTTTTTTTCGTATCCTGTTAATATTTCCTTGATCGATTTTTTTTCTAATCCCTATAATATTTTCTTGGTCATTTTGTCTTATCCCTATAATATTTTCTTGGCCATTTTTCGCATCCTGGTAGTATTTCCTTGGTCATTTTTTCATATCCCTATGATATTATCTTGGTCATTTTATCTATCCCTTTAATATTTTCTTGGTCACTTTTTCTTATCAGTAGTATATTTTCTTGATTATTTTTTCTTATCCCTGTTATTTTTTCTTATCCCTATAATATTTTCTTGACCTTATTTTCTTATCCCTATAATATTTTCTTGGTCATATTTTCTTATCCCATTAATATTTCTTTGTATTTTTTTCTTATCCATATTATATTTTCTTGGTTATTTTTTTTCCTGTCCTTAAAAGTTTTCATATCATTTTTTTATCTCTATAATATATTATTGGTCATTTGTTCTTAGCCCTATAATATTACTTGGTCATTTTTTCTTATCACTATAATATTACTTGGTCATTTTTTTATCTCTATAATAATATCTTGGTAATATTTTCTTATCTCTACAATACATATTTTCTTTGTCATTTTTTCTTATCCCTATACTATTTTCTTGGTCATTTATTATTATCCCTAAAATTTTTTCTTGGTCATTTTTTCGTATCCCTATAATATTTTCTTGGTCATTTTCTCTTATCCCTTTTATATTTTATTGGTCATTTTTCTTATCCCTTTAATATTTTCTTGGTCATTTGTTCTTATCTCTATATTATTTTCTTTGTCATTTTGTCTTATTCAACTTAATATTTTCTGTTCTCTATTATAATATTTGCTCAGTCATTTTTTTCTTATCTCTTTAATATTTTCTTGTTCATTTTTTCTTATCCCTATAATATTTTCTTGGTCATTTGCGTTTCTTATATTTTTAATATTTTCTTGGTCATTTTTTCGTATCCCTATAATATTTTCTTGGTCATTTGCGTTTCTTATCTTTTTAATATTTTCTTGGTCATTTTTTCGTATCCCTATAATAGTTTCTTGGTCGTTTTGTTTCTAATCCCTTTGATAATTCCTTTTGTCATTTTTTCTTATCTCTATTATATTTTCTTGGTCATTTTTTTTTCTTATCCCACTAATATTTCTTGGTAATTTTTTTCTTATCCATAATATATTTTCTTGGTTATTTTTTATCCTATCCTAAAATATTTTCTATATCATTTTTTTTATCTCTATAATATATTATTGGTCATTTGTTCTTAGCCCTATAATATTACTTGGTCTTTTTTTCTTATCTCTATAATAATTTCTTGGTAAAATTTTCTAATTTCTACAATACATATTTTCTTTGTCATTTTTTCTTATCCCTATAATATTTTCTTGGTCATTTATTTTTATCCCTATAATATTTTCTTGGTCATTTTTTCGTATCCCTATAATATTTTCTTGGTCATTTTTCTTATCCCCTTAATATTTTATTGGTCATTTTTCGAAACCCTTTAATATTTTCTTGGTCATTTGTTCTTATCCCTATAATATTTTCTTTGTCTTTTTGTCTTATCCAATTTAATATTTTCTGATCTCTATTATAATATTTGCTCAGTCGTTTTTATCTTATCTCTATAATATTTTCTTGGTCATTTTTGCTTATCCCTATCATATTTTCTTGGTCGTTTTGTTTCTAATCCCTTTGATAATTCCTTTTGTCATTTTTTCTTATCTCTATAATATTTTCCTGGCCATTTTTTTTCTTATCCCTTTAATATTTCTTGGTAATTTTGTTCTTGTCTGTGTTATATTTTCTTGGTTATTTTTTCCTATCCTTAAATATGTTCTATGTCATTATTTCTTATCTCTATAATACAGTTAATGGCCCAGTTTCGAATCTTTCCCAGTTCCGAATCACGTCATAGTTTCGTTGCAAACTACACATCAGCGGTAAAATTAAAAATACATATTTTGGTTTTGTTTTGTTGTATAATTATCCCTCTGTATGTGAGTGAAAGCAAATATCTATAAGTTATCTGCTTGGTGAAAATAATTACAATTTTCCCCCGTGACCCATTTTATGAAGGTATATTTTCACACGTGTCAATATCTATTCACTGCATATTTCCGAAAAATGCTTTCGTTTGAAATGCATATTTATCAAACTTTCGGTTTTAGCATGTTTTCCAACAATTATTAAAACACATCCAAGAAAAAACGGACCTTTTATCCTGTTTTTGGTTCCATGATAGCCGTGTAACCATTGTCACGTTTTGGTCCGGTTTCGAATCGTGTAAACACAAGTTTATTTCACGTCACATAACAATTACGTACACGCGCTCAGCTGTTTGTACAACATTGAAGTTAAAATTATGTGAAAAAGTATCACGGGCACCATATGCTCTCTCTCTCTCTCTCTCTCTCTCTCTCTCTCTCTCTCTCTCTCTCTCTCTCTCTCTCTCTCTCTCTCTCAGCAGACGCGGATCCAGAAAGTTCTGACTCTGACAACGTTTTTTTTATTTTATGCCGATTTAGTTGACGAGGGGAGAGGATAGCGGGCCGATGACGGCCCGCCAGCGAAACTCCATTTGATGGCCTTGGTAGCTCTAGAGAGCATTAGTGTGCATTAGGGGTATAGCTATGGGACTTTACAGGGGTTGGCGGGGGGTGCGCTCTGTGCCCCCAGTCTTCCCTGGCTCCGCGTATGCATGAGGATTATTCCTTTGTGTGTGTCTGTTGAATTTCTCTGTCTTTCTGTCTGTCTGTCTAAGTCTCTCTATATGTATATGCCTGACTGTCTGCATGGCTTTCTTTCTCCGCCTCTCTCTCCCTCTCTCTCTCTCTCTCTCTCTCTCTCAGCATATGTAGTGTAGACCTAGCAGACCAGGGATCCCGAGCTCGGTACCGGCCAATTCAAGTCTTTAGTTGGGACTCTAAATCAGTCCCGTTTCCGATTAACCTTATCTGGTAGAAGCCCATTATCCTAATTATGCATCATTTACCCGTAACCACTACATGCGCGGCTCCAAAAAGTTTTGCCAGAGGGGGTCCAACCTTGACAACGTTTTTTTTTTAGTTTGATGGAGGAGGAATTATCCAAATACCACTATTAGCGGGCCATCTTCAGCGCGCCAGCGAAACGCCATTTAAATGGCGTTTTGCTGCCGTGCCGATTATGGCCCAAAATTGAAAGCTGGCTTGGTAGCTTTACGAGTTTCAGGGATCGGGACCAGTATTGCTAAAAAGACCTATATTTTTCTGATTTTCGAGGGGGTCAGGACCCCCTGTCCCTCCTCCAGATCCGCACATGCACTGACATCCTCTTATGAGTAAAGGTAGGGCTAACGTCTTGTTGATTTTCCAATGCCCTGGTATATGCCTCACTCCATCACAAGTGGACATACTTGTGTCGGATGATTCCCTTGCTTTTTGCCCAACTATATATAACAGAGTTTTTACTTGGGTAGAAACCAGAGCCAAATCAGAATTAAGAGAGCTCTCCAGTTTTTTCTTCTTACTGGCGCAGATTTCGTCGATCGTCGTTTTAAATGTTAAAAACCTGGCCTTTACCCCGTGTGTGCGTGTGTGTGTTGGTGGTGGTGGTGGTGGGGGGGGGGGGGGAGGGATCAAGATGTTATAACCATTCGAACATCTATCATGACCCCGCTATCGGCTACAGTATCATGTGTCGACCGCCCGCGGTGTTGGCGGGGGGGGGGGGGGGGGGTTGGGGCAGTGGTTACAAATGCATTTTACTCTCACAACGCGTGTTGGTATTCGCGTGCGTTATATACCAATGGAAATGAGCACAGACGTTAGATAAAAATGTCACAAGAATGGAGAAAAAATTCTCTAAATAAGTGAATGTTAGTGTCTGTATCACAAAGCGATGCGTCAAATGACAGACATGGCAGATCCTGATTAGAACGCGCCTCTAGCAGCTATCTGATCTACTTCAACTCTTCACTGTCTCATAGACCTGTAAACTTTTCGATCGTCTTAGGACGTTCATGCGCGGATCCACAGGAGTGAGTACTGGTGGTCCGGACCACCCCACCCGCATGGAAAAGCACAAAGCTGTGGATTATCTTAGGATTACTGGTTGAAAAAGTACAAAGCTACCGATGTCAGGTCATCATCGGACCGCTAGCGAGGCGTCATTTATATGACGTTTCGCTGCGGGCCGTTTGGTTGCTTTCTGTGTCCGTGCATGTTTAGTGCAATAAATACGGCAAAAAATGCGTAAAAGTCGTCATTTGAAGTAGTGATTAAGCCAACAATATCAAATCCTTAATGCAACTGTACTACTTAAGGTAATTTCTTAGAATTTTTAAAGTGATTCGAAACTGGACAAATGACCCGCAACTAGGCCAATTGGCGGCCTACTTCAAAGCCGTAGTATGACACATAGCAGAGTCCGAATGCTGCAAATTGAGGTTCATTATTTAGGGGAATGATTGTGCTTTGTAATAGGAAAACCGAAATCTTATTTACTCAGAGCAACTATTTGGAATACGCCTTGGAGTAAAAGTGATTCGGAACTGGGCCATTAACTGTATATATGTGGTCATTTGTTCTTATCCATATAATATTTCTTGGTCATTTTGTCTTATCCTTATAATAGTTTCTTGGTCATTTTTTTCTTATCCCTTCAATATTTTCTGATCTCCATTATATTTTTTCGGTTAAAGTTTTTTCTATCCCAAAACATTTTCTATGTCATTTTTTTCTTATCCCTATATTATTTCTTGGTCAATTTTTTTCTTATCTCTATAATATTTTCTTGGTCTTTTTTTTCTTATCTCTATAATATTTTCTTGATCAATTTTTCTTATCTCTATAATATTTTCTTGTTCATTTTTTTTATCCCTATAATATTTGCTTGGTCATTTTTTTCTTATCTCCAATATTTTCTTGGGCGTTTTTTTCTAATCCCTATAATATTGTCTTGGTCGTTTTTTTTCCAATCCCTATAATATTTTCTTGGTCATTTTTTCTTATATTTATAATATTTTCTTGGTCATTTTCTCTTATCCATATATTATTTTATTTTGTCATTTTTTCTTATCCCTATATTTTCTTGGTCATTTTTCTGATCCCTTTAATATTTTCTTAGTCAATTTTATCTTATCAGTATTATATTTCTTGGTTATTTTTCCTATCCTAAAATATGATCTATGTCAATTTTTTCTTATCCCTATAACATTTTCTTGGTTCTATAATATTTTTCTGGGTCATTTTTTCTTAACTCTATAACATTTTCTTGGTCATTTTTAAATCCCTACAACATTTTCTTGATCATTTTTTCTTATCCCTTTAATATTTTCTGGTCTCTATTATATTTTCTTGGTTAACTTTTTTCCTATCCTAAAATATTTTCTATGTCATATTTTTCTTATTTCTAATATTTTCTTGGTCGTTTTTTTCTTATCCCTATAATATTTTCTTGGGCGGGCGACAAATCGATTGCTGCCTATAAGGTTAAATACTTATAAAACGAGTTATTTCAGGATAGCCTATAGTTCAACGTTTCTGGCTGACTTATTTGAATTTACACTGTATGCTCCTTATGCTGGATACCGGTTTATGCTGGATCCCAGCTAAATGTAGTAGACGGTCATTGACCTGCGTTAACTTTTCTAATATTAACATCGTGTCGTGGTGACCCAGTTCACAAGGTTACAAATAAATATAGTTTGTTGATTAATTGCTATCCTTGAAAAATATGTTTGCTATGATATGTAATAAAGTTAATTGTAGACACACACAAGTATAAGCTTTTCAAAAAAGCTTGCCATTTTCAGCATTTATCTGAAGTGGGTTGTTGCCTACTGACTGAACCCAGTAGGCACACATCGTTGACTCAACATTGAGTCAACGTTGATTCGACATCATGGTGTTGAATCAATGTTGAATCTATGTTGAGTCAATATATGTGCCTGCTGGGAAAGTATCGAAGTCATATTGAAAGCTGTCAATAAAATGACACACCCAGCAAGCGGGGATGGCGATGGGTTGGGTGTTTTATTTTAGTGTTGTGACGCCATGAGACAATCCATACGGGTAATTTTCACAGAATGTGATATCTAATTCTACACCACTTAGCCAGTGCTACCATACAGATTGCAATCTTAGTCAGTTTTAATTGCTATCTTATTGAGGATTGCAAAACGCGATTTCATGCGCGGATCCATAGGGGTCCGGACGCACTCTGGAAAATCTGAAAGCTGTAAGTCTATTTAGGAATTCTGGTATGGACTTCATCCCCCACTCCCTCCTTGGAAAATCATACAATTCCCCCAGCCAGTGTCAGGTCATCATTGGCCCGCCAGTGAAATGCCATTTAAATGGTGTTTGCTGACGGGCCAATGGTGGCCCGCTTTGTTTATTGGGTATATGTCTTCTTATGAATTATGGTACGGACTTCATTCCCCTTCCCACCCTGAAAATCACAAAAAAATGCGAGCCAGTGTCGGGCCATGACTGTCCTGCCAGGAAAACGCCATCTAAATGACGTTTCACTGGCGGGCCAATGGTGGCCCGCTATGTTTACTGGGTATATGGTTTCTTAGGATTTCTGGTGCGACCCCCACTCCCCTCTGTAAAATTTGTTGAAGACTTAACAAATATATTTGACCCAAACCTCCTCCCCCCATGAAACCCTGGATCAGTAAACAGTAGTTGCTGGGATCGAGTCTAAGTAGAAAAAAAAAATATTGAGTGTGCCAGTGTGCCACCCCCCACCCCCCCCCCCCCTGTGATTGTTCCATGTTCCCCTGAATTAAATGGTTTAAATTAGTTCTTGGTATATCAAGGGACGTAATGTAGTACAACTAGAATCTAAGTTGTTTTGACGTAATTTTGTTCTGTAATTGTCAGAGCCTAGTTATTTTGACACATGAGCCGTGGCATGAGATTTCCAAAAATGTGGTATGTGCGAACAGCGAAGGCTCAGACCAGCCTGCGAATATGCGCAGTCTGATCAGAGCCTTTGAAAGTCGCTTGCATATTATATGAATACTAAGCTACTGTCCGAACATAATTAGGAGCCTATTGGCTTGAAAGGAGGCTGCAGAGGCTCGTCTGAGACTACACTTGACAAAATGCCACATTGTTGGAAATCACATGTCACGGCTCATATTGTGTTTCGTATTATAACAAAACTTCGCGCCCAATGGAGACGCAAACCACCCTCTATATCCAGCAAGACTAGATTATTTATTATGTATACGCTGTCGATTGGTGGTAGATACGGCAATCGAAAACGCTCTTAACAATCGACGAACGCGGGTCAAAAATCTATGGATGCAGTGTTTTCGATTGTCATTTGTCGATTTATTTGGAGATATTTGGCTCACTTCTAAATTGGACTATTTTGGTGGTCATGTCTTAATATAGCTGCTGAACACACCGCTACTGTCATTGCTAAATAAATCATGGTATATGATAACAGATACAAATAATTTGTGTTAGTGTGTGTGGGGGGAATGGCTTAAATTGTAACTTGTTATTTTCCTTGGGGGGTGGGCGGTATTTGACTATTTGGTACTTTTGGAGGTACACAGTAGATGCTTGGGCATATTCTATATAGCTAAGAAACAAATCAGAGTATACTAGTCACGCGGTCAGGGTGAAGTGAGGTAGTTTGCCACATTGCCACAAAGCAAGTATTTTATGGTATATATGTTTCGTAACTACCTCCCTTCCTTAGAGCTGACCTGTGTTTTTGTCAGGCCTTTAGTAAAAAGTGTGTGTCAAAAAATAAAATTTCTTATTTCCCAACCAACATATATATGCGTGAAAGTTTTCAGGATTATTCCTGAATCATGAATTAAGCAGATTGTAATAGCTTCTTCAAATGATTTATTTTCATTTTATCTACAGATCATTTAAGCTTGAAATTGCTGATATTTGTACATGTAGGCATACTGCAAGTTTTAAGATTTGATTTGAAAAAAATCAGGGTTTTGGAAATTTTGAACTTTCACCCATGAACATATGTTGTGGTTACTCAAAAGAACCGTCTCCATGAGACGTTTCTTTTGAGCACCCAACACATACGCTAAAACCGATGGGTAAGAAAATATTTACAATTTTACGCTAAAACTTTTTGTTTATATAAACCTGTGAGTTTTCATTTTTACAGTTTAAGAAAATCTAATGTACATGATTGTAACATTTGAGCCGCGACAAGAGAGAGAGTATGTACGACCAGCAAAGCCTCAGATCAGCCTGCTCATATGCGCAGGCTGATCAGCGCCTTTGCTAGTCGCTTAAATATGTGCAGCTACTGCCTGCACAGCATTTGGAGTTTTTAAGATTAAAAGGAGGCTGCACAGGCTCGTCTGAGTATACACTTGTCAAAATGCCGCATTGTTGGAAATCACATGTCGTGGCTCATTTGTAAAGACCAATAAACTCTAGCAAAAGGTAGGTCGATACAAAGAGCTCAGTGAACGCGACATTTCACCCTAGTGCACTCGTACATAGTGTTAATGGCGCTGTTCAAAACCAAAGCTACTGAGGAAGTCAAACCAGACTGCCCAGCTAAAACAATCTGCTAGATTATAAAATTGAAATAGATCAAGATAGTTTACGACAGGCTTAGAAACACAAATTTTTTTAGCGTAAAATTGAAAATATTTTCTTACCCATCACTTTTAACATATGTTTTGGAAGACTTGTCCGAATCACTCCTAGGACTAGGGTCTGTGTTATTTATAGAACTCCATTAGGCTGTTATATTTATACTGTCCTGCCCGCCAAGAGTGACAGTGAAGTCATGTTTTGTTTACAAATTTATCAGAGACTTATAAACGATAGGTCGCGTGTGTATTAATCCTATCCTGCGGATAGGATTAATACACAAGTGATCTATCGATTCGCGTTAGCTCAAGTGGAGTGTACAAGTTACTGTTTTACTTAACACTTGTAAACAAAAAATTACGTCACAGCCACTCTTGGTTGGCAGGACAGTACCTGATCAGACATGATCTATTAATTTATCCTACTCTAAGAGTGTAATAAGGGGATTGCGAGCTCTCTGTATGGGGTCATAAATGGACGCTTTAAGTATTTTGCTCTTAATAAGAGTCTTTCCTATACCTTATACCTTTACATGTGTATAGTTGACGACATCTGGAGAGCCATTAGACTGCTATGTATACCTGATCAGATCTGATTCATTTATTAACCCTAGTCTAAGAGTGTAATGAGGGGATTACGAGCTCTCTGTATGGGGTCATAAATGGGTGCTTCAAGTGTTTTGCTTTTTGAGAGTCTTTCCTATACCTTATACCTTTACATGTTTATAGTTGACATCTCAACCTCTGGCAGTCCAATGACCCATTCACATCCCAGGGGGGAGGGGGTACTCTGGTTTTTCATACATACGTAGACTCGGGTCATTTTCTTTTGGGTTCAAAATTTTGAATTTCAATATTTTTTCGGTGTTTTCAAAAAAAAAAAAACGATTATTTTTGGGGGGTATGAAGATTTTGTGGATATATTTAGAGGTCATTCTATGCATTTTTGGGACTGTTCTTAAGGTAAAGATAAAGAATGGGGGATATTTTAGGATTGCTAAATTTTCATTTTTGGGGGGGGGGGGGTGTTTGAAATTCTTGATATTTTTTGGGGAGAACGGTAGATGCTGGGCCCAAACCTACGTATGGAAACAAAATGAGAGCCCCCCCCCCCCCCCCCCTGGGATTAAGATATCATTAATTTGACACCAGGCAGTCTCGCCGTCTCTTACCAATTTAATCCTTTTAGCCACCAGATATCACAGATATAGGTCTGAAATCATGATTATGAGCATTCGGTATACTGCGTGCACGTGGTTAATAAGGCATGCGTTTCGATATGTTGCAAAACTGCAATAAAATCTAAAGCAGGACTTTAGTTAAGAATGCGTATCGAAAAACTAATTTTCTTATTTCTCAACCAAAACATATGTTGTGTGTACTCAAAAGAACCGTCTCAATGAGACGGTTCTTTTGAGCACCCAAAACATATGTTAAAACTGATGGGTAAGAAAATATTTACAATTTCACGCTCAAAAATTTTGTTTATCTAAACCTGTGAATAGGTTTGAAACTTCGCCTACCCAATAATTTTAAACGTTTTGTCGTCTGAAGACTTCTTTCAAAATCATTTATTTGAAAATTTCTTTCAGGAGTACCTTCAGTGTATCAAGCAGTTTGGATCCAGATCAGGCCCCAACATGGCTTGGTCTAGGTCAAAACCGTTTGCAAAGATTATCAACAGACGACACTAGGAGGCACTTTTCAAACAGCTGTTGCAGATTCATACTAGACATGCAAATATTATGCGTTGTAAAACACAGACAGACATATAATATACTGAGGGACTTTAGAAACGCACCATTTTTTATTCACTGTTTCTTCCAGGATGTTTTCTTTATCATTTTTATCCTCTTGCACATTGGACCATGATTTGCCATCATTTCAATTTGCTCATACTGTTCATTCTGACGTAATACCGACGTTAGTGTTTTCAAAAATTGTCGTCTGACTAATGCAAATTTTATTCAATTTGAAAACAAACACTTTGAGGTGGTAGCCAGATGTCTTAACTAATGGGAAAACACAAAATGTTTCAGAAATAATCGCTTTATTACACTCCCACTCGCAGCGTTTCTTCGCTAACGTCAGTTTTCAAACAGCAATAACAGGCGGATGACGCTCGCACATGTCGCGATACTTTTGTCTTTTATGCAACTGATGGAAGAGTATCTGTTGGCAATAAAAAGATTTTGATTACTCCTGATCCTTAGGATATAAACGGCCAATTACATCAAAAAGTAATGACGTCGTGTTGACGAAATGAACGTTGCCAGAGGCTTCAAAGTTCATGTTTTGATTTTGTCTTTCCTTTTTCTTTCGAGAACGAATATCGGTTCGAAAACTTTTTTTCGTTCTTTATGAAAGGTATTGGTACTCTGTGACTTTTTGAATTTGAATTGTCTCTGAATTATCGCGACGTCACGGTAATCATAAGCCACAGCGTTTCAATTTTCTTATTGAATGCAAACTAAATGACGGAACGTGTCAATTGTATTGTTCACATAATGAAAGTATTAAATTTTCGACATAGATAAGCATTTAAGCAGATGGTGCATTTCTAAATTCCCTCAGTATATGTAGGTGAAAGCCCCCTAGCGGTGTTACGATTAATCGCTGTTACGATTAATCTCTGTATCTCAATTATAAATCGTTTAGGTAAAATATGTCAATAATCGTTAGTAGCTTTCACTAATTGATTCATCCGCGTGTGCACTGTAACAAGTATAATTAACTTTACTAAAACATGAGTGAAGTTTTCAGGATTATTCCTGGATTCAGGATTTTGAGGCTCAAAATACTGAATTCTGCAGGTAATAATAGCTTTTCTGATTTAGTTTAAATTTATCTAAAGGTATTTGACCTTTTAATTTGATTTTTTTTTTCCTTTTTCTAATTAAATTTATTTGATGAAACACAAAACTGCTTCGTTTTTTATCTAATGATTTATGTGGTGAAAGACAAAGCTGATTCCTTTTTCTAATGACTTTTGTGTGATGAAACATAAAGCTGTTTTCTTTTTCTAATGACTGTTGTGTTATGAAACACATAACTGTTTCCTTTTTCTAATGCCTTTTGTGAGATGAAACACATAAATGTTTCCCCTTTCTATTGACTTTTGTGTTATAAAACACAAAACTTGATTCTTTTGTGTGACGAAACATAAAACTGTTTCTTTTTTCTAATGACTTTTGTGTGGTGAGACACAAAACTGCTTCCTTTTTCTCATGACTTTTGTGTGATGAAACACTAAACTGTTTCTTTTTATAATGGCTTGTGTGATGAAACACAAAACAGTTTCCTTTTTCTAATGTCTTGTGTGATGAAACACAAAACAGTTTCCTTTTTTTAATGTCTTGTATGATGAAACACAAAACAGTTTCCTTTTTCTAATGTCTTGTGTGATGACACACAAAACAGTTTCCTTTTTAGCTCACCTGAGCCGAAGGCTCATGGGTGAGCTAATAGTATACCAGTCACTCCGGCGTCAGTCGTCCGTCCGTCCGTCCACAATTTCAAACATCTTCTCCTCTTAAACCACTGGGCCAATTGTATTCAAATTTCATATGGAGACTCCTTATGACGCGGGAACACAAGTTTGTTCAAATGGTCTTGGTCACATGACCAAGATGGCCGCCACGCCCATATATTATAAAATCATTTTAAAAATCTACTTCTCCAGAACCAGAAGGCCCATGACCTTGGGACTTGATATGTAGCATTGGGGTTGTAGGGCCTACCAAGTTTGTTCAAATGATGATCCTAGGTTGACCATGACCTTCTTAACGTCAAGGTCAAATTTGCTTACAAATGCATTAAAATGGATTTTTTTTTTGAAAGGTCGATTTTTTTTTAAACTGTAGAAGCCTTAGTCAGTTTTCTCACTTGATATGTTTAACCTAATGAGACAATGGCTATAAATAAGTTCCAAAGGTCAAGGTTGACCTTTGACCTTTCAGCTTAGGTCACTCATATTTGAGTCCCATCAATATATTAAAACATAGTTTTCTCACAAACCATTTGCCCAATTGAACTCAAATTTTTTATGTGAAGACTCTTTATGATAAGTTAGATAACATTTATGCAAAACATTGTGGTCACATGACCAAGATGGCCACCATGCCCATATCTAGTACAAACCCTTTTAAAATCTTCTTCTCCAGAACCAGAAGGCACATGACCTTGGGACTTGGTATGTAGCATTAGGGTTGTTGGGCCTACCAAATTTGTTCAAATGAAGATCCTAGGCCAACCTTGACCTACTTAACGTCAAGGTCAAATTGGCTTCCTAATGCATTTAAATGGGATTTTCTTTTGAAAAGTTGATTTTTTGAATACTGTTGGAGCCAAAGTCATTATTTTCACTTGATATGTTAAACCTGATGAGACAATGACTATAAAAAGGTTCCAAAGGTCAAATTTGACCTTCGCCTTTTCAGCCAAGGTCGCACATATTGGAGTACCATCAACATATTAAAACATAGTTTTCTCAGGAACCACTAGGCCAATTGAACTAAAATTTCATATGAAGACTCCTTATGATAGGTTAGCCTAACTTGATACATCTTGATCTGGTCACATGACCAAGATGGCCACCACACCCATATAGATACCTTATTCTCTGGAACCAAAAGGCCAATGGCTTTGTGACTTGGTATGTAGCATAGGTGATGTAGGCCCTACCAGGGTTGCGTAAATGATGACTCTAGCTTGACCTTGATCTACTTTATAGCAAGGTCAAATTTGATTCCTAATGCATTTATATGGGAAAAATCTTGAAATGTTCATTTATCTATAACTGTTTAAGCTGAAATCATAATACTTTTGAGAAATGTTTAACCTTATGAGACAATGGTTTTATATAAGTACCAAAAGTCAAGCTGACCTGTGACCTTTTATCCAATGCCACTCATTTGGTCTGCCACATACATATCAAAACATTGGTTTCTCAGAAATCACTGGGCTGTTTGATGGATTATTCATTGGATTGTTTAAGGTCACTTGACAAAAATGACTGCAACCCCCATATATGGTAAAACAAGATATGTTTTATTATAAGCTTTGTTGACCTTGACCTATTTTAACATTATTAATGAGATCAGATGAGCGCCTCAGGACCTTCAGGTCCTCTAGTTTAATGGCTTGTGTGATGAAACACAAAACAGTTTCCTTCTTTAACCTCTTGTGTGATCAAACACAAAAATGTTTCCTTTTTCTAATGACTATTGATTGGTGAAACGCAAAACTCTTTCCTTTTTCTAATGGCTTTTGTGTGGTGAAACACAAAACTGGTTCCTTTGTTATAACTTTTGTAAGGTGAAACACCAAACTAATTGCTTTTTCTTGCCCAGGTCACACATTCACGGACTTGACGCCGGATTAGCCACAGATATAATCAGGCATCATTCGTGGCTAATCCGTATTGGTCCGTAGCTTTCCGTATTGTATTCATAATCATACGTAGTAGTACTTAATCATACGTATATAGTGCATCCGTATCAGACTACGGAAATGGTATTTCTGGGGTCATCCCATGAG
This sequence comes from Loripinus fragilis, assembly GCA_964019695.1. Lineage (NCBI taxonomy): Eukaryota > Metazoa > Mollusca > Bivalvia > Lucinida > Lucinidae > Loripinus > Loripinus fragilis. The sequence continues at coordinate 53,800,550 of OZ026531.1, forward strand.
ATTTAATCCGTAGTAGAACCGGCGAGGTGATCCGTGAATGTGTGACCTGGGCATCTAATACTTTTGTGTATTGAAAGACAAACGTGTTTCTTTTTCTAATGCCTTTTGTCTGGCGAAAATTAAAACTGTTATTTTTATTTTATTTTTTTTCTTTTTTTTTTTTTTCTTTTCTTTTTTTTTCTCAAAAAACAAAAAAAAACAAAAAAACAACAACTTATTTTTCAAATGACGTTTAAATGTTGAAACACAAAACAGTTTCCATTTACTAATGCATTTTGTGTGGTAAACACATTTTTCCGTTTTCTTAAACCTTTTGTGCGGTGAAACACCAATCTCTTTCCTGTTTCTAATGACTTGTATAGAAAAATTTGTGTTGAAAAAAACAAAACAATTTCTTTTTTCTTACGACTTTTGCATGGTGAATCACAAAATTGTTTTCTTTTTCTCATGACGTTTGTGATGAAACACAAAACTCTTTCCTTTTGTGTGGTGAGACACAAAACTGTTTCTATTTTCTCATGACTTTGTGTGATGAAACACCAGATGCTTTCCCTTTTCTAATGACGGTGTGATACAGTTTGGACCTAGTTCTGGCCTGTCAAAATATCGCTTTGTGTGTGTGTGTGTTTTTTCTTCAAAATACTTAATTCTATCTATAACTCTTACTTCCCCACGGGCATTATTTTGTAGGATGAGAGTCTACAGGTAAATCATGTTTAAATCAACCGTAGGGCTCTTTAACATGTACAGAGAGTGACGTTCCCTGTACAAACGTCCCGGTCCAAAGGACAACGTAACTTATCTAGTGTCATATGGCACCGTTTAGTGAGTGCCTTTTGTGTGGTGAAACGCACAAGGTGTTTCCTTTTTCTTATGACTTTGGTAATGGAATGCAAACCTGTTACATTTTTCTAATGACGTGTGTTTTGAAACACAAACAAATCTGAAAAAACGAGTCCTTCAGGAATAAAGAGACCCTACAATGTTAGAAAACAGCAGACTCTGATTTATTGCGTCTGTTCATCCGGCGTGTGTCCGTTAACATTTTTAGCTCACCTGAGCCAGAGTCACTCCGGCGTCCGTCCATCCGTCTGTCGTCCGTCGTCCGTCCGTCAAAATTTTCCTGAAACCAGTGGGCCAATTAAACTCAAATTTCATATGGAGACTCCTTAGAACGCGGGAACGAAAGTTTGTTCAAATGGTCCTGGTCACATGACCAAGACGGCCACCACACCCGTATATGGTAAAAACCCTTTAAAACTTCTTCTCCAGAACCCAAAAGCCGATGACCTTGGGACTTGGCATGTGGCATTTGGGATATGGTTTGTTCAAATGATAGTGCTAGGTTGATCTTTACCTACTGAACGTCAAGGTCAAATATGCTTCCTAATGCATTTGGATATTTGTTTTAGGTCACTTGACCAAAATGGCCATCATGCCTATATATGGTAAAACAAATATGTTTAAATAATAAGCCTAGGTTGACCTTGACATATTTTAACATTATTATGGAGATTAGGTGAGCGCTTCATGACCTTCAGGTTCTCTAGTTTGAATTTGTTTTTAATGACTTTTGGTTTGTGAAGCACAACACTGTGTAAAAATTGTCAGATTCTAGTGATATCGGTCCAAAACATTCCCATTCAGCTATTTTACTGCTAATAATGAAAATGTGGCCGCCTTGTAACAGGGTAGGTAGTCACGTGGTTTCTGTTAGGATACACTGTACGGAAAAATGGCGGACTTCTTTCCACACCGATGTTTTAAGCAAAAGTAAGTAGATATTTCTGCGTGTTTTTTTCATCTTTACACAGAAAGTTATACACGATTTTCCAGCCCCCATTTTTCCCGATCTAACGATGCCAGGATATCCTCATAAAGCTTCTTACTTTGAGTACAGACTCTGTCATAAAATTTTTAGCGGTGAAGATCGGGCCTGAATTTGGAAATAAGCTGTACGGACAACATTTGTGACAGAGTTAGTACTCAAAGTAAGAAGCTTTAAGATGCTATCCTGGTAGCGTTTGATAGGGGAAAATGTGGGCTGGAAAATGGTGTATAACTTTCTGGGTAAGGATGAGAAAAAATAGAGAAATATACCTACATTCGATCAGAATGTCCGTACAGTGTATTCGAACATCCGTACAGTGTATCCAAGCAAAAACCACGTGACTACCCACCCTGTTGTAAGTTGGTGTACGTTTTGCTATTTTTAGCACCTAGAATAAAGAAAAGCTCCTTTTTGGTAAGCTATCTGACAGTTTGACACGTGCTATTGGATATCAAGAAGCATACTGTCAAACTGTTGACCTTTTAGTGTGTACATTTCAGTGACATTATTTGTAAGTAAGTAAGTTTGAAGTTTAATTTGGGGTCACTATCATGTTTAAATTTGCCAATATGACACAGGTCAGAAAAAAGAAATACTCTTCTGTAGAGACATGATTATTGTTATTACAAGTATAAGCTTTTCAAAAAAGCTTGCCATATTTCAGCACTTAACTAAAGTGCTTTGTTATCTACCGACCAAAAGTACAGAGAAGCCATTTGAAATCTACCTTAAATAATAGTGATTTTATTAAATGACACACCGCCTCCTCGCCATCCCCACTCATGTAGAATGCGATGAACCGGGTGTATCTTGTTAATGTTGTGACACCACGATACAATACACAAAGGTAGTTTTCACACAAAGGGCTACCTCATGCTACACCACTTTAACCGGTGTTACCATACAGGTTGCAAACTTGGTCAATTATAAAAGCCATCACAAGTATTAGCTTTTCAAAAAAGCTGGCGGTCGCTTCGCCCTATCATTGTATGTATTCTTGCCCACTGCATTCTTCCATTTTTAACTTCTAGAGCTTGTCCATGTAGATTTATTCTAAGCTCTGATTATTAACATCTGAACTGTGATTTGTTACCATTTTACACATGCTTCCAGCGAGTTGTTGCTTGATCTTTTGAAAGCACCCAGCTTAATCATGGTATGTTATGGTAATGTATCTAGCATGCGACACATTTATGGAAAATCATTTGACAACACTAGACAGCACATTTTTCTTAAAACTAATGCCAGAAAATCAAGGTCACAGTGGTCGCTTAACTGTATATGTACAAACTCCGTGACCCCAAGATGTGTTCACAAATCAAATTTGGGATTCCTAGGATGTATGCTCGTGGACACGATTTTTCTAGATCTGATGGCAGTGGTAAAGGTGCGTGACGCTCCATGACCCTAAATGCATTAAGACACGATTTTTGGCATTCCTGCCTAAAATAATATAGGAGATATACTCCGCATATGATATGAACACTCAAACACCTAGGACACTAAGGACAGTCAGTTTTATTACTATATGCCTCCCTTTGGGGGCATAAAACCTGTTTGTCATGACCGTCATAAGACAGTGCCTGAATTCATAGTAATTCTATGTAATCAGATGTGGATGACGACCACAGAAGTACGTTTACTGATGTGAAGTTCGCTTGCACTCTTTGCCAATCAAGGACGCTTTGACTTTGGGACGTTTAACTTTCGCCAGCTTTTTTGAAAAGCTAATACTTATTGCGTTTATATAAACGACAGGGCAAATTGACGCCTTCCTGGACGAGCTTGCCTCGCTCTATAGATTTCACGGACAGTTTACTTCGCGCTGTAGGTCAACCCACGATATTTGGTACCCCACTCGTTGTTCGGCAGCAAATAAAATATAGCCTGAGCACGGCATAAAGCTTCGGTCAAAACCTGAATCTGATGTGTGTTTTGAATGATGTTCATATAAGCGGCCGGCCACGGCCGACCGCAATGAAGAGGATAGCAACAAGAGGATGACAACAAAATGTGCGATAGCACACGTTTGTCTGACTATTTTGATAAACATGTTTTGTTGCATCGAGGGCTCTTTTTGAATGTCTCGGACGGATCCACATGCAATGATCAAGGACTATCTATTTAGAAAGTCCCTGCAATAGTATAATCTGTGTATGGGTCAGATTGACATTGAAAAAAAAAACTGAACATAACATTTTGTAATATGGGTCTCCACGCGAGAAAACGTGACTTTGTTGCATGCGAACAACACAAAAACAGATCAGCTTGGCCATTTTTAAGGCCATATTTTTATTTGTTGATTTATGGTATTTTTTTCAGACTTAAGGTCGGGGGACGTAGAAGAAAAAAAACCCTCTGAAAATGACCAGTAAACTGGTCATTTTCAGAGCTTTTTAGCTGATTTTTTCTTGAAAAAAAGCTCTGAAAAAGACCAATTGAGAGCTTATTTTTAGCTTATTATTTTTTTAACTTATTTTTTAATATCTCCAGAAAAAAACAGTACAACTAGTAAGGTAAACCAACAGTTGTGTATTAAACCTTTAAATATTTCATCATTATCATAAAAATCTGGACAGGAGTATCACTTTTAACGGTGTCACTCTCAAAATTACACAGACAGACCCTCAAAATTATATTATTTTTTTCAACGAAACAAATAATATTTAGAGTCGGCGGATAAAATAATTAATAATTTTAGATTTTTCTTCTTTCCGGAAAATTACAGCAGGATTGTTCGTGATAAAATAAAAAAAAGTAATTTCAGATTTTTTTCCGTCTTTCCGGAAAATTACAGTAGGAGGGTTCGTATATCAACTTATAAATAAAAAAAATCTGGCCTTATCTGAGGCCGGAACCATTATTCTCCTTAAATTTGCGAAAGTACACGCTTGTCTGACTTATTTGCACCAAGGGCTCTTCTTGAATGTCACGTCTCTGACAGAGGGTAACAATCATAACATAACATAACATAATTATGCAATGCTCAGAGACACTCACCCAAAATAGTATAATCTGTGCATCGGGTAACATGACATTGAAAATGTGTATTGACTAAACATGCAAATTTGATAATTTAAAGTACTTTAACCCTTAATGCGCCAAGAAATAAATGCATCCGAAAATATCGTCTGCTGAAGTCGTCTGCTGCAAATTTTGCTGAGATTATTTAACAAAGTAAAGTATAGAATCAAACAGCGTTGACCCAGAACAGACTGCTCATATAGAAACAGTCTAATCTGGGTCTACACTGTTTGTTGCAAAGGCTTCTAAAACATTTCAGCAGACGACAAAAGCAGACGAATTTTGTTGTGATTGGCGCATTAAGGGTTAACTTGACATTGAAAAGGGTATTGACTGAACATGCAAATTTGAAAATAAGTACGCAAATCAAAACAAAAGCTCGTCGGCTGAAATGTTTAAGAAGCCTCCATGGCAAACAGTGTGGACCCAGATCAGACTGCTCCAGTCTGTTCTGGGTCCACGCGGTTTGCTTCTATACTTAAATCGTCAGTAATGTTGGGCAATTATTTTAAGCAGACGACTTCAACAGACGACATTTTCAGATGTTTTTTTCTTGGCGCTTTAAGGGTTTACTCTTAGCCTGCTGAGTAATTTTGCATGCATTATTGTTGTCTGCTCTTATTTCAAAATCCACTTATTTTGAAAACAATTTTCCAGGGATACCATCAGAGTGTCAAATAGTTTGGATCCAAATCCACGGTCTAAATCCAGTGTCCAAACTGTTTGCAAAGGTAATCAGCAGAGGCTACCCATAGGGCCAGTTAAGCAAAATATTTCAGCGTAAAATTGAGATTATTTTCTTATCCATCGGTTTAAACATGTGTGTTTGGGTGCTCAAAAGAACCGTCTCATTGAGACGGTTCTTTTGATTACCCACACCATATGTTTTGGTTGAGAAATAAGAAAATAATTGTCAATTACGCGCTATTATCTGGAGGGATATATAAAAAAATAGTCTTATCGGATGTGTTTAGTGCTGTAATGTCACATGCACTCAAGTCGCATGGATTGCATATGAAAAGATACCTTTTATCGATAAAATTAGACTGGCTCCAGTCCTTAAAACAATTTTTTATCAATGTGTCATCATCATATACTTGTAGCCAGTCTAACTCTGATGGCTCTGTTTTAAAACAGAGCCATCAGAGTTAGACTGGCTACAAGTATTATGATGATGACACATTGATAAAAAATTGTTTTAAGGACTGGAGCCAGTCGTCGATAAAATCTCATTGCCAGACATTATTGATATCAAAGGTCAGTGCAATCGGGACTTCCTCGGCCAATTCCGGGGAATCAGAACTCGGATGTACATCGAGGTTCTACTTTGATTGTCACAGAAACCACAATAACAAGTGTAATTGCAGCGAAACAAACGGTTTAAACATTCCACAATAAACAATGTGGGTGTTTTCAATAAAGTATTGCTTTTGTTTGTCAACTTTAGCTAATTGCAAAGGTTTAATTTATTGTAAAAATATGGGTATCATGGGGTAGCATTGATAAAAAAACCAAAAAACTTATTTTCTCAACTGAGCTATGTGTTCTCCTAAGCTTATTGAAAACGTTAAAATATTATAGTGAAAAATATGAGAATCATGGGGTAGCATTAATAAAGGAAAGCAAGGTTATTTTGTCAACTGAGTTATGTGTTCTTCTAAGCTTATTGAAAACGTTTAATATTATTGTAAAAATATGAGAATCATAGAGTAGCATTAATAAAGAAAAGCAAGGTTATTTTGTCAACTGAGTTATGTGTTCTTCTAAGCTTATTGAAAACGTTTAATATTATTGTAAAAATATGGGAATCATAGGGTAGCATTAATAAAGAAAAACAAGCTTATTTTGTCAATTAGTTCTTATAACCTTGCTGAAAACGTTAAATGAATATTATTGTAAAAATATAGGAATCATAGGGTAGCATTAATAAAGAAAAACAAGCTTATTTTGTCAACTTAGTTATTAGCTCTTATAAGTCTTATAAGCTTGCTAAAAACGTTAAATCAATATTATTGTAAATATTTGTGAAATCTGGGGTAGTATGCACAATGCAAAGCGAGCTTATTTTGTCAACATAGAAGCTAAATGAAAACGTTAAATATAATTGTAAAGATATGGGAATCATGATGTAGTATTGATAATCCAAATCGAGCTCGTTTCGTCAACTGAGTTATGTGTTCTTATAAGCTTATTGTAAACGTTATAGAGATTCATCTTTAGGGAACCTGGTGTAATATTCATTAAGCACTCATCTTATTTTGTCAGCTTATTTATCCGTTCTTTTTAGCTTTTAGAAAAGGTTACATATTATTGTAAAGATAAATGGAACCCCCAGTAGTTTTCAAAAACATAACCAGCTTATTTTTTCAACTTAGGTTACCTGTATATATGTTCTTATAAGCATATTGATAACTTTTAATATTATTGTAAAGATATGTGGATTGTAAACATATGTTAACTTAATAGTGAAGAATAACGTGGATATTTTTCAACTTATTTATATTATGTTCTTGTAAACTTATTGAAAACGTTCAAAGGAATATCTGGGATTGTTTTCATATGTAAAGCGAGCTTATTTTGTCAAATTTGTTATTTGTTCTTATTAACTTATTAGCTTAGGCCAAATAAAAATACGTGTGTTTCGGGTAACAGGTCTGAAAATTCACACATATTTTTTTTTAATTATTTTTTTCTGGAAAATATAATTGTATGCATTTAAAGGCACTTTACCTTTCAAAATTCATACAAATTGTTTTCCCAGAAAACCTGAAAAGAGTCTAGTAAATTAGGTAGGGTTGGGTTACCCTGAAAACAGATATCTTTTTAATTTGGCCTTATTTGAGATATGGAGAACCTGGGGTAGAATTCATCAAACAAAATGAGCTTATTTTGTGAACTTAATTATTTCTTCTTGTACATGTGTAGAAAACAGAAAATTCTTTTTTGTCTTCCTCTCTACTATGTGTGTATACACAGATTTAGATAAAAAAAATGTTCAGCGGAAAATTATAAAAAAATCATAAACCATGATGTTTAGCATATGTTTTGGGTGCTCAAAAGAATCGTCTCATTGAGACGGTTCTTTTGAGTACCCACAACATATGTTTTGGTTGAAAAATAAGAAAGTTATTTTTCTGTTACGCACTCTTAACTGAAGTCCTGTGTATATGTAAAAAAAAAACGAATAAGGTTATCACGTTTATCTTCATAGTGCACCAGTTTGTCGACATAAAAGTTATGAGTTAAGCTCTAATTGCTTTACAAAGTGCATTTTAGTAGATAGAATTTTATTTATGCTATTTCAAGCTAGTGTTTTGTAGCAACGCGTATGAAAAGTACTCAAACACTTAGATTGTTTAAAAAACTCAAGGTACAACAGAGTTGCGCCATTAGAAAGAAGTACTTTCAGTGAAGGACAAGCGCGGATCAAGGAATTTTCGTCAGGGAGAGTACCTTTAAGTCAATGGTTATTTTAAAGAAAACTTTCATTAAACTATAAATTCCCAACTTCTTCCAGGAGGAGGTGGTGGGGAGGGGTCCAATTGCTTATTCCTGTAGAAATCTACAGAGCTTGTGAATTCCTATGGGGTGGCCCGGTCCCACTGCTTCTGGATCCGCGCATGACGTTTAAGTTATATACTGTGACCATATCTCGGTTCTCACAAACTAGTATAGTAATGTGTTATTTGGGAAAAGGTAACTGAATTGAATTTAGTGCTAAAATAAAGTCATGTAAAGATAGCGTAAAAGGTCCACCCAACCTTTTAATCACATTGTCCTCAAATGAAAGAAACGTAACGCTTTTATCTGTGTTATGCATCCTGTTGCATATTATCTTCCCAAGTAAGAAAGGCGGCAAAGATCAGGAATCGATACAATCAAGTACCACACCTGACCATGGATACCACATGGGAAAGTGACTAAACATCACAAACGAGAGCCAAGAGGTCAGTCCTTTCCAAGCAGGTGACCACAAGGCAGCAATGAACAGACGCGAGAGCATGACAAAAACAAGATATAAATAACACATCTGATCCACAAAGGAACAGTAAGTAAATATACTTTTACTGGAGGGTTTCACGGAGCCAACCTCACCCTTAGTTCAGATGTAGATAAAGACACAAAGATGTTTGGTTTGCACGAAAGATCACTAACGTATCCATGCATCATCTCCCAAGATATAAAAAGGAGATAAAGCAAATAAAGCTCAGTGGTATTTCTCAAATACGGATCAATGCTGGCGGGTAAAACCGCCATTTTTGTTTACAAAAAAACGTCCCTAAGTCATGTGATTAGCCTGATTGGTCAATTCAATCCTGTATATATCAATCAGAGTCATCACGTGTCACCGAAACGCTTCTATGACCTTGCGGCGTGCACTTGCTGAAACCCATGTATCCCGCGGGCGGATCGTGACCCCCCACCCCCCTTGGAAAATTACAAGTGGTTATGGGTTTCCTTAGATATACTGGTACAGAATCCCTCGAGTAGAGAGGTTCTTGAGGCAATGTTTCTCTGAGATAGTCTGATACCTTGCTAAGAAAACGCTGTCATGACTCCCCCTCCCCTGACGGACTTTTCTGGATCCGCCAATGTTCTTCATTCATGCGCGGATCCAGAGGGGGGGGACAGGGGGTCCGGACCCCACCACCTGAAAAATCACGATAATTAAGGGTTCCTAAGCAATACTGATCCAGATTCCCTGGAAAATCACGAGGCTACAGAGCCAGCATTCAATGTTGAGCCATCATCGGCCCGCCAGCGAAACGCCGTTTAAATGATGATGGCCCGCTTTTAGTGTTAGTTTGGATCCTCTGTCCCCCATCAAAAAATCAATAAAAAAAGGTTGTCAGAGGTTGGGCCCCATCTGACGGAAGTTTCTGGATCCACCAACGTTCTTCATTGGTGGTCACCTAGAACTAACAACCAAAAATGCAGCAAAGGTGTTCAATCGCCTAAAATAACGAAAAATGGAGAGATCACTGTGCTAGTGTGACCTTGAAAATTTGGTCAAGGTCATCAAATTCTTGTCCCTACAACAATAGTTCTATGCAAGTTTGGCCAAAGCCCACCTACTGATTTAGTCCGGACGAGAACGTGAACAGGATCCGTACCAAAACAATATATGTATATGCATCTCCCTCCCCCACCCCCTCCCCCTCATCGGTTGGTGGGCATAGCGAATTGACTCAAAGTCTCAAACATTTATACAGTAGAACCTGTCTTAAGCGGCCACTCAAATAGACAAAACAAAGGCCTTAAAGACAAATGTTAGCTTAACGAAGGTCAAAAGTATTGCAGAATGCCCTCTTGGAACATTCTGCAATACTTTTGACCAGCATTAAGCGATAATCGGTCTTGAAAACCAATTTTTGGTCTTCTTTTTGAGTGACCACTTAAGGCAGGCTTTACTGTATAATCATTTTCCATACGTTTACCAGTGTCTAATGTCTCTTTTCTCAGGGATATATGTATAATGTACTTTTAGTGTGCATTGCGGTGAGCGAAATCAGGGACTCACCTATTTACTACCTCATATTTGACTTTTGTCTTGTATGTCGGTTAAAGTACAGCAAGTCCAGGTGCAAAAAATAGTACCTTCAAAAAGTCTGAGGATTAATAGGCAGGTGGACAGGTAAGCCAAAAATGGCGTAGCTTCAATAATTACGCACGACAAAGGGAGACTACTGTTATGAGCAGTGATATTGGATATAGGGATCCCAGGGGGGGGGGGGGGTACTCTAATTTCTTCCGCATACGTAGGCTCGGACCCAGCATCTACCGTTCACCCCAAAAAAATATCAGGAATTTCAAGCACCCCAAAAAAATATTTGAAATTTTAGCAACCCAAAAAAGTGTCCCAATTCTGTACCTTGACCTTAAAAAAAGACCCTAAATTGCATAGAAATGACCCTCAGACTAGCCCAATTTTGTGATGACCCCAAAAATATATTCACAAAATCTTCATACCCCAAAAAAATATTCATTTTCTTGAAAACTCCAAAAAATATTGAAATTCAGAATTTTGAACCCCAAAAAATGGGCCGAGCCTACGTATGCGTGAAAATATCAGAGTACCCCCCCTGGGATAGGGATATTGGCCAAATACTTGTGAAATAGGGATATGGTGATACAAAGCTTTCTGAAATGGGGTATTTGCGCATTTCCTTTTAGGGATATGGATCACCCAAAACATATGTTAAAACTGACAAATTTGAAGAAAAAAAATCAACATTTTACTTCGAATCGAACTATAGTCCCTGGTAAAGTTCTGACGTAATAGATGCGCGCGCACGTTTACACCCGAACGGCTACAGTTTAGTAAATAGCCCTGTATGCCACCTTTCAATTCTGCTTCATACTGTCCTGCCAGCCAAGAGTGACAGTGAGGTCATGTTTTGTTTACAAAGTTATCAGGGACTCAAAATCGATAGATCACTTGTGTATTAATCCTATCCTTAGGATAGGATTAATACACAAGTGATCTATCGATTCGCGTTAGCTCAAGTGATGTGTACAAGTTAATGTTTTACTTAACAATTGTAAACAAAACATACGTCACTGTCACTCTTGGTTGGCACGATAGTAGATGAAAAGGATGTGTGTATACTGGACAGCCAACTCTAATAAACAATTACGTATAAGTGGGGCCGCAAATAGAGCAAACCAAGGATTTTTTTGTAAACAAAAATATTTTGAGGCTACTGACAGATCAGGAAACCATCCTGCTAGATAGGTCTAGAGCAGGGAACCAGACTATCTACTAGAGTAGAGTCCGTGCTCGACAAGAGTAGAGCTACTTAGTCGGTCACGTTATGGCACATTATTCACCTGATTGGACAAATATAGGGTTTTCATTCATATTTCTATGTGTAAATCTGTTTCGTCACCTAACTCTTGTCAAGCACGGACTATAACGGTGCTCCAACCCGTAAGTTCGTGACGTCACTAGAGTGTTCGAATTATGGTAGGAATAATATAGTTCGATTCGAAGACTTTTGTTTCCGAACCTATGAGATACCTTTGGCAGTAGGAAGAACACGAATGAAGGATCCCTTTTTTGCAGACCTACTTGTGTTACTTGACTTTTCGCTTACTGTAAAGGCGGCGCCTCACGAATGCGTAATTAGGACTAGTCAACCTTAGGCATAGGTGTAAGCTGAAAAAGAGGCGTGGTGTTAATCAAGAGTAACTGTATAATATTGTGCCACCACCTCAGTGTCATTATTTAGTCCTTAAAACGCCAGCAAAATAACTGCATCTGGAAGTGTCTATTTAACATTAGCAGGGAGGCAAACATTGCGGACCACACTGGGTCCACACTGTTTATCTATGAGGCTTCAAATAGTTAAGTGGACGACAAAAACATACATTTTGTGATTATGCGCTTTAAGTGTTAATAAATGTGAGCTCAGTGTGTATACGGTTAGGATTTTCATGAAATGCACGCACGTTTGCGCGGCTCAAAAAGCTTTACCAAATTATAAATAAAACCTGATTGCCCTTCCTTAGCAGATGAAATAGCCGAACCACACCCAGATATGAATATTAAAGTTGCCGCCTTTACATTAAGCGAAAAGTCAAGTAATATGAGACGTAACTGCTATTTTCTCAAATAACTACCTTCTATGCTTATTGAACGCATTTTGCATTCCGGCAAGATCATTAGACAAAGGTCCATGAACTTATCGCGTAGACATAAAGCCGATCTTTAAATAGGTCTAGACTTAGACTGAATGTATACGTATAAGGCATGTCGAATAGCTGAGGACATTTGCTTATCCAAAAAGAAACTACTTCGTGTTCGTATCTTAATCCGCCAGGAGGCGCCAACTTCACATTACCTGTATTATTTAAACACTAAGCGGATAGATATATATATAGATAGATAGTACTTTTAGGATCCATGGGTTACTACAAAAAATGCATTAGAGACTTGGGCCGGTCTAGTCTGAAGTTTGGCAGTTACTGTAATCTTTGTATATGCGAGCAGTGAAGCCTCTGTCGAGACATCACTGCTTGCAATAGCACTAAGTACAACTTTCCCATGAGCTGACACGAAAAAAATCATTTTTGAAGCATTAGAATTAAAAAAAAGGAATTGAACCTATTTGGCACTTGAACAAAAACAAGAGGTCTAAATTTGGGTATATCACCCCAAAACTAGAACACTTGTTACATAATAACTTAATATTAAGCCAACACGTGTGAAATTGGCACCTATCGCATAGAGCGACGGCCCTTTCAAGCCTCCATAGTCCAGCTAGAGCCTTCGCTGCTCGTAAACACAAAACGTGGTATGAACATTGATATACATCAGTGCTAAATATATTTTCCTGGTACCACTTGATAGTTGTACATTGTGGCTCAAAGGGAGACCAGAAACATATGCGGTAAGTGTCATTATATAACGTGTAGGCCTAATTAGTTATATTGTTAAATTAGTACATTCATGTACAATTTAAACAACTCTAAATAGAAGTACATTCGTGTACAATAAGCAAGACTTGAAAAGGCGCTCTGAATAGGTTCAATCAATTGTGCTTACATAATTTCATGGTAAGTCAGAAGTTTTTTCAGTGTAGACGGTTTGTGAGGTATTAAACTTTAGTATGGCAATGGTCCGGGTTCCGTCACATTTTCAAAGAATTATCTGTAATGTAAGTTGGCAGACATTGTCGCTGATAGGAATAGAAGCGCTCAATCACGCACTTACCTGTCGCCTTTCGCTCGGTGCACACTGGGATTGAACCGCCATTCACGCGCCATTTTTTTTATTAAAATATATTATGCGATCACTGATTGATGTCTCAGGGGTTTACATCCAAAAATATTGACTAATAGGGAAAGGTAAACTTTCAAAAATTGTAGTTTTTGCGATTTTTAACAATAAATTATGTCGCTACAGGAGCAAAAGAATTGAATGGGACTAACCAGCTTAAAATATCTCCTCTGAAACCATGAGGTCCAAAGCTTTTTTTAGTATGTAGCAACTTCTATTGGTCCGCTACATTAACTCTGCCAATCAAGCACACGGGGTCTAAAATGGCACGCCCCTGTGGATCAATAGCTCTGAAAGACTTGTTATGGGAAAACCATTAAAGTCTGCGTCTCTGAAGCCATGAGGCCACATATATAGCAAATGTCTAGTGGAATCTACACGAATCCTGCTCATGCCCCCCCATGTCTCAATTGACCACGCAGAGAGGGGCACTAGCTTCCATAGACGTTTGAGGCTCTTGAAGGGAGGTCCCAGTATCCCAAAATCCCTTAAATTATTTGAAAAATACCCCATATTCCTAAAATAAATATGGCAAATATCCCCAAATTCCAGAAAGCATTGTATCCCCATATCCCTCAAATTGATCCAAGTACCCCGTATCCCTTTAAAGAATTAGCTCCAAGGCTTCTTTTTAGTATGTGTCCAAACATAAATTCTGCGAGCCATGGCCCTGGTGTTTAAATTGGCAACGGCCCAGGGATCGTTCTTTGATGAACTTTTAGTGAAGCTAGATGTAACCGAGGGATACAATAGGTGCACATTGTGACAAATAAACATATTATGACATTGGATATAGAAAAAAGTCAATCGGAACTGCCTCGGCCAATTCTGTGGAATTCCGTGGAATCAGACCTTGGATGTAAACAACAAAACCGCGGAAGAATGCACGAAGACCAGTGCAGTTCAGCTGCCACCAAATACGGTGTAAAACCACACCCCTCCCGTGCTGCACAGATATTTAACCAGGCCACAACCCCTTTCTATAGCTCAATAAATAGGATATTATCAAATCAATAAGACCAGTACATATAGGCCAGTGCGTCTCAACTGCCACTAAGACACGGTCTAAAATTACACCCCTCCCGGTTTGCAGAGATACATGTTTCTAACCAGGTCGCCACCCCATTTTTGCAACTATTATCAAATCAAATAAGACTAGTGCTGCCCAGTTGCCACCAAAATATCGTTACGCGATATATACTTATTTGTACCTATACTCATGTAGTTTGCGCGCGATATCGAAAAAAAATCGAGAAATTCTTGTTACAAACATTTTAAGCTGCCAACAATTATATGCTTTTTGTTTTGTTTGTTTGTTTGATTTGATTCTTTACGTCCCATCAATAATATCTCAGCTCACTTAAACAGGGACGGGTATTCCTGTGTTGAACCAGTACTAAGCTAGGATAAATGTGTCTTGCTCAAGGACCACAACGCAGTGACGCCGGTGAGGCTAGAACCCGCGGCCCTTCGACTTGAGTCAAGCACTCTACCACTGAGCCACTGCGCTCCCATATGCTTTGGTATATATCGTATATTACAGTTATAAAGGAATTAAGTGGGAACGAGCACAGCGAGTGAACCACTTAATTTCTTTATAATTGCAATATATGATGTATGACCTACTTATAGTTTTCTCGTCCCCTCCAATTGAAAATAGCCGCATTGACCACTTCACGGATTTACTTCATGATTTTACTTAATAGATATTACACATATTGACAAAATATGTGATTAAGTTGGCCAAAAATTAAAATTTCTGTGCAAGCCGATTGGTTGTGAAGCACAGGAAGGGGCGGAGTAAACTATACGCGAGTATTCATTTCGGATTCCAATAATGTTACCGGAAAATGACGAGATGTGACGAAGATTGCAGGACAGTTATCTCGGTCACACCTACAATCTCACGAATGTTTACCTAGATTCGTGACCGTATTTCTTGACCTATAGCTTACGGTCAAGCGGTCACTTTAATATGCTATTGTAGGTGTGCACCAGGTAGAAAATGTCTCACCAAACTATTTTTAGGGCAATTGCGGGCAACTTTGCATACAGCTTGTTTTATGTATGGACTGCCAATTTATGAAATAAAAAGTATATGTCACCACGTTCGATTTTTCATAATCTCACAGGGAAGTTTTCAGCATTTTACAAATTTTCTGAAAAAAAACAAACAACGACAAACAAACAAAAACGAACAAACCCATGTCCTAAGTATTAAGTATAAACAGCTGTTGTCGCCATCCAGCTTCTTTATTTCAATTTTAATTATTGCTCACGTCCCGACATCAAGCTGTTTAGGAAAAGTGAAAAAAATATTTATTTTCCGAAGCCGTGGCAAGATACTGAATGCTATATTTGGTAATTCCCCTAAAATAGGAAAACGATTTTTAGATTAAATTGTAAATCTGGCATTAACAATCTCGATATATAACAATTATAAAGGAATTAAGTTTAGGTAATAGATCGTATATTACAATTATAAAGGAACTATGTAAAGGTTATAAATCATACATTACCATAAAGGTATATATCCTTTATCACAATTATAAAGGAATAAGTATAGGTTATAGATCATATATTACAATTATAAAGGAACTGAGTATGGGTTATAGATCATGTATTACAATTATAAAGGAATGAAGTATAGGTTATAGATCAAATATTACAATTTCAAAGGAATTAAGTTGAACAAAAATATTTTTCACTCTCGATCTATCTATTCATGTTAGGCTTTAATGTTCACGATTAAGCCCGTGCCACCATGTAAATGTTTATATGATGTAATGAAGATGAGCTTGTATGCTAAAGTCTATAATAAAAGTTCTGTTCTTATGTGTTCATATTGACAAGTGTAAATTTTAAATTTCTGTGCAAACTGTTTGGTTGTGAAGTATAGAAAGGGGCGGAGTAAACTATAAACTGCTTTATACGAGCGTTGTTCTGTTCTATTGTGTTAATCCGGAGAATCACTATACATGTACCAAGAACAGGTATTTGGTGTTAACTTACACGTAAATTTTATTTGCATCGGAAGATCAAATCAATGCCAGTAAACATCTAGTGGTGGGCCACTATCAACCCATTTAGATGGCGTTTCGCTGACAGGCCGATAATAGACATATATAGACTCACGGGTGAAAGTTTTCAGGATTAATCCTGAATTTAGGATTTTGAGGCTGACTTTCTGTAGAAAGTCAGCCTCAAAATGCTGAATTAGGGAGATTATAATAGTTTCTCTGATTAATTTTCAGATTATCTAAACACATTTAACCATTATCACATGAAATTATTCATTTTTGTAGGCATCCTGCAAGTTTAAAAATTAGAATTTCTAAAGTTCAGGATTTTGGAAATTTACTGTAAAAAATAGTAAATGAGTATGATCAGGAAATACCACAATCACAAACTGCAGACAACCCCGTGGCACCGCGAGGAAGAGCCGCTCAACCATCACGAGACACCAGGAAGACAAATTAAGCAAAACATCAGCTCTCTCTTCCCCATCAAGATGATTGCAATACTAGAATGGACACAAAGTAATTCATGCTGTCAGCGGATCTCCATCATCATTTTTTCCAACATACAGTAAAATAGCAAGTGAGTATGATCAGGAAATACCACAATCACAAACCGCAGACAACCCGTGGCACCGCGAGGAAGAGCCGCCCAACCACCACGGGACACCAGGAAGACAAATCAAGCAAAGCAACCAGCTCTCTCTTCCCCATCAAGATGATTGCAATACTAGAACGGACACAAAGCAACGCGCAACAAAACATAGAACAACCACAGTCTCCCACAATGGGAGCAACAATAAACAAAAATTCAACAACAACAGAACCACCGCCCTAGAACGGACAGCAGCCCAAGCCACCGGGGGGCCTAAATGCATTTTACTGGTACCAAATCTTCGCCCTAGATTCTGCTGTTGTTGGAGTACAAGAAATGTTCAGCTCGCATGGAGGCCATCTAACTAATGCAATGTACCATCATCGAGAAACATTCTAATCAAATTTACACATCATGATGAAACAAAGAAAAGGGCTCATGACTCGCAGATAGTCAGAGCTAAAGAAAACCTCAAGTTGAGCCACGGTGGGTCCAGCTACAGTTAAGCATCAGGCACCAACCCACCGATTAAAGCTTTACGTCAGAGCCGTCATAGAGTCTGAGGCCTGACCCACCGTCGTGCAATTAAAGAGGAAACCATAGCTATAAACCGTGATTGGGTTTAAAACTAGGCATGCAGACTGTCGCATGATATCCAAGTTATATCAAACCCTTATATAACGTTTTACTATCTTATAGAATTGATCACTAAAATTAGGTTTACCAACAATTCGTTTGAATTTATAAACTAAATCACCATAAAATAGGGGTTCTGATACACCTTGTTGCAGAAGAGTTTTTAACCCAATGTTGTATTTAACAATTGACTCTGAGTGTCTATGGTAGAATTTAGAAAACGCTTTTCTAATTTTATGATATCTATAACCTTATTTTAATAATTAAGCAGTTAAAAATGAGTTTCTGTTGTTGAAGTCATCAAAATTAGAACACTCTAGCAAAACGGATAAGCTGAGAAATATATACACCATAGGAAGGAGAGCGAGGAACATCTCCATCAAGAAATGGGAAATTTACTATCTCAAAATTAAAATCATCTCGTTTATCATACATTTTAGAAGAAACAATGCCATTTGTTATTGACAAATTCAAGTCCAAAAACGGAGCTTCAGTATCAGAAGAATTTGCCTTATTTAACTGAAGTTCAGTTGGATATATCTGACCTACCATTTCTTCTAAATAAGGATTATCAATATTAAGTAAGTCATCTAAATATCTGGAGGCTGAGTTAAAGCTTCAATAATATTAGTTTGATTATTGTCTGACAGAGACAACATAAAGTCTCTCTCATAACAAAATAAAAACAAATCTGCAACAAGAGAAGCACAATTAGTACCCATTGGAATACCTACAATTTGTCTATATAATTTCGAGCCAAATCTAATAAATATATTGTCCAAAAGATAATGGAGCGCATCACACATTTTCTGACATGACCACAATTTATATCGTTTAGGTTGTTCTGAAGTAAAAAAGGCATTTTTATCATTACATGCTCTCGTTTACACCAGCGATTACAAAATTCTTGTAAGGTTCCTGCAATTCTTTCACGACATGAAAAACCTTTCTCAAAAAGACAGGTTTTCAAGACCATTTATCGCTTAATGCAGGTCACAAGTATTGCAGAATGCTCCTATTCTGCAATACTTTTCGATCTTCATTAAGCTACCATTTATTATTAAGATCTTTGTTTTGTGTATTTTTAATATACGTTTTACACAGGCTTCAACATACTGTAACTTTAATTTAAAAGGAAAGTTTGTCTGTTTGGTTTAAGGTTTTACTTCTCAGTCAACAGTATTGGTCATGTCGAGACGGTCAGTTACCTAACCACACATCGGAAGTAGAAGTATTTCATGATTATCTCCCCTAAAGTATGGGACCGGGCCGGTGGGGGGGGACGACCTCGCAACCACTGGATCCGCAGTCGGACTCGCTACCTACTTTGCTACTGGGCTCCAGTAATTCCACTCTCACGCAGTACGACAACTCTTCGACGTTTTTAACCCTTAATGCGCCAATCGTACGAAAGGTCGTCTGCTTTTCTCGTCTGCTGAAATGTTTATGAAGCCTCTATGGCAAACAGTGTGGACACAGATCAGACTGCTCCTACAGGAACAGTGTGTTCTGGGCCCACGCTGTTTGCTTTTATACTTAATTTGTCAGTAATGCATGGCAATTATTTGCAGCAGACGACTTCAACAGCCGACATTTTCAGATGCATTTTTTCTTGGCGCTTTAAGGTTTTTAACGAAGCAATTTTAACAAAAAAAGGGCAACATGTTTTCCGATATTTTATAGAAGTACATACATTTTACATTACATTCGTTTGAAAACGTTTTACTTACGCGGATAGAGAATTGATATTTTGCATGTATAATTCAGGATCCCGAAGTTATAATTTAACTTTTTGCGCTCTGTAAAGGCGGTAAGTCAAATATTCATATCTGGGCGTGGTTCGACTATTTCATCTGCTAAACAAGGGAAATCAGGTTCTATTTTTAATTTGATGAAGAATTAATAAGTTGTTTGGGCCGCGCAAACGTGCGTGCATTTCATGAAAATCCAAACCGTACACACACTGAACTCAAATTTATTAACCCTTAAAGCACATAATCACAAAATGTATGTTTTTTGTCGTCCACTGAATTATTTGACGTCTCATAGACAAACAGTGTGGATCCAGATCAGACTGCTCCTGTAGGAGCAGTCTGATATGGGTCCACAGTGTTTGCCTCTATGCTTATGTTAAATAGACATTCAGATGCAGTTAGTTTGCTGGTGTTTTAAGGACTAAATAATGCGTTTTGCGTTTATACTGAGGTAATGGCGCAAGATGATGCAGATATTTTTAAATAAAACCACGCCTCGTTTTCAGCTTTTACCTACCAGTCCTTATTACGCATTCATGAGGTGCCGCCTTAAGAGTAATCAAAAAGTCCTATAATATTATGATCTAATATCAGGGAGCCATACTTATGTCATTATACGTGTCTGAATACTGCATATTACTTATTCCGATTATAAAGTGAGACTTTAACCTTGAAACTATATTGGTCATTTTTAAGTGGTCACGACATATTTTTACGCTATTAAGGGCGACCTAACTTCGTGACCTGAGCGTGTCCTCGGACACTTGACCAGTTGATGTGTTCTCAATTTCAATTTTAATTTGGAGTTAAATGGTGCGAGGAAAATGGCGGGTATGTAACTGTGGTTCTGATTTGTGTTAGATTCTATTGTAGATTAATGTGGACACTATAAGATTCAACTGTGGTACTGAACTGTGTTAAATTCTATTGTAGATTAATGTGGAACACTATAAGATTGAACTGTGGTTCTGAACTGTGTTATATTCTAATGTAAATGAATCTGGAACACTAGAAGATTCGACTATGGTTCTGAACTGTGCTATATTCTATTGTAGATTAATATTGAACACTATAAGATTCAACTGTGGTTCTGAACTGCGTTATATTCTATTGTAGATTAATGTGGAATACTATAAGATTCAACTGTGGTTCTGAACTGTGTTATATTCTATTGTAAATTAATGTGGAACACTATAAGATTCAACTATGGTACTGAACTGTGTTATATTCTATTGTAGATTAATGTGGAAACACTATAAGATTCAACTGTGGTTCTGAACTGTGTTAGATTCTCTTGTAGATTAAAGTGGAGCACTATAAGATTCAAATGTGGTTCTGAACTATGTTTCATTCTATTGTAGATTTAATCAGAACACTATAAGATTCAACTGTGGTTCTGAACTGTGTTAGATTCTATTGTAGATTAATGTGGAACATTATAAGACTGTGGTTCAACTGTGGTTCTGAACTATGTTTCATTCTATTGTAGATTTAATCAGAACACTATAAGATTCAACTGTGGTTCTGATTTGTGTTAGATTCTATTGTAGATTAATGTGGAACACTAAGAGATTCAAATGTGGTTCTGAACTATGTTTCATTCTATTGTAGATTTAATCAGAACACTATAAGATTCAACTGTGGTTCTGATTTGTGTTAGATTCTATTGTAGATTAATAGGGAACACTATGAGATTCAAATGTGGTTCTGAACATTGAGATTGAACTCTATAAGATAGGGAGCGCAGTGGCTCATTTGTAGAGCGCTTGACACGAGACCGAGGGGCCGCGGGTTCGAGCCTCATCGACGTCACTGCGTTGTGGTCATTGAGCAAGACAAATTTATCCTAGGTTAGTACTGGTTCAACCCAGGAAGACCCGTCCCTGTTTAACTGAAAGACTGTTGAAGAAAAACAATGTGTGGACCCGACATACCCTAAATTTTTACCCCCCCCCCCCCCACCCTAAACTTTTTTTCTCCAAATTCTGAAGTTGAAAGAGAATAGCAGAACAAAATAATTTTGTTTTTTTCTTCAAATTCTGAAGTTAGAAGAGAATAGCAGAACGAAATAATCTGCTCTGCTATTCTCTTCCAACTTCAGAATTTGTAGAAAAATACATATCAAAATAATCGCCACCTGAAGCGGAAATCTAACTTTCTATGCATTCAGTCTTTGATATTAGAAGTAAAAAGATTCAAAACAAGGTTATAACTTTAAAATACCATTTTATATCGGTTTTGTCTTATTTAATACATTTCCAAGCAGGTCTGACTATTACAAGAACAAACTTTTCAAAAAAAGTATTCTACCTACCCTGGTGTAGTGGTAATGGGTACCACAGGTATAAAAGATACACATACAGCCTCGCTGTATGAACTAGCTTTTACAGCGACGCGTAGTGTGTCAGGCCTACATTGCAAAGTTAAGCAACGCAGAGCTCAGTTAGTAGCTGGATGGGTGACCCAGACATTGGAGCAGGGACGCTGGGTACCATCCGCACTAAGATGGTGTCAGAAGTGTTTGACGAGCTCATGCAGGGACAACTCTGACTCCTAAAGAAAAAAGGAGAGAGTGGTGTAGTGTTAATGGGTACCACAGGTATAAAAGACACACATACAGCCTCGCTGTATGAACTAGCTTTTACAGCGACACGTAGTGGGCTAGGCCTATGTTGCAAAGTTAAGCAACGCAGAGCTCGTTTAGTAGCTGGATGGATGACCCATGCATTGTGACAGGGGCGACTGGGTAGTTGTGCCTATGCTGGATACCATCAGCACTACAATAATTTATTTCAGGGTGTAACCTGAAGCACGCATATTTTCCATTTGGCCCTATCATAGTTGGCTTCTTGGCAGGATGGAATTTGCTTCAGGCAACTTTGTGTGGGGTTTTGGCTTTTAGTATATCCCATTCTTCGTTTCTATCTCCCTCTCTCATGACTGAAATATTCTTTACTGGAACATAAAGACTTAACTCTTTCAATAACACTCAACTCAACTATGGTTCTGAACTATTTATGTTTCAATTGCATAGTGAACACTCGATGCATTATACGACATGACTTTCTCCCTCTTTCTGGGAGGAATCCCGACATGACTGAATTATTGTTGACTGGAACTTGAAGCCGTAACTCAATCAATAACACTTAACTCAACTATGGTTTTGAACATTTTATGATTCCATTGCATAGTCAGGGATTTTTCCAGCAATTTTGGAAAAAGGCCCCTGGCCAAAATTTGGAAAAATGATTGATTTAACAGCAAAATTGGGAGAAATTAACGATATAGAACATAACAAGGGTAGCAAAATATATCCTCAAAATCATGTTATTTTAGATTGTATAATGCCAACCATACCACTTAAGCACAAGTGTTTAAGTATCATTTTGATATGGGTCATTGTTTCTCATAAGTAGTAGTGGTCTCTAAAAAGTTAAAAAAACAACAACAAACTTTTCCTAATTAAGAAAAACAGACATGGTATTTTGAAAAAGGTGGCTATTTTCGATTGGGAATAGAGCCGAAATACGGCCCCTAGAGAAGGGCAGAAAATGCCCTGATAGTGAACATGCATTACACTATAGGACACGACTTTGTCATTGAGCTGTGTTTTATTCTATTTCAGATTATACACTATAAGACATAACTATGGTACTACTGAACTGTGTATTGAAAGCCCCGATTATGACGGCTAAATCAAACAGGAAGCAAGGTATGAATCAAGAATATCACATTATGTTTGCATTTTCGAAGCAATCCTTTAATGAATCTTTAGACTTTTGCAACTGTTCATAGTCTCATGAATGAAACACATTGATTGACTGCTGCCAAGCTCACTTGCCCGTGCAATACGTTTCGAACATTAAATTCATTCGCCAGAAGTGACACTGGTGTTATGATTGACAGCCAGCCATACCCGAGTCGCACGTGCAAAATAAGCCATTTGTTTGGCTGTCCTCGTTCACACTGGCTGTTCCGCTTTTCCGTTTTACACTCAAACAAAACCGTGAATACAATGGCATATTAAATACAAAACTGTTTTTTTCCTAAATTAAAAACAATTTTTTATATTTTAGATATGTATAATAAATTGTAAATATAAGCAATAAATTCAATTTTTGGAATATTCATAGAATCATGAATACTTCGGGTCTCTTGCAAAGTTAACGTGAAGCCCATCGGGCTACTAGAGGGGCTATATCAATGGGACCAAATGTTAAATCTACCCTTTTTTAAGTAAGTCATAAATCACATCAAATTAAAGGGGATAAGAAGTAGAACAAAGTTTTAACAATAGCTATGTCATTCGGCTCTTTCAAAGTCCCAAATCAATGTAGGCCAAGGATTATATCAAACTTCAGATCCCAAAAAGTAGCAAAATGTATAAATGTATGTTTGAAAATATATTTAACATTTATTTATTTACCTTCAACTGATGGATCACAAGTGCGGATCCAGAGGGGGGGACAGGGGGTCCGGATTCCCCCCTGGAAAATCACAAGTTATATCGGTTTCTATAGGGAATAAGCAATTGGACCCCCCCCCCTGGAAAAAGTTGGACCCCCCCTGGAAAATGTTGGACCCCTCTGGAACCTTGAAAATGATATATTTTATTTGAATTGACCATTTGACTTCCGTAAAATTAGCTGAGGAAAAAAAAAAACCCCAAAAAAAACCCCAAACGTTAGCAGAGTTTTTTTTTTGTCAGATTGACCTGGACCCCCCCCCCCCTGACGACAATTCTTGGATCCGCGCATGGCTCAGGATCAGAATTTGTTTGCAGAAATATATGGACCTTTATTAAATATAGAATATCAAACGAGTTGAGGGAAAAAAAATAAAATGCGAGGCCTGCCGAGCATCTTATCTTTTTTTCGCAACGAGTTTAATAAATTCAATGATACAGGAGCACGACTGTTAGATTTTATTTATCACATGACATTATATTAATCAAAAATCGCATTTTTGGCGTGAAAACGTTCCGAGTTTGCCACTTTCATGCAACGTTAAAATGAATTATGTAACGTTACTAATTTTGTAAACCACTAGTGGTTTATCGATTTTATTGCATGGCGTTTTATCACTCACAGACGCTACGTAATGCGATAAATAGATTTAAGGTAACTAAAATAACAATAGCATGTACTATAATGCAGCCATTGTGGTTTGACTTCAAACTGTAAACTGCTAACATATTCAAAAGTAGCTAGTACACCACTTTAATAGAGTAGCGTACACTCTAATGGACCTTAGGAACTTTAAACTAAATTAGGTGACTGCTGAACCGATGTAGATTTGAACATTGTAGATTTTTATTGAGACAAAACTGCATTTTTGATGAGAACTTGTTTGCAATTTTATAATTCTTCTGTTGAATATAGAGTTTTTTTCTTGAATAAGCTATATTGTTTTTAGTAAAATTTGAGATTTTATTGAACTTTGACGTTTGTTAAATATTCCGAACGAAGGCCTCCATTGAATTTTAATATAACTGTTAGATTTTAGACTTTTGAATAGCTATAACGTTTTTTTTTTTTTTATAAAAACGCCCTATTTTAATCACATTTGCAGTAAAATGGTTGATCTGACAAATCATTTTATTTCATTTTATTGTTAATGTACAGTGCTGTCCCATTTTAAATTTCTTCAGCACAGACTTGAAAAGTACTTGAATATACAGGAATGTCTTGAAAAGTCCTTGAAATTAAATTTGCCTTGAAAAGAAAAGTACTTTAAAAAAATACTCAAATGCCGTGAAAACTCCTTGAATTTTACCAATTACAGGAGGATTGAACACTGTCTTAGAAGACGTAAATCATTATAAAATTGCGGTGCCTTTATTTGGTGCAGCAAATGCTGCACCAAATAAAGACACCACCATTTTATATAAATTTGCTGCACCAAATAAAGACACCACCATTTTATACTAATTTTTCTAAAATTTATATCTTTAGTAATGCAGTCTAGCATTTTAAAAATAGAATTTTAACGTGTAAATTAGTATTTTTCTTAAGTTTGCAGTCATTAAAAACTGTAGCAATGTCTTTTAGAAGGCCTTGAAAAGTCCTTGAATTTTACACAAACTTGCCTGTATGATCCTTGTTCTTGTTGCTATTCTACATTGATGATCCATTAGCGGAAAATGAACAATCAACCACGCTATATAATTTGTGCTAAATGCAAAAACACCTTCAATCTTAAGGTACATTTTTTTTAATTTCAGAAAAATTTGGATCTGGTAAAAATGAGATAATTTTGTGTCGAATCTGTGGTGACAAGTCCTCGGGCTTCCATTATGGTGTGTTCTCTTGTGAAGGCTGTAAGGTAAGCTTCCCCTACCTTCTCCCCCCCCTCTCCTAAGCAAAAGAATAAAATAAAAAAAATCATTAAAGGTAAGGATTTATTCTGTATATGCATTTGCGGATCCAGAGAGGGGGCATAGGGGTCTGGACCTCCCCTCTCCCCCCTGAAAAAATCACAAAATGAAGGGTTTCTTAGTAAAACTGGTCCGGATTCCCTGAAAATTCACAAAGCTACCAAGCCAGCATTCAATGTTGGGCCATCATTTAAATGGAGTTTTGCTGTTTGGCCGACAATGGCCTGCTGCTTATAATGGCATTTGCATCCTCCTCCCCGCACCAATACTATAAAACGTTGTTTGCATATGCTTTCTGAAGAAGCAGTCTGATTGGGAACCGTTTTGTTTGCATATGCTTTCTGAAGAAGAAGTCTGATTGGGAACTGTTTTGTTTTGCTATGATTTCTCAAGAAGAAGTCTGATTGGGAACTGTTTTGTTTGTTTATAATTTCTCAAGAAGCAATCTGATTGGGAACTGTTTTGGTTGCTTCTCAAGAAGCATTCTGATTGGGAACTGTTTTGTTTGCATATGCTTTCTCAAGAATCAGTCTGATTTGGAACTGTTTTGTTTGCATATAATTTCTGAAAAAGCCGTCTGATTGGGAACTGTTTTGTTTGCACATGATTTCTAAAAAGTAGTCTGTTTGGGAACTTTTTTGTGTTTAAATGTTTCTCAAGAAGAAGTCTGATTGGGAACTGTTTTGTTTGCATATATTTTCTCAAGAAGCAGTCTGATTTGGAACTGTTTTGTTTGCATATGATTTCTCAAGAGGCAGCCTGATTGGGAACTCTATTGATTGTATATGATTTCTCAAGAAGCAGCCTGATTTGGAACTCTTTTTTCTGCATATGATTTCTCAAGAGGCAGTCTGATTGGGAACTGGTTTGTTTGCATATGTTTTCGCAAGAAGCAGCCTGATTTGGAACTGTTTTGTTTGCATATGATTTCTAAAGAAGCAGTCTGATTGGGAACTTTTTTGTTTGCATATGATTTCTGTAGAAGCAGTCTGATTTAGAACTGTTTTGTTTGCATTTGCTTTCACAAGTAGGCAGTCCGATTGGGAACTGTTTTGTTTGCATATGATTTCTCAAGAAGCAGTCTGATTGGGAACTTTTTTGTTTGCATATGATTTCTGTAGAAGCAGTCTGATTGGGAACTGTTTTGTTTACATATGCTTCCTCAAGAAGCAGTCTGATTGGGAAATCGTCGCTTCAGTGCTATAGTGTTCTATCTACCATTGCACTAGTTTTGAGAAAAATGATTTTGAAAATTTTAGTATCCAGATTTTTGATGCCTCATTTATCACAGACCTTTGAATCTTACCAGAGGGTTAAAATATATACATACAGTGTAAATGACCTTAGTTTGAAGAAATTTTCTCAGTAATATGGAATTATGGGCATTTTAATTTTTTGCAGATAGAACATTGTGCCCTAAAATTGCCTCCTGCGTTCAGTGCTATAGTGTTCTATATGTTCCTACAGCTTATTATTCAATTTATGGAGTCAATTTGTATACTTTTCTGAACAGAAATAATTATTTGTAGCTAAAAGTAGCAGATTTAGTCATTTGTTTGGCGAAACATTAACAAACCACACGGATTATGCCATTAAAATTTATGTAAGGGAGGTAATATGTTTCTACAGTTAATTTTTCTTTCAATGGGGTCAATTTGTATAATATTATAGGCTAAATTAATTATTTGGACCTAAATATAGCAGATTTGACCATTGATTTGTGATTACACTGACAGATAACTTCAATTAAAGAAGTTTAAATATGTGTAAGGCAGGTAATCTGTTTCTACAGCTTATTATTCTGTCCATGAATCAATTTGCATCATTTTTTTACTGAGAGGACTATTTGGAACTAAAAGTAGCAGATATAACCATTAGTTCGTCATCACACCGACAAACCGCTTCAATTTAGAAAATTTGTATTTATGTAAGGGAAGTAACTGCAAATTTTACCAATTTGTCCAAGGGAAGTGACTTTCTGTAGATAGAACAGTATGGCACTGAACTCACCCGGACACGTGACATAATCATCATTGGCCATTGGATGAAAATCACTTAGAACACTATAGCACTGAACGAAATTGACCTTTTGTAGATAGAACAGAAACGCACAGCGATTTTAAGCTTAATGGGAGGAGATGGGCAAATGGAACCTTTACCAGTAGATAGAACATTTGTTCCCCTTTCCAACGGTATGCATAACTCATTTTTGACCAAAATGTCACTTAGAACACTATAGCACTGAAGCGACGAAATGTTTTGTTTGTATATGATTTCTCAAGAAGCAGTCCAATTGGGAACAGTTTTGTTTGTATATGATTTCTAAAGAAGCAGTCTGATTGGGAACTGTTTTGTTTGTATATGATTTCTCAAGAAGCAGTCTGATTGGGAACTGCTTTGTTTGCATATGATTTCTCAAGAAGCAGTCTGATTGGGAACTGTTTTGTTTGCATATGATTTCTCATGAAGCAGTCTGATTGGGAACTGGTTTGTTTGCATATGATTTCCCAAGAAGCAGTCCAATTGGGAACTGTTTTGTTTGCATATGATATCTCAAGAAGCAGTCTGATTGGGAACTGTTTTGTTTGCATATGTTTCTCAAGAAGCAGTCTGATTGGGAACTGTTTTGTTTGCATATGATTTCCCAAGAAGCAGTCCAATTGGGAACTGTTTTGTTTGCTTATGATTTCTCAAGAAGCAGTCTGATTGGGAACTGTTTTGTTTGCATATGATTTCCCAAGAAGCAGTCCAATTGGGAACTGTTTTGTTTGCATATGATTTCTCACGAAGCCGTCTGATTTGGAACAGTTTTCTTTGCATATGATTTCTCAAGAAGCAGTCTGATAGGGAACTGTTTTGGTTGCAAATGCTTTCTCAAGAAGCAGTCTGATTGGGAACTCCTTTGTTTGCAAATGCTTTCTCAAGAGGCAGTCTGATTTGGAACTGTTTTGTTTGCCTATGGATTCTCAAGAAGCCATCTGATCGGGAAATGTTTTGTTTTTAAAATGATTTCTCAAGAAGCAGCCTGATTGGGAACAGTTTTGTTTGTATATGATTTCTAAAGAAGCAGTCTGATAGGGAACAGTTTAGTTTGTATATGATTTCTCAAGAAGCAGTCTGATAGGGAACAGTTTAGTTTGTATATGATTTCTCAAGAAGCAGTCTGATTGGGAACAGTTTTGTTTGCATATGATTTCTCAAGAAGCATCTGATCGGGAAATGTTTTGTTTTTACATGATTTCTCAAGAAGCAGTCTGATTGAAAACAGTTTTGTTTGTATATGATTTCTCAAGAAGCATCTGATCGGGAAATGTTTTGTTTTTACATGATTTCTCAAGAAGCAGTCTGATTGAAAACAGTTTTGTTTGTATATGATTT
This sequence comes from Loripinus fragilis, assembly GCA_964019695.1. NCBI lineage: Eukaryota > Metazoa > Mollusca > Bivalvia > Lucinida > Lucinidae > Loripinus > Loripinus fragilis. Next base: position 53,829,943 of record OZ026531.1, read on the forward strand.
CTCAAGAAGCAGTCTGATTAGGAACAGTTTTGTTTGTATATGATTTCTCAAGAAGCATCTGATCCGGAAATGTTTTGTTTTTACATGGTTTCTTAAGAAGCAGTCTGATTGAAAACAGTTTTGTTTGTATATGATTTCTCAAGAAGCAGTCTGATTAGGAACTGTTTTGTTTGCATATGATTTCAAAAGAAGCAGTCTGATTGGGAACAGTTTTGTTTGCATATGATTTCTCAAGAAGCAGTCTGATTGGGAACAGTTTTGTTTGCATATGATTTCTCAAGAAGCAGTCTGATTTGGAACAGTTTTGTTTGCAAATGATTTCTCAAGAAGCAGTCTAATTGGGAAGAGTTTTGTTTGCACATGATTTCTCAAGAAGCAGTCTGATTTGGAACAGTTTTGTTTGCATATGATTTCTCAAGAAGCAGTCTGATTGGGAACAGTTTTGTTTGCATATGATTTCTTAAGAAGCAGTCTGATTGGAACAGTTTTGTTTGCATATGATTTCTCAAGAAGCAGTCTGATTGGAACAGTTTTGTTTGCATATTATTACTCAAGAAGCAGTCTGATTGGGAACAGTTTTGTTTGCATATTATAACTCAAGAAGCAGTCTGATTTGGAACTGTTTTGTTTGCATATGATTTCTCAAGAAGCAGTCTGATTGGGAACAGTTTCGTTTGCATATGATTTCTCAAGAAGCAGTCTGATTGGGAACAGTTTTATTTGCATATGATTTCACAAGAAGCAGTCTGATTGGGAACAGTTTTGTTTGCATATTATTACTCAAGAAGCAGTCTGATTGGGAACAGTTTTGTTTGCATATTATTTCTCAAGAAGCAGTCTGATTGGGAACTGTTTTGTTTGCATATGATTTCTCAAGAAGCAGTCTGATTGGGAACATTTTTGTTTGCATATGATTTCTCAAGAAGCAGTCTGATTGGGAACAGTTTTGTTTGCATATTATTACTCAAGAAGCAGTCTGATTGGGAACAGTTTTGTTTGCATATGATTTCTCAAGAAGCAGTCTGATTTAGACAGTTTCGTTTGCATATGATTTCTCAAGAAGCAGTCTGATTTGGAACTGTTTTGTTTGCAAATGATTTCTCAAGAAGCAGTCTAATTGGGAACAGTTTTGTTTGCATATGATTTCTCAAAAAGCAGTCTGATTTGGCACTGTTTTGTTTGCATATGATTTCTCAAGAAGCAGTCTTATTGGGACCAGTTTTGTTTGCATATGATTTCTCAAGAAGCAGTCTGATTGGGACCAGTTTTGTTTGCATATGATTTCTCAAGAAGTAGTCTGATTGGGAACAGTTTCGTTTGCATATGATTTCTCAAGGAGCAGTCTGATTTGGAACTGTTTTGTTTGCATATGATTTCTCAAGAAGCAGTCTGATTGGGAACAGTTTTGTTTGCATATATTTTCTCAAGGAGAAGTTTGATTTGGACCAGTTTTGGTTTGCATATGATTTCTCAAGAAGCAGTCTGATTGGGAACTGTTTTGTTTGCATATGATTTCTCAAGAAGCAGTCTGATTTGGCACTGTTTTGTTTGCATATGATTTCTCAAGAAGCAGTCTGATGTGGAACTGTTTTGTTTACATATGATTTCTCAAGAAGCAGTCTGATTGGGAACAGTTTTGTTTGCATATGATTTCTCAAGAAGCAGTCTGATTGGGAACAGTTTTGTTTGCATATGATTTCTCAAGAAGCAGTCTGATTTAGAACAGTTTCGTTTGCAAATGATTTCTCAAGAAGCAGTTTGTTTTGGAACAGTTTTGTTTTCATATGCTTTCGCAAGAAGCAGTCTGATTTGGAACTGTTTTGTTTGCATATGATTTCTCAAGAAGCAGTCTGATTGGGAACAGTTTTGTTTGCATATGATTTCTCAAGAAGCAGTCTGATTGGGAACTGTTTTGTTTACATATGATTTCTCAAGAAGTAGTCTGATTGGGAACAGTTTTGTTTGCATATGATTTCTCAAGAAGCAGTCTGATTTGGAACTGTTTTGTTTGGATATGATTTTTCAAGAAGCAGTCTGATTGGGAACTGATTTGTTTGCATATGATTTCTGAAGAAGCAGTCTGATTGGGAACAGTTTTGTTTGCATATGCTTTCTCAAGAAGCAGTCTGATTGGGACTTATTTGTTTGCATATGATTTCTCAAGAAGCAGTTTGATTGGGAACTATTTGTTTGCATATGATTTTTCAAGAAGCAGTCTGATTTGGAACAGTTTTGTTTGCATATGATTTCTCAAGAAGCAGTCTGATTGGGAACTGTTTTGTATATGATATCTCAAGAAGCAGCCTGATTGGGAACTGTTTTGTTTGCATATGATTTCTCAAGAAGCAGTATGATTTGGAACTGTTTTGTTTGCATATGATTTCTCAAGAAGCAGTCTGATTGGGAACAGTTTTGTTTGGATATGATTTCTCAAGAAGCAGTCTGATTGGGAACTGATTTGTTTGCATATGATTTCTCAAGAAGCAGTCTGATTGGGAACTATTTGTTTGCATATGCTTTCTCAAGAAGCAGTCTGATTGGGACTTATTTGTTTGCATATGATTTCTCAAGAAGCAGTATGATTTGGAACTGTTTTGTTTGCAAATGATTTCTCAAGAAGCAGTCTAATTGGGAACAGTTTTGTTTGCATATGATTTCTCAAAAAGCAGTCTGATTTGGCACTGTTTTGTTTGCATATGATTTCTCAAGAAGCAGTCTTATTGGGACCAGTTTTGTTTGCATATGATTTCTCAAGAAGCAGTCTGATTGGGACCAGTTTTGTTTGCATATGATTTCTCAAGAAGTAGTCTGATTGGGAACAGTTTCGTTTGCATATGATTTCTCAAGGAGCAGTCTGATTTGGAACTGTTTTGTTTGCATATGATTTCTCAAGAAGCAGTCTGATTGGGAACAGTTTTGTTTGCATATATTTTCTCAAGGAGAAGTTTGATTTGGACCAGTTTTGGTTTGCATATGATTTCTCAAGAAGCAGTCTGATTGGGAACTGTTTTGTTTGCATATGATTTCTCAAGAAGCAGTCTGATTTGGCACTGTTTTGTTTGCATATGATTTCTCAAGAAGCAGTCTGATGTGGAACTGTTTTGTTTACATATGATTTCTCAAGAAGCAGTCTGATTGGGAACAGTTTTGTTTGCATATGATTTCTCAAGAAGCAGTCTGATTGGGAACAGTTTTGTTTGCATATGATTTCTCAAGAAGCAGTCTGATTTAGAACAGTTTCGTTTGCAAATGATTTCTCAAGAAGCAGTTTGTTTTGGAACAGTTTTGTTTTCATATGCTTTCGCAAGAAGCAGTCTGATTTGGAACTGTTTTGTTTGCATATGATTTCTCAAGAAGCAGTCTGATTGGGAACAGTTTTGTTTGCATATGATTTCTCAAGAAGCAGTCTGATTGGGAACTGTTTTGTTTACATATGATTTCTCAAGAAGTAGTCTGATTGGGAACAGTTTTGTTTGCATATGATTTCTCAAGAAGCAGTCTGATTTGGAACTGTTTTGTTTGGATATGATTTTTCAAGAAGCAGTCTGATTGGGAACTGATTTGTTTGCATATGATTTCTGAAGAAGCAGTCTGATTGGGAACAGTTTTGTTTGCATATGCTTTCTCAAGAAGCAGTCTGATTGGGACTTATTTGTTTGCATATGATTTCTCAAGAAGCAGTTTGATTGGGAACTATTTGTTTGCATATGATTTTTCAAGAAGCAGTCTGATTTGGAACAGTTTTGTTTGCATATGATTTCTCAAGAAGCAGTCTGATTGGGAACTGTTTTGTATATGATATCTCAAGAAGCAGCCTGATTGGGAACTGTTTTGTTTGCATATGATTTCTCAAGAAGCAGTATGATTTGGAACTGTTTTGTTTGCATATGATTTCTCAAGAAGCAGTCTGATTGGGAACAGTTTTGTTTGGATATGATTTCTCAAGAAGCAGTCTGATTGGGAACTGATTTGTTTGCATATGATTTCTCAAGAAGCAGTCTGATTGGGAACTATTTGTTTGCATATGCTTTCTCAAGAAGCAGTCTGATTGGGACTTATTTGTTTGCATATGATTTCTCAAGAAGCAGTATGATTTGGAACTGTTTTGTTTGCATATGATTTCTCAAGAAGCAGTCTTATTGGGAACAGTTTTGTTTGCATATGATTTCTCAAGAAGCAGTCTTATTGGGAACAGTTTTGTTTGCATATGCTTTCTCAAGAGGCAGTCTGCTTGGGAACAGTTTTGCATATTATTTCTCAAGAAGCAGTCTGATTAGGAACAGTTTTGTTTGCATATGATTTCTCAAGAAGCAGTATGATTAGGAACAGTTTTGTTTGCATATGATTTCTCAAGAAGCAGTCTGATTGGGAACAGTTTTGTTTACATATGATTCCTCAAGAAGCAGTCTGATTGGGAACAGTTTTGTTAGCATATATCTTCTCAACACGCAGTCTGAATTGGAACAGTTTTGTTTGTATATGATATCTCAAGAAGCAGTCTGATTGGGAACTGTTTTGTATATGATTTCTCAAGAAGCAGTCTGATTGGGAACTTTTTTGTATATGATATCTCAAAAAGCAGTCTGATTGGGAACTGTTTTGCATATGATTTCTCAAGAAGCAGTCTAATTGGGAACTATATGATTTCTCAAAGAGCAGTCTGATTGGGAACTGATTTGTTTGCATATAATTTCTCAAGAAGTAGTCTGATAGGGAACTAATTTGTTTGCATATGATTTCTCAAGAGGTAGTCTGATAGGGAACTGTTTTGTTTGCATATGATTTCTCAAGAAGTAGTCTAATTGGGAACTAATTTGTTTGCATATGATTTCTCAAGAAGTAGTCTGATAGGGAACTGTTTTGTTTGCATATGATTTCTCAAGTAGCAGTCTGATTTGGAACTGTTTTGTTTGCATATGCTTACTCAAGAAGCAGTCTGATTTAGAATTGTTTTGTTTGCATATGATTTCTCAAGATGCATTCTGATTGGGAACTGTTTTGTTTGCATATGATTTCTCAAGAAGCAGTCTGATTGGGAACAGTTTTGTCTGCATATGATTTCCCTAGAAGCAGTCTGATTGGGAACTGTTTTGTTTGCATATGATTTCTCAAGAAGCAGTCTGATTTGGAACTGTTTTGTTTACATATGATTTCCCAATAAGCAGTCTGATTGGGAACTGTTTTGTTTGCATATGATTTCTCAAGAAGCAGTCTGATTTGGAACTGTTTTGTTTACATATGTTTTCAAGAAGCAGTCTGATTTGGTACTGTTTTGTTTACATATGATTTCTCAAGAAGCAGTCTGATTGGGAACTGTTTTGTTTGCATATGATTTCTCAATAAGCAGTCTGATTGGGAACTGTTGTGTTTGTATATCATTTCTTAAGAAGCAGTCTGATTTGGAACTGTTTTGTTTGCATATGATTACTCAAGAAGCAGTCTTATTGGGAACTGTTTGGTTTACATATGATTTCTCAGGAAGCAGTCTGATTGGGAACTGTTTTGTTTGCATATAATTTCTCAAGAAGCAGTCTGATTGGGAACTGTTGTGTTTGTATATCATTTTTCAAGAAGCAGTCTGATTTGGAACTGTTTTGTTTGCATATGATTTCTCAATAAGCAGTCTGATTGGGAACTGTTGTGTTTGCATATGCTTCCTCAAGAAGCAGTCTTATTGGGAACTGTTGTGTTTGTATATCATTTTTCAAGAAGCAGTCTAATTAGGAACTGTTTTGTTTGCACATGATTTCTCAAGAAGCAGTCTGATTGGAAACTGTTTTGTATATGATTTCTCAAGAAGCAGTCTGATTGGGAACTTTTTTGTATATGATATCTCAAGAAGCAGTCTGATTGGGAACTGTTTTGCATATGATTTCTCAAGAAGCAGTCTAATTGGGAACTATATGATTTCTCAAAGAGCAGTCTGATTGGGAACTGATTTGTTTGCATATAATTTCTCAAGAAGTAGTCTGATAGGGAACTAATTTGTTTGCATATGATTTCTCAAGAGATAGTCTGATAGGGAACTGTTTTGTTTGCATATGATTTCTCAAGAAGTAGTCTAATTGGGAACTAATTTGTTTGCATATGATTTCTCAAGAAGTAGTCTGATAGGGAACTGTTTTGTTTGCATATGATTTCTCAAGTAGCAGTCTGATTTGGAACTGTTTTGTTTGCATATGCTTACTCAAGAAGCAGTCTGATTTAGAATTGTTTTGTTTGCATATGATTTTTCAAGAAGCAGTCTGATTGGAAACTGTTTTGTTTGCATATGCTTTCTCAAGAAGCAGTCTGATTGGGAACTCTCAAGTTTGCATATGATTTCTCTAGAAGCAATCTGGTTGGGAGCTGTTTTGATTGCGTATGATTTCGCAAGAAGCATTCTGATAGGGAACTGCTTTGTTTTCATATGATTTCTCAAGAAGAAGTCCGATTGGGAACTGATTAGTTTACATATGATTTCTCAAGAAGCAGTCCGATTGGGAACTGTTTTGTTTACATATGATTTCTCAAGAAGCAGTCTGATTGGGAACTATTTGTTTGCATATGATTTCTCAAGAAGCAGTCTGATTGGGAACAGTTTTGTTTGCATATGATTTCTCAAGAAGCAGTCTGATTGGGAACTGTTTTGTTTTCATATACTTCCTCAAGAAGCAGTCTGATTGGGAACTTTTTTGTTTGCATATGATTTCTCATGAAGTAGTCTGATTGGGAACTGTTTTGTTTGCATATGATTTCTCTAGAAGCAGTAGTATTGGGAACTGTTTTGTTTGTATATGATTTCTCAAGAAGCAGTCTGATTGGGAACTGTTTTGTTTGCATATGATTCTCAAGAAGCAGTCTGATTTGGAACTGTTTTGTTTGCATATGATTTCTCAAGAAGCAGTAGGATTGGGAACTGTTTTGTTTGTATATGATTTCTCAAGAAGCAGTAGGATTGGGAACTGTTTCGTTTGTATATGATTTCTCAAGAAGCAGTAGGATTTGGAACTGTTTTGTTTGCATATGATTTCTCAGGAAGCAGTCTGATTGGGAACTGTTGTGTTTGCATATGATTCTCATGACGCAGTCTGATTGAAAACTGTTCTGTTTGCATATGATTTCTCAAGAAGCAGTCTGATCGGGAACTGTTTTGTTTACATATGATTTCTCAAGAAGCAGTCCGATTGGGAACTGTTTTGTTTACATATGATTTCTCAAGAAGCAGTCTGATTGGGAACTATTTGTTTGCATATGGTTTCTCAAGAAGCAGTCTGATTGGGAACTATTTGTTTGCATATGATTCCTCAAGAAGCAGTCTGATTGGGAACTGTTTTGTTTTCATATGATTACTCAAGAAGCAGTCTGATTGGGAACTGTTGTGTTTGTATATGATTTCTCAAGAAGCAGTCTGATTGGGAGCTGTTTTGTTTCCATATGATTTCTCAAGAAGCAGTCTGATTTAGAACTGTTTTGTTTGCACATGCTCTCTCAAGAAGCGGTCTGATTGGGAACAGTTTTGTTTGCATATGATTTCTCAAGAAGCAGTCTGATTGGGAACTGTTTTGTTTGCATATGAGTTTTCAAGAAGCAGTCTGATTGGGAAAGTTTTGTTTGCATATGATTTCTCAAGAGGCAGTCTGATTGGGAACAGTTTTGTTTGCATATGATTCTCATGAAGCAGTCTGATAAGGAATAGTTTTGTTTGCATATGATTTCTCAAAATGCATTCTGATTGGGAACATTGTTGTTTGCATATGATTTCTCAAGAAGCAGTCTGATTGGGAACAGTGTTGTTTGTATATGATTTCTCAAGAAGCAGTCTGATTGGGAACATTTTTGTTTGCATATGATTTCTCAGGAAGCAGTCTGATTTGGAACTGTTTTGTTTTCATATGATTTCTCAAGATGCATTCTGATTGGGAACTGTTTTGTTTGCATATGATTTCTCAAGATGCATTCTGATTGGGAGCTGGTTTGTTTGCATATGATTTCTCATGACGCAGTCTGATTGGGAACTGTTTTGTTTGCATATGGTTTCTCAAGAAGCAGTCTGATTGGGAACTGTTTTGTTTGCATATGAGTTCTCAAGAAGCAATCCGATAGGGAACTGTTTTGTTTGCATATGATTTCTCAAGAAGCAGTCTGATTGGGAACAGTTTTGTCTGCATATGATTTCCCTAGAAGCAGTCTGATTGGGAACTGTTTTGTTTGCATATGATTTCTCAAGAAGCAGTCTGATTTGGAACTGTTTTGTTAAAATATGATTTCCCAATAAGCAGTCTGATTGGGAACTGTTTTGTTTGCATATGATTTCTCAAGAAGCAGTCTGATTTGGAACTGTTTTGTTTACATATGATTTCTCAAGAAGCAGTCTGATTGGGAACTGTTTTGTTTACATATGATTTCTCAAGAAGCAGTCTGATTGGGAACTGTTTTGTTTGCATATGATTTCTCAATAAGCAGTCTGATTGGGAACTGTTGTGATTGACTATCATTTCTTAAGAAGCAGTCTGATTTGGAACTGTTTTGTTTGCATATGATTACTCAAGAAGCAGTCTTATTGGGAACTGTTTGGTTTACATATGATTTCTCAAGAAGCAGTCTGATTGGGAACTGTTTTGTTTGCATATAATTTCTCAAGAAGCAGTCTGATTGGGAACTGTTGTGTTTGTATATCATTTTTCAAGAAGCAGTCTGATTTGGAACTGTTTTGTTTGCATATGATTTCTCAATAAGCAGTCTGATTGGGAACTGTTGTGTTTGCATATGCTTCCTCAAGAAGCAGTCTTATTGGGAACTGTTGTGTTTGTATATCATTTTTCAAGAAGCAGTCTAATTTGGAACTGTTTTGTTTGCACATGATTTCTCAAGAAGCAGTCTGATTGGAAACTGTTTTGTTTGCATATGATTTCTCAATAAGCAGTCTGATTGGGAACTGTTTTGTTTGCATATGATGTCTCAAGGAGCAGTCTGACAGTTTGTTTGCACATGATTTCTCAAGAAGCAGTCTGATTTGGAACTGTTTGTTTCCATATGATTTCTCAAGAAGCAGTCTGATTGGGAACTGTTTTGTTTGCATATGATTTCTCAAGATGCATTCTGATTGGGAACTGTTTTGTTTGCATATGATTTCTCAATAAGCAGTCTGATTGGAAACTGTTTTGTTTGCATATGATTTCTCAATACGCAGTCTGATTGGAAACTGTTTTGTTTACATATGATTTCCCAAGAAGCAGTCTGATTGGGAACTGTTTTGTGTGCATATGATTTCTCAAGAAGCGGTCTGATTGGGAACTGTTTTGTTTACATTTGAGTTCTCAAGAAGCAGTCTGATTGGGAACTGTTTTGTTTACATATGATTTCTCAAGAAGCAGTCTGATGTGGAACTGTTTTGTTTGCATATGATTTCTCAAGAAGCAGTCTGATTAGGAACTGTTTTGTTTGCATATGATTTCTCGAGAAGCAGTCAGATTGGGAACGGTTTTGTTTGCATTTGATTCTCATGACGCAGTCTGATTAGGAACAGTTTTGTTTTCATATGATTTCTCAAGAAGCAGTCTGATTGGGAACAGTTTTGTTTGCACATGATTTCTCAAGAAGCAGTCTGATTGGAGACTGTTTTGTCTGCATATGATTTCTCAAGAAGCAGTCTGATTGGGACAGTTTTGTTTGTATATGATCTCAAGAAGCAGTCTGATTGGGAACTGTTTTGTTTGCATATGATTTCTCAAGAAGCAGTCTGATTAGGAACAGTTTTGTTTATATATGATTTCTCAAGATTCAGTCTCATTTGGAACTGTTTTGTTTGCATATGAGTTCTCAAGAAGCATTCTGATTGGGAGCTGTTTTGTTTGCATATGGTTTCTCAAGAAGCAGTCTGATTTGGAACTGTTTTGTTTGCATATGAGTTCTCAAGAAGCATTCTGATTGGGAGCTGTTTTGTTTGCATATGATTTCTCAAGAAGCAGTCTGATTGGGAACAGTTTTGTTTGCATATGATTTCTCAAGAAGCAGTCTGATTGGGAACAGTTTTGTTTGCAAATGATTTCTCAAGAAGCAGTCTGATTGGGAACAGTTTTGTTTACATATGATTTCTCAAGAAGCAGTAGGATTGGGAACAGTTTTGTTTGCATATGATTTCTCAAGAAGCAGTCTGATTGGGAACTGGTTTGTTTGCATATGCTTTCTCAAGAAGCAGTCTGATTGGGCATTGTTTTGTTTGCACATGATTTCTCAAGAAGCAGTCTGATTGGGAACTGTTTTGTTTGCATATGGTTTCTCAAGAAGCAGTCTGATTGGGAACTATTTTGTTTGCATATGATTTCTCAAGGAGCAGTCTGATTGGGAACAGTTTTGTTTGCATATGATTTCTCAAGAAGCAGTCTGATTGGGAACAGTTTTGTTTGCATATGATTTCTCAAGAAGCAGTCTGATTGGGAACAGTTTTGTTTGCATATGATTTCTCAAGAAGCAGTCTGATTTGGAACAGTTTTGTTTGCATATGATTTCTCAAGAAGCAGTCCAATTGGGAACTGTTTTTTTTTTGCATATGCTTTCTCAGGAAGGAGTCTGATTGGGAGCGGTTTTGTTTGTATGTATTCTTAAGAAGTAGTTTGATTTGCAAATGTTTGCCGGATTGGAGAACGTTTTGTTGGCTTATGTTTCCTCAAGAAGCAGTTTAAATCCTCCAGTAGTTTCAAGTTTACTGATCGTTCATAGGATGGGCTTCTTTTCTTGATCCATTTTGTTATTTATGTTTCGTGTCTGTCATGCTGACTTGTCTGTTCATTGCAGCCTTATGATCACCATGTGGTATATTGTGTCAGGTGCGGTACCTGTACTTGATTGCATTGATTATGGATCTTTGCCCTCTTCTTTACTTTGATTTTGGACTGTGATTTCTTAAGAAGCAGTTTGATTTGGGACTGTTAAGTTGGAAAATGCTTTCTCAGGGAGCAGTGTGGGTTTGGACTGTATTGTTTGAATATGATGTCTCAATCATATGCTGATAAGGGAATGTTTTGCTTGCGCATGCTTTTCTTGACTGTGTAGTCCTTTTCTGGCATTTAAATGGTAATAAACCTTTCTGTACACATTTTATAGGACAACTCACTCATTTTATAGGACAACTCAAAATGCGTCACAGCAATACCAATATTAATGCGTCAACTAGTTTTTAAGAGATACAAACACTCCAGTTTTATGTCAAAGAAACCACCAATACCTTAAAACGTGCTTTTATTGTCATACAGGGCTGAGTTATCTTGTGGCGATAGTAAGTCTATAGCTGTAATCCCTATAATTAAATCCAAAATGCGTCACAGCAGAAACAGTAGTAATGAGTCAACTATTTTAAGATATACAAACACGCCAGTTATATGTCAAAGAAACCATGCAAGCATAGTACTATATACAAAAAAGCTCCATTTTGTCAGCCGGAACTGGCGTAAGGAAAATTAGTTCTGTAGCATGTGGGTTCAGCCCTATTAAAATCTATTTTTCTGTTTACCAGAATTTTAATCAACAGATAGCGATATTTTATTGAAAAAAAAAACAACAACAACAAACAAACATAAACCGTTTGTTTGCTGCACTCACACTTGTTATTGTGGTGGCATGGTTTTTGTGACGCCAGCGTCACGTTATGTAACGTCATAGTCACGTTATCAAGATAGATCCTTGATGTACATCCGAGGTCTGATTGCATTGAATTGGCCGAGGCGATTATGATTGCGTGAACTTGCAGTCTTTTATTGTCATACAGGGCTAAGTTCTCTTGTGGCGATAGTAGGTCCATAGCTGCTGTTGCATTGTTTGGTATTCTCCCTCCAATAAAACCAGCAAATCAAATTGCGAGAAAGCTATTCGGATTTTCAGATTGGATTTGATGCAACTTTGCTCATTGACCAATATTTGTCATCTGGGTATATCTTGACTGTAGCTCAGTATAGTTGCCGCTATAGCCGAGCAACACCTGAGCCGATCCAGAGGGGGGGGGGGGGGGTTGCAGGGGGTGCATACACCTGAAAAATCACAAAAAATAGTGTTTCTTAGCAATCTGGTCCAAAACCCCTGAAAAGTCACAAAGCTACCAAGCCAGCATTCAGTTATGGACCATTATTGGCACGCCAGTGAAGCGCCATTTAAATGGCGTTTCGCTGTCGGGACGATACTGGTCCGCTTATAGTGTTTTTTGATCCCCTATCCCCTCATCAGCTTTAAGAAAAACGTTGTCAAAATTGGATCCCCTTTGACAAAACTGTCTTGATCCTCGCATGCAACATCTGTTTGGCTTGCCAATAGCCTGGCTATATTTGGAGTACCACAATACTTGAAAACATGTTAATTTCACCATGTCAATGTCACTTTAAGGCATATATTCCTGTCCAATAGAAATAATTAAACTTTTAAGGATTAATTGACAAGGGACAAATTCAATATAACATAAAGTTAAAAGGGCCTCAAGAGAGGACTTACCTGTATAGAAACAAAACTTTCAATAAGAAAAATATCAATATTTTATCAGAAAATACCTAATCCTTCATGAGACCAATTTATTGGCCTAGTAAGGAAGTCATAATCACCTCATTATGATTGGCCTTTGCTCCAACCAGTATGACCCCTGGAGAGAGTAATAATGAGTGGTACCACCATTATTGCTCAATATTTTATCTCTTTAAACAACATAAATAATTGAGAAGATTGTGGTTTATGATTACATTGGAATTCCAACGTGTACCAACAACACATGATTGATTTTCGGAAAAAACGCTTTGAAATTAACTTTTATCTAGAATCATGCCTGTTGTATTTTTCCGTTTACAACATGTCAAGCTGCCAATCAATTTACAATACCTGTCACTAAGCTCTATCATCAAATTATATGTATAGGTTATAGATCATATATTACAATTATAAATGATTAAGTGGGAACGAACGCAGCGAACGAACCACTTAATTCCTTCATAATAGTCAGGGGCGCTCGGGACTCCCGTGCGACTTTGATGCCGATTTATGGTGACCTATACCAAATCAAACTTTAGGGGATAACTAATGAAAATCACCTGGTCACCCATCTGGGTTTCACGTCTGGACGTCATTATGACGTCATCAAAATAGCGTATATTGTATCAGTGCAATTTAAACGGTATGTCCATTGTAGTATATGGGAATCAGGGCGTTCTTGCATTTTGTGTGCCAATTTCAGTCGAAATGCACCAAATTTATTCTTAGGGGGTAAATAATTAAAATTAACATATAGCCCATATTGTCTTCGCATCAGAAGAAAAAGATGACGTCATTGAAATGACGCCTAATATGGAAATACCACATATATATGCATTTTGTCCATTTCCAACGATTGGAAATATTCCTTTAATGAACTGGTAACCTTAGCATGACTGAATGCAAACTCTTTTTAATCGTAACATACAAAATATATTCAGATTTGGTGAAGTCAGTTCGAGGGTGGGATGTAAATGCCGTCACGATTTACGAATAAAAAGACAGTGGAAACAGTGTTTTTTGATGTATAACGGAGTAAATATAATCTCTTATGCTTATATATATATATAGATGTACTACGACCTTTGACCAATGACCTTTGGGTCTTTATATTTCAAACGATTGATGCAAAATACGTAAAATGAGCCAATCCTACTAGAACATATGTGCATGTCAAAGCTTTTATAGTAAATGTAAATAAACGCCTGAAACCCTTTTATCTAGAACAACATATCAATATTGTAAATAGAGGCACGCTTCAAAGCTTTTGGTTAACTGTAGCTGCTTATCCTACACCCAAATAAAAGATTGTAGTAATAATCATTTGCATACACTTTCAACCAAACTCATTATAGTCCGATTTTGACCACTGAAGGATCAAAAGTTAGAAGAGTCTACTTAGTAGTTCATGATATGGAAATAAGGATAACCCCTCTACATGTTACCCATTGTACTGCGATAGCACGGGCAATAGAAAACTGTTACAATCTGATTTATCTTTCGCATGCTACTACTTGTCTTCAAAGGTCAAAATCGGACAATAAGGCATTCTTGTTGATACGGCTATAGAAATATCTGAATCCACATGAAAATAGTTGTTCAAAAGGCATAAGCATATTGAACACTGGCAATAGTTTACATGAGTCCTCTTCTGCTCCACAGCAATACAAATCAGTACAATATAAATGATTTGCTTTGTAATTACACCGAGATGTTTCGCATACAGACATGCTGCAACCACATTTTATCAGCTGCAGAGGGGTTTCGGGGGGCAGGAGGCAACATGCGCGGATCCACGAATTTTTGTCAGTTTTATTCAGCCCTCAGCTTATTTTAAAGTTTAAAGAGGGGTTCCAATCGTTTTATTGCTGAGAAAACTATACTTATACTTTACAAAGGATCCAGAGGCCGTCCATTATTTTCCGGGGGGGGGGGGGGGGGGGGGTCTCCAACTTTTTTCCAGGGGGGGGGGTCCAAATGCTAATTTTTATAGAAACACGTATATGTACTTGTTATTTTCCAGGGGGAGTGTCCGGACCCCCTATTCCCCTCTGGATCCACACCTGGGCAATGTCATCATAAGGGGACAATATTTATCACAGTCCGGCCTCTAACCATCATTGTCAGGCCTTGATTTGTCAAGATTAATGACAGGTGAGGTTTTCCAAATGATTCACTGATACTGCGCACGTTTGACACCTTCGAGAAACACTACTCTTGGAAGTGGTAGTTCTTGCAATTCAGCTTTTTTTTCTCCAAAACATCCACCACCTCAACGCAGTGAGTCAAACAATATCAGTGACTGGCTAATGCAAAGTAAGAAAGACGGCAAAGATCAGGAATCGATACAATCAAGTACCACACCTGGCCCAGGATACCAATGGGAAAGTAACAAACTCACAGTTAGACATCACAAACGAGAGCCAAGAGGTCAGGACAATTTACAAATATATTACTCTAGTGCATCCGCCACAGTGCTTTCTAAGGGCACTGAGCCGAGGTGAAAGAATGCTTCGTGGATAGAGTCTCCAGCATAGCTAAATGCCTGCCAATATGATCTGTTGCTCTGTCCTGACATTGAACGAGTTAATACCAGCACCTGAAAGTTTATGGAATTCGATCAGAGCCCTTGTTATGGCATCATGACACATTGACATCTTTGATAAGTGTCCTGATCTTAGAAACTTGATGATATATGCGCAAGACTGATAAAGAAAATGAAAAATATCAAAACTCTGCAATTGTTTTTATATTTTTTTTAAGCGGCGAAAACAAAATTTGCTCCTCTGCAAAACTGGGGGTAGGGTTGTGCATTAGCTCATATAAGACAATATATTTAAGATAGAAAAGCAAACTTTGGGTTTGTACTCGTCAATTGAGTATATGTTTGTTAAACCTAATCTAAAACAGTTTGAAACCAATTTAGAGCAGTCGTTAAACTAAATGACGATAGCCTAAATTACCACTTTTAAATTATGATTAAGCTCATGTAACGCACATAATCCAACATGTAGCCGTATTAATGTTAAACAGCTGTCATATGTAGTAGAGACATCCAGTAATATGCAGACTATTAGAATGTTCATTGATTAGCTAGTTTTAATGTCTGCTTTCTGTACCTCAAACTTCAATTTTCTTTTTCTCAAATTGATAAAATAACATATGTAACAAGCTGATACAGGCTAACACCAATGCTTACAGTGTGCAAACATCTCCTATTCGATGCGCCTTAAATCGGTACATACGATAGAATATGTCTTAAAGGGTTTGGGATGGAGCAGGTCATTACTCAGCTTGCAGTCAAAATCTTGTTTGGTGATTATTCTGGTTTTTATGATATGAGGAGGACAATTATTTTACCAGAGAAGCAGAAATAATAAACGATATTGTACATGTATATGACTTGGATAAGGATTGGTTTAGAATATTTACATTAGAAAGGGACATTTACTAAATTGTACTGTTTAAATGTGAAAAGATTATTTCCCATGTTCCTTTAGGGTATATCTTTATTTTAGAATTATTCATATTAAGAAATATTGAAAACAAATATTCATAACATCTGTAACAAAGGTACAGGGGCTTAATATTCATCAATACCTAAAATTTAGGCACCAGAGGCTAGAGATTTTAGCTAGGAAAACATGCGATATATATTCAATTTTTCCTGAAGCATCATTTCTTACATCAAGTCAATATCCTTGCTCATTTATTATGTCATGTAACATATGTTACAGCCTTTAACAAGTGCTTCAATCTTGTTGTTTAACCTGCAAAATCTATAATTCTTTATGATATGAGCAAGACAAACCCAAAATATGCAAGATATCCAACAGCAGCAAATGTTTTCATATATTTTACTTAAATGATGCCTACCTAATTCCGCTCCTTAAAATTGAGTGTAGCATTGGGTTGTTTTTAAAATTGCTCGTATAAGGCACTTTATTTAAAGTATAAAAGCAGACTTTGGATTTCTCTAACCCAAATGAGTTTGTTAGTATGAAATAATCAAAACATTTTGGAAAATGCACATATCAGCTAAAAAGTAAATGATATTGGTCACACTTTTCATGTTTAAAGGGTAATCTAATTAAAGTAACGCACAATACACCACAGGAAGCTGTAATTTTGCCCCCAAAGAATTTATATGTAGTTAAAGTAGTCAATATGCAGACCATATGAGTAATTTAAATAATTAGCCTTCTTTCTGTAGCTCAAACTTTTAATTTTCTTTTTTTTTTCTAAATTTAATGTGGTAACATATGTAACAGGCTGTTAGAGACTTACGCCCCGGCGAACATAGTGCAAACATCTATTAAAAGACGCAGCTGGAAATCTTCTTTTAGATAGGATAAGTTTGCGAAATTCCGGAGGGGTATCAATTACATTCTCAGCCATCAGTCTAAAGATGGCCTGATAAGCAGGGTATTTATAGGAAATCTACGGTATTTTGGATGCAAAATATTGTTATCGAGAAATAATTCATTGTCAAAGTCAGGTAAAGCATTGATGTGACTATCATGTGACTAAAATAATTGATATTATGTTAAAAAAGCGTTCGTGTTGGATAAATATGACCATACCAACACAAACCATAGCTTTTATTAACGAGCAGTTTCTCATTATGGTCGCCATATTTATGACGTCATAACTAGCCTCAGACGCGGATTTGAGATGGGTGACCACCTTTAAATCAAAGGTAAGACTCCATTGAAGGTTTTGATATAGGTCACCATAAATCGGCACACAAATCGCACGGGACCTATTTTTTGTCCCTAAGGGCCCTGACTATAATTGTAAGATATGATCTATGACCTACTTATAGTTTTCTGGAAATGGTCGCATTGAACACTTTACAGGTTTACTTAAATATGTACTTAATAGATATTACAAATATTGACAAAATATGTGATTAAGTTGGCCAAAAATTTAAATTTCTGTGCAAACCGATTGTGAAGCACAGGAAGGGGCGGAGTAAACTATAACACTACTTTAAGCTTTATGCTAGTAGAAGAGATATAGTCAGGTTATTAAACTTTTAAATACGTTATTGTACGCATCAGCGTGTTCAATACAATAATGCAATGCAGACCGCCAGATAAGAGTTCATAATATAAACCTAATTTTCTTATTTCTTAACCAAAACATATATTGTGGGTTCTCAAAAGAATCGTCTTAATGAGACGGTTCTTTTGAGCATCCAAAATACATGCTTGAACTGAGTGGTAAAAAAATAGTCACCTTTTCATGCATACAAAGTTTGCTTATCTCAAACTACGGTAATGTGGAAGCTGTGACATAATGTTTGATTAGCTGCAATCGATAGCTGTCCAACATACGATGAATGGGCTAGCCTATTTAAAGATTATATGTCAGTTGCTGTTACCTTTTTACACTCGTATGGTATGACGTGGCAAAATAATAACCGTTGGCTCAGTGTCAAGGCCTGTTTTTAAAGAATAAATCGCATCTTACAGAAAAGAAAATGCACTATTTATTTAATATTATGGCCATGAACAGTCCATTTACATGTGCTTGTCAGAAATAAATGTGTGTGTGTGTGTGGGGGGGGGTCCAGGCTCAACTGACAGAAAAATGTTCTGACAACGTTTTTTGGTTGTTTTATTTTTTTTTGTTTTTAGTCCTCAACTGATTAGTCCAATGTTTTTTTCAAGGAATTCAGCTCTTTTATCGCATGAAATCAATACTGTGTTATGAAGAAGGGAACATGTTTCATATGTATAAGATGGACCTTAAATTCAGCAAAGTAGTTATGCCCCCAACTTTGAAAAAGTTGAAGATGCATATTGATTGGTGCGTGTGTGTCCGTCTTTAGTGCGTCCGTTTAAAAAAAAATGAGTCAGGGTTTTGACGTTTTAAGCTCTTCAGTAAAATATTTTACTGACCATTCCAAGGGGCTTCTTCTTTTGTGGATCATTTGTGTTATTTATGTCTTGTGTTTGTCATGCTTTCTCGTCTGTTAATTGCTGCCTTGTGGTCACCTGCTGGGAAAGGGCTGACCTCTTGGCTCTCGTTTGTGATGTTTAATTGTGTTTTTATCACTTTCCCATGTGGTATTCTGGGTCAGGTGTAATACTTAATTGTATCGATTCCTGATCTTTGCCTCCTTTCTTGTTTTGAAATTTCATAAATGGATTCCTCATAAAAATTGCTCCCCTGTATTTTTAAGTCCAAAGTATCTCCTTTTGTGGAGATTTGCTTATTTTAAAGGGTAAGAATATCTCTGTGTGTCATAAATATAATAATAAATGTAGATACACGCCTGAACCCCTATTTCTAGATCCGTATTTTCAATATTGTAAATATAGTCACGCCTCAGACTTTTTGTTTATCTAGATATAGCCGTAGCGCAACAACGAATATACAAATGTCAGATTGAATCCAGATCAGGCAGGGCGTCTTTGTTGGACATCATCTGGATCCAAACTGTTTGCAAAGATTATCAGCAGAAAAATGTGTGGCCATATCACAATGTACGCATTTTAACCATAAAGCTTATAAAATGAATAGCTACTGTTCGAATGTATTCCTGTTTTATGCAGTTTGAAAGCTAGAAACAGAAAGAAAGACAAAAAGAGAAATAAGTTATGATCCAAATTATAAAATTAATGCTTTCTAAGAATATTGCTACGATGCACGTTACTTGTGTACTTATTATACAGGTATAATAGAACTTTTTTGGTTACTGTAAAAGCGGTAACTTAAATATCTGGGCGTGGTTTGGCTATTTCATCTGCTAAACAAGGGAAAACAGGTTCTATTGATAATTTTGTGAAGAATAAATAAGTTGTTTGGGCCGCGCAAACGTGTGTGCATTTCGTGAAAATCCTAACCGTATACACACTGAACTCACATTTAATAAACCTTAAAGCTCATAATCACAAAATGTATGTTTTTGTCGTCCACTAAATTATTTGAAGCCTCATAGACAAACAGTGAGGACCCAGATCAGACTGCTCCTGTAGGAGCAATCTGATCTAGGTCCATAATATTTGCCTCTGTGCTTATGATGAATAGACATTTCAGATGCAGTTATTTTGCTGGCGTTTGAAGGAATAAATAATGTTTTTTTGCGTCTATACTGAGGTAATGGCGCAAGATGATACAGTTACTTTTGAATAAAACCACGCCTCATTTTCAGCTTTTACCTATATCTAAGTCCTAATTACACACTCACGAGGTGCCGCCTTTACAGTAACCAAAAAGTCCTATAATACCTATTGGTCAGAATGTCAAGTGCACATGGTTCTCAAAGTCTAGTGCACCTGCGTCTCGTCTTGCACCTCTCTCTCTCTCTCTCTCTCTCTCTCTCTCTGGCGTACGATAGTGCACATGAGTTGCACTTGATGTCAAGTGTTTTTCTGGCTTGACTGTATTAAAATTCATGGCCGTGACACATTTCACAGACAACTGCTGTTAACCTTTTTACACTTAACACACGTGATCGATAATCCTAATAACATGTCCACGTCTAGACTTTCCAAAGTCTGTTATTTTTTCTTCTACTTTCTATTAGTTTTTTTCATAAACTTCATGTCTTTAATACAATCTTGGAAAACTGAACGAAATAAACATTTTGAAGACTAGGATAAGGGGATATTCACTTTATGAAACAATAAGTAGGACGTTCAACTAATATAAATTCTGAAATGTAGGGACTTGGGCAAGTCTAGTCCACGTCTTTAAAGCTGGATAATTTTGAATGCATTATTTGGTTTCAAAACTATTTTTTTCGAAACAGTCTTTTAGGAATGCCGTTTGAGTGTCAAACAGTTTGGATCCAGATCAGTTCCGATATTAAACATGGGGTTTGGAGCAGAGGCGGATGGTACTACTATCCGCCTCTGGAAAGTGACCTATGTGATATATAGGTCACTACAGTGACCTTTATGTAATCAAATCACATATTTCCATGAATACGAATTTTTTAAGCTTAAAAGAGAGCATTTTAAGGCAGTAACTAACTGGCTTAGAAAAAATATGTGACGCAGCGCGTGCTAAAAAATCGGATTTACAAGCAAACATCTTTGAATACTATGATCAACCTCTGTGAGTACTAAGACTGATCTGAATCTTCACAGACGCTGAATGAAGTTGTGATTCAATATAACATTTTGTCGGTCCTGATCTGGGTCCAAACTGTTTCAAAGTTTATCAAAGACGACATCGCGGCTTGCAAGGAAAGAGTTGGGAGCGCAGTGGCTCAGTGGTAGAGTGCTTGACTCGAGACCGAAGGGCCGCGAGTTCGAGCCTCACCGACGTCACTGCGTTGTGGTCCTTGAGCAAGACACATATATCCTAGCTTAGTACTGGTTCAACCCAGGAAGAAACGTCCCGCATAACTGAAAGATTGTTGAGTGGACGTAAAGAATCAAATCAAACAAAAAAACAAAAGCAAGGAAAGAGTTAATCAAGCCGCATAGACCGCCCCACAAAATCTAATGAATTCTTCTCTCTTGTACTAAACATGGAATGTTACATTGTCTATAATAAGGGGTCACAGGTAAACATTTCCTCCACGAGGGGTGATCAACAAATTCGCATAAATCGGCCACCATTTCTACATCGTTTGATTAATAGAGCTGGAATTTTAGCATTAAATTTGAGCCGTGGCATGTGATTTCAAACAATTAGTCATTTTGACAAGTGTAGACTCAGACGAGCCTGTGTAGCCTCCTTTTAAGCTTAGAAACTCCAAATGATGTTCATTCAGTAGCTTAACAATCATAGAATACTCAAGCGACAAGCAAAGGCTCTGATCAGACTGCGCGTATGCGCAGGCTAATCTGAGGCTTTGCTGGTCACACACACCACATATCGTGAACCGGGACAATTTGATTTGCATTTTGATTGATTACTTCTTAACCAATCAAATCTCAAGGTCTTGTAATATTTTGTTATGCTATGCAAGCCTATAGTGCGTTCCATGCATATTTAGCGACAGCTTTGTTCCTCTTATATGCAAAAACTTTAAACTGTTTTATATCAAAAATGATTCTATTCTAGATCGGAACCAATTACGGTACTGTCAAAAAATCAGAACATCCCAGTTCAATGAACAAATTGCCTGATTTGACCAGTCATTTTTAATAATTGTTTACACATTTTGAAAAACACCTTTTTTCAACCCAGTTTAGCCCGGTAGACATACCCGGTGTACAGATGCCCGGCGCCCGCGGTACATGTAACGTCATAAAGACGCATCCTGCTCAAACGTTGGGTCAAATATCTCCTTGAGGGGGTCCCAACTAGAAGTTCTACGGAAACCTATAGCCACTTGTGATTTAACAGGGGGTCGGACCCCCTGTCCCCCTTCAGGACACGCACATGACACAGTATGCAGCCCACAATTTAAGGACAAAATAATGGCGAGTCCTTGAGTTTGAAGTGCACTTGTATATAGATCTAAATACTATATGCAGCCGACGCACAAAAGGCATGAGGCCGACCTTAAAAAATGTTGGTTTGCCGTGCTCCTACCTACCCATCCAAACCAGGCTTTACCCCCAAACAATTATTGCCTTTCTGAGATTTTTTTTTAAATTTTTCTCTTATTCTTTAAAATCATTAAAAGCTGTATTTTAATTGAAGAAAGATTACAGAGACTATTATTATATAATCTATAAATAAACATATTCTGATTGTCCCAGATGCATATCCACTTGAGTCAATAAAACAACATATTGCATGGTTTGCCTGACGTGACGTTGCAAAGCACACGGCACGAGGTATTATTATATAACTGAGTAAAAAGACCGATTTTCATTGGCTTAGAGCGCTCACGTGGCCAGTCTACATAGTGTCATATTCACTGGCTGGCGCGCGCCTGCCGGTGAATATTAGTTACCAAAATTAGACTCCTTGCATTTTCCGTGCACTGAAGATTTCCCGCCAATACTTAGACTACGTCGCATACGTTTACATGTATTTTTAACGTCTTTCAAGCGAAAAAACGACGTTATACCGTCTAACGCCATGCATGACGTCATTTTCCAGTAACAAATGACGTCAGCTACTTACACATTTTCCCCGCGCTTTCAAAGCTGCGAATTATTGTTTGATATGTTACACTATTTTAACATTGGCTCTACAGGCGAGGCGTGTTAGAATTCTTGCTTGTCAATTTTGAATGATGACACGCATGCACAACATATAATAAAATAGTAAACGGATGGTCTTATCTAGGTCTGCACTCACGGTTTCTGCTTAATTCTTGACTGTCCCAAAACTTGTATATAAGTTCAGTATTTTTTCCAGGTGCAAAGATACCTGTAAATGGTTCTCTTAATGTTATATAATAAAACAGTTATTGACTAATGAGACATTGGATATGATGTGATATTGACCAGAAAATACCAATATTGACCTCGGCTTCGCCTCGGTCAATAATGGTATTCTCTGGTCGATATCACATCATATTCAATGCCTCATTAGTCAATAATTGTATAATACTGACTGGCTTACGGAAAGTGACGTCAGAACGTCAAGTAATTTCGCATGATCCATCCGTAACA
Organism: Loripinus fragilis; assembly: GCA_964019695.1. Classification (NCBI taxonomy): domain Eukaryota; kingdom Metazoa; phylum Mollusca; class Bivalvia; order Lucinida; family Lucinidae; genus Loripinus; species Loripinus fragilis. Next base: position 53,852,964 of record OZ026531.1, read on the forward strand.
TCAACGTTTTATGGTCTAAAATGGCAGGAAATGCATCAGCTAAATTTATTATATAATTAAGTAATTGTTGACTTATGTTTCGGTCAATATGACGTTTACTGTTCAATAACACTCCATGTCTACCTCAACATAAGTCAATAATTGTATAATATTGTACTCATTCTTATCTTATATACAGCATTTGTAGATCTCGAAAAGTGATAGTATGAAGAGGTCATAAAATTATGCTGAATTTCAAACATAAAATATCTACCTACCTACCCACAGCGAAATTGATGGGTATGAGCACGGCAAACAAATATAACTTTAAGAGAGCCTAAGCACACGACATTTAGGGCAAAAAAGGCAATGATCTGACTGATTCAGGGCTCCAAATAAGATGAGCCAATACTAATTCTTTTCTCATCCACATTACGTTGTGTTTATGTTATATAACACCCGAAAACATGTTTTGCCGAAGTTTAATGAAATAAGTGCAATTTTTACTTATCTTTGCCCAAGCCCAAGCACCCGAAAACATATATTTTGAGCAAAGGATAAAGAAATAATCGCAATTCTACACAAAAAGTTTTCTTTCTTATCTTAGCCCATGATGGACCTTTCGTGCACTAGTTTTATTTGAACCTTACCTATATTCAGTTCATTATAGTTGACCTTTTGGCGACTCAGTGAACTTAAAAAATATAGTATTGCTATCGGACTGAAATCATATATCCATTTACCATCAAATACTGTTTTTATTGTGTATCTTAAGCATCCGAAAACATTATGTTATGACAGAAATAAACCGCAATTTAAACACACAACATTATTGAGGCCCCGGGGGGGGGGGGGGGGTCTGTGCTCCCTTGATCCCTGAAAATAATGCATTGATCTCCCCGTCTCCCTGCAAATAATGTCCTCGTCTCCCTAAAAGTATTTGCCTTCGCTCCCCAAATCCCTAAAAATAGTTTAGCTCACCCCAAATCCCCAAAAATATAAGCCAATTCTCCCTTAAATGTATTTATCTTTCCGTAGAATTAAAATCACATACTTAAAAACCATGAAGCTATATAAGAGCGCATGACTTAATGATCACCTAATATTTTGTCTTATACATGTAAAGACAGGTCTTTGCCATGGAATATATGATATATAAAAGCCATGGATTGCATGACATTTAAATGCATTATATATTGCTCAAAGTATGAGGCCATCCTTAAAATGTTGTACCTGGTAGAGTAGGCTTGGAGGTTTAGAGACATACCATTCGGTTTCCTTTTTGGGAACAGGGGCTGATTTTGACCAACAGCTTAAACTAGATTTTTCTAGACATTTTAGTGAAAGCACTAAACTGTAAAAAACATTTTCTACAATTGTTAATTAGTGCCTATACGCTTGTTTAACTTCAGTTAAATCAAGTTAGTATATATCTGATATGCATTCTTCAAAAATTCCCTTAAAAGGGCTAATTACCTAAAAACAATAATGATATAGCAGGTCTGTAGGTGGCCCTGTAACATTATGTAGTAACACTGTTGCTAGGGGGTGCGGGGGATGCTCCCCCGGAAATTTTTGGCAAAAATGGTGTGATCTTGTGCAATCTGGGGCGTCCCAAAGTATGTATTACCAACCTAAAAAGCAACAATTTTAAGGGAAAAATCAAGAAGAAAACTTGATTGCCATTTTTCTCTCCCAGATTAATGTAGATGAGCATGTTAGTACAAATATAAATACATTTAGAATTTACAAGGGGCGTCTGGGGGCTAGCCCCCCCCCCCCCCCCCCCCCCCCCCCGAAGCAGAAGAAGTTTTAAAAAATCAAACAAAATGGAGGCTTTTCCTTATTTTTTTTTTTGCTTTTTGGCAAGGCTCCCTATATCCCCAAAATTATGAGCTTGCTCCCTAGCTCCCCTTAAATAACTACCAGTGCTCCCCAGCTCCCTGAAAATAAATAGCCATTCTCCCCAGATCCCCAAAACCCCTGGGGCCCCATTATTGTTTTCCTGGGCAAGTGTTTGTAATTGGGCCTCGACGCGAGAAAATCTGTCTTCGGGGGTTTTCGCATCCGCGCAGTCTGATCAGCACCTTTGTTATTCGCGTATTGGAAAGTATCATAGCTAGATATGCTACAAGGGTAATTTCAATTTTCTAGCTAGTCACCATAGCTGAGCAGGCTGGTTTGAATATCGTTTTCTCGGAAACCGCGGCCCGTATGATATATTGCACTAGTTTGACTTGAACCTTATACAGTGTTTTTAAAGCTCTCAAATGCACTTAATTAATTGCATGCTTGGGACTTTTGCATGATTGAGGTGTACGGAAGCCTATATGTGACATTGTGTTTTGTGTTATGTCCTTTTGATTTCTTTACTTTTGTATGTTGAGTTTTCTGTTTTGTGTACAATTTTGCACATTTTAAACGACGCAATTCACGAGGTAGAGCCAAGATGGAGAACAAACGAGGAAAGAAAGACGAGAGTATAAGTATTTTAATTCATCCGTCGTAATGTTTGTTTTTATATATTTGAAATCGATGCAGCCGGTAACTATCACAGTCAAAAAGTCTACCTGAGGCTTCAATTTTGATTATGCTACATACTGGGTTCTCACTGTGAAAGTAGTCACATAGACCCAGTACTATTCAATATAATACAGTTCGACTGACTATAATAGTTCGATCTATTTATATCGACCAATTTAAATTGTTACAGAAATTAGTTATTTGTGTGTCGTTTTTTCTTCAAAATATAGTTTTCAGAAAATTCTTTCAGGAATCCCGTCAGATTTCAGTCTGGTTGTATTCAGACCAAACCCGGCATCTTGAGGGTCTGATAATGATCTAAACTGTTTGAAAAGGTTATCAGCAAGAGGAACTGGCAGGCAAAGAGGTGATGCACTAAACGTGTGAAGTGGGTCACCTTCGTAAAATAGTTTCCGAGTTTCTCCAAGACTATATATTTTTATCAATATGGCACTTATTCGAAGCGCCTCTTCTATGATAAACAATCTGGACTTTTTCTATTTGAAGTCATTGTTTTAAGATTGCGTCGACGTGAGCTTAAGCACAAATGCTTGGTATATATAGTGGACCACCTCCGGTTTATTTAATCAAACAAGATGGAATACTTCATCTATAAATAAAGGGGTGTTGTTATTTCAGGGTTTCTTCCGAAGGACTGTCCGACAGAAAGTGGAGTACAAACCTTGTGAAAATCCAAAAGGCTGTTTGATTATGAGGATAAGCAGAAACCGGTGTCAGTATTGCAGACTTCAGAAGTGCTTGTCAGTGGGAATGTCTCATGAAGGTATGATTGTGGTTGATGCTATCGATAGTATAAACTTCGTAAAGCATATCCTACATTTATATACAAAAATGTAGGAACCGGTGCCAGTATTGTAGACTACAGAGTTGTTTGTCGGTGGGAATGTCTCATGAAGGTTTGTGTATGTGGTGTATAATTTAATTTGAGGCTATTGATAGTATAAACTTCGTAACTGTGAAAACCCAAAAGGCTGTTTAACCATGAGGATAATCAGAAACTGGTGCAAGTATTGCAGACTACAGAAGGTCTTGTCAGTGGAAATGTCTCATGAAGGTATGATTGTGGTTGAGGCTATCGATAGTATAAACTTTGTAAAGAATATCCTACAAGTAAATACAAAATTACAGGTGCAAGTATTGCAGACTACAGATTTGTTTGTCAGTGGGAATGTCTCATGAAGGTATGTGTATGTGGTGTATAATTGAATTTGAGGCTATCAGTATAATAAACTTTGTAACCTGTGAAAATCCAAGCGGCTGTTTAATCATGATGATAAGCAGAAATCAGTGCCAGTATTGCAGACTACAGGTATGTGGTGTAAAATGTAGGAACAAGTGCCAGTACAGTCTAGAATATAATGCCGAATACCTCAAATGGGTAAAAATTCTGGTTGCTCTTTTTCTGAGTATCAACTTGTCACCTTGAAATTGGTTCCTGCTGTAAATTAAGTTTAGACCACAGAGAAAAATATCAGTGCTGGTCAAATCAGTTTATAATTCTTAGTAAGAAGGACATTAGAAAAAAGTAAGAATGTATGCAATGATCAGTTGCATGAAAAATATGCTCTATTTCGTGTGATAACAATTGCTTTGTATGCAACACTTTTCTGATCCAGATATATCTACAATAAAACAAATAAATAATTAAGATTGCATCGTTGTTTATTATATATAAGACAAGTGTGCTTTCAAATGGTCAGTATATACAATCTTGAAAATGCTGGGAGAAAATTGAAACCTTATCACCTAATCTGCTTTCGGTTGTAGAAGCAAGAATGTGTTCCACGATTGACTCTTGGGAAAAGGGGTACAAGTTGCCTGAACAAATTTTGTTCAATTTTCTGGTATTATATGCTACATTGAGTATTGAAGACTACAGAAATGCTTGTCAGCAGGGATGTCTCATGAAGTAATGACAGGAGGGTACCTACGTGTATGCAAATACGCATGTGCGTGCAACTTGGTGCTGCAAGTATATGAGTTTAAGCTAACTATTGTAATATATTATCTATCTATGACCTCTACTTATTTCTCAACCTAAACACATGGTGAGGCTACTCAAAATGTTTTCTAATGTTGTACGTATAGGTAAGAGATCATACATTACAATAATAAAGATATTAAGTGGGAACGAGCGCAGCGAGTGAACCACTTATTTGCTTTATAATTGTAATATATGATCTATGACCTACTTTTAGTTTTCTCTTTCTTTTTCATAGCTGCGCTTTTAGAAATGTTAGCATTGACCACCTTGCGAATTTGCTTAGTGATTTACTTTTTAGATATTACAAATATTGACAAACAATGTGATTAAATTTGTCAAAATTTTAAATTTCTGTGCAAACTGATTGTGTATGAAGCACAGGAACGGGCGGAGTAAACTATATGTATAGGCTATAGATCATATATTACAATGATAAAGGAATTAAGTGGGAACGAGCGCAGCGAGTGAACCACTTATTTTCTTTATGATTGTAATATATGATCTAGGACCTAGTTATATGCTTCTCATCCCCTTTCCTTTGGAAATGGCCGTATTTGCCACTTAACAAATTTAGTTCATAATTTTACTTTAAAACGTTTACACATATTCACGAAATATGTGATTCAGTTGACCAAAAATTCAAAGTTCTGTGCATTCTGATTGGTTGTGAAGCACAGGAAGGGGCGGAGTAAACTATAAATTATAAACAGCTAATCACCTTCTAATCAACCAAATAATTCTTGTTTTATGTCTTATTTCAGCTGTACGTCTGGGAAGGTGTCCGAAGAAAGATCGGCCTTCAAAATCTAGTTTCATGTACATGCCCCAGAACGACACATTAGATCTAGATCGTCAAGTTCGGACAGAACAAATGGTGCTCACAGTTCATGACGCCTACAGGAAGGCATGTCAAGACTTCGATGAATTCTCAATACTTTTTACTGGACCAAATGTATGTATGGGTTATAGATCATTTATTACAATTATGATGGAATTTAGTGGGAATGAACCAGCGAGAGAACCACCTATTTTTTTTATAATTGTAATATATGAGCTATGACCTACTTATGATTTTCTCCTCTTTTTTCATGACTGTGCCTTTGGAAATGGTTGCATTAACCACTTCATGGATATACTTAATGATTTACTTAATAGATATTACAAATATGGACACAAATCTAAATTTCTGTGCAAACTTATTGGTTGTGAAGCACAGGAAGGGGGACTCAACTCAAATTTTATAAAGGCTTTTAATCTCATTGTTTGTAAACTTTTAAGGTGTGGTTGTGTTTTGTGTTTAACCCTTTCCTTTATGAATATTTATGCTTTACTCCACCCACTACAAATGATTTTATAAATAGATATTTACATTTCCACTGCGAGTCTTTAAATGAACCTCTACATTTGAGATGTGGTTCATACCTTCATGAACAAATCGGTTTAAGCCACACCCACATACACGCCATCTGAGCGGGCTAACGTTTAGTACATCCAATAACGTTGCTTGTTTACTGACGTTTGCGTGACGATGAACACGTGTCGCCTTGACGTTAAGCGCGGAAGTTTGGCGTTTGGGCTGTTCCAAACCCTACATTATGTCTGATTTAATTCAAAATATCTGAAAAACCAGCCAAGTTAGGTGAAAATTGAAAATTGATACTTGACTGATGATATAAAATGTAAATATAAGCAATAAATTTAATTTTTGGAAGGTTCATGGAATCATGAATACTTCGGGTATCTTGCAAAGTTAACGTGAAGCCCTTCTTCGGGCTTCACGTTAACTTTGCAAGATACCCGAAGTATTCATGATTCCATGAACCTTCCAAATTTCGAATTCATTTCTTAAATGTGCACGTTTTTAGTGTAAACAGTATTTGATTCTAGATAATGTGATGTAGTTCTTTGTGCCATTTCTAGATTAACATTCATACCACTGAAGAAGAGAGAGCTGGTTGCTTTTACTTGAATTGTGTTCTTTCTTTAATGTATGTGTGCGTGTCTGTGTTACCGTGTCCCGTCCTCAAGGTGCCATGTGTTTGACTGTAATTGTAGCCTTCCCTGGTGTCTCTAGTTTTCTTGTCAGTGTGCTTTGATGGATACATTCCCTTTTGATATCCACTTTAACCCTTTGCAGACTGGAAACTCTTAAACGGGCATTCTTTCTAACAGTGAATATCCAGATGAACTGCTGCTGAATGCAGCTTTTCCTCAGGGTCTGCACTGTTTTGCTTAGACGAAAGTTATCATCATAGAAAGAATTACAATTTATAAGAGGTTAATTTATAGTTTATGATAAAATTTTGTTTATTATGGGAAAGACATTGCAGATTGTGTTCTATTATAAAAAATGAAATGTAGAGCTAGTTGGGTATATCTTAATCTTTTTTAGTAATCTTTAACATGAAGAGATGTAAGTGTGTATGTTACAACTTAAAGGGCATTAAGATGCATCTTCTAGAAATCAAACATGTCACATTTGACTGTTGTACTATCAGGGTAATTAAGACTTACTCATCCAGTGTAGATTTGTATGTAGGAACAGACAGCATTACTCTTATGTTTAAAAAGCTATCCAACAACCACCCCACCACAACACTTTTGTCAGCTGTCTAGAGAAAAAAGGAGTCTGCTCAGTTTGATAATTCCGTTATACCCATTTTAGAAGAAATTTGGCTATAGTTACCTATGCATTCCATTTAATTTCATCTAAATTTCATCCAATTCCATTTAATTTCATGAAATTATCCCCCCCCCCCAACAATTAGGCAGCAGCAGCCTAAAAAAATATATCATTCTTTCAAAATAGCTGCTTTCTGTCTGTTTGAACTTGATAGTATAACATTTTTCCATTCAGTAAATACAATTGACCATCCTGACCTATGACTTTATGAAAAATTGTATTAGTCTAAAAAAGGGGGTAAATGATTATTTGCATTATTCAGTCTACCAACTTTGAATGCTGAATTTAGGCGATTATAATAGCTTCTTTTATTAGTTTTTAGATTAGCTAAACACAATTAATTATTTTAGCTTTAAATTATCAATTTTAGTAGCCATCCTGCAAGTTTTAAAATTTGAATTTCAAAAGTTCAGGATTTTGGAAATTTTGATGTTTCACCCTAGCATCTGTTTGTTTTTCAGCAAGAGGTTGCCATAACAACAGAAACCGACGCAAAATATTTATACTTCAGATACCTCCCGGGAACAGTTCGTTTTATAACAGCATTCGCAAAAGAGATACCGTTGTTTAAAACACTGTCACATGACGACCAGCGGCTATTAATAAAAGCCGGGATCCTAGAGACGTCAGTTATATACGATTCCTCGCACGTGGAGATTAGTGACAGTGCCTTGATAAATAGCAAACTGAATCTGGCAATTCCTAAAAATAGAATTCCATATATAGGTAATTTAGGGTCAGTGTTTCAAGACATTATAGACGCCATGAGTAAACTTAAGAAACTGGAAATGACGGATGTGGAGTTATCTCTCTTGGCTGCGTTGGTGCTCTTCTCACCAGGTAAGGCCAAAAGTTTTAATTAGTTGATTAACGGGAATTTTTTTCAGATTTAGGGAGGGGGGACAAAAAATCTCTGAAAATGACCAGTTGGCGACCAGTCAACTGGTCATTTTCAGAGTTTTTTTTTTAATCTGCATAGGACATCCCTTTTAACTGTGTCACAGGTAAGGCCAGCATTTTTATATTAGATGATATACGGGATTTTTTCAGATTTAGGGTAGGGGGGGGGGACAGAACACAAAACAAAAAACTCTGAAAATGACCAGTTGACTGGCCATTTTCAGAGCTTTTTTATTTGACTGGTCATTTTCAGAGCTTTTTTTGTTTACTTTTTTAGCTTTCTTACGCTTTTTAATATCTCCAGAAAAAACAGTAACAATTGTAATGTAAACTAACAGTCTGTATTAAATCGTTCAATATTTCATCATTTTCTTAAAAAATCTGCATAGGACATCACTTTTAACAGTTTCACTCTCTGTTCTCACAAGTTAAGGCCAGCATTTTTCATATTAGTTGATTTACTTGAATTTTGTTTCAGATTTAGGGTTGGGGGACAAAAAATACTCTGAAAATGACCAGTTGATTCGCCATTTTAAGAGCTTTTTTATATACGACTGGTCGTTTTCAGAGTTTTTCTAGCTTGTTTAATATCTCCAGAACAAACAGCTAGACTAGTAAAGTAAACCAACAGTCTGTATTGAATCTTAAATATTTCATTATTATCCTAAAAATCTGCAACGGACAATCACTTTTTACAGTGTCACTCTCAAAATAACACTGACAGAATCTCTAAAATATACCATTTTTTCAACGAAACAAATAATATTTAGAGCCTGCAGATGAAATCTAAAAATAGGTTTTTATTTTTTCTACTTTCCGGAAAATTACAGTAGGATGGTTTGTAAATCAACTAATAAAACATTATTCCCTTATATTGATCCATTATTAAAATATGGGAATTTATTTGACCTAAGAAAAACCATCTGGAGGGTTTGCGATGACCTATGATTATATGTATACTAGGTTATAGATCAAATATTACAATCATAAAGTAATTAAGTGGGAACGAGCGCATGTGAACCGATCATACATTACATGTATACAGTAATGAAGTAGGAACGAGCGTAGCGTGTAAACCACTTAATTCCTTTAATTTTAATATTTCATATTACATATTATACTCATATTTCTTTATAATAATGAATACTTCATTTTGTTACAGATCGTGAAGGCTTGAGCAGCAATCACTCTCTGGAATCCATGGAAACAGACCTCTGTGTTGCACTGAAATGCCAATTGTTGCTGAGTCATGGTGATGGTACCCTGTTGTTTGCAAAAACTATAGAGGTCTTAACGAATATACGGGGAACCACTGCTTTGTATCTAGATCAAATTCTCAACGCACAGGTGGAGATTGATTCCACCTGACCTTGGATTGTATAATGGACGATAGGATATTATTTGAGTTTTTAAACTATGAAAATCCGAGCAAGTAAAGAACATTCCTCTTTAAATCCTGAGGCGAGTTCAACAACGCAAGCCCTCGAAAGAGCCCTTGTAGCGCTTGTGTCAGTGTTATCATTACATTTTTGAACGATAGCAAGCGCTGGCTAAACAAAAAATGGCTGCGCCCAGTAACAAACAAATCAAATCCCCCATTGGTTGGAAATCACAGCTAAACATCTTTCTACCTTCAGTTTAAATTGTTCCATTTCATATATCCACACATTGAAACATACATCGGCATTCCAAAAATCAAATCTGAAAATATTGTGTGCATAATCTCTAACAAACCCCATTATTGTTTTGGTAGCCATCTTGGATTTTTGGGCGATACACCTAAGACTGGAATCACGAGTGCTTGCAAGCACCTCGGCGAGCGCTTGCGTTCAGAGAGAAAACACTCGATAGCAGTCCGAGCACTCGGATTGTTGAACACGCCTCAGGTACTGTACCTGTTTATATCGTAAACTGGAGGGTTTATTTTCTATAACAAATAGCGATATATGTGTTATTATCATTCATTCATGTGTCTAGATGAAGTTAGTTATGTATAGGCAATACTTTGTTTTCATTGGTTATAAATAGTTTGCTCCACCCCATCCTGTGCTTCACAACAAATCAGTTTGCACAGAAATTTCAATTTTTGGCCAACTTAATCACATATTTTGTCAATATGTGTACACATCTATTAAGTGAATCTGTGAAGTGGTCAATGCGACCATTTTCAAAGGAGTAAGGAGAAAACTATAAGTAGATCATAGAACATATTTTACAATTATAAGGATATTAAGTGGTTCACTCGCTGTGCTCGCTCCCACTTAATTCCTTTATAATTGTATTATATATGATCTGTAACCAATAAGGAATATATACGAGGAAGTGGAGTTCCTGTGTGCATGATTGTACTTGATTGTATCGATTCCTGATCTTTGCACCTTTACTTACTTTTCCTGTGTGCATATTTCATAACCAATGAAAACCTTGTCATGGCCTATTCATCTGTTTCCCATATTGCTGACATGTCAGTTTCTAATCTTGAAATATACATACTATATAGTACATTTCGCTGCATTCCATTGAAAAGCATGTCTTCAATTTTTGTCATGGTTTCGACCAGATTGGACAAATAGATTTGGTAGCAACATTTTATTGGACTTTAATCTGAGAAACATTTCACTGACCACACACAACAGGTGTACAAGCTGATCATGACCTCATTTAAGTGTGAGTTGTGTAAAAATATAAAACGCTGAATATGCACCTTTTCTTGCATCTGATTAGCTGAAAATAAAAGAAATGGGAGGGTCATGGGCTAAGTTATAGTTATATCAATGGGTTGTCCGCCTGTACTTGGAGATAATCCACGAGCTATAGCGAGTTGATTATCTTGCGTACAGGTGGACAAACATGGTATAACTATTTTATACCACATACATCAGTGCATACTTTGTACACAACGAGATAGTTTGCGCAAAAGTTGGTAAGGGTGGTATAAAATGCCATACTAAGTAGCATTTGGCTGCATTTCATCGAGGCGGCTGTAATAACTTTTTAGTCATGGATGTGTAATTTCAAGTTCTGGTTTTACTGTAATATTCGTTACTGGTGTGAATAATAAATGTGCTGATCAGTCTGCACCAAAGTGCCGAGTACTTCTAATGCTCATAAGTTGCAATAAATTGTGTAAAATTAAGTTCAAACTTTAATGACAGCGAAAAAGGTACTGAGGCCAAATAAAAATATAAGTATGTTTCAGGTAACTGGTCTTAAAATTTTAGGTAGGGTAAGCACACATACTTTTTGTTATTTATTTTCTAAGGAAAAAATAAAATTTTATGCATTATGGAAGGCATTTCGCCTTTCAAATTGCATAAAATTATTTATTTAACAGAAAACCTGAAATAAAAAGTCTAGGTTTCACCAGTAATTTAGGTAGGGTCGGGTTACCCTAAACACAGGTATTTTTTATTTTGGCCTGATCAGTCTGCATGGACGTGCTGTGTACATCTAGTGCAAAAAAGCTACACTAATGTGTAATTTTTTGTTAAGGCTTTACTTTAGCATACTTTACTGTCAGAGAATAACAAGTTTGCTGATACTTTACTGACTTGAATCATCAGTGTGCTGATCAACCTGCTCAGAAGTACAGGCTGATAGCAAATTTATTGTTCAAATACAAAACTTTTTTGAGGGGGGGGTCAGGGGTGACTTGGCTCATTTTACCAATTTTAGTTAAATGGACTTTCCTACCTTATCAGTAGGACTTATCAATTTCCAATTTTAGAGGTGTTGGGTGGTACTTTTCGTTTTATTTTTTCTTAATTTAAATGTCACTTACTCTAAGCCACACGTGGAGATTCTGATTGCAATAATTATGGGTTAAGAGGGATTGACCATATTGATCGAGGTCAATCAATATTGAGGTCAACATTATTGGTTTCAGGTCATTTGTAACTCATGGGTGAAAGTTTTCAGGATTATTTCGAATTCAGGGTTTTGAGGCTGACTTTACACAGAAAGTCAGCCGCAAAATGCTGCATTAGGGAGAGCATAATAGCTTTTCTGATTTTTTTCAGTCTGTCTTAGGACAATTGACCATTTAAACTTGAAATTGTAAATATTTTGTAGGCATAAAGCAAGTTTTAAGATTGGAGTTGCAAAAGTTCTGGATTTTGGAAACTTTGAACTTTCACCAATGTAATAACATGAGGTCAACTCAGTATGATACAGACACATTTGCATGTAAAAGTGCTATATATTAAGAAGTTACTTAATAAAAATGTCATAAGTCACGTGATTTCGTATTAGCTACCGTCCAGTTGCAGGTATGGTCAGCTGTCAACTTTGCATTTGGACTGTAGCTAATACAACTTCGTATTGGCCCAGTTCCAAGTCTTAAGTCAGATGTATAACCCCGGGCCTCTGAGGCGAGTACAGCTGATCAAGACCATTACATGGATACATATGACACCACTTTAATAACCCCTTGTATTCCTATAAATCTTCCCATTCATAATAGTACAATCAGTATGGACCTGCCTATTGTGTACTTTAAGGGGTCCCAGGTTGAAATTTCTAAATTATGATGTATTTCTGTCCCTGTAGAATGTTTTTATCTTAGCATATAGTTGAGACCCTGATGAAATGCAGCATAGGGCTGCATTTCATCTGGGTCTTCGCTGTTTGCCAATTAACCCATTTAGGGGTTTCCAGTAAACAAAGGGCTAATAAAACAATGATATGGTTGTGCGTGTATTTGAATGTGCTGATATTATATAGCTTTTCGGTCACTGTATTGTCACGTGGTATGTAAGGTCCCGGTCTCTCGCAAAGCTAACAGAGATAGGAACTAGTTGGGAGCATGGCGTTACAGTGACCTAAAAAACGATTAATATTTTTTTCATTGTTTCTCTTTGAGCTGTTATTTATTTTAACAATATAAAAAATAAACAATCTGAAAAGTAATGTTATATATTTATTAACATCCCATACAACATATTCCAAGTAGGAAACGACCAGGTGACATTTGAATATAATAATACATATCAAGTAATTGAAAATCTATCTCCACAAAAGTATGGTATAGGGCAAGGGCCGCAAGTTGGATCCCGGCCCTGTACCATACTTTCAAGGAGATTAATGTTGAAATAATTTCTACAGTCATTCGCCTCCCTTTCGCTGATTCAAGAAGGGTTGTTGTCAGTTACAAGCGAAATTATGTGCACGAAATACTGGTTAACTGCTCAAGCTTGCCCAGGAAAAGAGTGTGGTTAGGTGAACTGACCCTCCTGACATGACCATAGCTGCTGTCTGGGACGTAAAGAATCAAACTTAAGGAAAATGATGGGCACATATAATTTCTCACCAGTTTCATGTTTGAGTATGAAGGCTATACACTGTACGTTTACCTATCTGCGAGATGACATTACTTTAGGTTTAAATCTATAATACATATATAGCATACTGTATACATTCTCTTAAATAATAATTTTATTAACTTAATATATATAACTCAAATAATACCTGTTTACCATTAGCCTTACACCAAACCCAAATAGAAATTAATTAAGTGTGGTCATTCTTAGAAAACATGGATCAAATGAGGTTGGAAAGATTAGATGGTGTACACCCTATGGAAAAAGCCAAAACGGCTTTTTACCAATATGCAATGTGTTCGGGCATCTATTAAAGTATTAAGACTAGACCTTACATTTATTGCACATGAATAGAACTCCTTTCTAAACAGGACGAACATAGATCGGTATTTATGCTGTAATACTTATTTAACAGTTAGCAGTCTACAGTAATGATAAGAATAAAACGGAATACCTCCTGTGAGTCATCCTTTTCTTCCTTGAAAAGGAAGCAGGTCAGTGCATGGGTGAAATTTCGCGATTGTATTTCTGTTTGTCTATATCTTTGCAAATAGTGCATACCCTGATAAAATGCCATAATATGCAGCCACTGATTGCCAATATCCAGTATGAAAATGGTAAATTGGAAGACAATTAACCATGTTTATAATTTAAACTTAAAATTGTTTATATTTAGCAGGCATATGGCATACATTTCAATTTCTAAAGTTCAGGATTGTTTTTTACTTTCACCCAAAATGATTGTCAAAATATTTTGGACAAAACGAACTACACAACAATACAATGGTTCAACACAAAAAAATCTCACAGACAATGGGAGCAAAAATCAACAACAAATTAACAATAACACAATAATCACCTTTGGACGATCAACAGCTGTTGTCACTGGGGTGGGGGATGGGTGGCTAGCATGGTCTCTAGGTATTAAAATGTCTTCAAAAGGGGGACAATACAAAGGGGTAAATTCTCAGATGTAATCCATATGTTTCAATTTTAACTAAAATGAATGCAAGTCAAGGTATGTAAAACAGACAATGTAAGCTAGGCGGGCTATAAAAAGGGCCAAATAGTTTCTTACTTGTACAGAAAAATATGAGATTGTTTTATCTGACAAGTAGCTTGCATTTTACTGATCAAATCCTTGCCCAAGATTCTGATACTGTTAAAACTTAGGCAGATTTTTTTATTAGTTGATTTACGGGAATTTTTTCAGATCTAGTGTCCAGGGGGACGACAAAAATAAATAAAAAAGCTCTGAAAATTACCAGTCAACTGGTCATTTTCAGAGCTTTTTTTTTTTAATATCTCCAGAAAAAAAAACAGTACGTGTAAAACTTGCAAGGTAAACCAACAGTCATTATTAAATCTTTAAATATTTCATCATTTTCTTAAAAAGCTGGACAGGACAATCACTTTCAACAGTGTCACTCTCACAAATACACAGACAGAACCTCAAAAATAGATCATATTTTCAACGAAACTGATAATATTTAGAGTAGGCGGATAAAATATTAAAATAATTTTAGAAATTAAATGTTATTTTTTTCCTACTGTCCAGAAAATTACAGTAGAAGGGTTCGTAAATCAACTAATAAAAAAAATCTGGCCTTAAATAGTGTTCATCTCACATGAAGGCTTTATTGTTGGCGCCATTAAACCGGTTTAAGCCCTCCAATAAAATATTTTACTGACCGTTCAAAGGCGGTACTTCTTTTGTGGATCTTTTATGTTTTTGTTCTATCTTGTGTTTGCTATGTCTTTGTGTGCGTCTGTTTATATGTGCTTTGTGGTCACCTGCTGGGAAAGGACTGACCTCTTGGCTCTCGTTTGTGGCGCCATCTGTGAGTTTGTCACTTTCCCATTGGTATCCTGGGTCAGGTGTGGTACTTGATTGTATCGATTCCTGATCTTTGCGCCCTTACTTACATTTATAACTTTTGAAATGCAACACTACAGAGCAACACATTTAATTAACATACTTTAAATCAACATAATATGATGAATCAAAGCAAATGGCCCATGATTTAGCTAAAGACAACTGATGGGCCCAGCCAAAGACAAGCATGGTGCATCAACCTACTAATCAACTACGCTCGTTCCCACTTAATTCATTTATAATTGTAATATATGATCTATAACATAACCTTATAATTGTAATGTATGATATATGACCTACTTATAGTGTTCTCCCTTTCCTGAATGTTCCTATGGAAATGGTCGCATTGACCACTTCACGGATTTACTTAATGATCTACTTAATATATATTACAAATATTGACAAAATATGTGATTAAATTGGCCAAGATTGTTAATTTCTGTGCAATCTGATTGGTTGTGAAGCACATGAAGGGGCGGAGTAAACTATGAATTTAATAAAGAGAATAATTAGGTATGTGTATAATCGCCTGATAATTCAAAAATCAACTGAAATTCAACAGTTTTATCTACCAGTACTATTTAAAGGATTTGTCAAAGTTATAGCCCCAAAAAAGATTTAGTTTTCATGCATTAAGGCATGACTAGCCAAAATACAAGTTGGTAACATAACGTATGACGATGGTTGGTCTGCAGTTTGTGATTGTGGTATTTCCTGATCGTACTCACTTACCTTTTTATACGTGATTTATCTATGTGTATTTGAAATAAAAGAAGACGTGAGTAACTATAAAAATTAGCTGGTTTATTCAGTCACATACGAATGAAATACAATACAGTATAATTTGCTGCATGAGCCTCCAGTAAATGTGTGTTGTTACAATATTTATCAAATCTCACTCAATAAGTATGTCAGGGGTACTCAAAGAACCATCTCAATTGGACGAAACGGTTCTTTTGATCATCCAAACATATCTCAAAGCTAAGAGATTAGAAAATAATCACACATGTTTTTTATTTGATTCTTTACGTCCCAGTCAACAAATGTTCAGTTAAGTTGGGATGGGTCTTCCTTTGTTGAACTGGTACTAAGCAAGGATAAAAGTGATAAAAGGGGCCTGATGCTTTGGCTGTTTGTCGGGCCCACCGGGGTTTAGCTGTTGGATTTCTTTTGCTCCTGTATTCAGTTTAATTTACTGTTGAGTCCTTATCCTTGCTTTATCTCCTTGTTATATCTTGATTTATATGTTTTAGGAGATGATGCATTGATGAGTTAGGGGTCTTTCATGCAAACCAAATATCTATGTGTCTTGATCCACATCTGAATTAAGGGTGAGGTTGGCGCCGTTAAACCGGTTTAAGCCCTCCAGTAAAATATTTTACTGACCGTTCCAAGGCGGTACTTCTTTTGTGGATCTTCTATGGTTTTGTTCTGTCTTGTGTTTGCTATGTCTTTGTGCGCGTCTGTTTATATGTGCTTCGTGGTCACCTGCTGGGAAAGGGCTGACCTCTTGGCTCTCGTTTGTGGTGTCTTCTGTGAGTTTGTCACTTTCCCATTGGTATCCTGGGTCAGGTGTGGTACTTGATTGTATCGATTCCTGATCTTTGCAACCTTACTTACTTTGTGGATCTTTTATGTTGTTTCTGTCTTGTGTTTGCTATGCCTTTTGTACGCGTCTGTTTATATGTGTCTTGTGGTCACCTGTTGGGAAAGGGCTGACCTCTTGGCTCTCGTTTGTGGTGTCTTACTGTGAGTTTGTTTCTTTCCCATTGGTATCCTAGGTCAGGTGTGGTACTTGATTGTATCGATTCCTGGTCTTTGCACCCTTACTTACTACTTAAGGACAAAACACAGTGACACCGGTGAGGCCCTCAGTCTCAAGTCAAGCACTCTACCAATGAACCACTGTGTTTCCTTAATCACATGCATACTCGCAGAGATCTATGCCACAAAAGTAAAAATGAACGTAGTATTATCATTACATAAACAAGTATTAATGGATTCTTGCGAAAATTAGAGCTGATTAATTATACAGGTTTTATGTTACAAAACTAATTTTCCTATTCCTCAACCAAAACATAAGTTGTGGGTGCTCACCCAAAACATATGTTAAAACTGATGGGTAAGAAAATATTACCACTTTTACGCTCAAATTTTTCTTTATCTAAACCTGATACACTGATAAAATATAACAATGCCATTTTTGATTTTATTTGTGGCATGTTTACATAGATTTAAAGGATATATACTACTTTAACAGAATTTCACACACTTACTTGTAGTCAATGATTCTACAAAAAGGGTGTGGAATTTCTTAACAAACGACGAAAACCACACACAAGCCTGTGCAGTGCAGTAACTCTGCATGAGATGGCAATAAACTAAGGGGAAATAAACATTGCAAGTACATTTGGCATGACTAGTCTTAATTATTGATCTTTGAAACAATTATGAAAGGTGGTTTGCAATGCAATTACAACTGTTAAAGTGACATGTTAACAAAATGATGGTTCTTGAAATCAAGTTTAATAATAGAGTACACAATTTGCCATGTAGTGATGTGTATTTTAACAGCGGCATCTTGACATGTTGTAAAATGAAAATAAATGGACATTATACTTAATAAGCGTTAATATCAAAATGGTTTTCATACTCACTTTTCTTGTTCACATGTTGTTTCTACGCATTGGTTTTGCCTCAGAGCGACAACTTCAACAGGTACCAACAACATATATTCAGAGAGTTTACACCATTTTTTCACATTTTCTTTTATCTTTATTGTTTAGTGAAATTAGCATGGTGAAATGAATACCTTTTAAAGTAAACTTTAAACAAATATTTCAGAAACACTATCAGATTGTTGAATGGATTTAAGTATGATCAGAACCAAAGATCTGTTAGTCCTCATCTGGGTCCAAACCAGCTGAATCTTAGGCAAAGATGTTGCAAGTAAGATATATTTAAGCTACGTCAAGGATTTGGCTGCTGTGCATTCTAATGTGACCATTCTGTCATTGTTTGTTGTTGTTCCCATAACATATAGAGGATATCTACTTTTTGAGGTGAATGCCAAATTTATTTCACCGAGTGTGAGGAAATATATTTGGTATTTACCGAAACAAAGTAAATTTTCTTTTAACTTTATACTTTTTTAGGCTACATGCAATATCTCACACACTAAAATGCAAAAACGAAAATCCTATAGCAAACCCAAATAAATTTGGTACCAAAATATTTGTCACGCTCTAACAAAGAAAATGCACACCCACACTTGATGGTTTCATTCGCAAATAAGGAATTAGAGCGTTTGAAATTCTGAAGTGAAATGCATTAAGTGAGTAGAAAAGTGAGAGGTAATCCAAAAAAACGTTACAGTGAAAATATAGACTGATCTAGTGATTGATATCATATCATTTCACTAGCGATTGATATCACTTTTATTTCTTTTTTTTTTGAATTGCATTACTTTCACTGCTAATTATAAGATAAATGTGTTTTTGTTTGGTCCTGGTTTTGTGACGGTACGTATTGTCCACCATAGTACTGCAATCATCTCGCTGAGGGAGAAAGAGACTACTTTACATTTACAGTAAACCCTGTCTGAAGTGGCCACTCAAAAGAAGACCAAATAATGGGTTTCCAATACTGATAACTTCTAAATACAGGTCAAAAGTATTGCAGACTGCTCATTCTGCAGTACTTTTGACCTGCATTACGATACCACACGGCTTTGGGCCTTTGTTTGTCTATTTTGGAGTGGCTGTTTCATTGTGTCGTATGCCCGTTTTACGTATGTGTGTTTTTCTAATGTCTCTTTCTCACAATGCTATCACTTTCTTGGTCTGCAGGTATGTTATATAGGGGATACCTCTATTTAAAATTTCAATTTGGGGAGGAATATTGTCGGATATACGCTCGGAAATTTAGTTGTAGGGCGACGCGCGAGCGGAGCCGTAAAACGTGATATCCGACCTTATATCTGATGATATACCTACCCAAATGAAAACATTTAATATGGTTATCCCCATTCTAATGCACTATACAGTTTACACCCAAATTGAAGCGTTGCAAGCCGCATATAGCCACACGTTATCAAACAAAATGTGTCGTAATTAATGACGTCAAACTGTTTCCAACAATATATTGCAGGATATATTGTCGCAAAATTTTGACGTTATCCAATCCGAATCGCGTTATAAAAGAAAGTAGATTGGAATTCCTCATAATACTCACTTGTTTGTTTTATCACTTGACCACGTAACATACACATTAACATTTTACATAGCCTAATGTAATGGAATTATCTCACAAAAATGTAATAACTGATGTATTGCAATCCATAGGAAAATATCCACACAAAATGATTGTGTCCCATGCTATAAAATACTAGTAACATGATAACTCCCCGGTATTGATTATGAATATCCACACAAAATGATTGTGTCCCAAGCTATAAAATACTAGTAACATGATTACTCCTCGATATTGATTTTGAATATCCACACAAAATGATTGTTTCCAAAGCTATAAAATACTAGAAACATGATTGCTCCCCGGTATTGATTATGAATATCCACACAAGATGATTGTGTCCCAAGCTATAAAATACTAGTAACATGATTACTCACTGGTAACATTAAACCGCCATAAGTGGCTTTTAGAAACCAGTTACATTCACAGACGAACAATCAGCACTGATGACAGACTACCAAATAATATTCAATAAAATCTGCTTAAAGTATTTTCTCATAAAAATTGTACTTTAAATTCAGAAATTTTCGCGAAGTTTTTATTTTCGTGGACCTTCGCAGCGAAGTTTCACGAAAATACAACCGTCGCGAAAATCGAGATACCACTTCCCCGTTTACCATGCACCAGTCGCGATTTTATAACATCCAAAATGTCTTTCAACAATATTCGCAAAAATAAAAGTATCTGAAAATTTCTGAATTTAGAATAGTTTCACTGTCTGTTTCAGCTGAGACTAATCAGCGTTAATGAATCGTCCACATGCGTAGCAACTAAATATTTTCTAACACAGTAACTCCCAATGCCATTCACTAAAATAAAATCCTTAAAATGATGAATGTTTTCAAGGTGATAAGCGATAGTTACATAATTTACTAGAATTTTGTCATGTGTGCCATAGACTAAAATTGTGCAGGTTTTCCTCTTTTATCATGTACATTGTGCATCTGTTCCATTATTTCATACTAAGCACAGAATTATTTATCGTGTAAGCACAAAGTTGTCCTGAACTTGATACTTGGTCTCTAGTGAAATATAATGCCAGGGATAATTTACTTTACACTGCAGTGTAAAATGGTACATATTTTCCCATACCAACAACATCTTTATCAGGCTTATGTTCCATTATACCACGTTAAGCACATAATTATTCCTTGTATAAGCAAAATTAGTTTAAAATGTGTGCCTGTCCTGGGTTTGATAATTCGGTGAAATATATATATTTCTGCTCAGTTAAAAGTAAGTAATGGTGCAAAGATCAGGAATCGATACAATCAAGTACCACACCTGACCCAGGATACCAATGGGAAAGTGACAAACTCACAGAAGACACCACAAACGAGAGCCAAGAGGTCAGCCCTTTCCCAGCAGGTGACCACAAAGCACATATAAACAGTCGCGCACAAAACATAGCAAACACAAGACAGAACAAAAACATAAAAGATCCACCTTTCGACATACATATACTTGAATATCACGAATACCGCTATACAAAGTCATACTGATTAAGCAGGTCTCTTAAGTTATTGCAGGTATATCTCGTATTTTTCAAGAATAACAAAACGGTTTTGGTACTTCAAGGTGGTTTTGGGGTATAATATATATATTGTATGTATATAATTTAAGACTATTGTTGATTTATATATTGGTTCAAAAACATTGAGACCATGCCAATTTGTTGGAGATGGGGATAGTTCGAGCTACTTGTAATTAATTATATCATCTGATCAGGCCGCATAATGAAGATGCTGATTTGATCTCAAAATTAATAATTATTAAGAGTATGTTGCGTGTAATCGTTTGAATGGCCTCTGAGGGGCGATTCAAATGATTACACAAAGCATATATTTTAGAGATGAAATAAATAAATAAATGTATATCTGAAGCAATATATATACTTTTCTAACGAAAGAGGAAATTCAAGATGGAATTCAAGATGGAATTCAAATGGAATTCAAATTTAACATAGTGAATGAGCCTTCAGTGTTTGGGCCACTAACGCTTTACTGTATATCTACATGTAGTTAATGTAATAACTTCAAACGTAAGACGTAGTTTTCGTATAGGCATGTGAATTTGGAGGAGAATAGTAGTGTGTGTTTTTCCTGAATATTCTGGTGCACATTGCAGTGTTAAATAGTGTATAAATGAGAGGATTCACAGCTGAATTTAAAGGGGCTAAACTCTGTATAAATGTACTTATAGCAATAGTTTGTTGAGACTCTGGAAGACACTCATACACCGAAAGTAGATCCCAAATAAAGTATGGTGACCAACACATGACAAATGCTGAAAAAGAAAGTAAAAACCAATCAGACATGATTAAGTTTCTAAGTTTATGATTTAAGCATAATTTATTGTAACATTTAGTCAAGCAATGACGTTTGGTCACAAGTCCTCACGACATTTGCTACGACCTATCCTTTAAATTAGTTTCTAAGGCCCAGGACTTTAGTTAAGGGTGCGTATCAAAAAATTATTTTTCTTATATCTCACCAAAACATATGTTGTGGGTACTCAAAAGAACTGGAGCACCCAAAACATATGCTAAAATTGAGGGGTAAGAAAATATTTACAATTTTACGCTGAGAATTTTTATTTATCTAAATCTGTGTAGGCTGTGCAATCTATAATGATGTAGCTAAGGTTTACTCTTACATGAGCTACCATATAAAAAATTAAGCACAATTCCAGGAACCCTTATGAAAATTGTGCATCCCTTTAGTAACCTAAAATATAGGTATAAAATGCATTATGTTTGTTTCATAGTCTATGTAATCAACACAAAGTTAAACTTTTTAAACATAACCTAATTAGAGAGTGATATTGAAGTGAAATGCCTGAAGATCATGTACTTTTCTTCATAGCATTGCTTTAAAATTTAGTTTTCTTCAGAAAAAGCAGGGCGTTAGGTATACTACTTAATCCTTCAGTTTGAATATGTTTTACAGCACCAATTAAACACCCCCAAAATAAAATAATCAATAAAAACTAAAAAAAAAAATAAAAACAACAAAAAATACTTATTCATGTTTTCACATTGATTTACTGTTTTTTTGTTTTTGTTTCTGCGATAATTTTGGTATTTTTTCAGGAAATATGCTCGCTACAAATGCTGTTGAGGTCACTTCTCCAAAAGAACCCAGCATTCAAGATGCTTTAACTAACGCTCTGCATATATGAACTTTTGAGCATTTGTAGCAAAGCGCAAATGAACTGTCAGAGATGTCAATCAAATAGTTGCACTCCACTGCCCTTAACCACCAACTAAAGTCTTGAATTTGCCGCCAGATTCCTTTGTGTGTTAAACTAGTTTGGTCGACTAAAAACTGGTATTTCTTGAGCATGTGCACAAGTTTAAAAGATGACAAAATGCCAAGTCCCACTTCATGTGTCGGTAATTGAACATGTGTAAAGCAAATTGTGCATACACATGGTAAGGCAATAATTTTCATATTAGTTGATTTTCGGGAACACTATTTTCAGATTTAGGGGGGGGGGGGGGGGGAGAAAAGCTCTGAAAATGACCAGTTGACTGCTCATTTTCAAAGCTTATTTTAAACAGTAAAACTTATAAGTAAGGTAAACCAACAGTCTGTATTAAATCGTTATATATTTCATCATTTTCCTATATTTAGAGTCGGCGGATAAAATAAAACAAAAAAAATTAGATTTTTTTCTACTTTCCAGAAAATTACAATAGGAGGGTTTGTAAATCAACTAATACATGTACAAAAAATCTACCCTAAATTCTGAGTGAGTCTAAGGCAGTTCTAGTTTGCATTCAATTGTTGAATCTTTTACACCTGTTCAAAATTTACGTGTCGATAAAGAAGTGAAAACAATGAATTCAATGCTTTACAAACTCTTCATTTATGTACACAAAATCTGTTTAAGCTACCACATTGGTGCCTTTTGGAGAAGATAGCTTCTCTTTATTTTATAGTGAGATGCATGATAAGAAAGTTTCTCCCAAAAATCAAGGCGATAAGCGAGGATTTTAATTTTGAAATAATTTATCGAACCAAGGGATATCAATGGTTATATCTCACAAGTAAAAATCTAAGAAGATTATTTCCCTTACATTGATAGAAGATTTTACGCCTGGTATTATACATTTTGTTTGCATTCTTATCTATCTATACATCAGATATATTTTAAGTCTGCAATACATCAACGAATATATACGCAATTCTTCTGCCTTTTATCTATCCCTGGTTGCTTCTAACTTTTCTACTCCTCCAGTTTCGTTTCTAGACTAGCACCACCACCGTCGCATAAAAGTCAAGTGTGACTGTGCCGACGTACCATGTAGATGTAGAAATCAATAATTTTCTTTTTATAATAGAAATAAGAGACTCGTTTTGTTATCATGCTTGGACAGTAAAATGCTAATGTCGCAAGGTCATTTAATGCGGACAAATTATTCTGATATCTTGATCCCATATTCTACTCCCATACTTTCTCCTATAGGCCTTTATTCATTACATTTTCTACCATATTCTCATATAAGTCATCTTATAAGTAGCGCATATTCAGTAAATACTGCTCACTGTTTGATTTGCGCGCGTTTCACAAGATTCACGCGTATATGCATGAGCATATACAAACTCACCTAAGACTTACCATCCATCAGTTTCCTAACAGAACTATTTGTTTCAGGCCTGGAAAGGCAATACCTGAATGAGTTTTTTTTTATTTTTGCGCAGTTTAATTTCTATATAGTTTTATTTACTTTTGTGTTTTCATAGACAGCGCCAAACTGCACCGTTTTGATGATATGCCTTGTGGCACACCTTTTTACTAAATATTGTCTTGTACCTTTTTACTAAATATTACCTAATGGATTTCTTTTGCTCCGGTATTCAGTTTTATTTACTGTTGAGTCCTTATCTTTGCTTAATATCCTTGTTATATCTTGATTTATATGTTTTAGGAGATGATGTATTGATAAGTTAGGGGTCTTTTCATGCAAACCAAATATCTATGGTTCTTGATCCACATCTGAATTAAGGGTGAGGTTGGCGCGCTGTGAAACCGGTTTAAGCCCTCCAGTAAAATATTTTACTGACCGTTCCAAGGCGGTACTTCTATTGTGGATCTTTTATGTTTTTGTTCTGTCTTGTGTTTGCTATGTCTTTGTGCACGTCTGTTTATATGTGCTTTGTGGTCACCTGCTGGGAAAGGGTTTATCTCTCCGCTCTCGTTTGTGGTGTCTAACTGTGTGTTTGTCACTTTCCCATTGGTATCCTGGGTCAGGTGTGGTACTTGAATGTATCGATTCCTGATCTTTGCACCCTTACTCACTTTGAGTGTGTTGGATTAGCCGTTGTGTTGTCTAGTGCATTCATTTGTGGTGGTCTGACCAATAGCTCTTAGTAACTGTCAGACTTCCATAATCTGATTTTTGTTTTGATAAGCACTGGGGTACAGATATGCAAGCCATGGATGCACTATGTGTTCAACAGTGCTGTTAAGATGGTTGTGTCATTGGGTATGTCATGTTGTTGGTTCTTATTTGGGGTTTAAATCATTGTTTTAAATTTTTTCCTAATGACGAGACGTCATTTTTCAAAGAGGGGGAGGGGAGTATACATTATTTGGCAGCGTACAATTCATCAGTGGGAAGGGGCTTAGAAACAAAACTGTCCACTTGTGGTTATTGAGCTAAGGTGGAAGTATCAGAGCCCTATGTACGGGTTGAAATTGAATAAATTGTCATATGTTGCATGATTTGTCAGTGAATGGGGCTACAGCTGTCCACTTGTGGTAATTGAGCTAAGGTGGACATATCAGGACCTTGTGCACTGATATATAAGTGCAACTAATCTTGATAATAATTAGCCTATGTTTATGGCAACGTTGAATGGTCAGGAGTTGTATATAGACCTTTTGGACATGACTCATAAGTGTTCCAAATGACTTTGCTGAGTCTCTTGGAATTTATTTACTTTGGGATAAGTATTTTCTATTTTTGCGTTTATATGAATGAAATATTGTGCCTTTCTTTTATGGTTCATTAGTGTTGTCATCTTTGGTGTTCTGTATTAGCCTATGTTGCTGTTCAATCACCTTATTTGTTCTGGGTTGGAACACGCTTTCTTTGTGCATTACCTGCAGCTTTTAGGATGTGTGGCCCATGGACTCATTGGCAGCACAGAATGTACTACAAGGTTTTATTTGTTCATTCAATTCTGCTTCATTAATAAAAACAGGATGAATTTATGTTCAACATGATATTATTGCAGTTTTAAGGCCTTGGCACAATTAGTAGATAACTATCTATATAACACTCATATGAGTGTTGATGGAAACTGGCACCTTGCTAGGTATGGCCTGTCTAAATCGGGTGGCTGTGTGTATTCTGTTCAGTTGGTTATGCCACCAAAGTTGAATTTGGCTCAACTCTTGTCTGTCTTGCTGAGTAGTTGTAAGATGAGTTGGTATAAGTTGATAGATATCAAAAAGCTCTAGAGTTCAACCTCAAGGTTCTTTAACCATATGCATTTTTTTTAAAAAAAAAAAGCTTATGTTGTCATATTCCACATGTGAGCACTGCATATTTGTTTTATAGTAGGTTAGTAGAGTGTTTGGGCTTACATTAGATAAAATTGTAGAAATGTAATGGTTCTGATTCTTATTTCTTCAATAATTAAAAATAGTAGGTATTGTGTGTATAGTTGGTTTTGTAAAATTTATTAAAAGTCGGGCCAACATTTTCCTAAGCAGGGGAGAACGTCGCACGGTCATTTAATGTGGACTCTGCACAAGTTGTTCTGAGATCTTGATCCCATATTCTACTCCCATACTTTCTCATATAGGCCTTTATTCATTACATTTTCTATCATATTCTCATATTAGTCATCTTATAAGTAGTGCATATTCAGTGCTCACTGTTTGATTTGCGCGCATTTCACATGATTAACGCTTATATGCATGAGCACGCACAAACTCACCTAAGGCGCCCTTTCCTTCATTCTTCCGTTTGTTGTGAATGAGTGAGGAACTCACGTTTCTCGCCACAGCAGTCATTTACTTATATAACGATTTTCCTATTAGTTAGGATATAACATTATATCTTCAGGTATGCATTTACTAATATCATTTTGATCTTGTTGTAAATAATTGTATTATATGTGACATTTGTATTTCCCCTCGCTAACCTCCGCATTACGCGTGAAGATAGTCTTATTTATTATAAGGGGATGAGGAAACTTGCGTTCCTCGCCACAGCAGTTTATTTACTTATATAATGATTTTCCTATTAGTTAGGATATGACATTATATCTTCAGGTGTGTTGCCGAGAGGTCCAATAAATGTCAAATCAACCATATCCATGGCGTTGTAGTAGTCATTGACCCCAAATCCCCTCGAGAACGGGTGTACCGGCCCACTATCACTATGGTTCCCGGCAAAGTAGAATCAGCCTGTGACACTAATTTATTTATTTATTTTAGCTTTATGTTTTATACCGCTCAAACTGTTGGAACTTAACTAGAACTGTGACGAATGTCATCTTAATTGTCTTCAAAGGTATAATGCATCACAACCTGTCGGAGCTTACCTAGAGCTGTGACGTTTATCATCTTAGTTGTCTTTAAAGTTATGATGCATCGCAAACTGTTGGAACTTACCTAGAACTATGACGAATGTCATCTTAATTGTCTATAAAGGTATGATGCATCTGAAACTGACGGCTCTTACCTAAAACTACGACGAATGTCACCTTAATTGTCTATAAAGGTATGATGCATCTGAAACTGACAGCTCTTACCTAAAACTATGACGAATGGCATCGTAATTGTCTCTAAAGGTATGATGCATCTCAAACTGACAGTTCTTACCTAAAACTATGACGAATGTCATCTTAATTGTCTATAAAGGTATGATGCATCTGAAACTGACGGCTCTTACCTAAAACTACGACGAATGCCACCTTAATTGTCTATAAAGGTATGATGCATCTGAAACTGACGGCTCTTACCTAAAACTACGACGAATGTCACCTTAATTGTCTATAAAGGTATGATGAGTCTCAAACTGACGGCTCTTTCCTAAAACTATGACGAATGTCATCTTAATTGTCTATAGAGGTATGATGCATCTCAAACTGACGGCTCTTACCTAGAACTATGACAAATGTCATCGTATTTACCTTTAAAGGTATGATGCATCTCAAACTGATGGCTCTTACCTAAAACTATGACAAATGCCATCGTAGTTATCGTTAAAGGTATGATGCATCTCAAACTGATGGCTCTTACCTAAAACTTTGACAAATGCCATCCGAATTGAACTAGAACTATGACGAATGTCATTTTAATTGTCTTTAGAGATATGATGCATCTCAAACTGTCTGAACTTACCTAGAACTATGACGAATGTCAACTAAGTTGTCTATAAAGGTATGATGCATCTCAAACTGACGGCTCTTACCTAAAACTATGACAAATGCCGTTGTAGTTGTCTTTAAAGGTATGATGCATCTCAATCTGTCCAAAGTTACCTAGAAATATGACGAATGTCATCTTAATAATTGTCTTTAAAGGTAAGCTGCATCTCAAACTGTCCGAACTTACCTAGAAATATGACGAATGTCATCTTAGTTGTCTTTAAAGGTATGCTGCATTTCAAACTGTCGCAACTTACCTAGAACAATGAAGAATGTCATCTTAGTTGTCTTTAAAAGTATGATGCATCTCAAACTGTCAGAACATACCTAGAACTATGACGAATGTCATCTTAGTTGTCTTTAAAGGAATGATGCATCTCAAACTGTCAGAACTTAATAAGAACTATGACGAATGTTATCTTAGTTGTCTTTAAAAGTATGATGCATCTCAAAATGCCAGAACTTACCTAGAACTAGTGTGAATGTCATCTTAATTGTCTTTAAAGTATGATGCATCTCAAACTGTCGGAACTTACCTAGAACTATAACGAATGTCATCTTAATTTCTTTAAAGGTACAATGCACCTCAAACTGACGGCTCTTACCTAGAACTAGTGCGAATGTCAACCTTTGTCTTTAAAGGTATGATACATCCCCAACTGTTGGGACATACCTAGAACTATGACGAATGTCATCTTAGTTGTCTTTAAAGGTATAATGCATCTCAAATTGACGGCTCTTACCAAAAACTATGACGAATGTCATCTGAATTGGTTTTTTTTCAGTTTTAGGTATAAGACATCTTAAATTGTCTTCTTTTACCTGAATTAACAACAGATGGCATCTAAATTGTCTTTATTTTACCTTTATGTATACGGCCTCTTAAACTGTCTGTGAAAAATGTAACTTTAATTTCCCTTATTTGAGATTTAGGTATAAGTCCTGTCAAAATTGTCAACTCTTGCCTAGAAATATGACGAAGTGCATCTTAATTTCATTTAATTTAGCTTTAGGTATAAGACTTATAATGCTGCAGTCTCTTACCTAAAACTATGGCAAAAGTCATCTTAAATATTTCTATTTTAGCTTTAGGTATAAAACATCATAAACTTTCATCTCTTATCTAGAACTAAGACGAATGCCATCTTAATTGTTTGTATTCTAGCTTTAGGTATAATACATTCCAAACTGTGGGCCCTTACCTAGGACTATGACGAATGACATCTTAATTGTATGTATTTTAGCTTAAGGTATAATACATTCCAAACTGACGGTACTTACCTAGAACTATGAAGAAAGAAATCTTAATTGTCTTTATTTTAGCTTTATGTATAATACCTCTTAAACTGTCGTCTCTTACCTAGAGCTACATTGAATGTCATCTTAATTGTATGTTTTTTAGCTTTAGGTATTATACCTCTTAAGCTGTCCGCACTTACCTAGAACTGTGATGAAAGTAATCTTAATTTACTTTATTTTAGCTTAATGCATAATACATCTTAAACTGTTAACTCTAACCTAGTCAACCTTTGTCTTTAAAGGTATGATGCATCCCAAACTGTCGTAACTTACCTAGAACTATGACGAATGTCATCTTAATTGTCTTTATTTTAGCTTTAGGTATAAGACCCCTTGAGCTGCTGGCACTCATTATGGTTTCTGTTTTCCTCTTGCTCAGTCGCACAGTAACGGTCCCTGTAATGAAGAATAGAACTAAATAATAAGCCGGTGCTTGAGATTTCCAACAATGTGGCATTTTGACATGTGTAGACTCAGACGAGTCTCTACAGCCGCCTTTTAAGCTTAGAAACTCCAAATGGCGTTCTGTCAGTAGCTTAACAATCATAGAATACTCAAGCGACTAGCAAAAGCTCTGATCAGACTGCACGTATGCGCAGGCTGATCTAAGGCTTTACTGGTCGCACATACCACAATGTTGGAAATCTCACGCACTGGCTCATTTTGTAGTTACAAGATATGCTTTAACAATGCGTGCTTTTGGATAAGAATTCCTAATAGACCCATTGTGCATTCTTAGTGTGCATTAGGTAAACTCGCCATGTAAGTTTCGTCTGGCGTAATCTCAGCAAGGGCAAACTTTAGCCTCCATGCGAGCTAAACAGTTTTGTGTTTTAACAACAACAGAATCTAGAGCGAAGATTTGGTACCAGTAAATTGCCTTTAAGCCCCCTCCCCCCCCACAACGATGGCTTAGGCTGATGTCCGTTCTAAGTCGGGGGCTCTGTTGTTTTTTTATCTGTTGTTTGGTGTGCTTCCCATTGGTTGTAGAGGTTCTTTCTTTGTCTTTGTTTTGCTGTGCATTACTTTGTGTCCTTTCTAGTTTTGAAATCCTCTTGAAAAGGAGAGCCTCGTTTCTGTCGATTTATTCTGGTCCTCGGTTGGTATATCATTGTCCCACAACAATACATATGAAGGATACTCTTAATCTCAAATGGGTAAAATCAATAAAAACCCTGATCTGGTGTGCAAGAATATTTTGTTCTTCACTACTTGCAATGAATATCAGAACCTAATGATTTAAACAAGGCAATCCAATCAGAACTGCCCCGGCCAATTGCGTTACATAACGTAATGCTGACGTAACAGAAACCATACCAACATAATAACAAACTTGTGATTGCAGCAAAACAAACGGCTATAATGAAGTTTATGTTTTTTTTCAATAAAATATCGCTATATTTTATTTAAAAATACATAAACTTCATTTATTCTGCTGATTAAACTTTTTGGATATTAAAAAATGGATTTTGATAAGGCTAAACCCACATGCTACAGAACTAATTTTCTTTACGCCAGTTCTGGCTAACCAAATGGAGCTGATTCGTGCATAGTTATACGCGTAATGCATTTTACGTACACCTGCGGCTTGATTCGATTCTCGAATTCTTCCGGACTTTCACGTTTGCATGACAATCATACGTAAAAAAAAGTCTCAGACCAAACTATTTATAAGGAGCAGTCTGATCATGTTTCGCATATTTCCTTCCTCAGCAAATTAGTTCAGATCATCATCAGTTTAACCCATTTATGCCATATGGAGTTTCCCATTCTTATCAATATGAAAAAATCAATTTCTAATTAGAGGTACGTTGGGTAGTTTTATTTTTCAATTTCATTCAAATTCTAAGAACACATTCTGTGAGCAATCAGCTATCAGACACCACAGAATATGGCTTTTGATCTGGTTCTACATTTTGCAAATGTCCCATAATATGGATGCTAGGTTTACATGGGTTTAAGTAAGAAAGAGCGCAAAGATCAGGAATCGATACAGTCAAGTACCACACCTGGCCCAGGATACCAATGGGAAAGTAACAAACTCACAATTATACATCACAAACTTCAGCCCTTGCCCAGCAGATGATCACAAAGCATCAATAAACAGACACGCACGAAAGCATAACAAAACAAGACAGAAGAAAGTACAGCCTTGGAACGGTTTTCTTTTTTTTCGTCTTTGAAATTTTAGACCTAATAAAAAAAGTTATTTATATATAGAAGCTCTCTTCGCCTGTCGCAACGAGCTCTACAACGCATTTTTTGTCTCAGAAATAGGAAAGTTAATGCCATATCTCGGTCAAAATGGAGGCGTAATTTCTTGGATAATGGTATGCTTAGGCTTGATAGCCATAACCAGTTTTTTACCTTAAAACACGGTTTTACTTTTTTTTATTTGATCATAAAATATACATTTGATATCATATACTTGTATAATGAATAATGTTAACATCATAGCAAATCACCAAACATAAACCGCATTCATTTTTTTCTTGAGACAAGACAAAAACTGTGTGTAAGGGACAGCAACAACAACAACATTTCTAAGAGAAATCTGAAAACAGTGATGGGCATTTACATCATTTACTATGTTTACTGACCTTCCACTAAAAGGGTTTTGCAAGGCAATGCATTTAATAATAGAAACACACCATGCCTGTAAAGTCAGTGCTAGAATCTAGTGATTCATTGTAAAACAAGTCATTGGGCAGACTAGCGTGTTGTTATTTGGTGGCTAGCTTGGTGGCTAGTTTAACTTTTTATGGTTAACATTGATATTAGTAGTTTTATAACTAATAATGTTCAAATCGTACGTTTGGTGCAGACAATAGTTAGATAGAATTCTAACGCTCCAGATGATCAAGATGGTGCAATCTTTACAGAATCTGAAGGTATGTTAGAATAGAAATATATCCGTGCTGTCAGTGATTTGTTGCTTTATACGTCACTTTCTGTCAGTCGCTTGTGAGTGGATAAATCCACTTTAAAAGACTGACCCCAGCCAGTGATTTATTAAACAACGAATCGCTGCCAGTGCAAATATATTTTTTTAAATTAACAGCCTTTGAAAAATTAAAATGGTAATTAAGTATAAAGTAGAGCTGTCTTAAGCGGCCACTCAAAAAGATTACCATAAATTGGCTTTCAAGACCGATTATTGCTTAATATTGGTCAAAATTATTCCAAGAGAGCATTCTGCAATATTTTCGTCCTTCATTAAGCTACCATTTATTTTTTATATCTGTGTTTTGTCTATTTTCGAGTGGCCGCTTAAGACAGGTTTTATAGTAAACACTTACCATTGTGAGGTAAACATTTTGTCTTCTCGTCACAGTTGGATGACGACTGACCTTTGACCTTGAGCGATGATTTACTCCATATAACTACTACGATCACAATGTAGCAAGTGGCTATGATAATGGCGGGAATTATAAACACAGCAAATGACACCAATGATAAATATAGCTGAAAAGACAGAAAATAGGATAAAAAAGAATAAATACATGCGCGGAACCAGAAGGGGGTTACACCCACCCCGGGGAAATCACAAAGCTGTGGGTGTCCTTAGGAATACTGGTATGATTCTCTGTCCCCTCCCCACACTACCTGGAAAATCGGAAACGCTATCCAGCCATCGAAACGCCAAGAATTGTTTTTTTTTAACATTAATGAGCATGCTTAATTTCATGATCAGTTGCGTTGAGCACGAAAACAATTTTATAACCTGGGTATCTGGTCAAGGCTTTCGCTGGTGCCACTTTGTTTTAGGAAACAAGCTAAAATTAAAAAAAAAAAACATTTTGTGTAATTTTCATTACGCGGTAAGTTTTCTTTTTTGGGTTCAAAAATTAAAAATAAATTTAGTGAAATTGACATTTTCAGACTGCAAGCTAATAAGATGCCTCAAGAAAAAGTCAGTTGTGGAAACTAAACCGCACTGAATAAGCTATTTTCTTGCATGTGCTTGGATGAAAACAAAAGTAAGTGGGCGGGTCATGGACTAAATGTTGGTAATAACTTTTCTGGTATTTCTACGTTAGTTTCTTTCGCACACATCTAAGGACCTCGGACAGTTTCCTATTCAATCTGCCCAAATTTTGACAGCCTATGACTAGGATAATGCATAACTGACAACTATAGTTTTGTGCTTAAACAAACCCTTACATTTAGTGCACCTGGCAAAATAAAAATATCTTGAAAATATTGCATAATTATGCCAAGACTCTAGGGTTAAGGGGATGGGGGGATTTTTGTGACCAAATTTTATTTCACAGAAAGCCAAAGTTTCGTCCAGTATACACCTAAATACATGTAAATATTATGTTTGCGGCAT
Organism: Loripinus fragilis; assembly: GCA_964019695.1. Classification (NCBI taxonomy): domain Eukaryota; kingdom Metazoa; phylum Mollusca; class Bivalvia; order Lucinida; family Lucinidae; genus Loripinus; species Loripinus fragilis. The sequence continues at coordinate 53,886,521 of OZ026531.1, forward strand.
AAAACTTGAGACGAAAGTGATGCGTTTGCATAAAATTCGGGTTAAGAAGATTTCATTGTTTCATCTAAAGAAATGTTCTGTCAATTACTTTTAACTATTACCTGTAATGTTCCAAGTCAACCAGTTTGACTTGTGCACTGAGGTGTATCATATCTACATACTGTATAAATCATAGTCTAGATAAACCCAGTTTTGGGCGTAAAATCGTTAATATTTCCGTAAACATCAGACTTAACCTATAACTTTGTGCTTAAAAGTACCGTCGCATTGAGACGGTTCTTTTGAGTACCCAATACATATGTTTTGGTTGAGAAAATAGACAACTAATTACTTTGTAAGCTCTCATAACTAGAGCCCTGATACATGCCATTGCAAATTGATATTTACCTACAGGTTTTTACAAAATGAGTTTCTAATAAGTTTTTATAATAAAGAGTTTTTGCGCATTTCGACAGCGCCCCCCCCCCCCCGTGACCAATCATGCCGCTTTTATAGGATGTGTGAAATGTAAAACTACAACTGTATACAAAAATTAGTTTGGTCACGGGGGGTGGGGGGAAGCAGTTCAGTAAAGCGTTTTCAATTTCTATATGTTGAATAGCAAAAAACGGAGTTTTCAACCCACATTTTTCAATTGGTACTTGGCCAATGAGAAAACTGCTTTTGTTGATAAGTCGAGGGTTGAACCTACTTTCTTTTTCATAGAAAAAATGAAACTTTTCTCTGGTCATTTTTCTGGGCAATCCTTCATTAAGACTGTCCGACTGGAGGTCCTTTCAGTTTGTAACATGTAGCTGTATTTCGTGACTGTACGATTAAGCACAGTGAGTGACTACAACTCAACGCTTCATTGCATTCGCCTTTGAACCGTTGTATTGAGCAGCATAAATAAAATATTCCGATATACATGTATCAGGTATGTATTTTTAGCATCCTGGCATTTTGAAATTTGCTTCTTATTTGTTTGTTTGATTTGATTCTAACGTCCGAGTCAACATTTTTTTCAGTCATGTCGGACGGGTCTTCCTGGATTGAACAAGTACTAAGCAGAGGACAACACAGTGCCTCTGGCGAGGCTTGAACAAATGCTTATTACATGTAGTTCATGTACCGATATACATTGTACCTTGACCAGCACGCGCGATTTCGATGCATATCGCATTAGCGCAAATGCCTCTATTAAGCGCCCATGCTCGCGTATCTAGTAGAGGTATAAGTTTTGGTCTGAAACTTGGTCTGAGTGTATGCTTTGGCGATTCTGCACCGATGCGCATGCACACCTGTTTCTTTGTATACTCGGATGCAGATGCAAAAGAACGTGTCAATGAGACAGCACCAAATCAGACGTTTAAAACCCCCATCCCACTGGGCGGCGATTCCGCTACGATTCGAAATTTTGGTCATAAAATGACACAAATCGTAACAGAAACGGCAAGAGCGCAGTAGAAGCGCCAAAGTCGTAGTAGAAGCGTATCGGAATTTCAGATTCTATATAAAAAGGATACAAAAGCGCAATGAAAGCGTAGCTCCATCGCCAAGGTCGTAGCAAGGTCGCAGCTTAATCGCCATCAGCGTAGACTAAGCGTAGCCAGATCTACATTGTCGAGTGGGATAGCAGGAGCGTAACGGAAGCGTAGTAGAAGCGTACTGGTAGCATCAAGTCCCCAAATCGCGTGGCAGTCTACGCTTCCGCGGCGATTTGGAATAATTTTAGAGACAATCCTAGATCGCCATGAGCGTAGCGGAATCGCCGTTCAGTGGAATGGGGGGAGGGGGGGGGTGGGGTTAAGGAACCAATCAACTGCCACCGGAAATTTTTTCCCTAACCAGTTTTTGGCAAAATGATCTAGTACTTTTAGCTGACATAGAAAGCTAAAGTGACTTATTTCCAGTAGAATGGACCATACTGAGGAAAATGTATAGGTTTTTGGCTTAAAATCTATAATGACCTAGAAAATATTCCACGACAAAGGTAAATATTTCCCCCGCGGGGATTTTTCTCTATTCGAAAAATTTCCCCGCAGGGATTTTTGAAAATTCTAAAAGTCATCTTTTTATTTAAATATGACGAGATCTCATGTGTGTAAAAATGAATGTCCACCAGTATTAACAATTTAACACTGACTTTTTTTCTTAACTGGAACGATAAATATTGGCTATTATTCACCGTCTAACCTGTACTATACAAGCACCTAAGTGATATCCAAACGTGCTTGCTAAATGATAGTTACTTGATTAATAAATTATTTTTCAATGTATTTTCATTTGCTGCAACTGAGTACATGCTTTCTTAATATAGGTTGCTTGCTTTGTAGAGATGGTCACAAAAACAGAGTTTAACGTACGGTCCAGGACTTTAGTTGAGAGTGCGTAACGAAAATTTAATTTTCTTATTTCTCAACCAAAACATATGTTGTGGGTACTCAAAAGAACCGTCTCAATGAGACGGTTCTTTTGAGCACCAAAAACATATGTTGAAATTGATGGGTAAGAAAATATTTACAATTTTAGGCTGAAATATTTTGTTTATCTAAACCTGTGGTCTAATTGAAATTAATTTTCTGATTTCTCAACCAAAACATATGTTGTGGGTACTCAAAAGAACCGTCCCAATGAGACGGTTCTTTTGAGCACCAAAACATATGCTAAAATTTATGGGTAAGAAAATATTTACAATTTTACGCTGAATTTTTTTGTTTATCTTAACTTATGCGTACCTTCCACATCCATGGTTCATTCATCTCAAGCCAGCACTGTACCACACCATCTACCGTCTTTACCTCGTAAATGAAGAACATGGGCAGAGAAAACAAGGCAGCGAAACCCCAACCTAATCCTACTAGAAGGCGACATCTTCGCTCTGAAAAAGATCAAACATATGGGTTAGCACTGTACCACACCATCTACCGTCTTTACCTCGTAAATGAAGAACATGGGCAGAGAAAACAAGGCAGCGAAACCCCATCCTAATCCTACTAGAAGGCGACATCTTCGCTCTGAAAAGGAAACAAACATACAAGTGAGCATGACTGGGAAATAACAGATTACAGAACAACCAATCGGCGAAAAACCAAACCCAATCCTACTAGAAGGCGACATCTTCGCTCTGAAAAGGAAGAAACATACGGGTGAGCACAACTAGGAATTAACAGATTACAGACCAACCAATGGCACCATATGAAAGAGCCATTAGAACACAAACAAAATCGAAAAACATGGGCCGATAAAACAAATTGGCGAAAACCCAAACCCAATCCTACCAGAAGGCGACATCTTCGCTCTAAGAAATAACAGAGTACAGACCAACCCATGGCACGATTTGAAAGAGCCATGAGAACATCAACAAAATCCACAAACTTGGGTCGATAAAACATATCGGCAAAAACCCCAACATCATCCTACTAGAAGACGACATCTTTGCTCTGAAAAGAAGCAAACATATGGGTGAGCACGACTGGGGAATAACAGATTACAGACCAACCCATGGCACTATTAGAAAGAGACATAAAAACACAAACAAAATCGACAATCATGGGCTGATAAAACCCCAATCCAATCCTACTAGAAGGCGCCATCTGCACTCTGAAAAGCAAAGATACGGGTGAGCATGACTTGGGAAATAACAGATAATAGACCAACCCATGACACCATATGAAAGAGCCATAAGAACACAAACAAAATCGAAAAACATGGGCCGATACCTAATTCTGTAGAAGGCGACATCTTCGCTCTAAAAAGGATTACACATATAGGTGAGCACGACTGGGGAATAACATATTACAGAGCAGTCCATGTCACCATTTGAAAGAGAAATAAGAACACATACTAACACAATCATAAAACATGGGTCGATAAAACAGATCAGGGAAAACCCCCAACCCAATCCTACTAGAAGGCGACATCTTCGCTCTGAAAAGGAACAAAAGTACGAGTGAACACGACTGGGAAATAACTGATAACAGACCAACCCACGGTCCCATATGAAATAGTCATAAGAGCACAAACAAAATCGAGAAACATGGGCCGATAAAACAAATCGGCGAAAACCCTAACCAAATCCTACTAGACGGCGACATATTCGCTCTAAAAAAGGAGCAAATATACGAGTGAGCACGACTGGGAAATAGCAGAGTACAGACCAACCCATGGCACCATTTAAAAGGGACATAAGAATTCATGCTAACAGTATCAAAAAACATGGGCAGATAAAAACAAATCGTCGAAAATCCCAACCGAATCCTGCTAGAAGGTGACATCTTCGCTCTGAAAAGGAGCAAACGTACGGGTGGGCATGACTAGGAAATAACAGATTACCTACCAACCCATGGCACCATTTGAAAGAGTCTTTAGAACACAAAAAAAAATCGAAAAACATGGGCTGAGAAAACAAATAACCGAAAACCCTAACCCAATCCTACTATAGAAGTCGACATCTTCGCTCTGAAAAGGAGCAAACAAACGCTGAGCACGACTGAGAAATGACAGATTACAGACCAGTCCATGGCACCATTTGAAAGAGATATAAGAACATATACTTATAGATCGAAAAACATGGGCCAATAAAACAAGACAGCTAACCTCCAACCCAACCTTACTAGAAGCTAACATCTCCTCTCTGAAAAGGTAAGAAATACATGCACGGATACAGAAAATTTCTTCAGGGGGTGGGGGTCCAGCTCCAAAGTTCTGGCAAGTTGATTTCTTTTTTTAAAAATATTTTGTCATCAACGTATTTTACAGAGGGGAGAGAATTCCGTACCAGTATTACTAAGAAAATCTATACCCAGTAACTGTTAACAAAACGGGCCACCGTCGGCCTGCCAGCTAAACGCCATCTAAATGGCGGTTTGCTGGTAGGCCGATGGTGGACCGATACTGAATGACGGCTAGGAAGCTTTGTGATTGCCGATGGTGGCCCGCTTTGTTTAAAGGTATAAATTTACTTAGGAATACTGGTACGGACCCATCTCCCCTCTGTATATCCTCTGTAAAAAGAGCGTTGCCAAACATTGGACATGGACCTCTCCTGACGATACTTTCTACTGTCATGCCGACCAAAAGTGAAAGGTTTTGTTTACAGTTGTTAAGTAAAACATAAACTTGTACACTCCACTTGAGCTAACGCGGATAGGATTAATACACAAGTGATCTATCGATTCTATTATTCTGCAAGCCGAGAGTAGAAGTGACGTCATGTTTTGTTTACAAAGTTATGGGACTTACCTTTTATGACAGGATTAATACGCAATTGATCTATCGATTCGAGTTAGCTTAAGTGGTAGCGAGGAGGATTACTAAATCACAAAGAAAATTTTTAGGTTCGAATCTCACTGGCTGCTCTTTTTTTTATTCAGATTATTTTTACTTTTATTTTTTTTTATTTTTATTATTATTTTTTTTTTTGGGGGGGGGGGGGGGTCTGATTTTATTATTCTCTTCATGTCTTTTTTTTCTTTTTATTTATTTTTTATTATTTTTTTTTATTTTATCCCTTTAACATGTATAAGACACATTTTCTAAAAGCATCTGTAACAACACGAACTACTGTAAATTAGGAAATATACGCGAATAGCGTTAAAAGACATATTTGCGACGTCAAAATTTGTGACTTGGGCAAATCAGTAAACAACAGAGTGATTTCGCCATTTCGGGAGGATTTTATTTTCACGAAATTTTGCATGTGTGAAGTTTCGCGAAAATAAACCCTCGCAAAAACTTCCGAATTAACAGTAAGCTGAAATAATGCCGTCTGTTCCTTTTGGGCCTAGTGACCAAAGTCTGAATCTCAAGAACATGGTTTATCATGTTACTGCATTATTTGTACCGATAACCATGGTTGGCCTTAGTATTAAGAGTCTTAGACTCTGCCATGTCGATATTTATATGTCTAGTCAAAATCAAATTGAGGTGTAGTACACATGAATACTGTGCGATTAAAAACTTGGTAAATAGGTTTGTCAACTATATTAATTAATTAGTAAAAATATGAAGAAGAACAAAAAACAATCTCTAAATAGGTTCGATCCTAGTACGCCTGCGCCCAACGCCGTAGACATAACCACTACACTACAGTATCTTTTAACGTGAAATACCCAAGTTAATATTTTATGGGTAGCATTGTACTATATACTCAGCAATTGTAAACAAAATATCACGTGACTGTCGCTCTTCGTTGGCACTATAGTAAGTCCCTGAATACGTTGTAAACTAAACGTGACGACATGTCACTCTTGGCTGACAGGACAGTAGGTTAGCACATAAGGGAGACCTGTCAGTAACTGTAGATGAAAAGATTCAAAATCTCTTCCATCATAAAAGTTTGACGTTAAAACTTGCTGAATCCGCAACTATTGCAGATTTGCCATTCCATACAATTGTAAAGTAGGATGACCTTCATCATTACCTTTAAGAATGAGCTAGGAAGCCAAAAAGTGTTTAAAATGCATGTTTTTTTTTATTATTTTGCACTATTTTGTCACAATCACAAAAATGTACAAATCATGAAACCTGTGCAGAATTGAAGATGCTTCACATTTTGCACAGTTCACGTGGTTGCATCATGTTCAGTGACTCAGTGTAGGGTTGAGGAGTTCTGGTTTTAATGTACGGGGTTATTTACTTGAGCAAACCATTTTATTATTAGATGCTTAATACTGGGTGTATCCAGAAAACGTCCAGACATGACTGGACAATTGTAGACTTGTTCCTACGTTGTACTGGTTACCTAAGCTCCATAAAAACCCCTATAAAGCAAGATTTATTGCAAATTCTAGTTCTTGTACGACAACAGAACTTTCTAAATTGTTAACCTCGTGTCTTACAGCTGTTAAAAAACATGTTATCAAATATTGTGAAAAAGTATATGAGAGATCCGGTAAAAACCTATTTTGGTCGATTAAAAATTCAGGTGAAATTTTAGATAAACTTAAAGCTAGAGATTTCAATGCGACCAGTTTGTCTACTTATGATTTTTCTACTCTTTACACTACTTTACCTCATAATTTAATTAAAGATAAACTTATTGATCTTATTGAAAGAACCTTCCAGAGAGAAGGCTCTCCTTACCTTGCATGTAGTGACAGAAATGCATTTTTTACTTCAGAAAAACCTAAAAAATATCATGCATGGTCGTGTCAAAATGTATGTGATGCGCTGACCTTTTTGTTGACAACATTTTTATTCGATTTGGCACCAAGCTCTATAGACAAGTAGTTGGGATTCCTATGGGCACTAATTGTGCTCCTCTGGTTGCAGATTTATTCCTGTTTTGTTATGAAAGGGACTTTATGATGTCTCTTTCTGATGATAAGCAGGCTGATGTTATTGATGCGTTTAACACTACTTCCAGATATTTGGACGATATTTTAAATATTAATAATGTTTATTTTGAAAATATGGTTAGTCAAATATACCCTTCAGAGCTCCAACTTAATAAAGCCAATGCCTCTGATACCGAAGCCGCATTTTTAGACTTGCATTTGTCAATTTCTAATGGTATTGTTTCTACCAAAATTTATGATAAACGTGACGACTTTGAGTTTGAAATTGTCAATTTCCCATTTTTAGATGGTGATGTTCCTCGTTCTACATCCTATGGAGTCTATATCTCTCAACTCATTCGTTTTGCTAGAGCATCTAGCTATGTTACTGACTTCAACACTCGCAATAAATTGTTAACTCAGAAACTTCTTAAACAGGGCTATCGGTATCATAAACTTCGCAAAACATTTTCTAAATTTTATAGACGATACTTTGATTTGATTTCTAAATTCCAAGTTGGACTTAAATCTCTCTTGCGCCAACGACTTTCGGAACCTGATTTCTATGGTGACTTGGCGTATAAGTTGAAGAAGATTGTTGGCTCTAATAATTTTTCAGCGCAGTTCATTAAAATAATTTCCCACTATAAAAAGATTGGCTATAACATTAATGTATTGCAACAGACTGCATGCTTGGTAGTCAACCCAATCACAGTTGGCAACTTTGCTTTCCTCTTTAATTGCACGCCGGTGGGTCGGACTTCAGACTCTATGATGGTTCCGACTTAAAGACTTATCTATTGATGAGATGGTAGGGGCCTGATGCTTTGGCTGTTTGTCGGGCCCACCGGGGTTTACCTGTTGGATTTCTTTTGCTCCGGTATTCAGTTTAATTTACTGTTGAGTCCTTATCCTTGCTTTATCTCCTTGTTATATCTTGATTTATATGTTTTAGGAGATGATGCATTGATAAGTTAGGGGTCTTTCATGCAAACCAAATATCTATGTGTCTTGATCCACATCTGAATTAAGGGTGAGGTTGGCGCCGTTAAACCGGTTTAAACCCTCCAGTAAAATATTTTACTGACCGTTCCAAGGCGGTACTTCTTTTGTGGATCTTTTATGTTTTTGTTCTGTCTTGCGTTTGCTATGTTTTGTGCCCGTCTGTTTATATGTGCTTCGTGGTCACCTGCTGGGAAAGGGCTGACCTCTTGGCTCTCGTTTGTGGTGTCTTCTGTGAGTTTGTCACTTTCCCATTGGTATCCTGGGTCAGGTGTGGTACTTGATTGTATCGATTCCTGATCTTTGCGGCCTTGCTTACTTGGACGTAAAAAATCATCTCAAACACCATAAAAAAGAAACCTCTTTGGGGAAGAGAGGGTAGGTTTGTTTCGGTACTATTATAATATTTCAAAAGTCATGTTTCTGTTGTCGTTCTTGCCTCTCCATTACGCTGCCTAAGGTTGGTCTGTAGTGTGTCATGGTTGCATTACCTGGTCAAACTCCCTTACTATTCAATGAGACGGTACTTTAAAAGACATATGCCAGTGGCGGATCCAGAGGGTGTTCAGGGGGCTCACTCGATTCCCTGCTCGCCCCCTGTTTATAAATATCCTATGAAAAATAAATAATTTGGTCTCAGTGAAACAAAATTATTTCATCTTCATGGACTATTTAAGAATAATGCGCTAAAATCAGCAAAGCGAACCCCCACACCTTTATACATATGAATCCCCTTTCCAGAAATCCTGGTACGCCTCTGAACAAGGGGCAACTTATAATCCTTTCCGAAACAAAAAGGGATTTGCGATGGAATTCACTTTTTTTTTGCTTCAAAACTAGAAATATGGCAATATTATTCATGTAATTTGAGTTTCGACACATTAAAGCGTGCAAAAATAGTGTTATGCGTTTTAACAAATGAATTGAGGAAATTTCCTCTGTTCACAATTTTCAAAAGTTATGCCGTATCTTCATCAATTTAGAACAGTGGAAATTTCCTCTGTTACGTACAAAACTGTTCATGACAATTACTCTTTTTGTCAAAGTTCTCCCTTTACAAGAAGAAGAGGATTTTCTCTCTCTCTTTTTATTGCTTTCATAAAATGTGCAATGTCTACAACTTTTGATCTTCTATTTTTAGAAATAATGTTTCTATTTCTCAAGAACACAGTACTAAAGCTAAATTTCGGGTATACATTTTACCAGTTTTGTGCACCTAAACAAATTATCAATATCAACACAACAGGATTTATGTTAAATTTAACTGTCTAGAATACCTGGAGGGACGTAAATAATTACCAACAAGAGAAAAACACCCATTTTTTTAAAAAAAAATAACTTTTCCATGCAGTTTTAGCTGCAGTGAAACAGATTTATTTCGAAAGCATAACTTCATTCTATTTTTACAAATCTTTTAAAAAGAAAGTAAAAAAAAAAGGTTCGGAAAATGTTCATAATTGCAGACCAAGTCACTTTAATTTCATCTGTTCTTTATTTTGTTGATTAATAATGGTAAGTCATTTGTTGGTTAAGTCATTTTGTAGGCCTATGCCTAAAAGCACATTACTCGTATATAATTACATAGGTCCAGATAAGGATAGTTTGTGCACCTTAAATTGGATTTTATTTCCTAACCCATCAATTTAATCATGTGTTTTGGGTGCTCAAAAGAACCGTCTCATTGAGACGGTTCCTTTTGGTACCCACAACTTATGTTTTGGTTGAGAAATAAGAAAAAATGATTTTCCAGTACTCACTTTTATCTTGAGGCATGTATAATAATAATTCTATGTAGTAAAACTACATCTTTATTTAAAACTTGTAACTATAACGCCATGATACGTAGTCCAGGGCAACATGACGTAATTTCCAGTAAACTAATTTGAGACGTCCTGATGCCATAAGGTTATAGTTAGATTTGTTGGTTATCTTGTACAATCTGAAGAGATGATATTTTTTCTCTTTTTACATTATGCCATTGTTTGCACTCCGCTAGACAAGAGAGTTCTGTCATTATATTTATGAGGACAGTTTATTCGGAAATAATTGTTTTAGTCTACGGGCAAGTTTATATGGTATAAGTATTTGTGTATGCCTCCGATAAAAAAACATACAAAATTGCCCAGTAAGCAAATAGTTGAATGCCTGGGTGAAAGATTTCAGAACTATACCTGAATTCAGGATTTGAGGCTGACTTTCCATAGAAAGTCAGCCTCAAACTGCAGCCATGCTGTGAATTAAGTTTGTTAAGAATGGCAGATTTCATAGAAGGAATTACATTTGATTTATTACTTTTTACCCAGACAAATTTAAAACAAAACTTAAGTTTTCAGTTCCTCTCAGTATATATCATATCGCCTTCATTTGCCATTTTTCCTGGAAGTACTTATTAACTGTAGAATATTGTCCCGTTGCCTTCCACACACTGGTAAATGCAAACGTCGATTTGGTGGTATTTACGCGTATTGCCGGTACTTCATAGACCGGAAGTGGTAGATATTGGTGTTAATACTATATAGAAAAACATGCCATATGCTACAGGGACTATAGACTTCAATCATTTTTAAGTATTCAGTATGTGCATGACGATTTATGTTAGCATTTAGGAATAGATTCGAGTACCGATCATCCAGATCAGTACTCAAATCTTTTCCTAAATGCTTACATAAATCGCCATGTGCATGCCAAATACTGAAAAATGATCTTATTCTATAGTCCTTTAGGCATATGACATGTTTTTCTATATAGTATTAACACCAATATCTAACACTTCCGGTCTATGAAGTACCGGCAATACGCGTAAATACCGCCAAATCGACGTATACATTTACAAGTGTGTTCCACTCAGCGTTGAAACAGTCCTGGCAAAAACTGTATTTCTCAGTCAACAGCAGCTTTAACTAGTTCTGGCTTTTTTCGACAGCACAGGTAGTGATTTTGGTATTATCCCCGTGCTAATTTTGAAATGCCAACTACTGGTTGCATTTTAAAATGTATGACCAAGACAAACTGCATGCTATTGTGAGTGGATTATTTTTTGCTCTCAAAAATGTTACTTATCTGGATATATGCCGTTTGTTCAAGTATACTTGGCAATTATGGATTAAACTGACAAAACCAGGGCGCTTTCATCCTACTATATTATGCATTAAATCCTTCCGCGCATATTTATACAAGACATTCCGTTAACACTTTAGGTGCTGAATTTTAGAAATGGTCACTAACCATTCATTTAACTGGATTATTTAATCTATTCTTGTCACCAATAAATAGTTTGCAGAGGAAAGCACACAACTAGTCCCTAATCTGAGTGCTCTATAAGGGACAGAATGATCAGGTACTATTTAGTTAGCACTTGCTGTTCCTGTCTGTGTTATTCGGTTCTGGCACTCTAAAAGTTTTAAGACATAAATGTACATGTAAGTTGGACCACTTAAAGAGAGCAATTTCTGGTTTTCTACCAGCAGTTTAGATGGATACCATTCCAGCTCATTTACATGTAGCCACCATCACTCCGCCCGTGTAATTGACCTCGTTATAAATTTTAATTGCCAATACGATTGTTTTCTACCAGCAGTTTAGATGGATACTATTCCAGCTCATCTACATATAGCCACCATCACTCCGCCCGTGTAATTGGCCTCGTCATAAATTTGAATTGTTAATACGATTGTTTGCAGTTTAAAATTTATGTCCAGGACAAATTTTATGCCTATGAGAGTTGTGAATGAAAAGTAGATACATAAACTCGAGGGCTTGTAATTTTCTTATTGACTGTTCCAAGGCGCTGCTTCAAATAACGACAGATATCGAGTCATGTCAAGTAAAATCATTATTTACATGTAACGGAAACACTTGTGCGCAAAGTCTCCAATTAATCCTCGTAAAATGATGATACATAACTGCTTTGATTTATCTGAGAAAACATTTCTTAAAGTACTTTGTGTCCTTTCTAGTTTTATTTTGCTGTTGATTTGTTGTAGATTGCTACTCCCGTTGTGGGAGTCTTAATCGATGTATGCTTTGTTGTACGCTACTTTATGTCCATTCTAGTTTTGCAATCATCTTGATTGGGAAGAGATAGCTGGTTGCTTTGCTGGTTTGGCTTCCCGGTTTATCGTGATTGTTGTGTGGCTTTTCCAAGGGATTGTCTGTGGTTTGTGATTGTGGTATTTCCTGATCATACTCACTCACTATTTTTGCTGTCATCTTGCTGGGGAAGAGAGAGATGGTTGTTTTACTTTTGTTGTACTCGAAATGTTATGTCGCTTTTATCGATTTTTGACTCTTCCTCATGGTGCCATGGGCTAATATGTAATATCTGCTTGTGTCATTTTCTGGTCATACTCAATTACTATTTGTTGAGTACTTGAGATACGCCTCCAATAAACATCTTAATTAAATGTCTATTTTGAAAAAAAAAAAACAACCCTTATTATTTTTTGTTTTATAAAAAACTTTATCAAAGTAAGGAAGGCTGCAAAGATCAGGAATCGATACAATCAAATACCATTCCTGACCCAACACACCATATGGGAAAGCGACAAAAACACACGAAAACATAACATACAAGAAAAGACAGTATGGTAGACAAACACGAATCAAACATACCAAAACGGGTCCACAAAAGAAGCACATCCTTGGAACAGTCAGTAAGAAAATTACAAGCCCACGAGTTTATAAATCTACTTTTCAATCACAACTTATATAGGCATAACATTTGTCCTGGACATAAATTTAAACTGCCAACAATCGTATTGGCAATTTAAATTTATGACGAGGTCAACAGCCATTGTTTTTCTTAACTAGGAAATTGTCTCATTTTCTAAAAATTTATGAAGGCTACAATTTTCATTATTATTTTAGCTGGGTATGAAAGAAATTTTATTTTCTCATCACCAAGTTACCATCATATAGGATATATTAAAGGTATGTATCACTATTGTCTTATGTGGGCTGGGAAAAGGAAACAGAAATGCTTCCAAATACTTGCTAAACTTAAGATGCAAAACGAATAACAATACGTTAATTGTGATAGCGAAAAAGTTTACAACATCAATATGAGCCTTAATAATGATTGGTTGTTTAATCTAACCAATTATGTTTCACTATTGGAACTGCATCCTAAAATTCTCTACAAAAAATCTGATAAATCCAAGAGCAGATACAATCCTAAATTGCGCATTCTAGACTGCAATTTCAATGCAGGATTTCCTCCACCCCACCCCATCCTGGCTGATGAGTGACTTCTACAGGAGGCAGTCAATGGGCAGAGCTTTTAAAACTACTGTCATATTAGATTAGATATTGGCATAGACTCGAGGCTATAAAACTTGAGTATAGTCACAAACTCAAAATAAAGCACAATGATTGGCTGCTTGCAGACACGTGTCCGCAAGCAGCCAATCGTTTCGCTTAACGTTTAGTTGAGAATGAACCGCGAGGCCTGATCTAGCTGATAAGAAACATGGTCACTGAGCTGATCAGAGCTAACAGTTATTTCCTAGAAAAGTAAGTAAGAAGGCAAAGGTTAGGAATCTATACAGTTAAGTACCACACCTGGCCCAGACCACCACTTTGGAAAGTGACAAAACACAAGAAAACATCACATACAAGAGAGCCAAGGGGTCAGCCCTTTCCCAGCAGGTGACCACAATACTGCATTTAACAGGCACGACAGTATAGCAGAAAAACAAGAAACAAATATAACAAAAAGGATCACAACTTGGAACAGTCAGTAAAAATATTTTACTGTATATTTACTGGAGGGGTTAAACTAGTTTTATAGTACCAACCTCAGTCTGGTGGTAGACATAAAAGTGTTATAGCACTAGGTTGTGCAACTGCACCAATCGTGCAGCAATTCAATAGAAAGACAATTCGTTTAGTGACAGCTTGCCCACAAATGTCTAGAGACATGGCGATGCGTTACCTTAACATTGTAGGCAAACTCCGATGAATGATGGACTTTGAATTACCCAATTCGAGTTGCAAATGATCACATGGACAAATGTATAAGACATCTCTATGGAATCACCAGACGCAGAATGGGGACATTTAAAGTGCTTAGAACTTTTGTACAGTGAACCTTGATAAAGATTTGAGCTGTCTTGAACATTCTATGCTGAAAGCCCATCATTCTTAAAGCCAGATGTACTACAAAATTTTCCAACAAATCTGAAACTTGCAAAAACACAACAAGTTACAAAAAGGAATAACAAAACTATTGTGCCGGCACTACTTATGTGGTACAGTGCGTGGGGGATAAGTTAGAAGTCTCAAGGTAGAGCATACAAACAACAAGAGGTATTGTCGTATGTTTTAACCCTGAAGTTCAAATGGAGTGGTCTATGCTAATTTTATATCAGACCTGTTATCGGTAGTTTTCGCCAAATATACGGGAATAAATTAGATTATTTGAAATTGAATGTATCATAACGGTAATAATATGATTATATCGTTCGCTGTACTGATATGACGTAAAACTCTACAAAAGCGCGAAAATGTGTAAATTTGGTACAGTTGTGCTTATGTACACGTCGTCAACACGTGCAGTCGCCAGTAAATTGAGACTGTTTCGCCTAAGAGCCAAGAATGGTTGTCAACATTTTTGATTACTTAGCACCTGCAGTATTTTCATGTGTTCATTTAATATACATAATTCGCACGAGCGCAAAAATCATTTCACACTTTTCTGGGTTTTTAGCGCATACAAACCCTTTCTTTACAGAAAAAAAATAAAACACTTCTCGTGAGATTCGAACTTACATTGTAACTGCTATATATTACGGGTCCTGCGTTTAACCCACTACAATACTGCAGACTATACTGTCGTTCTGCTACTTATGTTATTTTATAACACATTCCGTTTCAAATAACCTAATTAGTTCCCGTATATTCGGCGAAAATTATGGATGAAAGATCGGAGATAAAATTAGCATAGGCCACTCCCTTTGAACTTCAGGGTCAAAAAAACATGACAATAAATTATGTTACTCCGTTATTAGCGGTAAAAGCCTACTTAACCCATAAAGCGTCTGAAACAACACAACAGAAATGTTGTCTTTGAGGATGAAGAATAGTAAATAATATCTAAACAGCCATTATGCTACACTGCTCAAAATATTTAAAGGAACACTGCGTGTTTTGCCATTGACCACAATACAAATACACTCATAATCCGACTCATAGCAAGAGTTGGATTAATAAGGCAAAAACATGTTTATCCTGTGATTAGTATGGTAACCGATCAAGGATGATGTTTCTTGATGAAAATGAAGTAATCTTTTTTTCCAGAAATCTCCATGGAACACTTTATATAAAAAAGAATTTAGTTAAAAATACCCCTTTTTTCTCAATCAAAATTTAAAGACGATTTTTTTAACCAAACACCACAACACTATCATTTCTGTACATTCAATAGCCTTTTAATGTTGTAGAAATCATTTGGTTACGATATTAAAAAATATCTTAAGATTCTATTGAGATCCAAAAAAAACATCGTCATATTAAAGACAATTAAAAATTACAAAATTTGAGCCATGAACTAGAGCAGCGATTGTTTTGTCAAAAACTTTTTTTGATCCAATACTTTGACTCGCTTTGCAAAGATAGCAAAAGAAATTGGGTTTCTACTTTATTGTCTAGTGAAATATATTGCTTGTCTATAGGAAAGGGGTTAACATTATCACCTATGGAAAATTATCGGGTGTTCCTTTAAATATTTTTAGCAGTGAATTACATTGTAGCGAAACTGTGTTATCTGTTTACAACAATGGACTATAGCTTAACAAAGATAAACTGGCACTCATTAATCTTCGACATCATTGGGTCACGTTCGGTGTGTCTAAGCTATTTAAATGGATTAATGTATGGAACAAGTATCTTTCAGCAAGGTGATCTAACAATGCTGAGGCAGTGGTGTAGTGGTAAGACGATTAACCCATATTCCGGATTGTGAGGGTTCAATTCCCACTGGATATAGTTATTTTAGGCATAATCTTTAAATTTATATAGTTTTTGAGTTAATTGTGATGGATAGTTGACATGATGTCAGTTTTCAGAGATTATTTATGGTCGGAAGCTGATGGCGAAGGGTGTAAAACTCCTGCACCTTGTTTCTGATAACAACCTCGTCACAGTCGTCCACAGGTTTGTTTGTCCCTGCTTCGAAAGTTGCGGCGACGAAAGTGTATCAGTCTCTTGTAGTTCTTTTTGTACTCGGAAAATGGTTCTTCTGCTTACCCCAGTTGCCTGATCAGTCTGTTGAATTTAAGATGAGCTGTCCCGCCCTGAGTGTTTCTCCAAATAGTTTGAAACATTAGCTAAGACAAATTTGTCTTTAGATTTTAAATGATTTAAAGATTTATTAGTAGACATCACTGTTCCTAACTAATATAATGCTATAAAATGAATTCTACTACATTTACCTTAACACGTAACTCTTGTAAAGATCGTGCAAGTCATGAGCATGATCTATGATAAAAAATGAAAATATTTTTCTTAAATATATTGTATGTCGTGAGACTCGAATCCATGATCTCAACCTTGACAGATATTCGCTCTATCCCTAGGGCTAAGCGGGACAATGTGAATATAGAATTAGAAAATACATCACTCTGAAATAAATACTTTTCATAATGTTTGCTAATCTAAAATTAGTTTTATGGAGTTATACGAGTTTATACGGCATATTCATGAGTGCTAGCTTAAGTTTGTTCAGCTTTTTTTATATGTCCACTTATCAAAACATGCTCTGACGTCACTTCAAACTTATAATAAAACTATTGTAGTTTCAATGGCTATCAACAAACTATGTTATGAGGAAAATAACAAAAAATATCATCTTTTTTTATCAGAAAATTGTCATTTTTACAGCCTTCAAAGCATAGGCATGTGGGCATAGGCGTAGCACAGTCAGTAAAGTGTCTGACTGCAGATCCAGGGGTAGTGAGTTTGATCCCATCCAGGGTCCCATACTTTCGTGGATGTTTATCATGAAATAATTTCTAGGGCCATTCTCATCCCTTCCACTGATTCAAGAAGGATTGTTGTCAGTAACAAGCGAAAGTATGTGCACGAAGTACTGGCTAACCGCTTAGTCAAGCTTGCCCAGGAAAAAATGGTGGTTAGGTGAACTGACCATCCTGACATGACCAAAGCTGTTGACTGGGACGTAAAGAATCAAATGAACCAAAAATAGGCTGTTTATGTAATTGTTTGAATGTCCGATCAGCAGTTTGCAGTTTTAGATGCTCCCGAGTCACTTCGAAACTCATTAAATTCACATTACAAGCAACAGAAAGGTTGAAACATATTTGGTACTATTTTAAAAGCATCAGTCTGTTATTGATCGATGCTTATAAATACGAAGGGTTCGTGATATGGTTATTGCAAATATTGTGTGTAACGATTCGTTCCTGCTCACGAAGACTATAAGATAATTATTATTTTCATTTATGAATAAAACTGAACAATACGCAAAAGGTTGCCGTCAGGAGAATGCCATGGTGCTAAAGGGTCACCATAGAATAAACATTATCAAGACGATTGTCATACTCATATTTCAACAATTATTTTATGAATCCATTCGTCGTGTCAATATCAGGGAACATCGTTTCCTTATATTTACAGATCACAACGTTGGATACAAATATCTTCTACAAAAGGGTCATTCAATGATAATGGAAACCAGATGTTTTGCAAAACAAACAAAAAAGAAAATGAAATTTACACAAATACCCCCTCAATTAAAAAACAACACAAAAACAGACATAAACCACACCTACAACAATACAACCGCAGAAAAAACAGCAACATCAGCAAAAAACAAAATGAAAGCAATTAAGTATGACCAGGAAATGATACAAGCATAGATCTTAGATCAAACCATGATATCGTAAAAGAGTGACGTCAGAACACAGACAGACACACACATGAAACAAATACTATAAGAATCCATCATGAGTTCGAGGACGAGATAGAATAATCTGTCCTGAGGATCACCGATTGGCATCACAAGGCTTGCCGAGTGATGACAAACGATGATCGTGAGGGACAGATTTTTCCATCCCAACCTCACAAGAATAATGGATTCTTTTTCTTGCTACCACTAAATACCTCATTTAATATTCGAAAAACATGAAAAAGGCTTCCAGGAAATCCTACACGCACTGAGATGTGACATGGTGATGTCATTTTAACAGTACAATGACGTCACGGATGACGTGCGACTGTTCATTTTTATCTTACTCGTGGGCTGGTACGGATATGTGAGAAAGAATTATCTCGCATTGGTAAAAAACCGAAACCTCGATCTTGTTTGCGAGAATATAATTTCTTGCACGCTGGTTAAGGATATCTGATATTTTATCCTGCGTCAGAAATTCTTATCTTGCCCATGTTATCTAACGCGCATGTTGATTAACTCACGCGCACGGTCGTCAAGTGACGTCATTGTTATGGTAAAGTGATAAAATCATGCCATGCCGCATCTCTGTTTATTCGTGCACTATTGAGAGCCGTTCTTAAAGTTTAAAATGCGATACTTATTGGTGATCATGAGCAAAATAAAAGGAAATCCATAATTTGTTTGAGAAAAGAATAAGAAAATCAGTCCCGTGGGATCAACGTTTGTCATCACTCTGCAAGCCTCGTGATGCCAAGTAGTGATCCTCGTGACAGATTGTTCTATCCCACCCTCACACTCATGATAGATTCTTATGTTAAGTACAACAACCATTTTTCTAAATTAAGCGAGATGACCAGACTAGAAATGTCACAGATTCACAAACCAGACCAAACATAAAAGCCCCTATCCGTCCACAACATTGGCGGATTCAGAGGGAGGGGGCAGGGTGTCTGCTACCCCCCCCCCCCCCCAAAATAAAAAAAATACAAAAATATAAGGAAAAATATAAAGTTTCTTAGCAAAACTGGACCGGATCCCCTGAAAAATCTCTTAGCTACCAATCCAGTATTCAATGTTGGTCCATCATCAGCACGCAAGTGAAACGCCATTTAAATGACGTTTCGCTGGCGGGCTGATGTTGGCTCGCATATAGTGGTATTTGGATGTTCTCCCCCCTCATCAACAAAAACAAAACAAAAGTAAACCTTGTCAAAGTTTAACCCCCTATGAAAACTATTCTGGATCAGCGCATAGGCAACAACGTAGAACTAACAACAAATTAACAACTTCTTTAAAACTGAACCAACCATGACCACCTAAAAGCACTGGCTAAAAATAGTGAGTATGATCAGAAAATGCGACAATCACAAACTGTAGACCAATCCACCGCACCACGATAAAGAGCCCTAAAATTCTGCTGTTTTTAAGGAGATGTTGCTTTCAAAAACTCTTACTTCTATGATTTTTTCCCTTTTAAACAAAAATGGCTATTTTATCATAGAGACGTATACCTATATTATTGTATGAACATCTCACAGAGATCACTTTACGCACCAACATACAACTTTTGAGCAATCAGCAGAATGCTTATCAGTCGGTTTTGAGTTACTTCCTGGTTTTATTCCATTTGCAATATTGTGGCATACTTGGTGAATTTAGATAAAAAATGTTAACATGAACATGAACTACGGTTATCCAACTACTATATGGGAAAGTATTTGACCCAAATATATGTATTTTTGGTATTATTTACAATTTGTGCTTTTGAACTTGAAAAGTTCATAAGCAAAAATTGTAAATATATATTTTTCTTCCAAAAATTTGTACATTTTAGGCGAAACTACTTCTAAATATTGTATTCAGATAATTGTAGCTCATGTTCATGCAACTATTTTTTTCTAAGGTTCACCCAGTGTGTCACAATATTGCAAACGGTATCAAACCAGATAGTGACTCTATAAAGACTGGTTATCATGCTGCAGATTGCTCAAAAGCTGTATGTTGGGGCGTAAAGTGATCGATGTGAGCTGTATTAATTGTTTATACAACAGTGTGGCCAAAGGTATCCGTCTCCTTGATAAAAAAAACATTTTGTGTTAATACAGGAAAAATTTCACGCAAGTAAGAGCTTTTGAAACGTATATCCCCTTAACTAACTAAGTGTGATGAAACTATTGAAACTTCTGAGATACGACTTTTTATCTGGGTCACTTGGTCTGTCATCAATTGTTGAATGGTCCTCATATTACTATGCCCGGTAATCCGACATTAAAATATTGCGCTAGACGGTAATAAAAAGAGCAGATGATTGCAGCGATGGGTGTATTGGGAAAGCAATATAAATCTTGCTGGACATATATCTGGCAAGATAAAAGAAATTAACATGACATCTAATGGGCAGCCTCACGCTATATCCATTTATATGACCCATGATAATAGAATAGAATAGGGTAAAAATAAGATAGATTAGAATAGAAAAGAAAATAATAATTTTGATAAAAGAGGCAAACAAGAACAGTATGCGTCCCTTTCTGAGTTTTTGTTATATCAATTTGTTAATGTCAGTCTACAACATGTGGGTCACCTATTCAGATATACATATTAGTCGGCTATTGGGTCACTGTCTAGCCACACCCCCAACTGGTTCCTATCTCCGTTAGCTTTACAAGAAACCGAGACATTACATCCATGTACCGCGTGGCGCTACAGTGCCGGAATAG
Source organism: Loripinus fragilis (assembly GCA_964019695.1). Taxonomy (NCBI): domain Eukaryota; kingdom Metazoa; phylum Mollusca; class Bivalvia; order Lucinida; family Lucinidae; genus Loripinus; species Loripinus fragilis. The sequence continues at coordinate 53,907,412 of OZ026531.1, forward strand.
CTGAATAATACAACCATGGCACTACCAATTTAGAAATATCTTCCAATGAACCGTCCCAAGATAAACTGTCAAAAGCATAAGATAGGCAGTCCAGTTTTGTCATCCAGGTACAAGACAAACTACACAAAAACTTGTTCATTTCTCCATGCGCATTTCAGTAAAGCATTGAAAGTAGTTGAGAATTAGTTAATAAAAGCTTATGGCGAAGTGTATGAACTTGACTTTCAACAGTTTACTTGAATCAAAAATATATATTTCATTATGTACTGATTTAATTTTCACCTATCATTTATTCATCTGCATAAGTTAATTACAGGACTATTTATTGGCTTTATGTAAACATCTGGGAGCAGCCATCTTACAGCAACAGATACACAATAACCTGACTTTACCTCTTTATGCAGGCCAGCTAAATGATTGAAGCAGCATATTTCAGTCAATTTCCTTATTCAATATTAGATAATGGGTATTCCGTTTTTATTACAATCAACAGTCAGATCAATGCAAATTAGAATGTCACAGCTGTCAAAAGAAAAGTATTTTATATCTAATAAGTTTCATTTGATTTTAAATCTGTCTTTTTGAACCCAAAATGAAGGAAAATTGTTTCAAAATATGTCGTCTGCTATAGTAATAATTAGTGCTTTAAGGGTTAAATTTAAGAAATAAATATTAGGTTTTGGCCAGGTTTCAAAATATACTCATCAATGCACTCACTGCTAAAATATTACTCTGAAATATTGTTAGTTTTAGCCATTGCAAGGATTTATAATTCTGCTTGGATAGTGTGTAAGCAGGTGGTAGTGCTTCCAGTTTTCTTGTATAGATCGCGTTGAGCTGAAAATAGCCAGACTCCCATAGACAAGCAAAAGTAATTAATTACAGGCTAATTGAAGAGCATTCACAAACATTAAATAAGGTATTATTCCTGCCAATCTGTTAGCTCTATAATAAATGTATTTAAAAAAAGGGCGAATTTTCACTTTAAGCGGTGTGCAAGAAAAAACGAGTCGAAAAAATAAGGCAATTTATATAGGATCCTACAGTTTAGATTTACTATGCGGCTATAGATATAAATATCTGGATTTAGCCTTAGTGGTAAATGAATTTGTTTGCATATGTCCTTTATGGGTCTAGACGGAACATTGTTCTGTAGAATGAACAAATAAGTCTGATTTAACAGACTAATTTAACAGCCATTCACACAATGTGCCAGCACGAAAAGGTAGCATAGGTCAAATTTACATATGCTTTAGCTCTTACCATTAACTTTGAGATTTTCAGCAAAAATCGAAGATGGATATACGAGTACTTATCACTGATGAGAACTCTAACCTTGTGTGAATTTGTCAAGCTTGTTCGATCATGGGCAAGAAGAAATATATTTTCTTTACCATGATCAAGCAAGCTTGGAAAATTCACAAAGTGTTCAAGCTTGCTTGATCATGGTAAAGAGGAAATGAATTTCTTCTTGACCATGATCGAGCATGATTGACAAGTACACAAGATTTTCAATCTGGTTTGATCAACGTCTTCTTGGCCATGAACGAGCAAGTTTGACAAATTCATAAGGTTTTCAAGCTTTCTTTATCAAGGTCAAGAAGAAATTTATTTCTTCTTGACCATGATTGAGCAAGCTTGACAAATGCACAAGGTTTTCAACCTCGTTTGATCATGGTCAAGAGGAGGATATTAATTTCCTCTTGACCATGATCAAGCAAGTTTGACAAATACGCAGGGTTTTCAAGCTTGCTTGATCAATGTCAAGATGAAATTAATCTCTTATTGAGCATGATTGAGCAAGCTTGACGAATGCGAAAGGTTTTCATGTTAGATCATTGTCAAAATAAAATTGATTTCTCCTTGACCATGATTCAGCAAGCTTAACAAATGCACAAGGTTTTCAAGCTTATTCGATCATGGTCAAGAGGTAATTATTTTTTTCTTGACCATGTTCTAGCATGGTCAGTTCTATCATGGTCAAGAGGAAAAAATCTCGACCATGATCGAGCAAGCTTGGCAAATGCATCAGGTTTTCAAGCTTGCTTGATCATGGTCAAGGGATAATTAAATTCCTCTTGACCATGATCAAGAAAATCTGACAAATGCACAGGGTGTTCAATGTTGTTTTATCAAGGACAAGAGGAAGTTAATTTCTTCTTGGCAATGATTCAGCAGGCTTGATAAACGAAAATGGTTTTCAATCTTATTTGATCATGGCCAACAAAAAATTAGTTTCTTCTTGACCATATACGAGCAAGTTTGACTAATGATCACGATCAAGAGGAAATCAGTTTCATCTTGACCAGGATAGAGCATAGTTGACAAATGCACATAGTTTTCAAGCTTGTTTGATCACGATCAAGAGGAAATCAGTTTAATCTTGACCATGATCGACCAAGCTTGACTAATGCACAACGTTTTCAAGCTTGCTTAATCACGGTCAAGAGGAAATCAATTTCTTCTTGACCATTATTGAGCATGCTTGACAACTGCACAAGGTTTTCAATCATGTTTGATGAAGGCCAAGAAAAAATGTATTTCTTCTTGACCATTATTAACCAAACCTTAACAAATGTACAAGGTTTTCAAGCTTGTTTAATCATGGTCAAGAGGAGAAAAATAATTTCCCTTTGACCATGATCGAGCAAGTTTGACAAATGCACAGGGTTTTCAAGCTTGCTAGATCATGGTCAAGAGGAAATTAATTTCTTCTTGTCCATATTCAAGCACGCTTGACAATTACACAAGGTTTGCGAGCTTGCTTGATCATCGTGAAGAGGTAATTATTTTCATCTTGTGCATGATCGAGCAAGCTTCACGTATGCGCAAGGTTTTCATGGTCAAGAGGAAATTAATTTCGTCTTGAGCATATTTAAGCACGCTTGACAATTTTTTTACACAAGGTTGTCAAGCTTGCTTGATCATCGTCAAGAGGAAATAAATTTCGTCTTGACCATATTCAAGCACGCTTGACAATTACACAAGGTTGTCAAGCTTGCTTGATCCTTGTCAAGTGGAAATTTATTTCTTCTTAAGCATGATCGAACAAGCTTGACAAATGCGCAAGGTTTTCAAGCTTGTCAGATCATGGTCAAGATAAAATTGATTTCTCCTTGATCATGATTCAGAAAGCTTGGAAAATGCACAAGGTTTTCAAGCTTGCTTGATCACAGCCGCCAAGAGAAAATCAATTTCTTCTTGACCATGATCCACCAAGCTTGGCTAATGCACAAGGTTTTCAAGATTGTTTGATTACAGTCAAAAGAAAAATTATATCTTCTTGACTATGATTAAGAAGGCTTGACAAATGCACAAGCTTGCTCGATCACAGGCAATAGAAAACCAGTTTTCGTGGTGACCATGATTGAGCATGCTTGACAACTGCACAAGGTTTTCAGTCTTGTTTGATCACGATGAAGAGGATTAATCTTCTTCTTGACCATTATTTGCCAAGCTTGGCAAATGTACAAGGTTTTTAAGCTTGTTCTATCATGGTCAAGAGAATTTCTCCTTGAGCATGATCGAGCAAGCTTGACAAATACACAAGGTTTTCAAGCTTGTTTGATCATGGTCAAGAGGATTTTTTTTTTCTTGACCATGATTGAGCAAGTATTGCTAATGCACAAGGTTTTCATGACCAAGAAGAAATTAAATTACTCTTTACCATGATTGAGCAAGCTTGACAAATGCACAAGGTTTTTGGGGTGGTTTGTTCATGGTCAAGGGAAAGTTAATTGGTCATACTCATTCGATGATCGCAAGGATGATCAGGAAATGGACAAATCGAGTGAGTTATTGCCAAAAAATCAAATCAACTGACAGTAATGCGCACGACCCATGTTGAGCATTTTCACTCAATCGCAACGAACGGACGGACGGACAGACAGAGTCATATAGTAATTATAGTGCAGATCCAAGCGTCGTACAAGATTATAGTACGGATCCAAGGGTAGTGCAAAGTCTCAAAGTTATAAGGGTAGTGCAATGTCTCAAAACGAGGTTGATTTAAAAGATCCGCATGTCACTGGTCGGTTAGTGCCACCAACTCGTGATACAGACTTACAAAAGTTACAAGTAACCATGTCAATAGCGTCTATTTATGCCTTAGCGTGGAATAAATGTCTGAACTCTCGATTTGCATAATCTAAGACGATTCAAGAAATATACATCATGTTGGACATAAAAATAATTGATGAAACAGTCAACCTGTCTAAATATTTTGAAAGTCGCTGTCATGCGTGTATAAGAGACAGACTGAACTATGTTGATGGATGTGAAAGTAAGATTCTGTGCCTTAAGGTTATCAAACGCAAAAGTACCATTTTGTAACTATGCCACAGACACATTTAAAATAAGAACTATTGGACTCCGCCTACAGTAAAATCAGGCAATAAATCACGCTGAACATTGTCATTGCGGTCACAACTGCTAATGGATGGTTGAATGGCCATTTTTGTGGCCATCTTAGTAGTTAGCCATATCTGGGTACAAAACAGACCCCACATTTGGAATTGCCCAAAAGTATGATGAACGTACATGTAGTGCATAGATAAAATTGAAAAGCAATCATGTGAAAATTTACTCAGCTATATTGTTGACAATTGCAAGGGACAGGCGGCCATCTTGGTGAACATTTGTCAGACAACTCATATTTGGTCTTGGGCGAAGAATCGGGAAAAGTAATGCATAATTGAAATTTGTAAGAGATTGGAGATCAATCTATGTTAGAGTCACCACAGGCCATGCGCGGATCAAGAAAGTTTTGTCAGAGGGGATCCAACTCTGACGTTTTTGTTTTGTTTTGTCCGTTCTTTTTTAATTGATGAGGGGAGAGTGAATCCAAATACCACTAAAATGGGCCATCATCGGCCCGCCAGTGAAACGCCATTTAAATGGCGTTTCGCTGGAGGGTCGCTGATAGCCCAATATCGGATGCTGGCTTGTTTTTTTTATGATTTTTCAGCGGATCCGGACCAGTATTGTTAAGAAGCCCTACAACTTTGTGATTTTTAAGGTGGTGTCCGGATCCCCATCCCCCTCTGGATCCGCGCATGCTAGCGGTGGCCATTTTGGCAACCATATTGGTTAGGCAAGCCTCGCAATGCCAATTGGTAATCCTCGGGACAGATTTTTCTATCCCATCCTTACACTCATAATCGATTCTTATATTCCTGGCCAAACTTACTAATTTTAGCCACCATAAAGTCTACATCACTGTGGTACTGCCAACCCTTTATATGCGTGTGGGACAGGGACAGTATACCAGCGCCATGTTCGGAGACATAACCATTTTCAATTAAGTTGCCTGTGAAAACTCTTAAATTATTTAGCAAGACAATACATGTATCCCACATTACTTTTTGCATGGTCATGTTACAAAAATACCTGATAAGCATTTGCCAAAGAAGATTATTTATGGAGAACTTCGAGAAGGAACGCGCTATCAAAGTGGCCAACGGAAACACCACCAGACACCCTGAAAGCCTCTCTGAAGGAGTTTAAATATTCCAACTGAGTCCTTGGAATAGGGTGCATGGGAGCAAATACAGTGACATATTCTCATCAGAAAAGGGACAGATCCGTACGAAGCAAGCAAAATAGTCTGTGAAGCTGAAACTAAACGTAAGGAACACGCAAAGCCAGAGCGGAGGGATCGTTATCAGTCTTTATGCTCGGATTTTACTTGCATTACTTGCTACCGACTGTTTAAAGCTAAAATTTACCTGACTACCTGGCTGGCGTGAAGAACGCAAAGCCAGAGCCGAGGGATCATTATCAGTCTGTATTCTCGGATTTCACTTGCTCTACTTGCTACCGACTGTTTAGAGCTAAAATTTACCTGACTACCTGGCTGGCGTGAAGAACGCAAAGCCAGAGCGGAGGGATCGTTATCAGTCTTTATGCTCGGATTTCTCTTGCTCTACTTGCTACCGACTGTTTAGAGCTAAAATTTACCTGACTACCTGGCTGGCGTGAAGAACGCAATGCCAGAGCGGAGGGATCGTTATCAGTCTTTATGCTCGGATTTCACTTGCTCTACTTGCTACCGACTGTTTAGAGCTAAAATTTACCTGACTACCTGGCTGGCGTGAAGAACGCAAAGCCAGAGTCGAGGGATCATTATTAGTCTTTATTCTCTGATTTCACTTGCTCTACTTAGAGCTAAAATTTACCTGACTATTATGCATATTTGTGATGAAAAACTGAGGGTAAATAAATAATTCATAAAGATCGGAATGGTGATCCATGTAATCATTAATTTTAGAATTCCTTTGTGGTCATGCTATTGTCGTGTTCAAATCATTGTTTAATCTCTTTGTTTATTAATGATTTGCATGTGTTTGTGTTTTTGCGATGGCATAATGATGAATTGGAATCCTTCACGCAGACATTAAATGTTTTATGAGTCTTAGCTTTTACGAGGGGCAATTGGAAAGGTCTTAGCATGACATCATAACTCTACAATGCCTTGATAAAATGCTATCAAATAATACATTTTTGGAAACTAGAAATCAACGGCTACTTGATGGTTTAATTTTGGTCGAAAAAGGACTCGGTGTGTACGTGCAGCGCAAGCTCAGAATGAATAGGGTTTATAAACTGGCTGGAATTGTAAGCAAAATATTTGCAAAAAACAAAGGACCTTATCTACGATCATGGTTTGACAAATTAACGATTTGGTGTCAACTTAATTTTTATCAAAATATATTATACAATCACTGCTTGCACGACTTACGCTTTTACATTCGGAAAATGTTGACAAATAGAGAAATGGTAACCGTTAGAAAAAGACACTTTTTCTATTTTTCCTTATACTTTTATCATAAATTGTGTCACTGCAGGAGCCCGAAAAATGCCTATTGAGTATATGTTTTGCTTTATTTGTAACGAACGATGCATAAAATCATTTCGTCGCGCAAAAAGTGTGACTTGTTTTGTTCTGTATTCAAGAAAATGATTCCTAATTACAATACCCCTACTTTTCAAGAAGTGGGTGGAATAAATAAACCCCTCACATTTTGCAGATGGCATAAGAACTTCTCATGGCATCGCATTAACCATCACAAAATTGGTTGATTTCTACTTTCAATGTATTTTTTTTACTTTTTGTGTGTCATCGTTTTCAATTGAAATGAATTAGAACGTCAACTCATAGCTAAACATACTCTGTCCCATGGGAAGATATAAGAGTTATCTTCCCTTTGTTCTGGTTTACAAAATTTATTTTTGTTTCAATAGAAAGAGCATAAAATGTGCTTTGCAAAAATACCAACGCATAGCATTTTTAAACTACTGTCGGTTGTATATTTTCAAAATATGTGCATTATGACATGCGATTTTTAGTCGAAAAAATAGCGCATTGCTTTGCTTTCTAGACGGTTTTGCTATTGCTCTTCCCGTATTTAGTAATTAGAAACATCCAACTCGGTTAGCAATTGTATAACAACTGTACCAGATTGTGGCCTACCATATGGTACAAAACTATCTAATTTCATGAAATATTGTTTATGTTCTGCACACTTTTCAAAAGGTAAAATGTTATATTTTCAACTGAAATTTTGTGTTTTCCAGTATACAAATAGTACGTGTATTCACAATAATATTTTTCGTGTCCGCATTATAATATCCTCGTGATAATTTTGCCATAAAATAGAGGAAAGATAGCTCTTAAAATAATACCAAAATGATAGGGTTTGTAAATCTGTTACTGAGATAAAAGACCATGCTAAGAACTTTCCAAATGCCCGTCGTATGAGGCCGACTCTTAGTATAATATAACCAAGTTGAAGAAAAGGAAACGCAATACACCTCTCGAGTTCCTCTCGGAAATAGAGATATGCAAGAAATTGAATATTCCAAGTTATATGTTGATTCGCGATCGCTGATATAGTGCTGCCAAGATCTAATGACCATGTTTTCATTTGCTTCTTTGTAAACATTGAAATCAAAACATTAGGCTGGCATATTCAGCAGTCAGGTGTAGTTTTGAAAATTATTTGATATCAGCTTGAATAGCTCCGTAAGTAGAGTCGCTGGCAGCAGAAATTACATTTATTTTCCATTATACGCAGGTTCGAATCCCATCAATGCACTCATTTCTTTTTCGTACGTTTTTATGGTATCATATTATCACGCGTATCCTTTAAACATCATTGGAAATCAGTTGTAACATTTATACAAAGTGTCCATCAAATGGGACATTATCAAACATGAAAACGCATATGCGAGATGACACTGAATGCATCAACTCAATAGGGTATACATTGTTTGCAGTCATTAAAGCGATATTCAGCAACCCAAATTGTTTTGAAATGATTATGAATTATATCTATATATAAATGAATAAATTGATAAAATATAAAATCGGAAAAAAACCCTAAAAAACAAGGTATGGTGACAGGGTTCGAACTCGCAACCTCTATGACAGAGGACAAGCGATTCATCCACTGTGCTACGAATTCTCCTTGTGATTGGTATGTGCACATAACATTTTATATTTAAGATAATGCCTGTATTATTCTAAGAATAGTGAGTTAAAAATAACTATGTTATTGGTAAATGTTATTGTAAATACAGAGAGTCAACATAGTCAAAATAACGCTGAAGGACTCTCTATATGTATAGTTTTATGTAGAAGTGACTATCTTTAGTCAAACAGTTGAACTGGCCCTTGACATAATTCCACTTATTTGCAATGGGATTACATGTATTTTTTAATCAATACTTTGACGGACTTCTGTACTTTTCTGTATGCGAACAGCACTGGAATCTGGCCAACTACATTTTTACATGGGGTATCAAATTCAAAATGTCGAACACACTGTTTAGGGTCACTTTTGCAGTCTTTTGTTCACGCATCGGTACACAGCAAGTGCCCCCAGGGTCGAATACATATCAGTGGCAGAGAATTTGGCGGTGACTTTCTAGCACTTGCTGTAAGATGAAAACTTACATGTATCAGTGGCAGAGAATTTGGCGGTGACTTTCTAGCACTTGCTGTAAGATGAATTGCATGTGAATTTTTATCACAAATATCTTGTATGTAATTACTGAATTTATTGTTTTAGATGCAGTTTAATTGATGCATGATGGATCAAACTGACGGTTGGTTGTAATTGATATGTATCGCTAGAATCGAATGCTAATTTTACAAACAGCAAACCCCTGATCATACTTCACGTGCGTCAATACGTTGCTTTTGCTGCTATTATTGTATATATTGCCTGATTTAAATGGAGCTAGAGGGCAAACGTCGTTCAAACTGTTGACTGAATTGCTTGCTATCAGAAAAAAATATTTAAGAGACTTTATCCTCTGTTTAGTACTAGTTAAACGCAGGAAGACAGGAAAACGTCCCAACATGACTACAATTGGTGACTGCGACGTAAAGCATCAACACAAACAAACAAAACAATCTAAGAGCTATGGCCACTTTGCGAAAGCAAATTTTTACTATGGGAGATCATTTTGTCGTATGTGCAATGGTATTTGAACCACTTGATAATGCAAACCAGTAGGCTTCTAAATTTCTGCGAAGCCCAAAGAATTTCTAGTGATAAGGCGTGCCATTTCCCTAAATGAGACGTTCGTTTTATTTTGTTGAAATAAGGACTAGAGACACTAGGCACACTCAACAAATACACATTAGCCTGCCGTATATGCACCCTTGCAGCCTAGTCCGTATATCACAATTGTTTTCGTCCTTAATGCATATAATAATCCTACTTCGTTTTGAAAGAGAATTTATTATGATCATCAACTGTGCTTGTTATTTCAGTAACATGTATGTGAAAAAGAGCGTTACACTAAGGTAAACAAATGCTCTATCACGATAGAGTATATATTTTTATACAGTTGATGTACAATAAAAACGACCATTTGGCAAAGCAGTCATTTTTGTCAGATGTTTGATGTCGTTTTTGGCTTCTACAACCCCTTTCCCCCCTAGACCAAAGACGCCCTTTACATATGTTGTAAATGTCTATAGCGACATGGCATTGTCCAAAGGGCATCTTGGGTCTAGGGGGGAAAGCATAAAAAAACAAACTGAAAGACACCAGTTTCACCTTTCCAGTGACTAACGTCACAATTTTAAGTATACGAGTATCGTATTTCTTATGCATGCGCAGGAAGGATATTGTAAAGTTTTGGAAATTAATAGCACGTCTATCCTTTACAGTTTAGGATTTTTACTTTTAGAAAACTAGCAAAGCATTTACTAAAAAATAGTAAGTGAGTATGATCAGGAAATACCACAATCAAAAACAGCAAACAACCCCATAGCACTGCGAGGAAGAGCCGCTCAACCATCACGAGACATCAGGAAGACAAATTAAGCAAAGCAACCAGCTCTCTATTCCCCATCAAGATTATTGCAATACTAGAATGGACATAAAGTAACGTAGAACAAAACATAGAACAGTAACAGACTCCAACAATGGGAGTAACAATAAACAAAAGGTCAACAACAACAGAACCAACGCCTTAGAACGGACAGCAGCCTAAGCCACCGGGGGCTTAAATGCATTTTACTGGTACCAAATCTTCGCCCTAGATTCTGCTGTTGTTGAAGTACAAGAAATGTTAGGCTTGCACTGAGGCAATCTAACTAATGCAATCTGGTCTAAATGGCACCCAGTAGAAAGACGTAAAATGAGGGGTGGGAGTAGAAAGCGCAAATTTTTACTGCTTTGCTAATGATAAATTGCTTTAAAAGTATTTTGATGCTTACTTTGCATATTTTGCTGCCGAACCGCACCAATTTAAAAAAAAAAGAGTGCAGTTTGAAAATATGGTGTTTGTAATTGTGTCAACTAGGGAAAATACACGCCTTATCGCTAGAGCTTCTTTGTTCATGATTCGCATCAAGAAATGAAAGCAGCTTGAATAGAAATGTTAGCTATATATACTTAAAAGCAAAAGAAACGCATATTTTAATTACTATGTATTTTGTGCAAATTGGGTGTTGATAATAGTCGAAATGATTTAAAAGCTGTCAATAATGCATGGAACATGTGTATAAACAAATGCATAGTAGACAGTTGGTTCTTCGGAGTAAATGCTAATAAAGGGGGGATAACTCTTAGCATTATACCAAAATGCATAATTACAACAAACTTCGAGATGTTGTATACTGAGAACCGAAAACCGCAGAACGCATTTTTTAAAAGGGTTTCTTACATCTGTGTCCACGCATCAATTTCCTTTAAACGCTGCATATTAATAACTCAACATATACAAAATTTACTTATTTAATTAGATAGTTATAAATAAGGCTAGGGAGGCAACCCTGACTTACTCTCACTTTGAAGTGATACATGTCTCTAAATGTATATTTCCTAAGTCTATAGATTTATTTATTTCCAAGATTTCTCATCTGTATTGACTCCGGAACACCACGGGCATATGTTTATACCATAAATCCATGTGGATAAATTATATTTTACGTTATCTGTAGACGTAGTTATAAGATTTTAATATTTTTTCTCAAAATTTTACAAAAAAATCCACATTCAAGTTCAAAGATAGATATGTTCTAGTTTTTGTCAAGATATCCTATTACCACAAAACATGCCTTAGATATCCTGCTCATCTGAGCCAAACTTCATGAAAATTCAAAACAGGTAACATTGTCATTTTTTCCATTTTTCGATGTAGGTCAGTTTTAGCAAAATTAATTATTTAGTTGAAATGAATCAATAACTTCACACAAGGGTGTTGCTTTGAAATCTACCTACTCTTTTCTTAAAAATAAAACATGTGTAGACAATTTCAAATGATTCGACGGTTGGGAATGCCTAAGGTAATGGCCCCATATCATGCCATCTGGGGCCAAGACATCGCATATCACTACCTCAATTTCTGCAAAATATTGCTGAAGAAACATAATATCATAACAATCAACATGTGAAACAAGATGACCAAGTATTTCTTTTACATCCTAACTGAACTAGAGTAGTCATAGTTTGGTGCCATGACCAGGATAAAGTGTAACAGACTGTTTAGTTGTATCATAGTACAGTATGCTACATGAACAAGTGAGGTCCAGAAACGAAGTTATATGCCTAGAATACGCACCAGAATAATGTTTAAATATTTCTCACTCATGAAAATCAGCATCTGTTTTACAGAACAGATTGAACAGAGATTATTTAAGCATTGAATTAGCAATATCTTTGCGGCCAAGACTTTCTGTGAACGAAATACGTCATTTTAACTGATCGGTTAGACAAGGGATAACTTTTGTGAACTGGGTTTTCAATGAAGCTTACAATTATGATATCATAGATATGAGGTTCTTCTCCTGTATGATTTGACTAGCCATAAGGTTTCTCTTCTGTGTGAATTTTCATCCTTAATATTGTTACATATTAATCTTAACATTGGTAAAATATAGTTTTAACGTTAGAAATTAGATGTATTAAGTAGAGATATAACTGTTTTGCATCATTTTGGGTAAAACTTAATTAAATAAGGATCGTGGAATTTATGTTGTCAGGTACGTTGTATATGAGAATGTAAATAGTGATCTAAAAACCTCACTTTGTCATGTTTTAATGAAAACAATGCTAATCGAGCTATTTCTCAACTTATAAATATCAGACCCACAGAACAGCTCCCAGTATTTCTTGAAAAGAAACGAAACAGTTCATATGAAAAAGATGAAAATGAGTTAACACACGGTAAATAAAAAAAAAACTGGAAAGAAAAGATTATCTGTAATTAAGAAGTTTTGTTTTTTATTTTATTAGACTTCCCGTATATGGTCTTTGTTTAATTGCAAGGGGGATAGTTTCATTCTCGCACACCAGATCACAGGAGCTTGAAGTTCTATCCTTATATCGCTTCTAAACCCTAAAACCGGAAATTTCATAATGTAATGACATTATGAGCTTTTGGTTTTGAGGCAATAGGGGTGATTGAAGGATGGAACTTCAAGCTCCTGTGACCAGATCCGAATTTCCGTTGTTTTACCTATGTGAGATTATAACAATCCACCATGAGTGTCCATGTAGGATAGAGATATCTCACCCAAGGGGTCGGAATTTAAACCAGGGACGAGGCTTGCCGAGTCCCTGGTTAAATTCCAACCCCGAGGGTGAGATTTCTCTATCCTACATGGACAGGCTCATGATGGATTGTTTTTCTCCCACTTTTCCGAGGTTTTTTGTCGCAACATAAAAAAGTAAAAAATCGTGAAAATTTTAACTTTTTACTCGTTGGATTTACATTATTTCTGAGCTCTTGGCTGTTTTTATCGGGTATTCAAATGGGTGTAAACGTAGTTTGCACCTTGTTATTGACTAGAAACCACGAACGGGGCATTAGTTTAGTTACAAAATGCAAAATAAAATCCTTCTATGCCACCTGTGCCATTAGCATCACATTGCCGTTATCGTCACGTGGTGCACGTTCGGTGACGTAATTAACGATATATGACGTCAAAAAGTAACGTTTACCCTTGCTTGGTGTCTTTGAGTTACTCAGGCGCAATATATTGGTCCTTTTGATATCATTTTTGGGGGAAAAAAGAATATTTTACTCAGCCCATGTAAGAAAGCTGTCACGTGGTCATGTAAGATAGAAATTTCTTACATGACCTGACAGCCTATTTTACATGGGCAAAGGTGGGAGAAAATTCTATCTCGCAAAGAGGTACCAGCTCGTAGGAAAGATAAAAACGGACAGTCACACGTCGACCGTACGAGGCAATCAGTGATGAGCAAGAAAAAGAATCCATTATTCGTTTGAGGATGAGATAGAAAAATCCGTCCCTCGAGATCACTGTTTGTCATCATTGGGCAAGCTTGTGATGCTAATTAGCTATCCCTGGGACGGAATTTTCTATCCCAACCTCACATTCAAGATAGATTAGAACGTTCAACTTCTAAATGCTGTCATGTTCATAGAACGATGACTAAAATTCGACGCTTTGTTTCATAGCCACACACTGGAGCTGCGTTAAAGAAATAACTTGTTATACTGTGACGGGAAAGTCAACTCTTACAACAACTATGTATAAGTTAAAGATTATAGGGATCACACAGTCATGTTTTTTCATGCATTAACAATTGCCGGGTCCGAAGGATGCAGTTTGAACAAGAGGCTGATAGGCTGAGAGTTCAAACATATTCAGAGGTATCCAGCAAGTGTTAATGCAATGAAAAAAACATGTGTGATTATATTCTTGCATAATTTACCTTATTTCAACCCAATTTTCACTGAAAACGCTACTAAAACATTAAATTGTCCATTTTCTTACAATGGATTTCTCTAAACAAAATAGCGTTGGCTGAGTATTTTCGAACGTCATAACGTCGCCACAACGTCATAACCATACGCAACGTTTTCGCGAAAAAAAAAACATCGGCGAAATGATCAGTCTGGTCCGCAACGCTTTCCGTATACAACGTTATGCAAATAATGCAGGGCTCATTTTAAGTATTTTCAAGTTCAGACCCATGTTCAAACAGCACGTGAATCTCCTGATTTGAACATGGATTTTCGTTCATTTGACAATGGGTGTAAACAGCTATACGAAAAAAAAGCTATGCAAGAATATATATATATATATTACAATTATAAAGGAATTAAGTGGGTACGAGCGCAGCGAGTGAACCACTTAATGTCTTTATAATTGTAATATATGATCTATGACAAACTTATAGTTTTCTCTTTGCTCCTTAACAAATACAAATACAAATTATTTGTATTTGTATTGTATCTTTGCTCCTTTGAAAATGGTTGCTTTGCCCTCTTCAAGGATTTACTTAATGATTTACTTAATAGATATTACACTTATTGACAAAATATGTTATTAAGTTGGCCAAACAATTAAATTTCTGTGCAAACTGATTGGTAGTGAAACACAGGAAGAGACGGAGTTAACTGTAAGGGTGTTTTACAATAAACTGATCTGAAAATTTTCATTTTGCTATAACCTTATCTTGTTATGTTGGCAAATGTCGGTTATATTTCCTGTGACATTCGGAGTAACGTTGAAAGAAGAAACTTAACTTTGAAGGCATTTCTTTTGACGTTCAGAATATTTACAAATGTCCTTTTCCATGGGACACTTTGTAAACTCGGGAAGTTCGCGTAATGTGGTTAATTGAACGAGAGAAAGAAAGATATTGCTGCCCTGTTAAATAAGACATTCAAATATGAGACTTGAGTCAGGAGTGTAGCACTGTAGATAATAGAGCAATAGGTTATTATATTTTTGTTAAATTACACTTTAGTAAATAAATATTTGATATCAAATTATTTATGATGTTTCCTTACCATAGTAGAAATACCTCTATTCAAAAGACGTCTAAACTTTGCACCTTACCTAATACAAAAAAAACGGGAACCCGTACAAATACATGTATAATACACAAAGGAAGCAAAAAGCATTGAGCCAGGACGCTATAGAAAATCTGTCTTTTAGGTTTCCGACCAAGTAAACCTCAAGCCAAGTCTGCTCAGCTACAGAGACAAGCTAGAATACTAAATTTATATGCATGTAGAATATTTGGATATTTAAACTATCAGACTTTTAAAACGCAACATCTGGATAACAGCTTAAATTTATGTCTCGTAAAAGAAGGCAGAACAATCATTTTGATTGTATGTTAAAGAGTGTTCATTTGTAAGTAACACAATGAAAAGTTGTGCCTTTAAGATGAAGTTAAGGCATTAAAAAACTTAAGAAATGTTTCAGTGGAGCAAATGTCGTCGTCGAGTTTAGTTGTACAATTAAAACTAAAGTGTTTACTGAAGAAGCCAATTTATGAGGACATCATTGAAGCAAATGAACTTTACATACAATTATATTTTGACAGATATAAAGGGAAGTTAGTGTTGCGTTTTTAAAAGTCCGTCAGTATACTTTTCAGATAGATAATAATACTATTCATACTTTTTGGATGCGCAGGTCGGTATGCACCTTTGTTGTTCGCATGCAACAAAATCAGTCTTTTTTACTGGCATCCAGGTTTAATAAATCAACCGCAACAGAAGGGACATCAGCCGAGTCCTCTGATTGCTTTACCATTTAATCCATAGGCTATTTTTAGACCATGACATCATTTTCCATTTTTAGACAATATTGAAAAAAAATCAAGAAAAAATAAGCAAAGTTTTGAATACTTTTGAAAATATAATGGAAAATGGAGCATTTGCTCCAAAGGAGCAAACGCTCTACTTTCTATAATATTTGCAAATACGTTGCATTTCAAAGGCGCCAAAAGGCGTTATTATGGAGTAAAGGGTTTAATATGTTTTTCGAGCTGAATCTTTGCCCCAGATTCAGCTGTTGTTAAACCCCAACTCAACAACAAGAACAACCTACCTACACCTCCCATGGACAACGGCCTCGTTATGGCGTCAAATCGATCTATACTAAGAGCGACCAGGGCATATGTGGCCCCGTATGTGGCATAACACTGGAAGAATTTCACGAGTTTACACATGACGTTACCAGCGTACCACTCTATCGTTACTTTCCATATGATGTCTGTGAGAACGAGTAGCCACCCTACAGAGAGATCTGAAATGGGAAGATGTATTTTCATACGTTAGTTGTGACTATCTTTTATCCGTTTAACACATAGACACGGCCACCAATCCAGCTCCTTTATCGCCTATACCAGTTGTATGAAACTTTTTGTTTCCTTATTTTGAGAGCAACATTTAGAAATCGGGCAATGCTATTCGATGAGTCACTCATTTAACTTTTTCGACACTGATAATTGGGTTTGATATTAATAGGATTATTCTGCTTGACAGTTTAAAATGTTTTGTAATGAAGACAAATGACATTTTTCAACGTCAACGCAAATTCTACTTTGACGTTTATGTGCAAGGGCACACTATTTAAGGTATGTCAAAGGGTTAATATCAAACAGCATTTTCAGATTTCTAAAATTTTATAAGGGTTAGAAAAAATAACGATTTCCTGAATTCAATGTCCATCTCATTCATAGGAAACAGGTCCCTCTTCTTCATAATACAGTATTAATTATATGCGATGAAGGAGCTGGATTGGTGGCGGTGATAGAGACACCTTTTTAACACTTTTTGCAAACAGAGCAGACCCAGATCAGGCAGCTCTTATAAGAGCTGCCTGCTGATGGATTACGCTGTTTGCTTGTGGAAATATGATTAGATATGACCCTACAATTGTGGACCTGACAAGTAATTTCTTTGCTCAATGTGCAAACGTGAAAGTTTATTTATGTAATTATTTATGGTGGATGGAGCTTAGCATGAATATTCATGAAGGAAAGGGTTAAGTCAACTGACAGTAATAACCACAGCCTGTTTTGAACTTATGGTAATCAAAACCTGGTGTCAGAAGGTAATTTGTGGAACTAATAAATTGGTCACTTTCAGCAGAACGGTTGTTTTATCAAGGTTAAATATAATTATTGTAGAAATGAGCGTTAAGTTTTGTTTTTCAATATCAAGAATTTAGTACTTTAGGATAACTACCATTTTTGGTTCGGTATTGACATAAATAGACCCTAATATTGCGACGTATAATTAAGCAAGGAGATTCCGACAGTGAGGACATAATATGTTTTGGTACAAAATTTAAGTCATCACTAGATCTCATACAGTTCTTGAGAGTTATAACGGTTTTGGGGATTTACCTTACCTCTTTGACATAAACTGTTTGTGGAATAGTACCAATAAAGCGCAGCCCAAGAAAGCTTAAATACTCGAATGCAACTTAAATTGTGTTATGACCTGTCGCATGAGAAAACCCGTTATAGGTGATATAAATATACTACATTAGTTGCTAAACATAAGTCTCATAGTATAGGATATATCTTCTACAGAAACGAAGTATACGAAAAGAGGCAAAGATCAGGAAATGATACAATCAAGCACCACAACTGATCCAGGATACCAATGGGAAAGTGACAACTAAACAATTAGACATCACAAACAAGAGGCAAGAGGTCAGCCCTTTCTAAGCAGGTGACCACAAAGGCATCAATAAACAGACGCACACGGAAGCATAACAAAAACAAGACAGAAATAACTTAAATGATCCACAAAAGAAGCACCGCCTTGGAACGGTCAGTACAAATATTTTACTAGAGGGCTTAAACCAGTGTCACGGGCGCCAACCTCACCCTAAGTTCAGATGTGGATCAAGACACGTAGATGTTTGGTTTGCATGAAAGGCCCCTAACTTATAAATGCGTCATCTCCTAGAACATATAAGTCAAGATATAAAAAGGAGATAAAGCAAAGATAAGGACTCGACAGTAAATGAAACTGAATAACGGAGCAAAGGGAATCCAACAGGTAAACCCTATGGGGCCTGATAACAACCAAAGCATCAGGCCCCTACCATCTCATCAATATATAAGTCTTAAAGTTGGAACCGTCATAGAGTCTGAAGTCCGACCCACCGGCGTGCAATTAAAGAGGAAAGCAAAGTTGTCAAACGTGATTGGGTTGACCACCAAGCATGTAGCCTTATGCAATTCATTAATGTTACAGCCAATCTTTTTTATAATGGGAAATTATTTCAATGAACTGCGCTGGAAAATGATTAGAGCCAACAATCTTCTTCAATTTATACACCAAGTCACCATAGAATTCAGGTTCCGAAAGTCCTTGGCGCAAGAGAGATTTAAGTCCAATTTGGAATTTAGATATCAAATCATAGTATCGTCTATAAAATTTAGAAAAGGTTTTGCTAAGTTTATGATACCGATAGCCTTGTTTAGGAAGTGACTGAGTTAACAATTTATTGCGAGTGTTGAAATCAGCAACATGGCTAGATGCTCTAGCAAAACGAATGAGTTGAGATATATTGACTCCATAGGATAGAGAGCAAGGAACATCACCATCTTAAAATGGGAAATTGACAATTTCAAAATCAAAGCCTTCACGTTTATCATCATTTTGGTAGAAACAATATCATTAGTCAAAACCCGTGGTATGCTGCGTGCGATGATTGTACTTATTGCACGACTCTTGGGTCTGCTCTATAATCACTATAATCAGTCTGTCCGTCCGTTACCAGATAGTGAAAATGTTCATAACTCTTGAATCACATGGTATATTTTTATCATATTTACATTCTTATGTGTGTCAACATTCCCTAACTTCTGGCATGTAATCCCACCCATTTTTGATAGATATGGATTTGCTGAGCAATTGTCTAGCCTAGCCTGTGGTTGTCAGTTAGTGAAAATTCTCATATCTTTTGATCCTTATAGGCTATTTAGATCAAATTTTGCATACTTATTCATTTTAATGTTGTCAATCCACCCTAGTATGCAAAATGGTGGCGAGGGTTTGCGGAGCATCATTTTAGCTGGTCAAGGTCATTTAGTGAAAATGCTTATAAAAGCTAGTAAGGGTGCAAAGATCAGGAATCGATACAATCAAGTACCACACCTGACCCAAGATACCAATGGGAAAGCGACAAACTCACAGTTGAACACCACAAACGAGAGCAAAGAGGTCAGCCCTTTCCCAGCAGCCACAAGGCATATATAAACAGACACTCACAAAGGCAAAGCAAACACATGATAGAAAAACATATAAGATCGTCATAACCCTTGAACCGCACGGTATATTTCCATCAAATTGTACATAATTATACAGTATAACATCATTGAGACACAGGTATGAAAAACGGTTATTAGGCTTTACCTTTTTTGTGACAAAGCCTAGTCACCATTTTGGCTGCATTGACCAGTTTCGTACTGGGGATGGACGATTTTCGGACAATACAAAAGCCTGCCTTAAAATTATGATGGTTGGTGTCAATAATTCTGATTTTTAAAGCTACACATTCTGCGACTTTTGATCATCTAATTTTGGAAATAAAGTTTTTATTTTTCAAGAATACAGTAAAATACTCAAATACAGGTAAATATTTAACCATTTTCATAAATCTTTTTACATTTTACTATCAAAACCACAGCATTTTTGTTAAAAATCAACTCTCTAGAATTATTGGAGGGACGTAAATAATTCAAACAGGAAAAAAATCACCTGTTTTTATAAGATAATTCACTTTTCAATGCTGTTTTCAGCTGTACTGAACATACTTATTACGAAAATAGAACTTAATTTTATTTTTACAAATGATTTAAAAAGAAAATATTTTTTTTCGAAAAGTGTTCATAGTTACAGACCTAGTCTCTTTAATATTTCTTAATTTAAAATTAGTTTTTACAATGTTAAATGTGTCACATGACATAAAATTTATAGCCAAATTTCGACTCTTTATGCTCTGTGACAGGGGGAGATAATGCAGACGGAAATTTTTCTGGTGGGTAAATCTAAACACAAAATTTAGGTGTTTTTTCGAAGAAAAGTAGCAAAAAAGTTTATTGATCGCCGTCACTTCTGAGGTTATTTTTCATGGTAGCGTCCATCAAATCTACACACTCATGTGGATGTGAATGGATGGTCGCTTGCAGGATATTTTTTAAAATCAGATAATTTAAAGGGGGGCCCTATTGATTTGTGTAAGAAAAAAACAGTGGGTGGGGGTTAGTGGCTATTAGATGGCTGGCTTTTATTGGGCCAGATAGGTTTTGAAACTATACTATTTAGTTTTGGCTCATTCATGTATGGCTACCTTTGATACAAAGCATTTGAAAATAATTTGTTATGGTAACCAAAAAATATCTTTCCAAAACCACCACCCCCTGAAGCCCCAAAATTGGCAGAAAAAACTGCTCCATGCAGCCTTTACATGCATGTTTCTTAATAATGTTAGAATGTATTAGAACCCATTTTCTAACAGACCCTATTTCAGAAAACCTATGTTGAAACACTCAGTTTGACTGCTAGAATATTGCTTTCAATTTAAATACCTAGAGTCTCATTCTAATTAGCAAACATGCAATTGCCAGTTGATTTTCTGTTACATATAGATTAGGTTTTTGATTGTGTTTTATATAAATGTTTCTGTCAATAACCGCAGTTTGGCTTCAGTGACCAGATTTGGGACCAAAGTAACACTATATAATGATAATAATTGCACCCTGGGTCCTTGAAATGTTTCCATTTTTGGTGAAATGTTTATCGCTGATTTCTTACCTGCACAAGCGAGATTGATTATAAAGACATTCATCCTTGACCTTCGTTTCCCAGAAACGACAATCGCCATTAGCACCAAGGTGTTCCCAATGACTATCATAGCGAATAGTACACTCAGGAATATCAATTGCTCTGTCTGAAAAGAAAAAAAAAAGAAAGTGTTAGTGCAAGAATGAGACTAATTTCTTTTTTCTATTTGTCAAATCTGAGGATAGCCATGCATGGATCCAGAGGGGGTAGACAGGGGGTCCCTTGAAAATTACAAGTTATATGGGTTTCTATAGGGAAAAAGGAATTGGACCCCAACCCCCCCCCCCCCCCCCCCTCCTAGAAACAAATGTACGCCCCTACCTCCCTTGAAAATCTGGAACCTTGGAAAATTATATGTATATATATTTTAAATAAACCATTGGACTTCTCTAAACTAAGTTGAGACCTACTAAAAAAATGTTGTCACAGCTTTTTATCGCGGATGGACCTGGACCCCCCCCCCCTGACGAAAATTCCTGGATCCGCGCATGTTGTTGTAAAGATTATATTTTAGCCTTCCTGTCATGTTTGTTTCAAAATCTGTGTTTTACAGTCGCTGAGAGTGGGTAATTAAAAAAGGTTTTTTTTCTTATTTCTTAGCCAAAACTATGCTCGAGAAACCATCGCAATATAACAGATGTTTTGAACACCCAAAACTTATGTTTAACTGACGTTCTTATATGTTGTTTTGTGCGCTAGTGTGCACAAAAAGAGACGCAGATTGAAATCTCCAAAATATTTTGGCTGCTAAATATCGCTTTTTGCGTTAAAGGTTAAATAGGCCTACACGATGTCAGTATAAGGGTACATCTAAATACTGAACACAGCCAGGGCAATTGCAGAGGGTGGAGTGTCGTTGCTCAATACATTAACTGAAAAAAACAGACTCATTTATACTATGCCCGCTAATACAACCACGCAACTACCAGGTTAGTGAATAAGTAACTCATGAAATCGAATTTGGTAATTATAGCTGTCATGCAAGTATGAACAGCATGTGGTAAAGTGACGTGTATCTTTATACTGACTGTCAGTTAAAGATGTGACTGTCAGTTAAAGATGTTAAAAAGAGACAAATACAATGGACATGGTACTTGGTAAAAGTAAGCTTCAAAACTAGTTTTCCTTATTTGCAGTAACACATGTTGTGTGTAACTACAAATAAAGGTTATAGATCATATATAACAATTACAAAAGAATTAAGCGGAAACAAACGTAAAATATAAAATATGTGATTTAGTTGGCCAAACATTTAAATTTCTGTGCAAACTGTTTGGTTGTGAAGAACAGGAAGGGGCGGAGTAAACTATAACACACCTGTTTAATGATTTAATGAACACATTCTAAACTACCTTCATAGTTTGGTATGGACAAGTTTTAATTAGTTTGTTACGCAATAACAGATTGACTTTTTATACTTTTGACAGCTAATGGTGAGACATTTGATAGGAATATACATGCATTGCTTAATTGGTAATTCCATGATTGTAAGGTTTGGTAGTTTACGAAGGATCCGTTTTTGATGTTTGTATTATTTTCTTTCCTATATATACGACGCCAGACAGAGATGGGCTAATAGGACTGAAGTAACGCCGTGGAACAAATTGAATCTGAGCAAAATAATCAACCAACTGACAACTTATACACAGAGCTTGGCTCATAGTATGTGGCTCCACTTTAACGTTAGAGATTGATATTCTATTTTTAACACTCAATCAAAGCACATGTTGTGGGTCCTCACACGAACCGCCCAGCTTGGTGGTTCTTTTGAGGACCCAAAACATGTTTCTGGTCGAAGAATATACATGATGTGATTAAAATACGCCATCTAATCTGGAGTATACACGTCACTTTTGACGTGTCTAACCAATTTGCAAGAATGTTTGCATTGGGCTACTCGCTACTTGATTCTATTATATTTTACTGTACAAACATTAAAGCTATATCTTTTACACTTGAAATAAATGAAGCACTGAGCCTTTATTCGGTAAACACAGAAATGTATTGGTACAAGTAGAGACTAATATTATTCTACCATAAAGTACTGGTACAGCGTTAGACTGGGGAGTGAAGGATTGAATGAAGACACTGTGTTGTATACTCTGCATAGTACTGGTTCAAGATAAGAAAGACGGCAACGATCAGGGAAACAATTGAACTTCTGGTCCAAATTCAAAATCATTTCCTAGACATGTTCCTCGCTATGTTCTCTACCAAAACAGCTCAAACGATTTTATTCCGCTGCAAAAATGGCCAAGAAAGCCAGAAATAGAAATATATTTAAACGTTATCTCCTCTTGAACCACTGGTCCAATTTAAAATAAGTTCACAGATATGTTCTTCATATTGCCCTCAACCAAAACTGCTCCACTGAACAGAATGGTAGCCAGAGCAACTTCTAGAATCTCCTTCTGAACCACTGGCTCAAATCCATAACACTTTACAGTAATGTTCCGCATAATGCATTCTTCCAAAATTACACAAACAAGTTTGGTCTGCTGAACAAAATGGCAACCAGAGCTAAAGATAGAATTGTCTTTAAAAGGACATTTTGGGTGCTCAAAAGATTTGTCTCATTGGGACGCTTTTTGGAATACCCACAACATATGTTTTGGTCGAACAATAATCTTCCATATTGCACTCTTATCTGCAGGCCTGTACAGTCATCCCGCTGAACTGTTGACCATAATTTTAGTTTGTTAGTGCAATATTCCCGTTTCCTCGGTATTGTTAAAGGATGCTGTATATCAAATTACTTCAATTGGTTGATGCCATTTTGGTGTACAAATTGTTTTCGGTTTAAAAGTACATTTTCTGACTGTAAAAGTACAAAGGACAATTAACTTACAATAAGGCATTGACAGTAACGTGACAAAATATTTATTTGCATAATAAATTTTCTCATTTTCCCTTCTTTCTCACGCAGGCCAATGATTTATCTATTATTGACCTTGTGTTTTTTTTCTCAATCTACAATTTCTCACATATTCTTGACAAAAAAGAATAAAGTCACTCGACAGCTAGTTTGCTAAGAGATTTATAAGCATGTGCTAAGATGCCATCACAGAATATATATAACGTGCAAAGGAAAACATTTAAGTCAACTCATGAGATTTTTGTATTGATCGCAACGGCGAGTAGCAAACGTTCAGACGAGTCTGTGCAGATCTCGACAGATCTTACGCTGCTCGCCCACCTAGACTGCCATCAGTCAATTAAATGTATATAATTGATTTTATAGCAATGATTTACCATGGAATAAAATCATCTCTTATAAAAATTCTATCCTCTCTGATATTCGAATTTACATATTGCTATCTTAGAGAGATCATAAGTTTCACTACAAAAACTTCATTAGAGACTGAGGCCAGTCTACTCCTCCACCAAAAGAACTCTTACTATGCTAGATGCGACTTTTGTCGTCTGTTGGTAGTTGTTTTTTTTTTTTTGAAAAAGTTAATGACGACAACAAAAGCATGGAAAATAATCTAGCATGCAGAGCATTAAAATTAAAAATCTAGATTTTGTTCTAGCTTTCATCTACTTACGTACATCGCGTGTGCCAGCAGCGAAGGATGAAGTAAATAGATGATCTTATATGAGTGGTCATAAATGCGAGGCTTGCTGAGAATGTTATCGCTTTTTCGCAACGAGTTTAATAATTTAATAATACAGGAGCACGTATGTTAGATTCTTTTTTTTTTTCACATGGCATTAAAGTTACTTAAAATGCATTTTTGGTGTGAAAATGTTAAGATTTTGTCATCTTTTACGCAACGTTATAATAGATGTCATTGCGTAACGTTACTAAGCCAGTTTATCGATTTCACTGCATGTCGTTATATCACTCCCTGACGCGACGTCATGTGATAAATTGATGTAAAACTAAAATTGTGACTGTAAATCCGAATACATATCCAAAACCAAGGGGGTATAACAGTGAAATGCCACAATCACACACCATAGACCAGCCCACGGTACCGTGAGGAAGATGCAAGGAACAACAACAAGTCATGTTTCACCATGAAAACAAGTACATGTTGATGCATACACTCTGGGATAGACGTGTACGAGGGTTAGTCAAAAATAACTGAGCCCTACCTCATAACATTTGAATCAAGTAAAATAGACATATAATTAGATGATATTTCATTGTAGTTATATGTCATCTAAATAATCACCTTATTTATTTCTGTTGGTAGGCCTTGTGTGACGGTTGCTAGGCAACTGAATATGACCTGTCAAAGGGGTGCGTTCACGCTGTGATATATCTAATTCTAAGCGTTGCTATGGGAACAGTAATGTTAAAGCAATGCTTTATTCACTGTTGTTTGATATATTTAACATGTACCTATTCAGTGTCACAGAACAGAAACCAACTGACCCCAGGTTATAGATACTGTGGTAGTTTGATTTCAGAATTTATCAAATTTTAACATGCCTAACGCCCTATAATTTACCCCACCCATATTCAAATTTACACAATTTTAATAGCAAACATAAAATATTAGCCTAATAATGCTTTAACAATTATACTGCATATACAGACCAACCCTCAGACATATTATGTTCCTTGATTTAAATTCACAATTTTGTTTCCATGGCAACACAATGCTCGTGTATTTGAAAATTTGTGGAATTTTGGCGTTTTTGTTGCTAGGCAACGCATACAATCAATATACACCTAAACATTAACGAACTTAGTGTAATGCAAAGACAATATGATATATGTTATTTAAATAAATGTCAAATATGTCTTTGAAAAAAACTATCAAGCACGCAAGCTTTTTAAAGACATGCTGTATATTCCTGGTGGCTGAGATCGTGAACGCGTCGATCTGACTGACGATCTTCAGTTGCCTAGCAACCATTATAGACGCTTCACTAGGATAATTCTCCGGGGTCAAAACATCGATGACATATGATACTTATAGAAAATAATCACATTTGTTATCCACAATACCAAAGTAAAATGTTATGAGGTAGGGCTCAGTTATTTTTGACTGACCCTCGTACAGCATACCAGTCGCCTTATATTGTTTATATAATTCATAAAACATATCTTATAGTAATGAGGCATAGTAATGAGGCAATTCTATTTTTCTTAAAAACAGGAACAGTAGATGAAGCATGACTATTCTCTACATATGCAGTAATCCGTGGTAGATTCAATATAACTGTAAACTGAGACTACCTGCACGCCCAAAATCAAGGTAAACTCGCCTGTGTTTGTTTACAACGATTCTCATCTATCTTTGAAAGTACTATACTTCATTTAATCTAGTTCAAAACATGTTTTCATCATTTATCTAGATTAAAACATATTTTACTTCATTAAATCTAGTTCATCATATAATTTCTTCTTTAATCTAGTTGAAAACATATTTTACTTCATTTAAGCTAGTTCAAAATATGTATTACTTTATTTAATCTAGTTCAAAATAATACTTTTCTTCATATAATCTAGTTGAAAACAAAATTTACTTCGTCTTACCTAGCTGACGCATATTTTAGTTCGTTTAATCTAGTTCAAAACAGTTAAAAACATATTTTACTTCATCTAATCTAGTTCCACACATATTCATCTATCTCGATCAAAACATATTCTACTTCGTCTAATCTAGTTGAAAACATATTTGACTTCATTTTATCTGGTTCAACATATATATTTTGTTTCGTTTAATCTAGTTCAAAATATATTTTACTACTTTTTATCTAGTTCAATACATATTTTACTTCTTGCATTTTTCTAATTGGTTGAAGAATGTGCCAGTGCTATCAAAGACGATTGATGATGACTTTTATACTATATTATTTGAAGGACATTTGAATTGACATTTGGAACTAAATATAACTGTTTTTCCTATTTTTTTAAATGTCTCTTTTCTTTTCTGTGTGTAATTCAATTATTTACTTACGTAACGCTGGTTCATATATTAATTTCTACTGGGCATGTTATGGACTATTTTAGCATCAATGTAATAAAAAGAGGGTTCTAAGCAAGTGGTCATTTACTATGAAAAATATGCCACGAATATCATTTATCATAAGACGTCACGTCTTGGAGTATAATAACACCATGCATTAAAATCGATAAACCACTAGTAGTTTACAGATTTTCAGAAACGTTATAAAATGACACTTTTAACGTTATGCATATGGTAAACCCCTAAACGTTTTCAAGCCAAAATGAGATTTAAACATAATTTTAATGTCAAATTATTGATAGAATCTTACTTTCGTACTCCTGTAGTATTCAATTTATTGAACTCACTGAGGAAAGCGATAACATGCTCGGAAAGCCTCGCATTTTATCACTTTTCTCCCATATCGTTTAATAAATTCAATAAAACATGAGCGCACATGTATATTCTCTATGTACATAATTTCATAATTAAAAGATGAACACGAGCTCTTCGTATAGCATTCGCTGCTTGCATACGCAAAGTACGGATGTTGAGTATGGCTCAGCCCACAATTCAGAGATATAGCACCCATTTATGTCAATTGGAACTCTGCCAATTCCGTAGAATTCCGTAGATTAAGACCTCGGATGTAAACCGAGAATCTACTTCGACAGCGTGACGCTGACGTTACATAACTCGACGCTGACATCACAGAAACCATGCCAACACAATGACAAGGCTTG
Source organism: Loripinus fragilis (assembly GCA_964019695.1). Classification (NCBI taxonomy): domain Eukaryota; kingdom Metazoa; phylum Mollusca; class Bivalvia; order Lucinida; family Lucinidae; genus Loripinus; species Loripinus fragilis. Next base: position 53,935,160 of record OZ026531.1, read on the forward strand.
GTATGATTGCATCAAAACAAACGGTCATAAATGACGTTTATGTTGTTGTTTTTTAATAAAATATCGCTACAACGATATTTTGTTGAAAAATACATAAACTCCATTTATCTTGCTGATTTAACTTTTGCTCACAAAATTATGCTTTTTCGTACACAGTACTACACGTTATGCGCCTCAGGCTGCGGTCCACAATTTCGCAGGAATGGCCCTGGGGAAATTTGAATATTAAGGGGTAGGGCTGTATTTTTTTGTTCTAAATGTAATAAAGAAATGCTGGTTGCACCTGGCATAGTCATAGCCAGCAGTGAGAAAAAATGCATTTAGTCAGTGTCACTGGACCATATTATGTTTATTTGAAGAAAAGAAGGAAACCCTTGGATTTTGACTTCGCCTTAATGATATTAGTGCATTAAGGTAGAAGAGGTGTGCTAGTTAATCAAAGCGGGTGATTGATTATGAATTGATAATAAACTTATTTCTCTGAAGTGTGTCTTCAACCAACTTGTCTTCATTCATGTTTTTTGTCTGTTTTTCGGGAGTGATAAACTTTTGAAAATGTGTCTTTTGGGCTTAAAATAGGGATTGGCTTTGTTTACATGCATGAAACAACAAAGTGTGTCTTTATAAAAAGTATTTATTTTATAAGTGATTGTCATGCCTGTCTGGTGTGCTTCCAACTTGCTACGGAAAGTTGGAACATACTCAAAGTAAGAAAGATGGCAAAGATCAGGAATCAATACAATCCAGCACCACACCTGACCAAGGATACCAATGGGAAAGTGACAACTTCACCAATTGACATCACAAACGAGAGCCAAGAGGTCAGCTTATTCCCAGCAGGCGACCACAAGACATCAATAAACAGACGCGCACGAAAGCATAACAAAACAAGACAAAAATATCATAAATGATCCACAAAAGAAGCACCAGAAGACTTCAAATGTGTTTTCGTCATTTATTGTGTGTTAGAACTGAAAAAGATCAGCTTTAGTGCGTGACTTGTACGCGCGAGTGATTTGACCTTCTTTACAACTGGCCTTCAAACAGTGAAATACCCAACATTTCACTGCTAGAGCTGATCTATTTTTTAAATATCGCACGCTGGCTCATTATTGTAACAAGGGCCGTCTTTATATGGTGTATATCACTGGATGAGATTTGCAGGCTTCAGTAGCATTTTCCAGTAAACGAAGAGATATTAAACATTTAATTTGCATAAATCGTGGTATTACTTCTGGTCAGCAGGCATGCGGGATTAATCAAATCACAGTTAATCCAAATATTTCTCAGTTGGTATATATCAGTTCGTAAGATAATTTCTTATATATTTACATTTCCACTGCGAATCTTAGGATGAACCTTAAGATTTTTGCAACCGTTCATAGCCTCATGAATGGCATAAATTTGATTGACAGCTGCCAAGCTCACTTGCCCGTGCACTACGCTTCGAACATCGAACTCATTTGCCAGAAGTGACACTGGTGTTTTGATTGACAGCGAGCCACACTTGAGTCACACGTGCAAAACAAGTCTCTTGTTTCCTTTATTGGATGTTCGTGATCACGTTGGCTGTTCCACTTTTCCGTTTTACACTCCAACACAACCGTTATTACAGTTACATATTAACTATAAAACTGTTTTGTTTCCTAAATTATAAATAATTTCTATATTTTAGATATTTATAATAAAATGTTAATATAAGCAATAAATTCATTTTTTGAATATTCATAGAATCATGAATACTTCTGGTCTTTTGCAAAGTTAACGTGAAGCCTGAACATGGCATCATGAATACTTCGGGACGCTTGAAAAGTTAACGTGAAGCCCAAAGGGCTTCACTAACTTTGCAAGAGACCCGAAGTATTCATGATTCCATGAACATTCCAAAAATCGAATTCATTTTTTAAATGAAGGAAGGCATTCTAGATTATAAATCTCAACAGCTGCCTCTGAGCTTCAAGGTGGTTAGTTGGTACATTTTTATGTCGCCTGCAAAGCATTGTCGACACAAAGGCGGCGTCATCCGTGTCATCATCGAAGTGGTCATCGTCCGCGGTGTCACACTTTTGGTTTCCGTTCAATAACTTTTAAAGGAAGCATCAGTTTCTTTTTTTTTACTGAAGGGTAACGTTATAATCATTAAATATAGGTCAAGTTCGAATTCGGAGATAATCCGCAAAATGTTGACTAAGTTGTGTCCCTTTTTTACTTAGGGTTTTGCTTGATTTTTGGTTTCATTTTGATAACTGTTACAGGGATGCATCAATTTCATCCAAAGTTTACAGAAGGGTAAATCAGTGTTAAATACAAGTCAGGTCATAATTCGAAGATCATCCACAAAAGTGTGACTAAGTTATGGCCCCTAGATGAACAAAGGGGGTGGGTGGAATCCGAAATTCAACTTTTTTAGAATATAGTCATACTGCATATCAAATTAAAGGGAATGACACATGTAGCAAATATCTTGCCCTTAAAAACAACCTCGACCCCAAGGTCGGGTCAACAGGCCAAAACATTTTTTTTTCTAAAATGAGTCATGTTGCTTATCAAATTAAAGGAAATGAGGCATAGAGCACCATGTAAGCACATATTCTGTCCTCACACACACCATCGGCTTCAGGGGTGGGGACAAATGGTCAGAACCTATTTTTTTCTAAAAGTAGTCATGTTGCCTACAAATTAAAGGGAATGAAGCTTACGCACAATATTATGTCATTTCACAGTAAACTCTCGACCCTAGGAGTGAGGTCAAAAGGTCAATACATTTTTTTAAATTAGTCATGATGCAAGTTTAATTAAAGGGATGGAGCGTAGAGCACCATGCAATTATATTTCTGTCCTTACACATACAATCGACCGTGGGTTGGGTCAAAATGTCAAAACTTTTTCCCTAAATGTGGTCATGTTGCAAAGTAAGTTAAAGGGAATGAAGTATAGACCAACATGCTCGCACAAACTTTGACCTTACACACATCCCTGGCCTGTGGGCGCTGAAATGTCAGATAGATAAGTATTATTTTTTTTGACTCAGCACCAAAAATAGATGACAGGCTTTTAATTAACTGTGCAACATGACCACATGAGGCCTTAACTAGCTAGTCTGGCCCAGAAAATTTTCAAACTCTAGTTTCAGTTCTTTGGTGCATTGTTTCGCTTCGAAAGGATAGCCTTTTTAGGAACATATTTAATTATGATCTGTTGGAGAAATGAGATTTATGTTCTGTGATTTACACTTTTCTCTAAATAGTTAACCCATCGTCGAGTGATATCAATTCCACGGATTTTCCTTGTTTGACTTCCGATTTGCCAGGGTACACATCTAATGCTTGGAATTCAAGTTTTGTAAAACTTGATATAGCTTCGTCATCTTACTTACTTTTTTTATATTTCGGATCAGTCTACAGGTGTATTGGGTTCTAGCAGAGAGTAGAATACTGCTTGAGCCAGTGAAAGGGGCGTGAGAGTGTCTGCACAGTCTATGTACAGTAAAACGCCGACCCAATAAAACAAAGTCTGTCGTTTTTAAATTGTGTGGGGTTTTCGCCTTTTTACCGAATGTTTTCAGACACATTTTAAGTATAAACGACAGATACATTTACCTGTTTGAAAATGTTATGCCACTGCAACGTTAACAGTCATAACGAATTTTTGTTTTGAACTGCTTGCAGGGACATACTTGATGATTTGATATTGTAAGCTTATTTAAACTGATAAGGAATAGAATAGAATCTAGTTAGACAAACAGGGGCCCACACTGGCAAATTAGATATTCATAATATATCTATTATACCATACAGTTATTATCGACAATAGGTAATGCTTTTAAATGCCTATATTTTATAGCCTTAAAGTGGTATCACTGTTGATTACTTTATGACCTTACTTTGTCTCTTGACTTGGTACACCAAAGACTAGTTCTTATGAGTGGATTGAGTGCTCACTGTATGGGGTCATAAAGAGACTCTTAAAGGGTTTGTTCTTTTGGGAGTATTGCATATAGCTGTACACGTGTACTATATATACAAATAACAGCTAACTATTTAGTATGGGACACCTGGCAGACTGATGAGCCATTCTGATATACATTGTACTTGGTTTGTCTGCAGACAACCTCTTGTCAGTTTAATCCTAACAGCCAACTGTAATCATAAATATAGGCCTTTAAAAGAGCAAAGCCCTTCAAGGGCATCTTTATGACCCCATGCGGCCATAAATAGAGATCATCTTTATGACTCCTTGCGGAGAGTTTATAGTAATCTCCTAACTCTTAGATTTACCTACATGTAGCACAGTGGTTACGTGCATTGGGATTGGTACCACTCCCTCCTGAAAAATTATGCCTTTTACGTCAAGCAGATTAATCGATTATGAGAGCTGCCTTGACCGATTCAGAGGAATCATGCTGAATACACAGAATTAGCCAAGGCAGTTCCGATTGGCAGCGATTAATCAAGTATCAGAGCTGCCTCGGTCCTTTCTGTACAGAATAAGCCCTATAGGCAGTTCTGATTGGCAGTGATAAATCGATTATTGGAGTCTCTAAAGTGTGCCATGTACCAATAAGAACGCTTAAGTACAATATATAGCACAGTTTTATGTTCAACTCAGGAAAGACTTGTGTAAATATTTACACTTTTTAACCCTAAGGAAAAGTCCTTGGCAATCGACTACAAAACACGTTCTTATGACACAGAGTTTGAGGAAACTAATTGGAAACATGTTGAAAATAGGAAACATCTATGTCTAAAACAGGATTCTGAGTTTGCACTTTGAATTAAACAGACAGCACAGATAGGACTAAAATGGCAAGTACAGTAAGACCTGTCCTACGCGGCCACTCAAAAAGAAAAGCAAAAACTGGTTTTCAAGACAGATTATCGCTTAATGCAGGTCGAAAGTAGCATTCTGCAATACTTTCGACCATCATTAAGCTACCATTTGTCTTTAAGACCATTGTTTTGTCTATTTTAGGGGTCGCTTAAGACAGGTTTTACTGTATGCCTCAAACATAGTTTATTAGGGACGAAGCGCTCAAAATGTGGCCATATCTGGTGTCAATCGTCAACAAGTTCTTTACATGACAACTCCTTCTAAAACATTGAACAAATGTTTACCGAATTTCACGGAATGTTACCTACGTTACCTTAGTGACCCTCTGCACAAAGCCTAATAAAATATGATCTGCCAAGCAAAATATGACAGTAAGGGGTGCTAAGAAAACTATAATATTGGCAGATATGGTCTCTTGGTGACCTTTAACGGAATTAGCTCCTAGTTCGTTTCTGGTCGCTAGACAGCTATATGACTGGCTCACATGAGTAATTCTAACATCGTGCTAAATCAATGCAATAAATAGAGGATCTTACAGTTAAAGTAAAACAACCAGTGCTCACGTTTTATTTAACTTATTAAATGAGTTGAGGAAAATAAATAAAATACGAGGCTTGCCGAGCATTTTATCACTTTTTAACAGCGAGTTTGATAAATTCAATAATACAGGAGCAAAAATGCTAGATTCTATTTATCATATGACATATAATTTTGTCATTATGTACGCAAAGTTGTTATGGACGTCATAACGTTTCCCAAAAATCTGTAAACCACTGGTGGTTTATCGATTTTATTGCATGGAGTTAGTTCACTTCCAGGTGTGACATCATATGATAAACGTTATTTTTTTGTCATTATGTACACAACGTTGTTATGGACGCCATAAAGTTTCCCAAAAATATGTAATCCACTAGTGGTTTAACGATTTTATTGCATGGCGTGACGTCGTATGATTAACCAAATTTCACGGAATGTTACCTAGGTGACCCTCTGCAAACAGCCAAATTAAACATGGCAGTGAGAGGATGTCCTTACTGTTGCTAAGAAATTATAATATTGCCAGATATGGTCTCCTGGTGTCCTTTAACGAAATTAGCTCCTAGCTCGTTTCTGGTCGCTAGACAGCTATATGACTGGCTCACATGAGTAATTCTGATATCGTACTAAAATCACTGCAATAAGAGTGTTTAAAAGAGCTATTGATTTCTGTAACTAATTGTTTGTACACCTATCGGCTGAAATGACAAAAGTGTTTTCCACCAATGTCGATATGCCAAGATTATAAGGCGTTGATACTTAAGATTGATTGTAAGTTGTGCGTTTATCAGTTTGTCGTCCCGGGCAGCTATTACACTTTAATGATGCGTGTGTATAACGTACAAAAGGAGAACAGTGGCTCGAAGCTCGACTTGGGATTGACACATCACTGCTTCAAGATTCACCAAAGGCACTGTGACATGTCATTGAGCAAGGCACTTTACCTCTGCATAGTACTGGTTCATTCCATGTAGACAGTAAAACGTCCTAACATGACTTAAAATTGTTGACTGGGACGTGTTTAAGCATCAGCAAAACACAACTTTGTTAAATTTAGAAAATGTCTTTCGATGAAGGCTGGTATTTGTCAAATAGACCTGCTACAGTTAGGAATCTTTACATACCAAAAGGACCTGCTACAGTTAGGAATCTTGACAGACCAAAATGACCTGCAACAGTTAGACATCTTGACAGACCAAAAGAACCTGCTACAGTTAGGAATCTTGACATACCAAAAGGATCTGAAACAGTTAGGAATCTTGACAGACCAAAAAGACCTGCAACAGTTAGACATCTGGACAGACCAGAAGGACCTGCTACAGTTAGGAATCTTGACAGACCATAATGACCTGATACAGTTAGGAATCTGGACAGACCAGAAGGACCTGCAACAGTTTAGAATCTCGACAGACCAAAAGGACCTGCTACAAATAGGGATCTTGATAGACCAAAATGACCTGCCTCAGTTAAGAATCTTGACAGACCAGAAGGATCTGCTATAGTTAAGAATCTCGACAGACCAAAAGGACCTGCTACAAATAGGAATCTTGATAGACCAAAATGACCTGCCTCAGTTAAGAATCTTGACAGACCAGAAGGATCTGCTACAGTTAAGAATCTTGACAGACCAAAAGGACCTGCTACAAATAAGAATCTTGATAGACCAAAATGACCTGCCTCAGTTAAGAATCTTGACAGACCAGAAGGATCTGCTACAGTTAAGAATCTTGACAGACCAGAAGGATCTGCTACAGTTAAGAATCTTGACAGACCAAAAGGACCTGCTACAAATAGGGATCTTGATAGACAAAAATGACCTGCCTCAGTTAAGAATCTTGACAGACCAGAAGGATCTGCTACAGTTAAGAATCTTGACAGACCAGAAGGATCTGCTACAGTTAAGAATCTTGACAGACCAAAAGGACCTGCTACAAATAGGAATCTTGATAGACAAAAATGACCTGCCTCAGTTAAGAATCTTGACAGACCAGAAGGATCTGCTACAGTTAAAAATCTCGACAGACCAAAAGGACCTGCTACAAATAGGAATCTTGATAGACCAAAATGACCTGCCTCAGTTAAGAATCTTGACAGACCAGAAGGACCTGCTACAAATAGGAATCTTGATAGACCAAAATGACCTGCCTCAGTTAAGAATCTTGACAGACCAGAAGGATCTGCTACAGTTAAGAATCTTGACAGACCAGAAGGATCTGCTACAGTTAAGAATCTTGACAGACAAGAAGGGTCTGCTACAGTTAAGAATCTTGACAGACCAAAAGGACCTGCTACAAATAGGAATCTTGATAGACCAAAATGACCTGCCTCAGTTAAGAATCTTGACAGACCAGAAGTATCTGCTACAGTTAAGAATCTCGACAGACCAAAAGGACCTGCTACAAATAGGAATCTTGATAGACCAAAATGACCTACCTCAGTTAAGAATCTTGACAGACCAGAAGGATCTGCTATAGTTAAGAATCTTGACAGACCAAAAGGACCTGCTACAAATAGGAATCTTGATAGACGAAAATGACCTGCCTCAGTTAAGAATCTTGACAGACCAGAAGGATCTGCTACAGTTAAGAATCTTGACAGACCAAAAGGATCTGCTACAGTTAAGAATCTTGACAGACCAAAAGGACCTGCCTCAGTTTAGAATCTTGACAGACCAGAAGGATCTGCTACAGTTAAGAATCTTGACAGACCAGAAGGATCTGATACAGTTAAGAATCTTGATAGACCAAAAGGACCTGCTACAAATAGGAATCTTGATAGACCAAAATGACCTGCCTCAGTTAAGAATCTTGACAGACCAGAAGGATCTGCTACAGTTAAGAATCTTGACAGACCAAAAGGACCTGCTACAAATAGGAATCTTGATAGACCAAAATGACCAGCCTTTGTTAAGAATCTTGACAGACCAGAAGGATCTGCTACAGTTAAGAATCTTTACAGACCAGAAGGATCTGCTACAGTTAAGAATCTTGACAGACCAAAAGGACCTGCTACAAATAGGAAGCTTGATAGACCAAAATGACCTGCCTCAGTTTAGAATCTTGACAGTAAAGAAGGATCTGCTACAGTTAAGAATCTTGACAGACCAGAAGGATCTGATACAGTTAAGAATCTTGATAGACCAAAAGGACCTGCTACAAATAGGAATCTTGATAGACCAAAATGACCTGCCTCAGTTAAGAATCTTGACAGACCAGAAGGATCTGCTACAGTTAAGAATCTTGACAGACCAAAAGGACCTGCTACAAATAGGAATCTTGATAGACCAAAATGACCAGCCTTTGTTAAGAATCTTGACAGACCAGAAGGATCTGCTACAGTTAAGAATCTTGACAGACCAGAAGGATCTGCTACAGTTAAGAATCTTGACAGACCAAAAGGACCTGCTACAAATAGGAATCTTGATAGACCAAAATGACCTGCCTCAGTTAAGAATCTTGACAGACCAGAAGGATCTGCTACAGTTAAGAATCTTCACAGACCAAAAGGACCTGCTACAAATAGGAATCTTGATAGACGAAAATGACCTGCCTCAGTTAAGAATCTTGACAGACCAGAAGGATCTGCTACAGTTAAGAATCTTGACAGACCAAAAGGATCTGCTACAGTTAAGAATCTTGACAGACCAAAAAGACCTGCTACAAATAGGAATCTTGATAGACCAAAAGGACCTGCCTCAGTTTAGAATCTTGACAGACCAGAAGGATCTGCTACAGTTAAGAATCTTGACAGACCAGAAGGATCGGATACAGTTAAGAATCTTGATAGACCAAAAGGACCTGCTACAAATAGGAATCTTGATAGACCAAAATGACCTGCCTCAGTTAAGAATCTTGACAGACCAGAAGGATCTGCTACAGTTAAGAATCTTCACAGACAAAAAGGACCTGCTACAAATAGGAATCTTGATAGACCAAAATGACCTGCTACAAATAGGAATCTTGATAGACCAAAATGACCTGCCTCAGTTAAGAATCTTGACAGACCAGAAGTATCTGCTACAGTTAAGAATCTCGACAGACCAAAAGGACCTGCTACAAATAGGAATCTTGATAGACCAAAATGACCTGCCTCAGTTAAGAATCTTGACAGACCAGAAGGATCTGCTACAGTTAAGAATCTTGACAGACCAAAAGGACCTGCTACAAATAGGAATCTTGACAGACCAAAATGACCTGCCTCAGTTAAGAATCTTGACAGACCAGAAGGATCTGCTACAGTTAAGAATCTTGACAGACCAGAAGGATCTGCTACAGTTAAGAATCTTGACAGACCAAAAGGACCTGCTACAAATAGGAATCTTGATAGACCAAAATGACCTGCCTCAGTTTAGAATCTTGACAGACCAGAAGGATCTGCTACAGTTAAGAATCTTGACAGACCAGAAGGATCTGCTACAGTTAAGAATCTTGATAGACCAAAAGGACCTGCTACAAATAGGAATCTTGATAGACCAAAATGACCTGCTACAGTTTGGAATCTTGACAGACCAAGTGAACCTGCTTAAAAAAATATATTTGACCAAAAGGACCTGCTACAGTTAAGAATCTTGGAAGATCTAAAAGACTGATATAGTTAGGTATCTTGACAGAACAAATGGACCGGCAACAGTTAGGAATCTTTGCAGACCAAAATGACCTGTTATAATTAGGAATGTTGACTTACAAAATAGACTTTAACTTGAGGTTTTCATACGCTCCAACTATCTGTGAGTTGAGACGGTTCTTTTTAGGACACTAAACATACATTTGAATGGCGAATTAGCGCCTGAAGGAAGAAACATTACGTCATAAATTTGCTTATCTGGACTTGTGAGTAGCAAAATGTTTTATACGGATAATAAACTACTGTACTGTTTAATGAATACGGGTACCCTATGAGTGGGAATGAAGGATGAACGCTAGCTGAATGAATGATGAATGGAATGGTGGTGTAAATGATTGTTGTCTGTACCGTACTTCCAAGTTTCCCCCATTTTCAACATTTTGCAAGCAATTGGAACCTGTCCAAATATAACTTGGAGAAATATGTCTATAGATTGAAACGATAAGGTACTGTTATGCTATAGCAAATCTGCTCATTTAAGATGCATCTTAGGGTCATTCTAGTACAGAAATGTCTCTGAAATAACCCGATTTCAGCATTCATTAACTATCACTGGTAGTGTCTGCACTTTGATTGTTAATTCAAGCGCAATAGTAACGTGCCAAAATCAGGCCGTTCTCTGCCTTGATTGTTAATTCAAGCATAAATTTAACACAACGCAGCAACATCAGGCCTTCCAGTGCTTTGATTATTAATTTAAGCGCAATTTTAACGCAACGCAACAACATAATCAGACCCTCAGCGGAATAATTCCAATTTCCAGCTAATCGCAGGGAATCGCAATATCATGAAAGGACAGGATAAATATTTTCCTCGTCTTGTAGCGCCCCAAGGCTTTCCAGGAAACAAGTTCTATTAATGACCTTTGTCGCGGTTCTTTCATTTACGGTTGTCTTAAATGGTATGATATGAGAATCTGTCTAGTAATCATTGCTTGTTTTCCGAAAACCCAGCTTTTAGTTTTGACCCTTAACCTCATAGAGACGTCCTTTAACCCTGGCTTGTAACACTTTTAACACTTGGCTCTCTTGTGTGTGGTGTTTTCTTGTACTTTTGTTGCTTTCCCTTGTGGTGTCCCGTGTTGGGTGTGGTGCTTTGATATATCAATTCCTGAACTTTGTCTTCTTCTTTCCTTTGAATAACAAGCTATTTGTATAAAGTATTAACGATCAAGTAAATACCTTAATTAGCCTGCAAAAACGCGCTGTCTAATTGATGCATCTGCTTTTCTAACTGTTTATATTGTACATCGTTCGATTATGGGGTGTGTTTAACTGTATCTTTCTATGTTTTCTGGTTTTGTTTGTTTGGACTCTTTACATCTGAGTCACAGCTATGATCATGTTGGGACATTCAGTTAACCTAACCAGACGTTTAACTGGTCAAGCTAACCTTTACTTCATGCACATACTTTCGCTTGTAGCTGAAAACAACCCTTCATGGATCAGCATAAGGAGGAAAAAGGTCAGGCCAAGATTTAGCTTGCGAACCCTTGATCTGCAGTCAGACTCACTAGCGTCTGCACTACGAGGCCGGGTATAAGGTTTATGGTTTTAAACCAAACTAATATGCGGGAAAAAGAAGAAACTAAATTATTTAATTGTCTTAATAAAGTTTCGATAAACAAATGAATATGGATTAAAAAGTAAAAAGCTCCCAGCAAAAAGAAACTCATAACAAACTCCCGAGAACATGCCTCAGGGGACATGCAGGGTTGAAACATCCTCTGGTCCAAATTGATGCATCGCCAATGCTTATAAGATCTGTATTGAACAGTGTTGTTTCAATCAGTGACGTATATTGGCTGGGTTTTTTAGGTCTTAATTTCTAAAGATAAGAAATTTCTGTTAAAGTAACCATTTTCAATGTCAACGGATACAGACGCAGTCCTGTTTGTTGCTGTAGCCATGGCCAAGCAACGAACATTAAGTTTTTGCTGTCTGGAGTATCATCCTGTGAGCGTAGTCATGGGTTAAGGCCTATCAGTATTTGTGACGTCTGATTAGCGAATGCTCTGGTTTACAGATGTTTGTCTTGTTTGCTTGTGTTCATGATTTATGTGTCAATCAACAATTTTAGTCATGTTGGGACGATTTCCTGTCTTCATAGGTTGAGCATTACTAAGCAGCAGATAAAGTGTCATGTCCAACGACAAACCACTGTGACCGGTGAGAGTCTTGAACCAGCATCTCTTAGAACCTCTATCTGGCACTCTACAAACTGAGCTACATATCGTACATTTGTAAATATGACGTCGTGCGTGCGAGGGCTTTCTTTTGTAGCGTGGATGAAAGCAAGGAGCCTTCTAATGGCCACTATGAAACACTGGCTAAATTCTTCCTTTGCTCTAGTTTTAGTTATCTAGTGGGAGTTGTGTCTGAACCTTTAGCAGCGTACTTGCTCTGCATATGCCAGCTTCAGATGTTCAGTATGACTGTGCACATACGCATGCTTGTCTGAGCATTCACTAATTTCCTATATAATAAGAACCTACCCCGCTAGTCATGCCTGCTTTACCCATTGGTTCAGTGGTAAAGTGCTCAGCTTGAGATCTAGAAGTTCCTGATTTGAGCATTACACAGTAATTGTTTAGTGTTCTTGAGCAGGACCTTCACCCTTACTGCTCAGTACTGGTTAGCACTTAACTAAGCATTACAACATTACTGATCTTTTGTAAAATCAGTGCAACAGGTATGACAAGTCATAAATGTTATACTGTAGAGGTTTAAGAACGAAAAGAACATAAAACTGGAAAATGAGCATGGTGACATACGTTTTAAAAATAATTATACGTTTCTATAAAAGATTCCCTTCAAAGTAATAAGTGTTTGTTACTGTAGTTACATTATATGACATATCAGTTCAAGATAAAAAATAATTTCTTTGGCCTTAATATTTTTTAGAAACAATAGATTTTAACTAATAAGATATACGCGTATTTTGCTGGTTTTAGTTTTTATTTAATAGCTAATAGCAAGTAGTGTATTCTCAGAGAAAAATCATGTCATTTTTCTTGCTCAATTTTTTAAAATATGAGAAATTGTTTTTTTAAAAACAAACTTAAAAAGGTAAATGAGTATGATCAGGAAATACCACAATCAAAGACCAACCCCATGGCACCGTGAGGGAAAGCTACAAGACATTTACAGTAACAGAACATCCAAACGACAATAAAGGCAAAGCAACAGGCTTTCTCTTCCTCGTAAAGATGATTGCAAAACTAGAAAGGACATAAAGTAATGCATAACAAAGAAACGACCAACACAGACAATGGGAGGTACATAACACAATAAATAATCAACCACCTTAGAATGGACAGCAGCCTAAGCCACCCGGGGGCATAATGCATTTAATGGCGCCAAACCTTTGCCCTAGATTCTGTTGTTGTTAATACACAAAAATTGTTTCACTTGCATGGAGGCTTCCTAACGAATTCAATGCATCGTCACAGAGAAGCTATCTAATCAAATTAACACACTATGATGAAACAATAAAAAGGGATCATGAATAAAAGATAGTCAGAGCTAAAGAAAACCTCAAGTTGAGCTACGAGGGGCCCACCCAAAGACAAGCATCAGGCACCAACCAACGGATTAAAGCTTTACGTCAGGGCCTTCATTAGGTCTGAGGCTTTTTCAACTTTTAAAATCTAATAACTTATAAAAAAGAAGGGTAAGGTCATGTTATTTTGTCTTAGAATATGAGTTTTGAACTATTTTTAACATATTAAAAGAAGATGACTTTTTGGACACATGCTCCTTAGTTCAGGCAATATATGTTTTGCTTACATTTCCTTAAGCTAATATACTAAAAATTAAGTTAATACAAAGATAACAAATCAAAGGTATCGGTAGTCCATTAATAATTTCGGTAGATATTGATTTTTAACCAAGAAACGGAGGCATAAAAAATGAAAAAAAAAAAAAGATCAGACTGGAGCCCAGGCTACCATAAGTCCCTGCCACCTTTATATCAGTTTTCCATTTGCCAACAGCATCCGTCGGTCCATATATCACTTTACAGCTCTATGTTTCATCATCATTTGGTATGATATTGATTTTTGAGAAAACACACTGTCACATAATTTGTTGACGTGATAGTCTATGCAGTGTATACGAGCATTTGTCACTCCAAGTTTTGTGGAGCGCCAGGGGACCCCCATATAATAAAGTTCCTAGAAATTTTAAAGAGCTATTCGAATTCGTATGATAAAACATGGGGCTATGCTGGACCCAATTGGGCCTTCTTACAATATTTATTTATTTATTTCAAAAGTTGGACAATTTAGAAACGCTAACAATACCCGATCTGTCCAATATTGGTCTGATATTACACTATTTAATTCATGTAGAGCCCACACATCACCTTTATATAAGTGATCCAATAATATGAATTTTTGCAATTTTATTTGAATCTTCAATGTAAATTAAACAATATCACATTGTTCCATGTTCGACCCCTAGGGGACTTTTAAGACACGAGTAAGATTACATCTTACCATTTAATGCCAGTTAATAGGTCCCAAATGAAACATCAAATATTTAATTGCTTATTTGTGGCGAGAATTGGTCACGTGGGGCAGTTATAATGGCTACAGGACAATGCACTGCTTCATGGCATACTATAATTGCAGGGGTGGACTGATGGGATGGACTCAGACTGGTCTTGAACTTATTTATTGCAGTCATGACATTAATCATATTCCAACGGTTACATACCAGGAATCAAGGACCCCTTTGGTACCATAGAAGAATATTTGTGAAGAGTCTTCATTAAACAATTTATGACCCTCCAGTATTAGCGGCCTTGACTGGCGGTCAAAGGTCAACTGTGACATTTGTTGCTGACCTATAGTCGTTGTCTCATAAGTTAAACATATCTACTACACCAAAGGCAGGAATCCTGGACCCCCAGCAAGGGAGTGGCTTCAAAATGAATCATTACGAGGGTGAAGCCTAGTTACTGTCAGATTATTTTTATAGCTACCTATAGAGCTACATTTGTATATTCGAAGCAGGACATGTTTTCTGCCAAATATAGCTATCCTTGCTTGGCAATCCGTTTTATCCGTTGATTCATGGGGACCCAATTCAGATTTAGGGTCAAGCGGGGTGGGGGGAGACAAAAAAGCTCTGGAAATGAACAGTTGACTTATAATATCCACAGAACAAACAGTAATACTAGTAAGGTAAGGTAAACCAACAGTCTGCATTAAATCTTTAAGTATTTCATCATTTTTCTATAAATCTAGACAGGACAATCACTTTTAACAGTGTCACTCTCCAAAATACACAGACGGAACCTCAAAAGTATATTATCTGTTACAACGAAACTAATAATATTTAGAGTTGGCGGATAAAATAAAAACTGATATTTTTCCCTACATTATGGAAAATTACAGTAGGAGGGTTTGTAAGTCAAGTAATAAAAATCTAGCCCTAACCTTAACCCTAACCTTACCTCATAGCAGAAATTCTATAGGACGATTTTGCCTTGGTTATAGTATTCCCCAAAACAATAAACTATAATTTCATATTTAGCAGTATCTTTATAAGTAGCATTCCAATGCATTTGCAAATGCAACGCGACGTCTGATGGGATAACGTCATAAATTTGCGACAGTATATCCTGCAATATACTGTCGGAAACCCGACGTCATTACGTAACGTCGCTTTTCATTGGTTGGCAAGTGAAAATATGCAGCTGACAAGCGGTTTTATGCAGCTGACAGCCGCTGGACGAAAAGGCGCAATAAAGTACATTTTCGCTGACTTTTTGAAGGGAAAATTTTAATAGAGCATTAGAATGGGGATAACCATATTCAAAATTTTCATTTGGGGAGGTATATCGTCGGATATACGTTCGGAAATCACGTTTTACGGCTCCCCTTACGCGTCGCCGTAAAACTAAATTTCCGACCGTATATCCGACGATATACCTCCCCAAATGAAAATTTTGAATACAGTTATTCCCTAAATGTATGTTCTTCTTCAAATATAGCTACTAAAACCCATTAGCTGTATTCATACGAATATGAGTCACCAAGTAACCAAATTCGAATGTAGCCATATTTCGGTACGGCATTCATTTGCACTGCTATTTATATAGATAAGAGGTATGAATAAATTTTCCGTTTTCTTTCTTCTCCATAAAATATATGTTGTGGGCACTTATTTGGAGACGCTTCAAATAAATACCACAGCATATGTTTATGAGGAGAAATATGAAACATTCCTCCTTTGTAGATATCTGCCATGTCATTTTTTTCAAATGAATAAGTTTCGACACACATACAGAGCATACTAAGCAAAAAATAAATTAAATTCAAAATTACAATATATTCTGACTTTATAGAACTTGGAAATCTGGGAGCTGAAATTGCTTAGGTACGATTCATAAAAACGCCGGAGCAGTTTGACTGATTAAAATTACTGAGTATAAAGTTCAGCATTGTATATGCACACCGCAGTATTAAACATTTACATATGCCATTAACCAACAACAATCCACACATCCTATCAATTGTCATGTCTAGGGAGTGCAGTGGCTCAGTGGTAGAGTACTTGATTCGAAATTGAGTGTTTGCTAGTTCGACCTTCATGGGCGTCACTGTGTTGTGTCCTTGAGCACGACACATTAATCCTTGCTTAGTACTGGTTCAACCTAGGAAGACCTATCCCAACATAATTGAAAACATGGTGACTGGGAGGTCAACCCGGCCAGCGGGGCGAAAAATGGCAATTGAAAACACCCTTTCTAGCGAATTTTGATCAGCGTTCGTCAATTTTAAAGCATTTTCGATTGCCGCCTGTCAGGTGTAAGGATCAAATAGCGAAATATTCAACCTATCATGATATAGCCATATTGCAGTATCAGAAAGCAACATGTTATTAATCCATTTACAGTGATATAGGCATACTGCAGTATTAAAAAACAACATAATCATTACTCAGGCATATTAGGTTAATGCGAAACCAAATACATGTATCAATGAAATCTACCGTGTAAAAAACTTAATGCAGTATTTAATATGAAGCCAATTCAATTCACTGTCATAAATTCGTCATACTTTCTAATACACTTGCTTTTGTAACGCGACGTCTGATTGGATACCATCAAAAATTTGCCACAGTATATCTTGCGATATACTGTTGGAAATAGTTTGACGTCATTAATGACGTCACATTTTGTTGGATGATGAGCTGCTTTATGTGGTTTTCAACGCTCCAATTCGAGAGGAAACTGCAGAAGTGCATTTGAATGGAAATAATCATATTCAAAATTTGCATTTGGCGAGGTATATCGTCGTATATACATTCTGAAATCACGTTTTGCGGCTCCGCTCGCCAAACTAAATTACCGACTGTATATCCGACTGTATATCTCCCAAAATGAAAATTTTGAATACAGTTATCCCCTAAGTATAGAAATCAACATAGCTGGATTCAATGTCAAAAGGCACCATATTGTATCAAATATCAACATAGCCTATTTCACTGTTAAACATTCATCTTACAGTATCAAATATCAACACAATTCAACCGATTGTCACAAAGTTATTATACAATATCGAATATCAACATAGCTCAATTCAATGTCAAAGAGGTACCATATTGTTCAAATATCAACATAGCCTATTACACTGTCATACATTCATAATACAGTATCAAATATCAGCACAATTCACCCAACTCTCACAAAGTCATTATACAGTATCGGATATCAACATAGCTCAATTCACTATCAAAAAGGCATTTTCTTTAATCAAATTACGCATAGCCAGATTCATTGTCATAAAGACATATTACAGTATCAAATATCAACATAGCTCAATCTACCTTTCAGCATTGAATATCAACTCAATTTAACCCACTGTCACAAAGTCATCATGCAGTATCGAATATCAACATAGCTCAATTTACTGTCAAAAAGGGATTTATCTTTTCAAATATACGCATAGCCTGATTCAGTGCCATAAGGACAGCTTACAGTATCAACTATCTACAGTTTAGCATCAAAAATCAACAACATTCAACTCACTGTCATAAAGTAATTATACAGGCATTATATTTTATCAAATATATACATAGCCTGATTCAGTGTCATAAAGACATCTTACATAGCAAAATCTATCAACATAGCTCAATCTACTATTCAGCATTTAATATCAGCACAATTCAGCCCACTGTCATAAAGTAGTTATACAGTATCGCATATCATCTTAGCTCAATTCACTGCCAAAAAGGCATTATATTTTATCAAATATACACATAGCCTGATTCAGTGTCATAAAAACATCTTACTGTATCAAATATCAACATAGCTCAATCCACTGGTAAGCATCATATATCAACACAATTCAACCCACTACCATAAATTAATTATACAGTATCGCATATCATCATAGCTAAATTCACTGCCAAAAAGGCATTCTATTTCATCAAATATACACATAGCCTGATTCAGTATCATAAAAACACCTTACTGTATCAAATATCAACGTAGCTTAATCCACTGTCCTAAAGTCATCATATTGTATCAACTATCAATGCCTAGTCAATACTCGGTCATAAATGTTCTTAAAAGGGAATCCTTTGGAAGCAAAGACTGCACCAAAGAACTGAAACTAGAGTGTGCATATTTCCTGGGCCAAACTAGCTAGTTTCTGTCATTTAGAATGCATCAGTGACCCTCTAACAGTTTCAAAGTTCTACAATAAAACCCATGATCCCAAAGGACAAGAAAATAAAATCTACACTATAGTGAAGGGCAGGGAGGGAGACGCTCTACCGCCGCCACACAGTCCCAGTCATCAGCTGTAGTGAAGTCAAATATGTTCTTAAAAGGGTATCCTTTGGAAGCAAGGACTGCACCAAAGAACTGAAACTAGAGTGTGCATATTTCCTGGGCCAGACTAGCTAGTTTCTGCCATTAAGGCTTCATCAGTGACCTCTAATAGTTTCAAAGTTCCACAATAAAACCCATGATTCCAAAGGACAAGAAAATAAAATCTACACTATAGTGAAGGGCAGGGAGACGTTCTACCGCCGCCACACAGTCCTAGTCACCAGCTGTAGTCATAATTCATTATCAAATATCAGCACAGTTCGAAATAAAAGCATCATGCATTATCAGATAAGAACTACTTTAATTCACTGTCATAGAGCCATAATACAGCACACTATAACATCAAATATCAAAATATCCCCATAATTCACTTCGCTGTCATACAGGATCAAATATCAAATAGTTTATTTCACTGTCATAGAGCCATCATTAAACATCAATATCAATATAATCCAATTTTTTGTCTTACGGGAGTGATGTTGCTCATTGATTGAGTGCTTGATTTGAGATCGAGGAATCGCTGGTTCAAGCCTTACATGAGACACTGTGGTGCGTTCTTGATCAAGACACGCTATGCTTTACGTAGTAGTGATTAAAGCTGAGCGGAGCCGTAACACGTTATTTCCGAACGTATATTCGACAATATACCTCCCAAAATGAAAATTTTGATTATGGTTATCCCCATACTAATGCACTTCTGAAGTTTGAGCTCAAATTAGAAAGTTGCAAGCAGCAGAAAGCCGCACGTCATCCAACGAAATGTGAGGTAATTAATGACGTCAAACTATTTAGACAGAATATACTGTCCCAAATGTTTGACTTTATCCAATCAGACGTCGCGTTACAAACTTAAGTGCATTAGAATATCAAATATCAAACCATTCAATCCATACTGTTGTATGCACATGTGCATCAGAGTCTTCATTGCTCACCTATGCGATGAGTACCAAAACATCTAGTGCGAATGTTTGCCCAGTAAAATGAATACAACAACAAAACTGGCTTCGGTTGCTGTCCGTTTGAAGTAAGTGGTTTTATTGTTGTCGACTCATTGTTTATTGTCACCTCTGTTTTTAGTGTGAGTGTGTGTGTGTGTGCGTGTGCGTGTGTATGTTTGGTTCTAATTTTTAATTGCAGTTGTTTTTGCTATTTCTCATTTCACAATCATCTCCCTGAAGACGAGAGAGCCGGTTGCTTCATGTTCTTGTTGTGATGCGGCAATCCGAACTGCCTAGATAGACCAATTCCGTGGAATCATACCTCGGATGTACATCGATGATCTACTTTGTTAACGTGACACTGGCGTTACATAATATTACGCTGACGTCACAGAAACCATGCCAACACTTTACCAAGTCTGATAGCAGCCAAACAAACGGTTATAAATGAAGTTTATGGGGTTTTTTTTCAATAAAATAATGCTATAGCGATATTTCATTGAAAATTACATAAACCTCTGCCTATTAAACTTTTGGGTAATCAGAAAAATGGATTTTAACAGTGCTGAACCCACATGCTACAAAGCTAATTTTCCTAACGCCTGCTGTGGTTAACAAATTGGATATTTTTCGTACATACATGTAGTACTGCGCATAATGCGCCTTAGGTACACCCAAGGCTTTATTTGATTCGCGAATTGTGCCGGGCTTTACCGATTGGTAATGTGGCTGTTAGTGGTCTATGTCGCTTGTTGGCTGGTCTAGGGTCTGTAATTAAGGCATTTCCTGGTCCATCTCGCTTACTTTTTCATGAGCTGACTCTAAATTCACATTTTTCACCGCAGAATCGAATTTGGTTATAAACAAATGATTGAGTACTTAACATAAAATCCCTAAGGCTCGTTTGCCTTTCCTCTGAATAGACCTGAAAAGCAATTAACGTATATTGAAATAGATTACCCTTGCCATAAGTTTGTGGGAAAATCGCTGATTGTTAGCTAATAGCCTATATATTGTGAACAATATTGAATTTGACAATCTCGGCGTCTAGCAATGTGTTAATAACCACCAGAACGACATCAAGATTGAGCTGTTTAACCGCAGAGTAAGAAAATGGCTGTTCCAGCTTATCAATCTTTTCTTGATGAGCAGCGTAAAAGAAACGCCATAGAATAGAACCATTTTAGATGTCCATAGGGAGCGCAGTGGCTCAGTGGTAGAGGGCTTGACTCGAGACCGAAGGGCCGTAGGTTCGAGCCTCACTGGCGTCACTGTGTTGTGTCCTTGAGCAAGAACATTAATCCTAGCTTAGCACTGGTTCAACCCAGGAAGACCCGTCCCTTTATAACTGAAAGATTGTTGATGGGACGTAAAGAATCAAATCAAACAATTAGATGTCCATACTTTTCATGAATACATTAAAAAGATTCTTGAACAAGAGGGTTATATAATGATGAAACCCCACAAACTAGCAAACTCTGGACTTGGGTCATTTTTGTTTAATTCTATAGAATCGACAATGCCAGCCTACCAATTCATTTATTTATAACTACTTTGAACGAAAACGTTCCAAGAGAGAGAACTCACTATTTAGAAATATAAGTTCATCAGCAGTAGGTCTATAACAAGTGTAAACTTTAAAGAAAATCTTGATCGTTGCTAAGCATATATATTTTTTTTATTCTGAACAAGTCATGTTTTAAGCAAAGGGAACGTAGAGAACGTAGATTGAATTCAACCTAAAGTAAGGTCTTTAACCTTTGTACATGTATACTAATGGGTTCTTCCTTCTTTTTTTGATACAATAAACTTGGGATAGTCTATTGTATGACCTACATATCTAGGAATGTCAGATTATAATTTTCAGAACATATTGTATTATTTTGTCTGAAGATATATTTTACCTTTACAAACAGTGTAGACCCTGATCATCCAGGGCTTTACTATTTGTAAAATTACTCGTTTTGGGGTTTCCTAAATACAAAGGGTTCATTTAAAACAGTAAGAACACAAACCTGTTGGTCATAGCATTGTTTCACTCAAACATTGAATGCATGCCTGGTAGCTTGGTAGTTTTCCTGGAGATTTGGACCTATACTGCTTATGAACCCTATAGCTTTGTAATTTTCCAGGGGAGGGGGATCGGACCCCTATCTCCCCTCTGGATCCGTGTAAGTGTTTGAATGGATTTTTCCTTCTGGTTTGATACATTCAACTTGTGATGTTCCATTTTAAATATCACGGAGTAAAAGGTTAAAATTTCCAAAACTAATTGTCTTTTTGTCTTAGAAGATCGTATTTGCCACGTGAAATGATGTAGACCCTGATGAAATACAGCCTTTCAAATTGTTTAAACCTTGCTGTTTTGGATTCTTTTCCTGTTTTAATGGGTCAAACTGTCTGACAATTTAGCAACTATGGCCTGTCAGGGAGCTATCTACCGTCAAGTACCGAGAATGTTTTAACACATTTCCACTGATAATAAATACAGTGAGGTTGCCGTTATAGAACCACTTACGTATATTATGGCGATTTATATTATTAATGAATAGTGCATTTGTTGATAATAAATACAGTGATGTTGCCATTATAGAACCACTAACGTATGTTATGGCGATTTATATTAAAACAGTGCACTTGTTTTAAGCGGGTATAAAAAGAAATGTGTTGATGAATGCAGTGTAACGGAATGGGTTATGGATGAATTGACGAACAAAATGATGGTGGGGTTAGGAAGACTATCTGTTCCACTAACAAAATATATATCTGTTCCTTGAAATAATTTGTAGGGAAAATATTTCATTGTTTCCCACTATATCATGACCTGTAAGGGAACTTTCCACCAATCCAATACCGAGATAGTTTTTTAACACACTTTCACTGACAATAAGTACAATGTGGTTGCCGTTATGGAACCACTAATGTATATTATTGCGATTTATATTAAGCAGATAATTTGATTAGAGTGTTTACCATGATGATACATTGCATTAGTTAGATGGCCTCCATGCGAGCTGAACATTTCTTGTACTTCAATAACGGCAGAATCTAGGGCGAAGATTTGGTACCAGTAAAATGCATTTAAGCCCCCCGGTGGCTTAGGCTGCTGTCCGTTCTAAGGCGGTGGTTCTGTTGTTGTTGACTTTTTGTTTATTGTTACTCCCGTTGTGGGCGTCTTTGGTTGTTCTCTGTTTTGTTGTGCGTTACTTTATGTCCATTCTAGTATTGCACTCATCTTGATGGGGAAGAGAGAGCTGATTGCTTTGCTTAATTTGTCTTTCTGGTGTCTAGTGATGGTTGAGCAGCTCTTCCTCGCGGTGCCACGGGGTTGTCTGCAGTTTGTGATTGTGGTATTTACTGATCATACTCACTTACTATTTTTGGTAGATTCTCTTATGGTGAGGCTAGGAAGACTTTCAGATCCTCTAACAAAATAAATATCTGTTCCTTGAAATAATTTGTCAGGAATATATTTCATTGCTTTTCCCTACATTAGTATAGTTTCCTGTAGAAAAACATTTTCTCCCTGACAGAATCACATGCGTTTGGAAAACTATGTTTGTTTCTAAAATTAAAAGCAGGCTTAATCCTCAAAACTAATCACCAGACAGCTGACAATCTTAATATTTGGCTTCATATTTCATCAGAAACGACAACTATTTTATATCTTAACGGTATCTTGCTCTTAAGATGTCTTTGTATATAGCTTTTATATTTGATGATGACATCCTGATGTTTTGTTTAGATTTCCAGCTTTGCTTTGGAAAACTCCAATGTCTGTTTGTGTATTGTAAGTCCTAGATACCCTTATATATAATAGATAAACAAGATCAATTGCCTAAAATATCCTTTCTAAAATGACTTTGCAAGACTTACCGCCAATAGTTCATCAACCTCTAATGGCTACTATACCAACTCACATTTCTCGTCATTTCATAAATGAGCTGTTCTTTGGTCATATACCCTCAGAAATAAATTGAATTTCATTTCATATCAGTTTTAATTACCTTATTTCAAAGAAGGTTTTAAATTATACTATTTTTCCGAAAAACGCGTTTCTAAAATAAGCCTAATAATTATGGCCTGCAAAGGTTGACAGTTTCTCTATCAGGGCTAAATTGCCACGCAACAAGATGTACAGTGATGAAAGTAAGATCAAAATTATTTTGAACCTGTCTAGTTCTATGAAAATTTATCAAATATGTAAGTTTTTTTCTCTAATGCCAACTTTTCGACAATAAATTCTCACTGTATTTGTCATGAAAACGCGCGTCGTCTGCTTTTACGTCTGCTACAAATATTCAAAATGTATTTCAGACTAATTTTGATAATGAAAGCAAACAATGTGAGCCACGTCATGGGATTTCCAACAATGTGGCATTTTGAAAAGTGTAGACTCATGCGAGCCTGTGCAGCATCCTTTTAAACTTAGGAACTCTAAATGATGTTCAGCCAGTAGCTTAGCACTCGTAGAATATTCAAGCGACTGGCAAAGGCTCTGATAAGACTGCGCGCACGCGCAGGCTGATCTGAGGCTTTGCTGGTTGCACATACCACATTGTTGGAAATCTCGTGCCACGGCTCATGTGAAACCTTATCAAAAGAGAGCGTTCTGATCTGTGTACGTACTTTTTTATAATTAAAGCTTCCAAAGTGTATAAGCAGAAAAGTAAATTGTCATGAATTCTAACACACCTCGCCTATAGAGCCAACGGTAACAAACTGTGAAATATCGGACAATAATTCACAGCTAAAGTGTGATAGCTGACGTCACTGGAAAATGACGTCATTCGTGGCGTTAGACGGTGTAACGTCGTTTTAACGCTTGAAAGACGTTTCAATTACATGTAAACATGTGCGACGCAGTCTAAATATTGGCGGGATTTCTTCAGTGCAATGGCGGAAAGTTGGAAGAAGCTGAAGACTTCGAATGTGTTTTCGTCGTTTAATGTGTGTTAGAATCGAAATAGATCAGCTCCAGTGCGTGAATTGTTGAGTAATAATTCACTGTTTGTCGGTCAGTTGTACGAAGATAAATCACTCCCGCTGCGCGCTCGTGATTTGATCTTCTTTACAAATGACCTCCAAACAGTGAATTATTACTCAACAATTCACTGCTGGAGCGGATCTATTTCTTAATTACAAGAAAAAGGTGAGCAGAGGACAATCATTATGGATGTCGGGTAAAGGGAAGATAACATCCTAGACACTATCTTTAATATTTTTATTGTCTTGATTTAAATTATACTCAATTACCAGAAACTGAGATGAATCTGGTATTCTCCCACCTTTGCCCATGTAAGATAGGCTGTCAGCTCATGTAAGAAATTTCTATCTTACATGACCACGTGACTGCTTTCTTACATGGACAGTGTTAAATATTCTTTTATTCCGAAAAGGGATACTTAAAGGACCAATATATTGCGCCTAGGTAACCCAAAGGCACCAAGCAAGGTGACGAGTTACTTACTGACGTCATATAACGTTAATGACGTCACCGAACGTGCACCGCCTGACGAAAACGGCAATGTTACGCTAATGGCACATGGAGCCAAGCAGGAATTTATTTTGCATATTGCAACTTAACTAATGCTCCAAGGGTGTTTTCCTGGCAATAACAAGGTGCAAACTACGTTTACACCCATTTCAATGCCCAATAAAAACACTCGTGAACTCAGAAATAATGTAAACCCAACGAGTAAAAAGTAAAAAAAATTCAGGTTTTCATGGAGTTTTTATGTTCTGACAAAAACGCTTCGAAAAGTGGGAGAAAAACGATCCATCATGAGCCTGTCCATGAAGGATAGAGAAATCTCACCCTCGGGGACGGAATTTAACCAGGGACTCGGCAAGCCTCGTCCCTGGTTAAAATTCCGACCCCTCGGGTGAGATATCTCTATCCTACATGGACACTCATGGTGGATTGTTATACTCTATTCTTCAGCATAAATGAATAAAGATGAAATCATTTGAACATTTCATACGGTTTCAAGCAGATAACAATTTATCAAACACACGATTATTGTCGTCTTCTACCAAATTAGTTTCTGCTTTGTCTAGAGGTCGCTTAAGCGAAATGCAATTGCATCAACGCACTATTTCTGCAGCATTAATTCTTTGCCAGCTTGTGTCGTCTCTTGATCACCCTCGCAAAAAGTTTGTACCTAGACAAAATGTCGGGCCTGACATGGATTCAAACTGTTTGACACTCTTCCTGAAAGACATTTTCGAAAAAAAAGATTTTAAAAGAAATCAGCAGGCGACAAAATGTATTTTAAATAAAAGTATATCAGCGTGCAAAAAGTTAAATGAAATCTACCGTCTAGTTAATATTTCCGTATTTAACGTGTTTAAACGAATCAGAATTTGAAAAGTAGGCTTAAGTTTATTGAACCCATTTAAGAAATGAATTCATTTTTTGGAATGTTCATGGAATCATGAATACTTCGGGTCTCGTGCAAAGTAAGTGAAGCTAGAAGGGCTTCACGTTAACGTTGCAAGAGACCCGAAGTATTCATGATTCCATGAACATTCCAAAAATTGAATTTATTACTTATATTTACAATTTATATTATCAGTCAAGTATCAATTTTCACTTTTCACCTAACTTGGCTGGTTTTCCAGATCTTTTGAATTAAATCAGACAAAACGTAGGGTTTGGAATAGCCAAAACGCCGAATTTCCGCGCTTAACGTCATGGCGATACGTGTTCAACGTCACGCAAACGTCAGTAAACAAGCAATGTTATTGGGTGGACTTGGCGTTAGCCCGTTCAAATGGCGCGTATGTGGGTGTGGCTAAAATCGATTTGTTCATGAAGGTATGAACCAAATCTCAAATGTAAAGGTTCATTTAAAGACTCGCAGTGGAAATGTAAATATTCGGTGTTAAATGATAGAAAAATACAAACAAAATTGGAACCAGTGGCTTTAGAGGCTGCTGTCCGTTCTAAGGCTGTGTTTCTGTTGTCGTTAACCCCTTGATTGTTGCTGCTTCAATTATGTGGCAATTGGTGTTTATCTTAGTGTTATGGTGTGGTTGTATTATGCCGTCTTTGGTCTGGTGATCATTTTATGCATGCTTGACTTTTGATGTGCTCTTGTTGTCGCGGGTGTATTTGTAGTACTCTTGTGAAGTGATTTAAAAACAACAGAAGGTAGAGTGAAGGTGTTGCACTTGCAAAATGTATTTAAGCCCTCCCCCCATCCGTATGGAAGATTATCACTACGATATTTTAAATATGTAAAGACACATTTCAGGAGTCTTTCGAGTCAGAACATCGAAAATCAACAAATAACGGCCGCTAAATATTGCACTAATGCTACGCATACGTCAAAATGGGCGTAAGACAGCTTTTGGCAGTTCGCCACCGTACCAAGAGTAAAACGCGCAAAAAAGATGTTTTGTTGCTCTCCCGTTAATGCTCATGGCCTCGTGAGACGGTTTGGGCAGACAAGAATATCTATCCATACACAGGATCGACGTGATGTAAGAAAACACGCAAAGACGAAGTCCGTTAATTTACACTCACGAATCGACGTAAGCGGTTCTAGCCGGCAACTGTAGATGCTACACACCTCAACGTTTCATACAAGACGATAATAACAAGAATCGGAACAAATGATGTTTGATGTAATGATTTTTTTTTATTTTGACCCCTTACTCATTCCCAACGCTACCAGGCAAACACACGATGTTGCAGCTGTGTTTCAATTACACAGATTTACTGAGAATTGAACACCCATTTATTTAATATGATTTGTTTATGCATAAGATTGGTATTGGCGGAGATATTACTGAATGAATAAGTGTAAAGTTTCTATTTTTGTTGTATAATTATCAGCACATTCTTGAAAGCATAGTTATAGTGAATCTGGATTCCCAGTGTGCAATTATATAGAAGTGCACATTTACCCGTTTAACCACGTTATAACTATATGGAAGCTGGTTAATTTTATTTTTCATGTTTTTTGTCGTTTCTGACTTAATTCAAATTTTCCGAAAAATTCTTCCAGGAAAAATATCAGAGTGTCAACCGGTTTGGATCTAGATCAAGATTGATCTTCTTTTGGTACTGATCTAGGGTATATAAACCGCTTGCAAAGGTTATCTGAAGAAAAAGTCGCCGCTAACAAAGTGACGGTTATGCGAATTCCGGAATAAAAATGGAGACAAATAATAAGGGAAACACTGACCACGGACTATTTTATTTTTTACTTAAGGTTACATATACCCCCTTCTGACAAACTCCTTGCAAACTCAGAAATTTAAAAAAAAACAACCTTGCAATCGTTTGTAATATATTAAACAGGTTATCAGGGAATCGGGTTTGCAAAAAGACAACTATGTGAAAGCAGGTACCCCACCCACTTTAAGCATTTCTCTTTAAGCATTTGAAATACCATACCATGTGTAGGTACATTTTGTCAAAGAATTGTGACTCAAAATAGTAAGACCAGTCCCGCTGCTTTGGATCATGGTTGTATGATTCCAATAGTTAATGCTACGTTCAACTTGGGTCGTGCATATAAGGCAAAATAAAAAAAATAAGAGGGTTTCGGGTAACGGGTCTGAAAATTGTAGGTAAGGTAGGCACATATTTATGTTTTTTTCTAATTATTTCTTTTTCTAGGAAAATATATATTTTATGCATTTTGAAAGGCACTTTGGCTTTCAAAATGCATATAATATTGTTTTTCAAAAAAAAGAAAAAGAAAAACAATCTAGGTTTCGCCAGTAAATTAAGGTAGGGTCGGGTTACCGTTAACACAGATATTTTTTTATTTCGCCAAACTATCAGTTTTGTTGTTGTTGTTTTTACGTAGTTTATGAAAAGAATGTAGAAAATTGTTGATAAATTACTGAAACGTGGTGCATCAACGAATACATTCAGAGTAAGAGAAGCGATTTATTATACAAATGTTCCAAACATTTATCAAAACAGATAAAATGTAAACCGTCAGTAGCTTGGTCGAATAAAATTCAATTAGCATGCCCATAAATCATCATTGTTGTCTAAGAGAACCGCAGTACGTGAATTAAATAGGTCTCGCAATCAATCTAACTGCACATGGTATACATAAAGAATTCCAAGAAAAAATGTCATTAACCAGGGAAAAAATAGACGAATATTCAGTCTCCAAAGCCAGTTTTATTTCACTTCATAAAATGTAGTTCAGTCTAATAGCATCAGCCTTTCAGAACTAAAGTAAATGAAGTTAAATATATTTTATAAAATGTTTAGTAAAACAATATAAGAAGGACCTAAGGGGATTTTCTGCCCATCTCTAGGGGCCGAATTTCGGCCCCATTCCCAATAAAAAAATGCCACAGTTTTTCCCAATACCATGTCTGATTTTCCCAATTAATAAAAGTAAAAAACAACAACATTTTTTTTACTATTTTAGAGACCACTACTACTTATGGGAAACAATGACCCATATCAGAATGATACTTAAACACTTGTGCTTAAGTGGTATGCTTGACATAATACAATATAAAATATTTTGATTTTGAGGCTATAATTTGCTACCCTTGTATTGTTCTATGTCTTTAATTTTGATGTTAAGTCGACCATTTTTCCCCACTTTTGGCCAGGGGCCTTTTCCCAAAAGTGCTGGAAAAAGCCCTGGGTCACCTTGCATAAGTCTAGAAGAAAATGTGAAAGAGTGCTTGTGCACAATCGGCTTAGATGTTGCAACTCCTATTTGGAACACGTTCCAATTCAGTTTGACCATTTTCCATATGGCCAAGTTATAGAATTAAATACAAAATGAATAGAAATAAGAAACTACTGTACAGTTGTTCTGTATTTAATATTCTTGGCTTAATAAACACTTGTTAAGTAGATTTTAAAATCAAATCAAAAGTTTGGTCAGTTAAACAAATACTTGTAAAAAATTCTATAATACAACACATTTACCTAACTCAATGCTTAACAAACACTTGTTAACAGTGTCCGCTGACAAATACTTGTTAGACACTAAAGACTTATTTAAAAGCTGTTCTATTATAGTCTTAACAAGCTCTTGTTAAGAAGAAATTTAGAATTAAATAACAAGATTGATTAGTTTAAAAAGTACTTGTTAAAGTTCTGTAATGGGTATTAGGGTTGTTTTGTTCTTGTTTGGTTTGAGGTTTGTTCGTCCCAGTCAACAGCTATGTCAAGAAGAACCACACTTTTTGCCTGGGCAAGCTTGAGTTAGCGGTTAACCTGTCCTTCGTGCACATACTTTTCCTCATAACTGAAACAATCATTCTTAAATCAGCTTTCGCTAAGATCTGCTTTTTTCTCCAGACTATTAAAAAGCGCTAAACATTTTGTATTTATTTAACCACGTTCATATTCCCTCTGTCAACCATTATTTTGAGTAGGAAAGGAGAAAATTCTGCATGCCAAGGTGTTATAATTCTAATAAAACACACTTTTAAATGAACCTTTATATTGTGAGCGTAATTTCTTCCTTGATCTGAAATTTGATTAAAAACGACGTCACAAATTCCCACGAGAATTTTCTGTAAAAGAATGTAAAACATAAATGACGAAATCGTGCAGTTCTTACAAAATTTCTAGATGCAGATATAGATACACCATTCAATTTCTATGAATTTATTATACCTAATGATTTCAGTTTCGTAAATTAAGCTTACAAAAATCCAGTGCATGTATGCGCTTTTACGCTTTTGCATGTTAATATGTTTAAATGAATCGGTAGCACAGGAAACTATCACATTTGCGCAACTTTTCATTGGATAAAAACATTTATAAACATGATAAAGCGTGCAAAGTGCTTGGTACAACAGCAATAGCTCAATTAGTCCGGTACCCTACCTCTAATATTCTAGAATGACACAGGGGTAATAGACCGTAGGCCACAATCACATGACAGTTCCCACTTTCTACGTTCACACAGAGCTCTGATTGAGCTACATTTGTTATCCAATCAGATGTTGCGTTACAAAATCAAGTGCACTTGATTTTGTAGCGTAACATCTGATTGGATAACATCCAAAATTTGCGGCAGTATATACTACAATATACTGTTGGAAACAGTTTGACATCATTAATTACGTCAAATTTCGTTTGATGACTTGCGGCTTGTAACGCTCCGATTTGAGACGAAACTACAGAATTGCATAAGAATGGTGATAACCATATTCCAAATTTTCATTTGGGGAGGTATATTGGACCATATACGTCCAGAAATCACATTTTACGGCTCCACATGTCACACTAAAACTAAATTTCTGACCATATATCCCACGATATACCTCCCCTAATAAAAATTTTGAATACAGTTATCCGTTAATTTTAAACAATTCCTATTTAGAGGATCTAGTATATAATAATTCAGCTTGGTCAGCGGGGGTTTTCTAAGCAAATTCGTTTAAATGATGTCACACAGAAACATATAGCATGTGACATACTTACGGAACACGCAGCGTAACGTAATTTTAAAAGTAAGAAATGTAGCAAGGATCAGAAATTGATACAATCAAGTACCACACCGACCCAGGATACCATATTGGAAAGTGACAAAAACACAATTAAACATCACAAACGAGAGCCAAGAGATTAATCCTTTCCCAGCAGGTGACCACAATGCAGCAATAAAACAGACGCGAAAGCATGACAAACACAAGACATAGATAACACAAATGATCCACATAAGAAGTACCTCCTTGGAACGGGCAGTAAAATTAAGCCCAATTTTGATGGTGGACTAACTGCTTGCTGTTCAGTGCAGTAAACGCTCTAGAAACCCACACGTTTTTAAAATTTACTTCTTAAAGTTACACTTACGAGAAATGTACAAAATTTGAAACCTGTGCAAAAATTCTGTATGATTAGAATCACAGAAATCCAAGGAACGTACGTACCTCAGTCCCGCAGGGGTCTGTGGGAGCTGGGAAAAAGGCTATTTATCTTCAGGACGCCAAGGAACACAGGTTATTATTTTAACGCAGCTGGGGAGCAAGCACATACTTTTGGAGATTTAGGGAGCACTGCCAAAAACTGAGGAAAAAAATCGAGGATTTGCAGATATTGCCAATGAGGGCGTCAAGTGGATAGATAGATAGATAGATAGATAGATAGATAGATAGATAGATAGATAGATAGATAGATAGATAGATAGATAGATAGATAGATAGATAGATAGATAGATAGATAGATAGATTTGGGGAGATGTAATGCATTGTCGCATCCACAGTTTTGTCAGAGTGGGTCCAGCTTTGACAACGGTTTTTGTTTATATATTTTTTTGTTTATGAGGGGAGGGAGGATCCAAAAACCGCTATAAGGGGGACATCCTCGGCCCGCCAGTGAAGCGCCATTTTAATGACGTTTTGCTGGCGTGCCAAAGATGGTCCATCATTGAATGCTGGCTTGAGATTTTTCAGGGGATCTGGACATGTATTACAAAAGAAACCCTATATTTTGTGATTTTTCAGGGGGGTCTGGATCCCCTGTTCCCATGTCTAGATCCGCGCATGTAATTGTTAGATTATCATTATTTGCCTCATTGATGGACAAAGGTTTCAGTCAACCAAACGGAAACTGTCATAAACACACGGTAATATCTGTCTGCTTCTCTAAACACAATGCGAGTATAATCGTATATTATGTGTATCTTGTGCACGAGTTCCTCAGTCATTTAATTTAGCAAAGACGGTGCTTCACTGATGCAATATCATTACTAGAACATTACAATAACCCATAAATCCAAATGACAGTTTGGCACTAATTATAGTGTAATAATTGGTTCGCGAAATACAAAATGTTATTATCCTGATAATAAGTATTTGATGACGTCTAGACGATCTCGTTTTATTAGTGGAAGAAAACATTTTCTTGTACACCAGATGGAGGTCACAATTGTATTAACTCATTTGAGAGAATTATACCCTGTACCAACCTGTGTGAAGGATTACAAGAGGATCATTTGGCCCTGGATCACCTGAGTCCTGGCTCATTGTGGCCAGTAGTTAAGGAAATGTCATTTAAGATACTTCTATTTTTAGCTCACGTGGCTTTCTCGTTCAGTGGAGCAGAACGGTTTGTGCCATAGTGGTAAGGCTATAGGAGGAACATTTCTGAGGAAATACATTACATTTAGACCTCATGTTCATAAGTACATGTAGATGTCGTTTAAAGATATTTTTATATTAAGGTCTGGTTTCCATGTTGTTCAGAGGAGCGAAATGGTTTGTGCAATGTTGGTAGAGGGCATTATGAGGAAAAGTTCTTTGAAAACCTCTCACCATTCTGAGCTCGCCGGTAACTGAATCCAATTCTATTATGTGTACTAATACAAATGTAGCATGCCCCCATTGCATCTGCCTGTTGACTGTTGCCGTCGGTAACAATTTTTAAACATCTACTCTAAAACAAAGTACAAATACATTTCAAATTAAACTTCCTTAGGTGTGTTCAAATTGTCCTGATCACATGAGCAAGATGGCTGCGAAGCCCATATATATGTATGTAGCAGCCAGCCATCAAGCATATTCTTCTTAAAAAATAAATAATGTGTACGTTGCAATGCAATTGGGCGGACAGAAATAAGTAAAAATGGCGATTTCAATTTGGCTTCTTTTCAGCAATCTTTGTTGTATTTTTCATAGCGGTGCCATCATATAGGTCTGATTCGCTAAAAAGAGTAATAATCCACTGGCACCCCCTATCATTAGATTTGTAATTTATTCTGACTTGCCTTGTTGCCTTTTATGCACTAAAATTCATCCCGTTAATGAAATGCACGAGATGCCCTATTCAACACTCCATGTTGGAAAAACTTATCCATTTTCTGAATGGTATTTTAAACCAACATGACAAATTAACAAAAAACGTTTGAGTGCACGTCTACAGAAATGGCTTGCTTTTTGCATCATTAATCAGGCAACGTGTCAGATTTACGAAGAATTACGAGATTTCATGTCTTGCAATCTCATCCGTTTATCAAAAAGGGAGTTATTTGTGATTGGTCCCTTTTCCTAAGCATCCACAAAAGAAATGAACTATTGCATGTTGTGTTGATCAACCAATGCTCATACGAGCAAGCTCATTGGCGTAGCTCCCATTACGCTGTTATGCACGAGCGTAATAAAAATAGTATCATTCAAGGGAGGTCACCTAATGTGGTAAAAGTAATTTTCCGTACTATAAGGAACTATTCTTAAAGGAAAGAATTTGCATCCTCTGGGAGCAAATTCTTTCCTTTAAGTGAAGTTCCTATTTTGAAAAGGGACGCAATTGATGAAAATCACTGCTTGATACAGTAGTCTCCCTTTTATGTGAGTACCTTTTTAGCGTTCTGGCCTGCCATCGATGCCTGTGTATATGCACCGGGTCTTAGCCAGAGACTGTATTATGTTGAAACCCACCACAAAAATAGAGAATTAAGAGATATCTGACCCAGTTACTTAACGTATCAGATACAATGTTGTGAATAACAAAGGTGCGCAGGCTGATCTGCGCCTTTGTTGCTCGCAAGCAACAAAGTCAGGGTTTCTCCAGCCATATCCAATATGATGTTGAAGCCAAGGCATCCAAGCCTCCTCCTAGCTACGCGCCTGTGCAAATGCTTACCAGAGCTTTTGCCCTCGCGGACGTGAAATGTGTTTGTAGACACTGCCACGCCTACCAATTCACCTGTTTCAACCAATTTGGTTTAACTTTCGTTTTTTTTTTGTTTTGAGAGCTTTAGATTCTGGCAAAGATATTCGATAAGACACTCATTGAACTTATGGACACTGGTGTCGTTTTTAAGGGAAATTCTTTATGGCAGTTTAAGATGTTTTGTAATGACCAAAATTGTATTTTTTGTTTTTGTTTTTTCAACCTACATATTTACCCAAATAAAACACTTTTTCCTATATTCCCTGATCCCAAAAAGTCTTTGTTCCTCTGTTCTCACACAATATGGCCTTTATTCCCAATGCTCCCCTCATTTATTGGCATGTGTTATCCTTTTCCCTAAATCCCTTTTATAATATGTAGGACACTCGTGTCGTTCCGAGGTCAAAAAGGACAAGCTTTAAATTTTTGTCTGACTATCCCATATCCCATTTGAATGTTCGTCTAAAAATGACACACTTAATTTTCAACTTTAATATGTTTTTTGACTTGACGCGCAGACGTGTGATAATTGCATTGAAACTCTGATCTCTTTGGGAAGCATGATCATATTTTCGGGGAAAATTGCTTACTCCATTTACAGTTAAGATATTTACATGCAAGATTAATAAAATTGAATATAGACCCATCCTTGAATGCACTTAAAATGCCTCCCTCAAAAGAGTGCCCGTAAAACTCATTTAGGTTTAGGCTGCATGTATCACTGGGCCTCTTTGCGGGAGAGCCTGACTGCAATACGATTATCCAAGGTACAGACCAGCATGTGCATCCGCGCTGACTGTTCAGCGTCTTTGTTTTTTACTTTATAAATTATTTTGAAATTATCATATCAATACTTGCTTCAAACAAAGTCTCTAGCTAGCTGCTCTACTAGCTGGGCAGATTAGTAAAACAATCATGCAGCCAGTGAAACAAGCATGAAAGGGGTACGTGCATTAAGGGGCTAATTTGGCCCCCTCTGGAGCCAAAATATGAATATTGTTTTTCACCAATTTCTTTTACAATGTAATTGGTGTATTAGAAGAATAACTGAAGTGAAAAAAATGACATTTATATATTTAAATTTTATTGCTGCTATGGTAACAAAAAGGGCTGACAAAATAGGCATAAATAGAAAAATTGCCATTTTGGACCAAATTTTAGGCTTTTGGAGACCGTTTAATTAAGAATTAGATATCAGCACAGCTGAAAACCAAAAATTCCTTTTGATATGTTGTTTGCGGTGGTAATTCTCATCTTTTGTTAAAATATCTTTTTGGTATTTGCTTGTGCTCTAAGTTAATTTCTCCGTCAAACCTCGCAAATTTGCTACAAAATGGTCAATTTCCTATCTTCACATTTTTTTGGCGTCCGTTTTTGTAACCATAACAACGGCAAAAGTCAGAGTAATTCGAGACTTTTATATTTTGGTTATTGTTCTAATAAACTATAGCCTCATGGGGGGGACAAAAGGCCCCTTAATGCACGTAGTTCTTTGACGTGTATGATCACAATAGCCAACTTTCATATAAAAAAAGTAAGTAAGGATGCAAAGATCAGGAATCGATACAATCAAGTACCACACCTGACCCAGGTTACCAATGGGAAAGTGACAAACTCACAGTAGACACCACAAACGAGAGCCAAGTGGTCAGCCCTTTCCCAGCAGGTGACCACAAAACACATATAAACAGACGCGCACAAAACATAGCAAACACAAGACAGAACAAAAACATAAAAGATCCACAAAAGAAGTACCGCCTTGGAACGTTCAGTAAAATATTTTACTGGAGGGCTTAAACCGGTTTAACGGCGCCAACCTCACCCTTAATTCAGATGTGGATCAAGACACATAGATATTTGGTTTGCATGAAAGACCCCTAACTTATCAATACATCATCTCCTAAAATATAAAAAAGCTCATTGTCCACGCAAATATCAATACGGCAGACAAAATGACGTCAATATTCAAAAATGGCCGCCGTTAAATACTCGAAATAACAGGTTACTGCCTAAACATTACAGAATTGACTGATTTCTATCATAATGGTTATTGTGTCAAATGTATGTTTATGATGTCAAGAAATCTTATTATGCATATCCTTTGCTTGAATTTATCATTATTAATGGTATTTGTGCCAAATGGGAGAAGAAACGTCTGCTAACCGTTACTGTACGGCCTGCCAAATCACATATATGCTTGCTGGTTCATTTCATTCTATGCATGTTTATTGATGTTTATCTTTACATTTGCAAATGCACAGTTCCATGAAGGGTGAAGTATAACATTTACATCTTCCATGGCATTCAATTCAGCAGCCACACCTCGTTAGCTATTGGCAGCTTTTGTCAATTGGTAGTAAGGTCGTCCATATTATTTGCTATGTGCTAATCCCATTCACGGGACTTTCAATGTATATTTGACATAGTGTATATTGAACCAGGATTTACGAGTTTGATGTTCTGTGTAGATACCTGGCGATCATAATTTTACAGAGCCTAACAGCATTAGTATATGTAGTCTGACTAGATCTGTCATACATGACATATGATGA
Organism: Loripinus fragilis; assembly: GCA_964019695.1. NCBI lineage: Eukaryota > Metazoa > Mollusca > Bivalvia > Lucinida > Lucinidae > Loripinus > Loripinus fragilis. The sequence goes on from OZ026531.1 coordinate 53,972,107, forward strand.
TAAACTTTCCAGAACGTTTTGTTCTTCATTACCAATAATGGAGGGAATCCTGCCAAGCTTTGTAGACACTGGAGATGCTTCAGAATAAGCATTCCATTTCACCATGCAGCTCTCCCCCTTTCCCTGAAAACCTGATGCGACACCACAGCCTGTGAAAGTGCAAAAGAAGGAAATGCCTTTGGATATTCTGAAATAAATTATCAACAAACACCATATACTGGAATGCACCTATGGTTATCTCCCTGACCAATGGAAATTCAAAGCTTTTTGACACCAAGTTCACAAAGCATCCAGAGTATACTTACAGCTATGACTTAAATATTTGTGGCATTTTCTTTTATTATTACTTGTTTTGCCCCCTGCCACAACATGTCTGACATGCAAAAAAATCGATTGTCTTCTTCTCCGTGATTGCTTTGCATTGAAAATTGCACAGAACATCCTCTTTTTTGGTCAATAAGACAGTATTTGCCATGCACTTTTCAGCAATAGTGTCTGCTAAAAAATAATAAGCACGTTCTTGTTGTCTATGAGAAAGCTATCCTAGTTTGGGAGAATCTCTTCTTTCTAAGTCACCCTTTCAACGCAAACCTTGGCGATGAGATATCGAAAAAAGGGTCATTGTGTCTTGTACATGTGTGCGGGAAATTGGGCAAGTGGTATCCACTTGGATATCTGGGCAAGTGGTAATATACATTAATGGCAGTTCAAGGCATTTGTAGGTTCAAATTTGTTCAACTTGTGACGTCACGCTATCCGTAATGGCGGCCAACTTGGAAATAGAATTACGACTTTGGGTCATTGTAGGGCTTAAGATGTGTTCAAATGCATTTGTCAGGACAACAAATATGGCTGCCAACTTAAAAAAAAAGATTTCATCTATTTTTCTCAAACAGCTCGACTGATTGGGTTGAAATTTCATCGAACACCAGGCCATCGTGTGGAGTCAAATGGTACATCTCTCTTTCTTTCTTTCTTTCTTTCTTCTGTATTAACTCCCAGTAAGGGACACCAGGATAAAATCCTGTAGAATGTTTGTGTTAATAAAAGTAAATGTGCTAAAATGCGAACCTGTAAAAAACACATAGTTTACAAATATGTACAGGTTCTTGTGGCAGAGAATTTAAGCTTTCACAGTGTCCGACTTCTTTGCCACAATGGAACAAGCAAACCGGTGAAAGTCCCAATCCTTCCTCTGGCACTGCTCGCTGCAGTAGCGGGTAAATTGACAGCGCGAACAACGTTTAAGGTCCTCTCCTTTTTTGGGTGGTTCCTTACAATTAGAACAAACACTATATACACTGGCACTGCTCACGACCACATCGTTGTCACTATCGTCACTATCAGTGGTGTCCAGAATTTCACAAAGAATTGCCTGTTCGCTCACCGACAACAGGTCAGGATCAGAAGCTGGGCTTGGTGCTGGATTTTCCGAAGACACCAGGTCCCTGTTACTACCACAAGCAAGACTGGTATTTTCCAGTTCCTTTACACACACATGATTAATATCTGTATCCTGCTGGTCCTCTTCTGGCGAAGCCAAATCTGGTTTTCCAGCTAACTTCTTTTCCAGGAACCGCGCGTGTCTCTTCCTAGAACGAGCCAACGCAGAGGGAGATCTATTCTTCTTCCGACGACGTCTCTTTTATATAATATGGCTGTCATAGGGACCATCTTTAAACTACGTTTAGATGTTTGATTTTTTGGCATGCTGTACAAAATTAGTTCATAAAGGTGACACGGGTAAACAAACTTTGTCCCTTAAGAGCTGAAATCTATCTGTGTTCTGTGTTTTCTCACGTCCTACTTTCTCACGTTTGTCTTTGATTGTGGCAATACATGGCCAAACTCACTTGCTTTTTTAACAATGCAATAAAATCAGGCCCGAAGCCATCTCAGGACAATATCAGGCGGTATCAGAACAACGACCCTGCAATATCAGAAAATAATAAAACACTCGCAGACTTGCAGGAATTATATGGATAAACAGACGCTCTTTGAGTGGCGAATATTTGAAAAAAAAAGATTCAATCCTGTTGGTGATCTGGACTCTTCCATCCATAATGTCCAAATAATTTGCTGAGGAAAGCACATAAATAGTCTCTGATCATAATGTTCGTATACACCAGCTAATCCCTGAACTATTTTATTGCATTTGCTATGCATTTCTGGTTCTGAGTAGCCAGATTTGGTATTCAAAGGGTTGACAAGCATATAACGACAAGGTTTCTTATGACGTTAATCCCAGTAAATCCCTATCTACCAGGGGAGTTTCATAATATACGAATGCTTTTTCATAAAGGATATTACTATCTCGCAGACTAATCCCTAGGTTTCCGTGAGGTGCATGAAAATAAACCAGAGCAAATGAACCGATTTTTAGCAAAAGGTACAAGTTGTAAGTGCTCCAATTAAAGACTCAGATCATCCTGCTCATCCCCGCAGTCTGATCAGAGTCTTTGATGGGCGCAATCGGAACTGCCCTGGCCTATTCAGTGGAATTCTGTGGAATCAGACTGCGGATGTACATGGAGGATCTACTTTTATAACAAGACGCTGACATCGCAGAAACCATGCCAATACAATAACAAGTTTGATTGCAACAAAACAAACGGTTATAAATTAAGTTTGTGTTTTTTCAATAAAATATCGCTATAGCGATATTAAATTGAAAAACAACAACAACATAAACTTCATTTAGTTTTGATTAAACTTTTTGGGTAATCAGAAAAAGGATTTACCTGTTGGATTTTGTTTGCTCTGGTATTTAGTTTTATGTACTGTTGAGTACTTTTGTATGCTTTACAATGTATCTATGATGCAAGTATGAATGCTTTCTGAAATGTGGTTGTCAAGATATGGACTTCTGGGAAACTTAAATGCAAAAATCCTATCTATTGGATATGTGCTAGATTTTGACATGTTGCCCCACTCCCGGCAGGGACCTTAGGTTCTGATATTGTGGATTGAAAACTAACCCTACAAGGTGTCTATGGTGCAAGAAGGAACACTATCTGAAAATTGCTTGTCAAAATATGGACTTCTAGTAAATTTTAACGCAAAAAATCATATATTTTTGAAATGTACTAGATATTGATCTCCAGCCGCAACCCCCGGCATGGACCATTGGGTCCAATGTTGTAGAATGAAAGCTAACCCTACAAGATATATATGGTGCGAACTATGGACTTCTACAAATCTTAAATTTCTGACAAGTGGTTGTCAAGATATGGACTTCTAAGAAACTTTAACGCAGTGTGACTGGCACGGAATGGGAACGCGTGCACCTGTGGTGACCACAATAGCTCTTTGCACTTCGTGCAGTCGAGCTAAAAATGAAATAAAAGTTTAAACTGAAAGCTGTCCGAATTGTTCCTTGCTGTTTAAATGCTAATACCTCATAGGGATTAGTAATATATTCTAGCCGGCTTTATGTGTTCTGAGGACACCAGGCTGTCTCGCCCACGACATTATGTCATCTAATTGTGAGACATGTAATATGTGATTGGATCTCTTGATTCGTGATAAACAATTCGATTAAGTGTAAATTTGTGAATATGTTCTTATCCATCGGTTTTAACATTTGTTTTGGGTGCTCAAAGGAACCGCCCCACTGAGACTGTTTATTTGAGCATCAACAACATATGTTTTGCTTGAGAAATAAGAAAATTATTTTTTAATTACGCACTCCAGGTATCGATAGGCCTGCCGAAGTGGGATCTGCAAACTAATTATAAGTTGACTCTGAAATCTTTGTTACTGTCAATTGTGATGCCAGACTTCTCACAGGCTTGAAAAGTACTTCAATATACAGGACTGTCTTGAAAATTCCATAAAAATTAATTTATTCTTGAAACGTACTTGAAAAACACTCAAAGGCCTTGAAAAGTTCTTGATTTTTATCATTACAGGAGGATTTAACACTGTCTTTATGGACCCTAATCAGTATAAACTCGTGTGCCTTTATTTGGTGTTGGTGCAGCGTATGCTGCACCAAATGAAGGCACCACAATTTTATACTAATTTTCTAAAACTAATATTTTTAGAAATGCAATCTAGCATTTCCGAAGTAGAATTTTAACGTGTATATCAGTATTTTTCATAATTTTCAGTCCTTGAAAACAGTAGGAAGATCTCTTAGGCGTCAAAGAAAAGTCCTTAAATCTTGCCTGTATGTACCTTGGATGCATTTATATTGTTTGTATAATATTCCTTTTCACCCAAACGCAATGGTATTGCATGTGCGGATCCAAAGGGGGACATAGGGTCCAGACCCCCCCCCCCCCCCCACCCCTGAAAAATCACAAATATAAGAGTTTTAGCAATACTGGCCCCGATACCTTGAAAATCACAAAGCAACCAAGCCACCAATGTTGGGCCATTATTGGCACAATGATGTCACGCTTTTAGTGGTATTTGGTCCCCAAATCAATTAAAAAATTTAGGCGTACACAGAAACACAGAAAAGCTTGCACTGACGTGCAGCTTCCCCTAGACATGAGTCGTTTGTATGCACACTACGGGGGATAGAGGGTGAGGTGGGGAATGTTGGATTAAATTTATTTTATTGTAGTATCATAGCCCTAGATCATGCTGTTTTAAAACAAAGTATGTGGCAGCTGGGAAGGGATAAAAGTCACGTCCCCACCGGTGCCAAACATCCTGAGGTGGATCGATTGGCGATTGATCGGTATCTGAAAGGTCAGTGAAGGGGGTATAGCATAACCAGCTTGCAAACAGTTCCTTGCCATATTGCAGGCATGGGGGCATTGTCTTACTGGAAGGGAAAATTGTTTCCAATAGTCAAATAGATTGACAGGACATGTTGGTAAAGGACTTCATCCACATGGCGTTGGCTTGTAAGTGTGCCCCGAATTACAGGTAAAACAAACCATTACATTACAGTATTAACAAAGCTCAGGGTAACCTTCCTTTTTAGCATGAGTATATTATATTTATGAAAACCTTTCATAAAACAGAATCTACGACTTTCAAGACTACTGATCTTATTGAATTCCTTAAAGATATTTTAATATTCAGAAGTAATAAATCAAGGAAACCAGAAACTTGCAAAACTGTTCGAATACGCACATTTCGATTGCTAGCTTTTTCCTGGAGATATTTGTTTTATTGAAGTAGCATGTTTTCGTATAAACATATAGTATCAACACGGCCAAGGTAGACAGCCTGAAGTATTCTCAGACTAATCTCGATGTAATTCGAAACTGATAAGCTTAAGAAATCTCTCTTTTGCCAATAATGTCACATTTTCGATTACTGGACACTGCGATCTGAATAATCAGCATGTGTGCATGTCTGTAGCTGACCATTCATGACAGATATCATCTAGAAAACGGATATACAAAGAAATTACGTCTATTCGATAGAGTTTTACATGTACCGATGCGCAATAAAACCCATAAAAAATGGCGAAATAGGCAAAGATCAGGAATCGATACAATCAGGTATCACACCTGACCCGAGACACCATATGGTAAAGTAGGAAACATCACACACAAGAAAGCAAAGTGGTCAGCCCTTTGCAAGCAGGTGATGCAGTATTAATAGAGACAAACGTAATAAAAAATAATAATTAAGATCTACAAATGAAGCATCGCCTTGGAAAGTCAGTAAAAATCACTGGAGGGCCTAAATATGTTTAACGGTACCAACCCTTAATTCTGATGTGGATCAATACACATAGGTGTCCGGTTCGCATTAAAGATTCCTTACTTATTGATGCATCATCTCCTAGTACATACATATTGAGATATAAAAAGGAGATAAAACAAAGATAAGGAGTCAACAGTACATACAACTGAATATCGGGGAAAAATAAACCAAAAAGTTAAACCCAGTAGTGGACCAGACACATCAGATGTGATACTTTAAGTCCCAGTCAACAATTTTTCAGTCAAGTCGGGACATATACTGTGATGAAGCTCATGATGTACTATGCAGCGGATGAAGTATCTTGCCCCTGGTGAGGTTCGTATTGGCGACCCCTTGATATCGACACCAAGTCAAGCACTCTACCTGTGCGCTTCTCGAGTCCAAAAACGTAGTCTCAATATGTCCATTTCATTTGTCAAATTAGAAATTATTTGAATTCGAAGAGGGGCTGGCCTAGAAGTACATCACACCGGAAAGGCTATAATCAAAAAAGCTCTTAATAATCGACGAACGAGGATCAAAAATCGCTAGAAACAGTGTTTTCGATTGCCATCTGTCGCCATTCGGGCAAAAAATGGCAATCAAAAACTCTGTTTCTAACGATTTTTGATCTACGTTTGTCCATAATATTAACGTTTTCGATTGCCGCCTATTAGGTGTGTACATGTATATTGAAGATCCATTCAAAACGTTTCCCTTCTCGTATTTGCATATAGGGAAAAAGCCTTTAAGATGTCTAAGCGTAGTTTTGCGAAGAAAAACTGTTATTGAATGATGACAAATATTTCCCAGGGCACACGGCGGTGTCATTTCCGTTCGGTGCTGCAATCGCCAGTAATGAAGTTTTCAACGTACTCTTACCGGCTCATACAGCAAATTGTGTTTGCTTAGATTTCCTCGTTAGATAGGAAAATCGAGGCAATTAGAGGGACTGACACTGTTTGATTTGAGCCTATTCATGCGATTTTGTTCTTATCGCATATGCGCGCAGCAAATGCTCTGGCGAGCCTGCACATATGCGCAGTCTCAACAGAGCATTCGCCGCTCGCACCCATGGAGAAGAGACTTTAACGAAGACGCATGCTGAAATTTAGAACTCTAGCGCTAATAGATAGCTGTACATGCGTGTTTGGATAATGGTTTTACGAAAATTTCAATAAGTACCAAAATATCGTGAAATGGCTCTTGGGTCAAATTTTCAATTTGTCGTCGTCCTCGTTACGCGGGCAGGGAATACACTTGGATGAAAACTTGTTATCATTGTAGATATATTGAACAATCAACCAGCTTGTTATCATTGTACATATATTGACCAATCAACCGGCTTGTTATCATTGTAGATATATTGACCAATCAACTGGCTTGTTATCCAAAAAAAGGGTGAGTATTATCAGAAAATTCCACAATCACAGACTGCAGACAAATCCGTGGCATCGTGAGAGAGAGCCACACAACAATCACTAGACACCAGGAAGACAAACAAAACAAAGCAACCAGCTCATGCAGATATATTGACCAATCAAGCGGCTTGTTACCAATACATAGTCAAATCAAACGGCTAGGGTATCCAGGTACAATAAATTTGACACAAAGAAGCAAAAAGTCACATAGACCTTCTAGTAAAACGCCAAACAAACTAAGCCAATCCACCTCACATACGTAATGGCTGAATTATTAAAAAAGAACATTCTAATTGATGCTCTAGATAAAACCATCATAATCCGCTAAACTGGTCTGACCTTGACCTTTTAAACGTGCTTTTTTGCCTTTTTGAAGGAATTTAGGCACCCAAAAAATTAATAACAGCTGCAATTCAATTGAGTACAAAAACACATTTAATGAATATGTAAATCTATCATTATTAAATTTATTGAACTCATGGGCATCTGAACTAAGGGTGAGGTTGGCGCGCCGTGAAACTGGTTTAAGCCCTCCAGTAAAATATGTTTACTGACCGTTCAAAGGCGGTGCTTCTTTTGTGGATCATTTATGTTACTTCTGTCTTGTTTTTTATGCTTTCGTGCACGTCTGTTTATTGATGTATTTTGGTCACCTGCTGGGAAAAGGCTGACCTCTTGGCTCTCGTTTGTGATGTCTAATTGTGAAGTTGTCACTTTCCCATTGGTATCCTGGGTCAGGTGTGGTGCTTGATTGTATCGATTCCCGATCTTTGCTCTCTTTCTTGCTTGTATTTTATCGTTTTTCATAAATGTCTTTATCAATTCGAAAACACATGAGCACTCATGCAAGATCCTTTATTAACATTTATTATGTAGTGTGGTATACATCTGGATGTCGTAGATAGACCGCTAATTTGATTGCTATTGACAGCTCATCTTGAGATGTTTTATTGACATAAAAAGCTAATTTGGTACTTGTGCTGTTGAAAAGAGTACATGTGGGCCGGTAGCCAGTATAAGGTACAAGGTGGCATGTGTGTACAGTGAATATTGAAATAAGTCTGGGCATCTGCGCAGTCTGATCAATCTTGGTCTTCAGACTAAAGAATCGTTGCATAGCGCGCCCATCGAAGACTGAGCGCGCCCATCGAAGATTCTGAGCGCGCCCATCAAAGACGCTGAGCGTGAACATCAAAGACTCTGAGCGCAACCATCGAAGACTCTGAGTGCGCACATCGAAGACTCTGATCAGCATGCGCATCCACTCAGGCTGATCTGAGTCTACAAAAGGCGAAAATACCAACTTGTTCATTAAGCCGGATACCAGCTCATTTTGTTCTATATATGGCCAATTATTTCTACCTATAGATTCGATAATGGTACTTGTAGTCTCTTTGGGACCGGCGATTACATGTAAACAGAGCAAGCACTTCAACTATGTTTTATTAGGCCAAATAAAAAATACCTGTGTTTGGGGTAACCCAACCATACCTAAACTTACTGTACAGTGAAACCTATATTTTTTAAGGTTTTGTGAAAAAATATAATTTAATGCATTTTGAAAGTAAGTAAGGGTGCAAAGATCAGGACTCGATACAATCAAGTACCACACCTGACCAGGATACCAATGGGAAAGTGACAAACTCACAGTAGACACCACAAACGAGAGCCAAGAGGTCAGCCCTTTCCCAGCAGGTGACCACAAAGCACATATAAACAGAGAAATAGCAAACACAAGACAGAACTAAAACATAAAAGATCCACAATAGAAGTACCGCCTTGGAACGGTCAGTAAAATATTTTACTGGAGGGCTTAAACCGGTTTTACGGCGCCAACCTCACCCTTATTTCAGATGTGGATCAAGACACATAGATATTTGGTTTGCATTAAAGACCCCTAACTTATAATGCATCATCTCCTTAAACATATAAATCAAGATATAACAAGGAGATAAAGCAAGGATAAGGACTCAACAGTAAATTAAACTGAATACCGGAGCAAAAGAAATCCAACAGGTAAACCCCGGGGGGAATGCCTTTCGGAATGCATAAAAGTATGTTTTTTTTTTTCAGAAAAAAAATAATTAAAAATATGTGTGCCTACTCTACCTAAAATTTTCTGACCCGTTACCCTAAACACACTTATTTTTTATTTGGCATTATAAGAAAGTACCTCAAACAGTTTCAATGCAGAATTGCTCATAAACTGGCCAGCTTAAAGTTTCGAAGAAAATGATTTTTTTTTCTATAGAAAAGGTAGTTTGTGTAGTCCTTAAATACTATCCGCAAAAAGGCTTTCCTCACTGGGTGCTCTTGCCCCCCCCCTCCCCCCACTTGATTAAGCTAATCCTTTTGCATACAGTTGTAGTTTTACAATACACAGCTCATATACAAATGACATGTTTGATCAAAGGAGAAAATGCTGTCAAATTGGTCAAAAACAAAATCTCATTAGTCACAAATTTGTACAAACCTGTAGCTTAATATCAATTTACACTGACATGTCTACAGTATGTAGTTATGATACACTTCAGTAAACAGGTCAGACAAGTTGAACTATATAAACAGAACAGATATAATTTGTGTGCAAGACATTTACAGGTAATAGACGAAAGTTATGAACAACATACTTTTAAAAAAAACAATGGGATATTCTAGACCCGAATTATATACAAACGCATCTCTTTCTTCCCCAGTTTTGTGCTGCAAACATTATATTTTGACGTATTTAGAGTAATACCTGACAAACTGCTGTTTTTCTGCGTAAAAATGATCACAAAAATACCCCACACCCTAAACAATAAGGTACTGGAATTAGTATGAAATGTTTTCTCAAATATATTTATTTTGTCATGTGCACGGAATGTCATGTTTTAAATAAAGCACAAAATACAGTTTTAAACTACTTGTAATCCCAGGCCACAGACTCTTAAAATTTGGAAAGATTGAATAGGAGACTGTTCGAGGTCCTTCACCTAACAGAAAGTGATGGCCTTCTATAAAACCGACCGTACTTTAAAGAAACCCGAAGCAAGAACGAATCATATGCATTTTGTATTAATCAGTGATTTCAACTCTCTGGAGATTAACTTAAAGTTTATATCAATCAATTTTGGTGAATATTCCGTTAAGAAAATACTTTTTTTGAAAGCCCTCGTGACACTTCGCTCGCTTCATATACTAATGACATAAATTTAAGCATATTTTGATTGTGTTGCTAAATTTTACCAGAAAATCATCTTTTTTTTACAAAATTATCTATTGCTCATTAAAAAGTACTGTTATTTTACTATCCAAAAGTCAGTAATATAGATCTCTACAAATCCTGATGACGTCATAGGAACAATTGTACCTACTAAAACACTTCCGAAAACCAAAATGTTGATTTTCTCAAAAAAGTCGGGAATGATTTTTTCTGACTGTTTGTCAATGTTTGTAGATAATCAACAATGCTAATTGTTATATGACTCCTATAAAAGACCTCCTCTGATTGGCTGAAACTAGCTTGCACTGGTTGTGACAAATCTTGATGTCAAACAGTTATGAGCTAAAGACAGGTAACATTACTGACAGAGAGCTAAAAATAGATTGAACTAAATCTAGCCCAGGTGACATTAAGATTTGTCACTGCTACCTGGGAGCTAAAAATAGATACATTAACACTGAGTGATTTCCTATTTATATTCCACAGGTAAAATGTTTCAATTCAGAATTTGTTCATTTTTTGAGACCAGTATTTAACCCATTTTTGCCGAATGGAATTTCACACTGTTATCAATTGGATCAGTCCATTTCTGTTTAAGGGGTGTTAGGTGGTGTTTTTCATTTTTATTCAAATTTTAATAGAAAATTTTGCAAGCAAACAATGGAGACCTTGATCAGACGCCGCATTCTGTGGCGTCTGATCTGGGTCTGCACTATTTGCCTATGTCTCACAAAAAGGACGCTAGGCATATATGGGTTAAAATGCAATTATTTTGCTTCTCTCATAAGAGTTTAGAAATTTGGGAAGTATATTGTTGAAATAATCTTCCTAGGAACATCTGACTTGAGTAAATTTATAAATATGAAAATAAAAGAGAGACAGTGTCATATAACAAAACAATTGGTGGATTCTTTTTTCGGTTAACATCAGGATTAGTCAACCCTCGAAAGTGATGTTCACCTCGGCTACGCCTCGGTGAACATCACTGTTCTCGGGTTGACAAATCCTGATGTTAACCTCAAAAGAATGCATCAATTGTATAATGCTGTATGGCTCTAGCCATTTCGAATGGGTTTAAATAATCCTTTGAGACTAGGCTGAATTTAGGATAATGGCAAGGAATCATGTTTCCCGGATGGTATCGTCTGTAAATGCCACAACGATTCTTCACACATCACCAAGCAATATTTTGCAGCAAACGGGGACAGATAAAACAGTCAAATAACAAAATTATTACATGAATTTCAATTTACTAACACATTTCATAACCAAAATTTGTACATTTTTGCTTTTAAAATGCTCCTTACCAGATCGTCTGACATGTCAAACTTTGCTGTAACAACTTAGAGTGAACAATGGTCTAAAAAGTTTGAAAACTTAGCCCTTTCCTATCCGTTGTTTGTACATAGCATCGAAGTTTGGCATTTTGCATACTGAGAGTTGACCCAGTTCTTTTGAGTCAATGAATTTTTTTCTGAACACCAAAATTTCGGTTTTCGACTCAAAATAAGTATGGTAGTACAATATGCTTAAATTATGTCAATGGTATATAATCGGCCTGACATGTTAGCAACAAACAATAGGAGACCACTAAAATACATGCATAACCTGCAGGTCCGCCGTCTTATACACACTGGATAGGCGGCAATCGAAAACGTTAATGCCATCGACGCGGAACGTAGATTATAAATAGTAAGAAACGGTGTTTTCGATTGTCATTTGTCGCCCGACTGGCGACAAATGGAAATCGAAAACACTGTTTCTAACGATTTTTGGTCCGCGTCCGTCGATTGTAAGAGCGTTTTCGATTGCCTCCTATCCGATGTGTTATAGAAGACAGTTACCTCACCCAATGGACGGTGGGCAGTGTGTATGTATGTGTGGGGCGTTAATACATTTGTACTGGCTGAATTTTTGCCGAAGATTCTGCTTATGTTAAAATACATAGCTCATCACGAAGAAACATTCATAACAGTCCGACAAAGACAAGCACCAATGAAAGCATTCGTGGATCCAGAGAGATTTGTAGGACAATTTATTTTAGTCGATGTTGGGAGATAGGATCCAAATACCACTAAAAGCGGGCCATTATCGGCTCGCCAGAGAAACGTCATATAAGTTGATGCAGTTTAAGGCAGATGGTGGCCGACCATTGAATGCTTGCTTCGTAGCTTTGTGACATTTAATGGGATGCGGACCAGTATTGCTAGGAGACCCTATATATAGCTTTGTGATATTTCGGAAGGGGGGGGGGGTCGAGACCCTCTCTCTCCCCGCTGGATCCGCGCATGGAAAGCCATGGGCGGAGTGTTCATAAATAAGGTCCTATAATGCTATGTATGTTCTGCAAACCTGGAACCGATTTAAAAGATGAAAAAGCATTTCACTAAACCAGTAAAGATAAAAAACAAGAAAAATGACTGTTAAAACAGAAGAGAAACATTTACGATTAATATCAAACAATGCAACAATTAATTGAAAAATAAACAATATATAATGTTAGGGGGCCTTGGGAATTCTTTATTAAATGTATCAGGGAAGGGTTGAAACGGAGAATTCCAGGTAAAAAACTTATTACATTTAGATCAGAGAATAACGATAGATTTTAACAAATGAAAGGAGACAATCGATTGTCCTTAACAAGTGAAAACGACACCGATATTACACACATGTTTCTCAACTAAGCACGAAATTTCCACTTTTCATAAAACCTAAACTGCCGAAAATGCAGATATTTATTACGCTAAAACTCTAAGATGTTGTATTTATACCGCTGATAAATGCTAACACTAGTTGTCATTTTAAAATTTATGAGGACGAGCAACATGCTCAGTTGAATTGAGCATGAAAAAAGTCTAGAGGTTTCCATATTGGACAAACTGATAGAAAGTACATTCTATTCAATAAAACCGAGGACTGATGCCAATCATTATATATATTCACTAAATCTGGAGGCCCAACTGCGCATTTGTTGTCCGTATATGCATCACATCAGGGTTAAAACATACCGGTGGAATATAAGTGGCATTAGACTATAAACAAATTCCACCCATCAGTAGTTAGATAGAGCACCTAAGCCCTAAGGTAAAATTGATACTTCATCAGTATTTTTTTAATATAATTATATAAAAAAAATCTGATGACCGAACCAATGGTTTTTTGACACCATACATTTACCCAAGAGTGGGAAATTAGACCCCAGTTTTTTTATTAAATTGTCTGATTCCCAATTTGTGTCCTGCCGCTGCCCTTTGGGGGAAAAACAATAACAGGGGGCACCAGGACTTTAGTTAAAAGTGTGTAACGAAAAAATAATTCCCTTTTTTTTCTCAACAAAAAACATATGTTGTGGGTACTAAAAAGAACCGTGTCAATAAGATGGTTCTTTTGAGCATCCAAAACATACGTTAAACTGATGGGTATAAAAATAATAACAGTTTTGTCCTAAAAAGTTTTGTTGGGTGCATTGTTGTTTGCTCACACTACAGTTTTCGCATGACGTTTTTCTATTTTTGAAGAGTGTAAGGGCCGTTTTTCTGTAACATTGATAAAATGTCATGTAAATGGGTCTTGGACAACAAAGCATTTGAGCCGCGACATGTGATTTCCAACAATGTGGCATTTTGACAAGTGTATACTCAGACGAGCCTGGGCAACCTCCTTTTAAGGTTAGAAACTCCAAATAATGTTCAGTCAGTAGCTAATCACTTATAAAATATTCAAGCGACTAGCAATGGCTCTGATCAGACTGCGCGTATGCGCAGGCTGATCTGAGGCTTTGCTGGTTGCACATACCACATTGTTGGAAATATCATGTCACGACTCATTTGTAATTACAATATTAGAGCAATGCCTTTGTGTATTGTAGGATTTTAGAATAATTTGGCATTGCTTACATAATGCAGACAAACATGCACTTGTTGTGATCATATGTCATGTTTTGCAATATTAATGTGCTGTATGCGCACGATCTTGTAATGTTTGATCAGTGTTCAAACAATGAGAGTTAATTGTTTTCTTTTCTGTTGGGACATTGTCATACTACGTTCTAAAGACTTTTGTTTGTGCGCACGCACGATTTATATAAACTACTATTTCGTTGAATTTGAAGAACAAAAAGTCAAAGGCTATCGAGAACCAAAGGGGTAGGCTTATCAAAGTCTGAATAGTATTATTATACCCCGCCACTAAAGTGTGGCGAGGTATTATGTTATACCCTTCGGTGTCTGTCCGTCTGTCCGTCCGTCCGTCCGTCCGTCTGTCCGTCCGTCCGTCCGTCCGTCTGTATGTCCGTCCGTCCGTCCGTGCTCACCATTTCCGATCGATAACTTGAGTATTTATTCACGGAATTTTTTCAAATTTTGCATACATATTGTTATCGGCGATGAGTGGTATGGGATTGTTAATGGGCAAAATCCGTCCATTTTTAACGGAGTTACTGCCCTTTTTCGTATTGGAAAAATGGTTTCTGGCCTGTTATTCCTTTACTATTCATGATATCTGAATGAAACTTCACAGATATGTTGCACATCAAAGGTTACATATTGTGACTAAGGACCGTCACTCTGACCTTCCCAGTTTGTGAGTTATCCGCCCTTGATAGGTCTGAAAAAAGGTTTTTAACCTATTGTTCCTTTACTATGTGGAATAACTGAATATAACTTCACAGATATGTTTCACATCAAAGGTAACATATTGTGACTAAGAACCGTCACTCTTACCTTTCCCGTTTGTGAGTTATCCGCCCTTGATTGAATTAAAAAATGTTTTTTACCCGTAGTTCCTTTACTATGTGGAATATTTAAATGAAACTTTACAGATATGTTTCACATCAAAGGTTACATACTGTGACAAAGAACCATCACTCTTACCTTTCCAGTTCATGAGTTATCTGGCCTTGATTGATCTGAAAAATGGTTTTTGACCTGTAGTTCATTTACTATATGGAATATCTGAATGAAACTTCATAGATATGTTGATCATCAAAGGTTACATATTGTGACTAAGGATCTTCACTCTTACCTTTCCAGTTCATGAGTTATCTACCCTTGATTGATCTGAAAAATGGTTTTTGACCTGTAGTTCATTTACTATATGGAATATCTGAATGAAACTTCACAGATATGTTGAACATCAAAGGTTACATATTTTTAGTAAGAACCGTCACCCTTACCTTTCCAGTTCATGAGTTATCCGCCCTTGATTGATCTGAAAAATGGTTTTTGACCTGTAGTTCATTTACTATATGGAGTATCCGAATGAAACTTAACAGATATGTTGACCATCAAAGGTTACATATTTGACTAAGGACGTCATATCACTGTCTATCTCAGTTCTGTTGCTATTTAGGCATTATATATCTCACAAAATAACTTTTGGTGCCCCCAGCAGTGGCGGGGTATTATGCAGTGCTTGCGGTGCTTTTATATGTATTCGAATACGTACGATTTATATTCTAAACGGGTGGAATCATTTAACCCATATAAGTCTATCGTCCTTTTGTGGGAAATTGGTTACCAGAGCAAAACCAGATCAGACGCCGCAAAAGGCGACGTCTGGTCAGGTTCTCCTCAATTTGCTGACAGAAGTGTCCTTTAATATTTGAATAAAAATGAAAAATACCACCCAACAACCCTTATATTGAAAATAGACCCATCCCATTGATAACGTTGGGACAAAACATTCGACATAAATGGGTTAAAGTAAGAAAGGTGGCAAAGATCAGGAATCGATACAATCAAGTACCACACTTGAACCAGGATACCACATGGGAAAGTGACAAAACACAATTAAACATCACAAACGAGAGCCATGAGGTCAACAGGTGGCCACAAGGCAGCAATGAACAGACAATCATGAAAGTATAACACGACAAGACAGAAATAACATAAAAGATCCACAAAAGAAGCACCGCCTTGGAACGGTCAGTAAAAATATTTTACTGGAGGGCTTTAACTGGTTTAAATGTGCACCAACCTCACTCTTAGTTCAGATGTGGATCAATACACATAGATGTTTGGTTTGCATGAAAGACCCCTAACTTATCAATGCATCATCTCCTTGAACATATAAATCAAGATATAAAAAAGGAGATAAAGCAAAGATAAGGACTCAACAGTAAATAAAACTGAATACCGGAGCAAAAGAAATCCAACAGGTAAACCCTGGTGGGCCCCACAGCAAAGCATCAGGCCCCGTCCATCTCATCAATATATTGTCAATGGACCCATCCTAAAATTGGAAATGGACCCGTCCAATTGATAAGGATTGGACAATACATTCAACATAAACGGGTTAAAGGCATGTAATATGAACATTCCATCTCTCGCAGAATAGCAAACACATTTTAAGCATGATCTGAGTATACCCAGATCAGTCTTGGCATCAGCTAAGTCTGATCAGAGTGTCCGCTGTTTTGCATGACAAAAGAGTCCTTATTAACCAACTGAGTGCAGAGCGAAGACTCTGCTTAGAATTGGCGGATGCCCAGGCTGTTTTTAGTTTTCGCTTTGCACACACTCCTTTTAATTTAGTTTAAACATATTTTAGTAGATTAGCAAACAAATATTAGGCAGGATCGGAGTATACCCAGATCAGCCTAGGTATCAATCAACTAAGTCTGATCAGAGCGTTTGTTGTCACGCATAAGAAAAGAGTTCTTAGTTACCCACTGAGTACAGAGCGAAGACTCTGCTTAGAATTTGCGAATGCCCAGGCTGAGCTTAGTTTTCGCTTTGTACACACTCTTTTTTAGTTTAGTTTGAACATATTGTATTCAATAAATACAAAATATATACAAAATATATACATTGACCCATTTATGCAGAATTTATTTTCCCATCCTTATCAAATAGACAAGTCCATTTCCAATTTAAGGTTTGTTGGGTGGTATTTTTCATTTTCTATTCAAATTTAAAAAGAAACTTCTCTAAGCAAACAATGGAGAACCTGATCAGACGTCGCATTCTGGTTTTGCATTGTTTGCCGATGTCCCACAAAAAGGACGCTAGGCTTATCTGGGTTAAGAACATTAAAAGGCTTAGAACGAAATCATAAATATTAGGTGATTTTGTCTTTTATTTTAGTTTCGAGTTTGTTTTTATTTCGCTAGAGGGGGTATGGGGTACATAAACGAAAGACCAGCCTTTATCACCGTTGTTACGCGAGCAGTGTGTCAATCTTGTCGCATGACGCATGCGTATTATCGTCAATTTTCTGTGCACTTTTTTTTTTAGGCGGCAAAGAGTTCCCCAATCAAAACCCAGAGTGACCAAATTTGATGGATTTATTCATGTATTATTTTCGCAATAAGTTTGGAGTACAGGGGTGGTTCCAGGATTTCTGGAAAGGGGGTTCAATGTTTAAAGGTGTGGGGGTTCGCTTTGCTGATTTTTTCTTAAATATCCCATGATAATGATATGATTTGGTCGACTAAATGATTTCATTGTCACAAGATATTTGAAAACGTGGGGGGGGGGAGGGGGCAGAGAGGGGGTTCAAACACCCCCCTTAAACCCCTCTGGATCCGCCACTAAAGTAACGTACGTAAGTTAAGATTGCATGTAGTTATGCCCGTACTATCCTTGACAATGTCAAACAAACTATCAGTGTCTTCTGATTAAAGCTGCATAATCTGTAACTTTTGATATTTTCATTTTAAAAATAGTGTTTCTATTTTTCAAGAACACAGTAAAAATACTAAAATTCAGGTATACATTTTACCTTTTTCGTAATAATTAACAAATTATTAGTTCCAAAACAACAGCATTTATGTTAAAATTAACTGTCTAGAATTATTGGAGGGACGCAAATAATTACAAACAAGAGAAAATACACCTGCTTTTATAAGATAACTCACTTTTTCATGCAGTTTTCGACTGTAGAAATTAGATTTATTGTGACAACATAACTTTATTCTACTTTTGCAAATGATTTAAAAAGAAAACCTTTTTTTTCGAAAAATGTTCATAGTTACAGAGTATGCAGCTTTAAGATCTCAAAGGTGACCGTTTTGCACCATATGAGTGCACACGTTTCAAATAGATTTGCTAAAAATGGTTTCTGTCTGCAAACGTACGTCTTACAATTGTCACAAACTGATGGTACTTTGTGCCCACGGAAAAAAGCAAATTCTTTAAATTGGAACCTAAGCTATCCAGATCTTTTCGTTTTTGGGATCGCGTCTGAACCATCGTTTGTTTTACATTTGGTGCATTTAAACAGACATGGTTCAAGCTAGCTTGTGTTTTTGCATACACAAGCTAGCATGAATCTTCGCTGGTCTCAAGCACATTGCGTTAATATTCGCTGGTCTCAAACACGATAAGCCTCGTTTTCATGTGAGCTGGAAGAAATATGCATCGTTCGCTTGTCATGTTTTGGCGCTAGACTGTGACAATGAAATTGACGCGCGTTTAATAGAATTGCAGCAGTGCAAACAGTTGATATTCAATGGACTTTGTTATTTATTTTCTGGTATTTTTGATATTTTGCCTGATGAGGAGACTGAAAGCATAAGCCACTAAAGCTAATGTTGAGAAATCGTAAAGACCAAGAACCGTAAAGATGTTTCATCGAGTATTATACATGTAATATATAGAATAAAGATGATGAGCTTAAAATGTTGTTTTATCGACCTCCATCCAATTGTTAATACCACGCCTAGAATGTCGCTCAATGTCACCTGATAGTGTATAACCTACCACTGCAATGACGATTTATCATGTGACACTAGTCCCACAAACAGCATACGCAGATCCAGAAAATTTTGCCAGAGGGGTCCAACTCTGACAACGTTTTATTCATTTATTTTTTGTTTTGTTTGGGATAAGAGAGGATCCAAATACCACGATAGGCGGACAAACCTCACATTTTATCACTTTTTCCCCAACTCGTTTAATACATTAAATGTTGGCATATTCTAGAAGTGGGGGTATGAATGAGAAGTAGATAGTCTGAAGAAATTTCAATCTAATTAAAACTTTGATTGATAACGAAACATGTTCACTTTAAGGGAAATGGTTAACATTTGAAAATCGGACTTTTTGTGATTTTCCTTAAAACTCTTACTATAATCTGTGTCACAAAAGGGGCAAGGAATATACCTATTGAGTAATTATTTTGCTTTATTTGTAGCGAATAATGTATAAAAACATTTCGTCGTGCAAAAATATTGACTGATTTAGTTCTGAATTCAAGAAAATTATTTCTTATATCATTACCCCTACTTTTCAAAAAGTGGGTTGGGTAACTCAACCCCGCATACTTTGTCGAAGTCATATCAATTTCTTATGGTAGCGCGTTAACCATCACAAAATGGATTAATTCATACTTTCAATATATTTGTACTCTTTTTGTTTGCCACTGTTTTCAATTGAAATAATTCAGAACGTCAACTCATAGCTAAACTCATTTTACTCCATGTGCATAGTTTAAGAGTTATCTTCCCTTTGATCTGGTTGACAAATTTTCTTTTAGTTCCATTATAAAAACACACAGTGTGCTTGAAAAAAACAACCAATACAGGGCATGTTTAAATTACTGTCAGTTAAAAGCATTGCGATGGTTCTGTTGTTGTTGATTCGCCATTGACTGTGACTCCCTTCGTGGGGTTCTGTGGTTGTTCTATATTTTGTTGTGCGTTGCTTTGTGTCAATTTTAGTTTTTCAATCATCTTGGTGGGGACGAGAGAGCTGGTTGCTTTGCTATGTTTGCCTTCCTGGTGTCTCGTGATTGCTGAGTGGCTCTTCCTCACGATGCCACGGGTTTGTCAGCAGTTTGTGATATGTGGTATTTCCTGATCACACTCACTATTTTTGCTTTACTTTCTAAACTGTTGTGGTATTGTTGTCAAAGTATTTAGTTATTAGAAGCAACAAACTAAGCCCATTACGTGTAAAATGACTTTACCAGATCGTGGCATACCAACTGGTACAAAATTATCTAATTTCATCAGATATTGGTAATTTTCTGCACACCTTCTAAAAGCTAAATTTTTACATATTCTATTGAAATTTAGCCTTTTTCCAGAATACAAACAGTTCACAAAAATATTTTTCGTGCCTGCATTATAACATCCTCATGAAAGTTGTCTCCTTATAAAGAGTAAATACAACTGTTTATCACATGACGTCGCGTCTTGGAGTGATATAACGCTATGCAATAAAATCTGTAAAACACTAGTGGTTTATAGATTTACGGGAAACGTTATGACGTCCATAACAACGCTGCTTACATAATGACAAAATTATAACGTTTTTACGCCAGAAATGAGATTTCAAAGTATTTGTCATATGATAAATAGAATCTAACATTCGTGCTCTTGTACTATTGAATTTATTAAACTCGTTGCGAAAAAGAGATAAAATGCTCGGCAAGCCTCGCATTTTATCTCTTTTCCCCAACTCGTTTAATAAATTCAATAAAACATGAGCACTCATGTAAGATCCTCTATTTAAAATGATACCAAACATGAATGGGGTTGTTAATCGGTTACTGAGATAAAATACAATGTTACATACTTTCTAAATGCCCCTCGTATAGACAAAGTGTAGGTATGCATATGTACTCTAGATTTGTTCCTCTTGTTGCAGATATGTATATGTATATAGATAATACTAGGTGAGTGTCTTTTGATATCAAGTTTACCAGGCAAGGCTTTGAGAACGCTTGTTGACATCGCGAGGCTTGCCGAGTGATTCAACAAGCGTTCTCAAAGCCGAGCCTGGTAAACTTTATATCAAAAGATGCGAACCTAGTTTTCTATTTATCAGTTTACCCACTGTTTCGCTCTTCAAACTAGCGATTATGACGTAATTTTCGATTTTTTTTGTTGTTGATTTAGCGTCATTAGCGACGTCATTCAAAAAGTGCAACGTCATCATGACCTAATAAAGGCAACATGCCGTGAGATAGACAACGTTTATCAGGCAACGCGCAACAATGACTTAATATGAGAGGTAACTGATAATTAGTCATACATTACATAGTATAACGATCTTCCCGTTTCCCACTTTATTGTACGAGACGGGGATCATATCTTTTATACAAGATGACTTTTGTACAAGATGAGGATCACGACTTTAATAAACTTATTGATCTTATTGAAAGAACTTCCTTAGAGAAGGCTCTCCTTATCTTGCATGTAACGACAAAAACACGTTTTCATTTCAGAAAAGCCTAAAAATAACATGCATGATCTTGTCAAAATATATGTGATGCGCAGACCGAAGTAGTTGAGATTCCTATGGACACTAATTGTGCTCCCCTGGTTGCTGATTTATTCTTGTTTTGTTATGAGACAGACCTTATGATGCCTTTTTCTGATGATAAGCAGGCTGATATTATTGACACTTTTAACACTACATCCAGATGTTTGGGTAATATTTTAAACATTAATTATGTTCATTTTGACAATATGGTAAGTCAAATGTAACATTCAGAGCTCCAACTTAATAACGCTAATACCTTTGTTACCAAATCCGCGTTTTTGGACTCGCATTTGTCCATTCTAATGATATTGTTTCAATCAAAATTTACAATAAACGTAAAGATTTTGATTTTAAAATTGTCAATTTTTCATTTTTAGATGGTGATGTTCTTCGCTCTACATCCTATAGAGTTTATATTTGTTAGCAACTCCAATTTGCTACAGCATCTAGCAATATTACTATCTTCAACACTCGCAATAAATTGTTTACACAATAACTTCTTAAACAAGGCTATCCATATCATAAACTTCGCAAAACCTTTCTAAAGTTTATCGCTGATACCAAAATTTGATATCTAAATCCCATGTTGGACTTAAATCTCTCTTATGCGAAGGACGTTCCAAACCAGAGTTCTATGGTGACTTAGAGTATGTTAAAGAGGATTGTTGGCTCTAATTATTTTTCAGCGCAGTTTATTAGAATAAATTCCTCATTACAAAAAGATTGGCTGTACCATTAATTTATTGCATCGAATTCCTGCTTGGCGGTCTACACAATCACGGTTTACAACTTTGCTTTCCTCTTTAATTGCATGCCAGCGGGTCAGACTTCAGACTCTATGACGATGTCGACTTAAAAGACTTATTTATAGATGAGATGGTCGGGCTGATGTTTTGGGGTACAACTGTTGGACTTCTTTTGCTTCTGTATTCAGTTTTATGTACTGTTGAGTCCTTATCTTTGCTTTATCCCCTTGTTATATCTTGATTTCTATGTTCTAGGAGATATTTTATAGATAAGTTGGGGATTTTTCATGCAAACAAAACATCTATGAGTCTTGGCCCACATCAAAACTAATGATGAGATTGGTACTGTGAAACTAGTTTCAGCCCTCCAGTCAAAATATTTTTACTGAATGATCCAAGACTTCTTTTGTCGATCACTTTGGATATTTATGTTTCATGTTTGTCATTCTTTCTTTTCTGTTCATTGCAGCCTTATGGGCTGATGACAGCCCCCACTTTTAGTGGTATTTGGATCCTCTCTCCTCCTTATCAACTATAAAAAACGTTTTCAGAATTGAATTGGACCCCCTCTGACAAAACCTTTTGATCCGCGCATTTTATAGTGCTGCCAAGGTCTAATGACTATGTTTACATTTGCTTGTTTGTAAACATTGAAATCAAAACAATAGTCTAGCATGTTCAGCAGTCAATACTAGTTTTTAAAACTCTTTGTTGTCAGCATGTATAGCTCAGTAGGTAGAGGCAAATGTTCGAATATCATCAATGCTTTCATTTGTTTTTCGTCATTTTTACTGTATCAAATTTTCATATGTATCCTTTAAGAAATATTGTAAAACAGTTTAACAGTTATACAAAGTGGCCATCAAATGGGACATTAGCAAACACTAAAACGCATATGCGAGATGCTACGGAATGCATCAACTCAATAGGGTATACATTGTTTCCTTTCATTAAAGCGATGTTGAGAAATCCAAATTATTTGAAAATTATCATTAACTATAGTCCAACAAAATGTATCTATAAATAAATTAATTTATTAACAAAAGCATTAAGCTGAAAAAAAAAAAAACAAGGTACAGTGACAGGGTTGGAACTCACAACCTCCATGATAGTGTACAAGCGACTCATCCACTATGCTACGAATTCTCATTTTGATTGGTATGTGCATATAACGTTTAAGGTGTAATAAAATGCATGTATTATTCTATAAATGGTGAGTTAAAGATAATTTTGCTATTGGTAAATATTATTGTAAATGCAGAATGTCAACATAGCCAGTACATCGCTGAAGGACTCTAGTAGCTAATCTTTAGCTTTTATTATAGCTGCTTTACATGCATAGATTGATTTGAAATGAGTCAGTGCATGAGATTTCTAACAATTTGACATTTTGACAAGTGTAGATTCTGACGAGCCTCTGCAGCCTCCTTTTAAGCATAGACACTCCAAATGGTGTTCAGTCAGTAGCTTAACAGTCATAGATTACTCAAGCAACTAGCAAAGGCTCTGATCAGACTGTGCGTATGCACAGGCTGATCTGAGCTTTTGCTGGTCGCACATACCAAATTGTTGGAAATCTCATGCACTGGCTCAAGTTTCTATTCCTGTTTGGGGCACATTATATCGTGCACAACAATGTTTTTTCCACATATCGATAGAACACGCAGTTAGTTGGGTTTCTCGATCTAAAAAAGGTATAATTACACAGTTCTGAACTACATATGCCCTGGCTAGCGATGATCAGATACTAGTTAACTCTGTTTTTTCTCCATTGAAATGGCTTAATAAAAAGAGCTTTAGGTGTTTGAAATAGTATGTGATATTTTAAGTAGCGGAAAGGAAATGGTCTAGACTAGTACATAATTTTCTGGCAGTTCCAGGATGTTGACTTTTCCACTGGCTTTAATTATGAGGAGTCAAGAAAAAATCGTAAAAAAGGATGGCCTATTCCGATTATCAGAGACTAGGCCGTAGCCAAATTTCTGTAATAGTTACGGCCATCAAATGGAGATTACTGAAAAACACAGTAATTTTCGTCCTACATGATATCGGACCCATTTATTTGCTTGTTTAAATTCTTTTCAGCCCAGTCAACAATTTATGTAAACCAACTGTTTTCAATTTTTGTAGGTTCACTCTATTTTCTTAGGAATCTCTTTGCGACTTGAATCGTGCAGTTGAGTTTTTATCTTTGTTTTATCTCCTGTTAAATATCATGCTGTGTATGTATTTAGATATGATAATCAATACGTTAGTGATCTTTAATGCGAGCCTAACATCTATGTATCTTGATCCACATCAGGAATAATGGTGAAGTTGGTATGGTTAAAATGTTTAAGCCCTCCAGTGAACTGATTTGCTGACTCTACCAAGGTGGTGCTTCTTTTGTAGATCCTTGTTTGTGTCTTGCAGTCTTGTGATGTCCTTCATCAAAATGGCTGACCTCTTGGCGCTCTTGTGTGTTGTGTACTTATCACTTTCTCATATTGTTTATGGGTCAGATATGGTATTTGATTTTATCGATTCCTGAACTTTGCCTTCATCTCTACTTTAATTTACAGATGCATGCGCGGATCCAGAAAGTTTTGTCAGAGGGTGTCCAACTCTGATCACGTTCTCTCTCTCTCTCTCTCTCTCTCTCTCTCTCTCTCTCTCTCTCATTCTCTCTCTCTCTTAGTTAATGAGAGTAGAGAGAAGATCCAAATACCACTAAAAGCGGGCCATCATTGGCCCGCCAGCGAAACGCCATTTACATGGCGTTTTCCTGGCGGGCCCATAATTGCACAGTATTGAACGCTGGCTTGGTAGATTTGTGATTTTCCGGGAGGAGGGGGGGGGGTGTCGAATACCCTCTCCCCAATCTGGATCCGAACGTGATGTAATGAAATGATTCGTCTAGCTTTTACTGCCCTTTTTCTTATATGGTCATTTGTCGATAGTCTGGATACAAGTTTGTTTCAATGTTGACTAAATGCAGTCTGCAATATTGTCTGTGGTGTCTGCATCAACACGTTAATAAGTAGTTCATCAGTGCTGAAGTATAAAAAGGTTCCGCAGACCGACAAGAAAGTGCCGAAATACATCATAATTGAGCCAGTGCATGAGATTTCCAACAATGCGGTATGTGCGACCAGCAAAGGCTCAGATCAGCCTGCGCATACGCGCAGTCTGATCAGATCCTTTGCAAGTCGCTTGAGTATTCTATGAGTGTTAAGCTACTGACTGAACATCTTTTGGAGTTTCTAAGCTTAACAGAAGGCTGCACAGGCTCGTATGAGTCTACACTTGTCAAAATCTCAAATTGTTGGAAATCCCATGCACTGGCTCATATATCATATAAAATGACACTGCAAAAAGAATTAATATGGGAGAAAACGAAAGGCCATGTCAACACTACTACGTCAGCTTCATTGCAAATTGAGCCGTGACATGTGATTCGCAAAAATGTGGCATTTTGACAAGTGTAGACTCAGATGAGCCTGTGTAGTCTCTTTTTAAGCTTAGAATCTCCAAATTATGTTCTGTCAGTAGCTTAACAGTCATAGAATATTTAAGCGACTAGCAAAGGCTCTGATCAGTCTGCGCCTATGCGCAGGCTGGTCTGAGCCTTTGCTGGTCACACATACCACATTGTTGGAAATCTCATGCCACGGCTCAATTGTATACGGACGCGAAGAAATCCATAGATTTTAGCTAATGTCTGAATGTTTACAAACAGTGGCCTTCAACACTCTCAAATAACCAGAAAAAAATAAGATATGTCGCGACACCACTACCGATGGTCAAAGATGCTATCGAAGCATTTCGTCTACTTGGAGACGTAGACAAACAATGGCTGCAATGCAAAAGGGAAATATGAAGTTTTCTTTTAATGTTGTTTCGTGGAATGTTCAATCAACCCCTATCTTACACAATGGATCTAATCCTTCAGTAGAGGCGGTACTTCTATTGTGGATCTTTTTTGTTTTGTTCTGTCTTGTGTTTGCTATGTCTTTGTGTGCGTCTGTTTATATGTGCTTTGTGGTCACCTGCTGGGAAAGGGCTGACCTCTTGGCTCTCGTCTGTGGTGTCTAACTGTGAGTTTGTCACTTTCCCATTGGTATCCTGGGTCAGGTGCGGTTCTTGATTGTATCGATTCCTGATCTTTGCACCCTTACTTACATGGATAGTTCAGCCCTTAGCTCTTGGTTTTCTATTATATGTGTTTCTTCACACTGGTTAAAAGGTAAGTCAAGAAATGTCACAAGCACACACTGCAGACTAACCCACATCACAGTGAGGAAGAGTCACAGAACACTAACAATCACGTGACAGCAAGAAGACAATTTAGCAAAGCAACCAGATCTCTCTTTCTCGAACACCCGATCGGGATTCCCTTTGTTATTACCCATGTGAAATACCTGTACCAGCCCATGGGAAAGATAAAAAAACAAACAGCCACACGTCTGCCGCATGATTGCCTCACGTCGATCTGTGACGTCATTGTAATGTTAAAATGTGGTCACAATGTCGAATCTCAGCGTATTCAAAAGTTTCTGGAAGTCTATCTCATGTCTTGGTTCTCTAAGAAGAATGTCCTTCTTTTATCTGGGTAGTTATATTGTATATTGAAAAACCTGCCACACTAATATAAACTGGCAGTAAAAATACAAATGAACACAAATATTTAATAAAAACTTAAAAGACTCTAATTAAGACATTAGAGTTAAATAGACAGTCCCTTTCTTATATATTTATTTATGCATTTGTGAAAAGTTACAATATACGCTTTCACCACCTTTGGAAAAATGCTTAAGTGCACCTGGATTTAACTGCCTAGTGCATTACTGTCCACTAGCTAGTGAACTTAAATTGCACTTTGAAATATTTTCTTGATTTAAACGTTGTGAACAAGAAGTGCACAGGTGTAAGGTTTAGTATTTACATAACTGTAGGCTATGGCTTACCATGACCACTACCAAATTGGCCGCACCTGTCAACATCAATGGTTCAGACAAGTTCAATGCCAATCATTTCTTATGTATGTTTGTCAATATGGCGGCCAAAATCTCCACTATATTTAGTATAATGAATCATTTACTAAATTGGCCTGCAATGCCTATCTTTTCATGTTTCGAACAAATTTCCTCCAATTAACATTCATGAGTATTTTCATTATGTTCATTATTGCCCCTTTGCACTGAAAGACAATAAGTGGGGGCCTTTTTTGGATCCGATAGCTCTACCAAACTTTGCATAATTTTGTCCTAGGCTTACTCTTTAAGCAGGCACTGTGATCTGGTGACCTTGACCGACTTTTTGCACTGTAGCACAAACTTTAAATTTGTTATCTTCCTTATGTTATTAACAATTAAACTGTGATGTTTTGCAATGAATACTGATTGTATCTCTATTACCATGTCTGTTTGATTATTTGCAGATTAAACCTGTCTTAACTCTATGCATATTTTTGTTGTCTGCTATTTTTTTGAAAATCAACCTTTTTGAAAATTTCTTTCAGGCATACCATAAGAGTGTTATATAATTTTCATTGGGCCTGATCTGGGTTCAAACTGTTTGCAAAGATTATCAGCAGACGACCCTTGAGGTATTGACATGTAGATAGTTCCCTTGAAGTGATGCAGTGCTGTTTTGTGTTGTAGAGTGATTCTGAAGCTCCATCATAATGGGGTGCATCAGGAGTTGTATCGGAGTGTATCATCAGTTCCAAAAGGGTATCAAAATCGCTGGCGAGACTGTAGCTCTTTGACGATGTAATTGTTGTTTGATTAAACATCTGCTAGAATTTCAATTGCGACTGTCATAATTGAGGATTCCAAATTGTTTTTCGTAATTTCAGAGACTTCATATCATTTTTGCTAAAACTGGGAGTACTCTTAAAGTACACTTTTCAATATAGTACCACGCAAAAGCAAACCTTAGGCTATACTTTAAAAATAGTTGGTTTGTCGTGACTTCCTAATGGGGAGTTTCAGAGTTGGGTGGGTAGGTAGCATTTTGTGCATATGCAGACAATATTTGTTTAAAAAACTTTTATCAGTCACCCCTAATATTAACTGAATTGTTTCAACATAACCTAATAAACGTTTCCTATCTCACGGCATGTTACCTTTATCAGGTCATGATGACGTTGCACTTTTTGAATGACGTCGCTAATGACGCTGAATCAACACAAAAATCAAAAATTACGTAATAATCGCTACTTTGAAGAGTGTTCAACAATAGGTAAACTGATAAATAGAATACCAGGTTCGCGTCTTTTGATATCAAGGCTCGCCTTTGAGAACGCATGTTGAATCGCTCGGCAAGCCTCGCGATGTCAACAGCCTTGCCTGGTAAACTTGATATCAAAAGACATTCACCTAGTATTCTCTATATCTCGGCAAGCCTCGCGATGTCAACAAGCGTTCTCAAATCCTTGCCTGGTAAACTTGATATCAAAAGACACTCACCTAGTATTCTCTATTTATCTAGGTATCAATAGATAGCCAGATAATTTTTATCTTTATTTTTTACCCATATTGTGTCAGAAAAGGGTACAGAATCCATCCTCTATGAAGATAAAAAAATTTTAAAAAATCAAATAAAGATTTTTAGGTCAGAGGGCAGAAAAACAAAAAAACATAAAAATCTTAATTCTGAGGCCATAATTTTTGTAAGAAAAGGGCTAAAGGACCATTGACGGTTTGGGCCTTATACGCCTATTTTTCTGATTCCAAGAACGCTGCTTTTGAGCTTCTGGTGTGGTGCATGTAGTATCAGCGCAATAGGTGAATCTAATGGCAAGAGCCAGCTAGCCAAATATTTCAAAATTCCTACGCATTCGAGAGTTATGGCGGGTAGAAAGGGGAGGGGTCTGAAATTTCATAAAAATAAAAAGTGCTTTAAAAAGTGATTTCTGCACTTTTTATTGATTTATTTGGTCGACATCGTGATATCTATTGAACATACTATATGTAGAGTACTAACGAATCACGATAATTGATGAAATTGTTTTAAAAACAAAATATGTTTTGTAATAAAATGATTTTGGGGAGATAATTTAGAAGTTACCTGTACATTTTTGACTACATGTACCGTAAATAATACAAAACTGAAAGCTCAACAAAAGAAATAAATATTTTTGAAGGAATGAAAGTGTACCCTTTAGCATTGGAAAGTAAAACTGATTCTAACTAGATCCTTTGGATATTACTTTTGATTTGTCTTAAGGGCATAGCATGTTGAATGTATTTAAAGTGTCCGAATATTTATGGTATACATATGCATGTATATCCCTATATGAGACAATATATTGAACACTAAAGTATTTACCTGTTATAACTCCTTGCATGCCAGTGGATAATTTTGTCGTCTGCCAATAGCCTTTTGCAAACAGTTTGAAACCAGATGAAGACCAACAGAATGTCGGTCTTGATCTGGATCCAAACTGTTTGACACTCTGATGGTGGTCCTGGGTGGTTTATTTTTAATAACTTAATTTTGAAGAAAGTCAGCAGACGAAAATAAAACATGAGCAATTCCCTAGCATGCAATTAGATAAGTACAGGAAGTTTGCAAAACAATGTGTCATTTAATAACAGTGAGATTTTTTCCTATGAAAGATGCATAAAACCTTGCTAACTCTACTTTTAATCTTTAAGAACTTTATATTAAACTAGCACAGATTACAAAGCAATTTAGGAGGTTGGTTCTAGAGAATTTCATTACTGACATTATTTTCTTATTTGGTAGAAAAGGCATTTTATGGGAAAGGCATTTTATGGGCTTAGGCCCTGGGTTTTTGGGCTGCTGAACATCTCCCCCCCTTGTGCCAGCAAGCCACTTCCATACAATGTGTAAAATATGGTAACACACATACATGCAAAAGCTTTTGCTGGCACATGGGGGGGGGGGGGGGTGATATTTTTAAAAATGTTTTCTGATTTCTATATATCTTAATGTAAAACTGATTGTTCTACCCAAAATTTTATATCTTTGAAGCACTTAATATCGAAAACGGATTTCACAGCCATAAAGTACTAAGGTCAGGGTAGCTTCAATTTGAAGAAAGGGGCGATTGACATACTTTTATTTTTACTGAAAACCGTAGACACCCATAGCAGGTGTCAATGATCCTTGCTGTGGTAGGTTAAAATCAGCAAACAAACGTTTTTAGCTCACCTGAGCCGAAGGCTCCCTGTAAACTAATAGGATGGGACTCGAGCCGGTGTCGGCGGGTGCGTCCGTCCATCTGTATGTCTGTTCACACTTCCAAACATTAATATCTCTGAGGCCGGAAATCGTAAACGTTATTACTATTGACGAACATAGATCAAAATCGTTAGAAACAGAGTGTTTGATTGCCATTTGGCGACAAATGACAATCAATACCACACTGTTTCTATCGATGTTTGATCCACGTTCGTCAATTATTAAGATGTTTTCGATTGCTGCCTATCCGGTGTGTTTTTTGCACTATTACCTGCTGAACGCGCTTCAAAATGGCACGTTATAGCAGCAAACTCAAGTTTAGTTGTGCGCTCTTTTACACCTTTGATAACCGATTACTAACATTGATGACAGATTAAACTTTCGATGTCGAAAGAAGGGTACATGTAGGTGATTATTTTTATTTGTAAAATTCGAAGAGAAGCCCTATGGTGGATGAGAGAAATTCTACTGAAAAAAGTTGATGTAATTTAATTATCGTTATTATTACGTTGACATTGTAATACGATTATACTCTGCCATCCTACATTACAGCATAACTATGTGGACATTATAATGTAATACTATTCTACTATCTTACAAAGCAGTATCCTTACACTGCAGTATCACTATGTGGACATTATAATGTACTCTTAACTGTCATCTTACATCACAGTATAACTATGTGGCCATTATACTGTACTCGTAGCCATTATCTTACATTACACTATTACTTTGTGGACAGTATAATGTACTCATAGTACATTTAGCATCTATTTTGGCACCAGTTATATCATTGTAACATTTACTATAATTAATTGCTAAATGTACTGGAATCTACAGTTTGACTGAAATAGATCAATTTTACTGGGTACATAGACTTGATAGTACTGACTAGTATTTATTATAAATATAGTGGCATATGTTACCATCGTTTCATGTACTTGAAATGTAGAGACTCATTTTAACTTCAAGGGAATTGAGCTGTAAGGATTGATTCTGTTTGTAACATTGTTCTTTGCTGTATATCTTGATATACAGCACAGAGCAATGTAACAAACAGAATCAACCCTAACAGCTCAACAAGATATACAGCCCAGAACAATGTAACAAACAGAATCAACCCTTACAGCTCAATTTCCTTGTAGTAAACAATGGACATGACAGAGAATATATACTTAGCGTCAATGAAAAGTTACCAGTATCAAAGTTTTGATATTTTGGAAATATATAATGCAGCTCTTTGGCTACTGTTACGTTCATGTTTCTGGTCAACGACAAGCAGGTTTGGAGAGATAAAAAGTTACACGACCCCTGGAACTATATGCCCGTGATGCACGTGCATTTTATGTTTTTTGCAGTTTTTAATAATTTGAAATCATCATTTTCAGAAGACTACATGACAGAACATGCCCTAGACATTTTCATTGAAACGCCACAAAAATGGTTAAGGTTATCCCATTAAACGCGAAAAATGAAGATCAAACTTTAAGATAGCACCAAACCTTTGCATTTTCCTATACAATGCTATGGAAACTACAGGGGTCCGTCAAGGAATGATTATAATGCATTTGGGTGTGATTGATACCATTTTCCATAGTGGTGATGCATGGCACCCTATGCCATAAAATTGAGTGTTGGAGTATCCGCAGTTCTTCTTACACGATGAACTAAATATTGCCCTATGTTAAGTGTATGTGATTTACTGGTAACTTTTCACTGACGTTGAGTATATTTATCTTAGCAGAATGATTTGACGGCAACGTGTGTATACATGATGTATATGATACTTTTTTTGGGCTGATTTAATTCTTAACGTCCCAGTCAACAATTTTTCAGTAATGCTGGGACGGGTCTCCCTGGGTTTAACCAGTACTAAGCAAGGATTAATGTGTCTTGCTCTAGGACACAATGAAGAGATGCCAGTGAGGCTTTAACCCCCAACCCCTCGATCTCAAGGCAAGCACTCTACCACTGACCCACTGCGCTCCCTTGTAGAGGGTACTGGTCAATATTTTGTGAGACCTTGACCCCAAGGTCAATGGTCAAATAATGTATTGTCTTGTAAATGCATCTCCTTTTTAACCATGGGACGTACCAACTTCAAACTTTGCATGATACAGTGCGTACTTGGCAAGGTCTTAGCCCTAGGCAAGGTCAAATAATGTATTTTCTTGCAGATACATCTCTTGCTTAGAGAAAAAAAATCAGGTATTTGCGATGGTATATCATCGACTGAAGTCTAGTTATTATTGCTATTATTATTATTTATTATTATTATTATTATTATTATTATTATTATTATTGTTGTTGTTTGTGTTTTATATGATTAGTTTTGTTTTGTTTCGCAACTAGCTGAAATGAGTATTTCATTTGAACTGTTGCACAAGTTAGAGTTTAAGTAAAACCTGTGTAAACGGCCACTAAGAAAATAGACAAAACAAAGATCTTAATGACAAAATTTTTGATAGTAGCTTAATGAAGGTCAAAAGTATTGCAGAATGTTTCCCTTCTGCAATACTTTTGACCTGCATTAAGCGATAATTGATCTTGGAAAAAAAGTTTTCTGCCTTTTTGATGGTGGCCGTTTAACACAGGTTTTACTGTACATTTGGTCTTTTTGATTTGCTACGACATCAAACAGATCTTAACTAAAGAAGCTACATTATGAAACTTCACTTAGCAACTACGTAGGTAAAAGCCATCTGTTTTACCGTCAAGCTGTACTTTTGCCTTACATATGTGGTGTAGCTATGGGTGCCTTTTCATAACGTTACCAAAGTATGCTATTCACTTGTGTTTTAATGCATGACGTTTTATCACGTCTGCCTTACCCTTTTCTGGAGAAGTTTTGGAAGGGGTGTTTAAGTTGGGAATGAATGATTGTCATATACATGTAAATATTTGTATATGCAAAATATATGTGTTTACTTCCCGAAGTATCTAAATCCTTTTGTCTCCTATTATTACTCATGAACTATCAATGTGAGCCAAGGTTTGCATCCAATTTCTTGAGTGGAAAGCTAGGCACAATTTGGAATATATAACAATTAGGCCAAGTCTTTTGACATGACGGGCGTGTAAATAAGAGCTGTAATTTTGGGTTGTATTTTTGGTTGTTTTGGGGCTATTTGTCAACTTCTGGTCGATTATAAACGTATTTCACACGGCCGCTGGGGCTCATTTCGTCACTATTACATATAATTTGTCTGTGTTGTAAATGAGGCAGTAAAAGCCTGGTGTTCTGCATCATTGACTTATAAACGTTTCTTTCCTGTAAATGCAGATTCTTGCAATTTCAATTTGTTTGTATAAGACGTCATTGATTAAGTGTCATTTACTTTCAGTATATTCTAATTATGTCAACCCTCGTAGCTCAGTAAACGTTTCTGGACAGTTCACGCACTTGTTAAATCAATAAATACAATGGTTCAATTACTGTCGTGCCAGCCAAGAGTGACAGTGACGTAAGATTTTGTTTTCAGCTGTTTAGTAAAATTTTACGTGTACACTCCACTTGATCTAACACGAATCGATAGATCACTTGTGTATTAATCCTATCCTGCATTGATTGTTAAACCTTTTCATCCAATGTGACATTCTTTCTTGTTTTATTGTATGCTCATTTTATACCATAAATGAAGAATAAGCTGATTTGTCACGATTTTATGTGATGACGTCATGCAATATGTGTTGCGCCAATACATACCTTTGTTTTATCTCTATTGGTAAAATGCGCAGGATAAAATGTCTGGCACACCATATCCAAATTTCCGCTGTTTACCCATATGAGAATTCTATCTCACATCCACCGTACCAACCCGTGCAAAATATGAAAAACAAACAGCCACATGTGTGAAGCAAAGTGACATCATTGTTATTTTTAAGTGACGTCTTCATGTTATGTTTCATCTGCGTATTCGGGAACATTGTCTCCACCAGGAAGCATATTTCAAATACTAACCTGTCTGATTTGAGCATTGTGGGTACACGTGACATATTTAATTATCGATAGCGTCATCAAATCGTGTGATTTGCCCGATTGGTTGGTTCATATTTGTTAGCAATCTGCGTCATCACGTGTCACTGAAACCAAAATTTTGACCCAAAAATGTTTTTGTGTAGAAAATCTTATCATTGTTTCGCAAAATACTGTAATACCAATCATTGTTATTGTTTAGCTAGCAAAGGATAATGGATGTCTCCATAAACGGATTATTTATAGCCATTCAGTGCTTGTTACTTTTTTAACGTAGTGTTTCGGAAAATGCACACCGCATATTGACTCAAATCCGAATTTTCCGTCGTTATGTGCCTTAGCAGACAGGTCGATTCTTTTGTATCGCGCCTGCGCAAGACAATGATTCGAGAATACTTGTGGTAAATGTATTTATGGTGAGCAAGAAAAAGAATTCATAGTTTGTGTGAGGATAGGATAAATCCTTACCTCAAGAGCACCGTTTTTCATCACTCAGCAAGTCTCATTATGGGAATCAGTGATCCTCCGGGCAGATTTTTCTATCCCAACCTCACACTAAAAAAAATTGCTTTTAAATTCACAACCAAAGAAAATATATATGTAACACTTCATTTGTTCACGGTACCTTTCTGCATACTTAAGCACCAAGTCTTTATGACAGCGGAGTCTGTTCACCATTTTAAAACTTTCAAGGATGTAAGTGTTTACTAGAACATTTGGTTTTACAAAATGGCATATGGAAATGAAACATAATATAAGATATCGCCCCACACGCCCCCTCCCCCATGTTCCAGCAAACTGTTTGCCTGTATATGCGTTACCATGTTTTATACATTACATGAAAGTGGCTAGATGGCACAAGAGAAAAAAATGATATTCTGCAGTCAAAACAAACAGTGCCTAGAATAAATAACAGAAAAGTTCCTTGCACAAATCTCCTATATTGTTTTATATTCTGTGCTAGCTTAAGGATAAGAAGCAGATTTAACATATTATTTCATAAAAATGGTTATTTACAGCTATCATATGACGTCGTGTTTGGGAGTGAAATAACGCCATGCAATAAAATTGATAAACCACTTAGTGGCTTCAGGAAACTTTATGACGTCCATAATCACGTTGCGTACATAATGACAAAATTAAAGCGTTTTACAGCAGAAATGAGAGTTCAAATTAATCTTAATGTCATATGATAAATAGAATCTAACATTCGCGCTCTTGTATTATTTAATTTATTAAACTCGTTGCGAAAAAGAGATAAAATGCTTGACAAGCCTCGCATTTTATCTCTTTTTACCCAACTCGTTTAATAAATTCAATAAAACATGAGCACTTATGTAAGATCCTCTATTTATATATGATGCATTGTTTGGGACCATTCTGGACTTATAATATCTACATAACAGGTTTTAAAACACCTCACTATTAAATGTATTATGCCATATTGGCCACTTTCAACATAGTCAATATATATAGAGTGCATTTTCAGCCACCCAAAATGATTTTTTACACTTTATACGATTCCAACAAGCCAAAATAATGTCAAAGAGTCTAGTTTAAGAATCAGTTCTATTCTTTAAAGCTAAACAGAACACTTTGGTTCATTAAAATATATACTTTTAATATCCAGCCACTCGTTGTGGCGTGGCATCAAATATAACACTCTGTGCTCCCAATCTATAATTTTAAAAGTATTTTAATAGAAAATGGATACGTTGATAGCTCAATCTTGCCATTGCATTCGCTCAATTGACTGAAGCGTTATACGTTAACCAGTCGAATTGCCTTTTTTAAAAAAATCGATATTGAGATGTGTTGATTTTGTTAAAGCTATATCACGTCTAAAGTTTGATTAATGGCTATATCGTCGTGTGTAAAACAATATAATTTCTCACCTCAATTTTTTATTTTGCTACTAAATCCATTTAAACGTTTTCTATTCTTCCTTTATTGATTGATTATGCAGCAATGCATTTTAATGCAGAACTACGTTGATATGCGATGATATACGTTAATTCGCGTTGATAAATCAGCTGAATCTATAAGTAGACAGGTAAATGCGTTACACTGCAGTTCAACGCATTATCGGTAACGAGCGGGGATTGGCTAATTGAAATTTGCGTTGAAAATAGAGTGTGTATTACCTGCGTTTTAAACGCGTTTTCAATGCGAATTGACAAATACAAATGCGGGCGGTAGTGTACTTGTGTTTCAAAGAATACTGTAGACAATGGTAGACATGTGTATACTGAAGCACAGTGGAATGATAGTCCTACATTGTTGCTGAAACTCCTGTAGGAAAACTGTAGCAACGCGGGCGGTAGTGTACTTGTGTTTCAAACAATACAGTAGAGAATGGTAGACAAATGTATACTGAAGCACAGTGGAATGATCGTCCTTCATTGTTGCTGGAACTCCTGCAGGAAAACTGTAGCAACGCGAATTGAAAAGTATAAAAACGCGGGCGGTAGTGTACTTGTGTTTCAAACAGTACAGTAGACCATGGTAGACAAATGTATGCTGAAGCACAGTGGAATGATCGTCCTTCATTGTTACAGTAGACAATGGTAGACAAATGTATACTGAAGCACAGTGGAATGATCGTCCTTCATTGTTGCCGAAACTCCTGCAGGAAAACTGTAGCAACGCAGGCAAAGAAAGCAAGATTAGACTAACATATCTTTATTTCCAATTTATCAATGTTTGTCAAGGATGTGCTATGAAAGTACATAAATCACAACGGAAAAAACTGTCTACGAGGAAAATAGTCTTAATTTAGTGTGAAATCTCCATAAATTGAAAAAAAAGATACGCTATCCCAGATTCAGTTGACCGGGATCCAGATAAGCATCGCTATTTTCAAGTTATCTCCCTTGTCTCTTATGCAAAACATATGTTGTGGGTACCCAAACGAACCGTCTCGGCAAGACGGTTCGTTTGGGTACTCACAACATACATTTTGATCGAGTGATAAGAAAATAATCCACATTTTCTGATCATTTTGGGGGACTTAACTGGAAATGTTCAGTTGAACAGCATTTTCAGGACGTTCGCCCCATATTAATTTGTCTACTTGCTGGATTACGTAAACACTAAAATAAAATATATATCTTTCATTACAACGAATCAAAAATAAAACTATCAAGGGCGCATGCATTTGTAATACCGGGTTGCCAGTACTGAAATGCGCTTGGAGAAACAAAAATAGTTCGGTGTTGCTCCCTTTGGCAGAGTGTGTTCTATAATTAGCAACTTCATCGCGAGTAACAAAATAGTTATCTGCGAGATTGTTCTGCAAATCGCAATTTCATACATAAAACTATAACGCTTCTGGCATTTCTGTAAATGTGTATTTGTATTTACCAGACGCGAGTACCAAAATAGTTCTTTGTTGGTGTTTTCTGCAAATCGCAATTTCAAACCAAGCTATAAGACTTCTGGCATTCCTGCAAATCTGTGTTTGTATTTACCAGACAAGAGTACCAAAATAGTTCTTTGTGAGTGTGTTCTGCAAATTGCAACTACATATTAATCTATAACGCTTCTGGCATTCCTGCAAATCTGGTTTTGTATACACTTGAGGCGAGTAACTAAATAGTCGTTCGTGAGTGTGTTCTGCGAATCGCAATTAAATCTAAATCTTTTACGCTTCTGGTATTCCTGCAAAGTTGTGTTTTTATTTACCAGACGCGAGTACAAAAATATTTTTTTTGTGAGTGTGTTCTGCAGATCGCAATGTCATACAAGAATGCAGTCGATGGTACACCATCGCAAATACCCGCCTTTTCACTTTTGTCCTTGATCTTGGGGTCATTGTCACACACAATGTTGCTGAGTACCCACAACATCATGTGGCCCAAGGCTCTAGGAAGTTTGAAACGGCTAATCAAACGGTTAAGGAGATGCATTTAAAAGAAAATACATTCTTTGACCTTGATCTTGGCATAAAGGTCACACTAGATATTGCCCTGCACCCTCTACATCATGTTACCTATTCACCTGCACAGTTTTAAGTTGCAATGACCTAAGGTTTAGGAAGAAAATATATTATTTGACCACTGACCCTGACCTCTGGGTCAAGGTCACATGAAATGTTGTCCAGTACACTTTACATCATATGACCTATGCAGCTTTAAAGTTTGAAGCTGCTACCTGTAACGGTTTAGGAGGAGATGCATTTAAATGACAATACATCATTTTTACAAAATGTTTCCCAGTACCCTCTATATCATGTGACCTTTTCAGATACAAAGTTTGAAGTTTAGGGGGAGATGCATTTACAAGTAAATATACTATTTGAAATTGACCTTGGGTCAAGGTCACACAATATCTTAACCAGGACCCTCTACATCATGTGACCTATTCAGGTACAAAGTCTGAAGTTGCTACATCTAACGGTTAAGGAAAAGATGCATTTACAAGAAAATACATAATTTGATCTTTGACATTGACCTAAGGGTCACAGTCACACGAAATGTTACCCAATACCCTCTTCTTCATGTGACCTAATCAGGGACAAAGTTTGAAGGTACTAAGTCTTACGGTTCAGGAGGAGATGCATTTACAAGAAAATACATTATTTGACCTTTGACCTTGACCTAGGGTCACACAAAATGTTGCCCAGTACCCTCTACTTTATGTGACCTAATCAGGTACAAAGTTTTAAAGTTGCTACGTCAAACGGTTTAGGAAGAGATGCATTTAAAAGAAAATACATTATTTGACCTTGACCTGCGGACAAGGTCACATAAAATGTTGCCAAGTACCCTCTACATCTTGTGACCTATCTAGGTATAAAGTTTGAAGTTGCTAGGTCTAACGGTTTAAGAGGAGATACGTTTACAAGAAAACTGACGGACGCACAGACGGACGGATGCATAGACGGACGACGGACCGACTTTGGTACGAAATTAATATACCCTTTTTATTAAGAAAAAAGCGGGTATAATAAAGCTATAACGCTTCTGGAATTCCTGCAAATCTGTGTTTGTATTTACCAGACGCGAGTAACAAAATAGTTCTTTGTGAGTGTGTACTGCAAATCACAATTTATTATAAAACTACAACGCCCCTGGCATTCCTGCAAGTCTGTGCTTGTATTCACCAGACGCGAGTACCAAAATAGTTCTTTGTGAGTGTGTTCTGCAAATTTGCAATTCCATATAAAGCTATAACGCTTCAGGCATTCCTGCAAATCTGTATTTGTATTTACAAGACGCGAGTAACAAAATAGTTCTTTGTGCATGTTCTGCAAATCGCAATTACATATAAGGCTGCATGTGTTACACTTCTGGCATTGTTGCAAACCTGTACTTGTATTTACTAGACGCGAGTACCAAAATAGTTCTTTTTTGTTCCCTTTGCCAGAGTGTGTTCTACAAATCGCAATTTCATATACAAATACAACGCATCTGGCATTCCATTTGAACAACTTGCAAAGCTGTGTTTATATATACCAGGCGCAGTTTCTGAAGTATGACAGGACACCATTCGTACAATTATGGAATCATGCGAAAAGTGTGTATGATCAGGAAATACCACAATCGTACACTATTAAAATATATGAGGGACCACTACATGTTTTGCCATTTATCACCATGCAAATGCACTCATAGTCCGACACTAAGCGAGAGTTAGTTATAAACTATACTTACTAAATAAGAACATGTATAGGTTATATATCATATATTGCAATTATAAGTATAGGTTATAGCTCATATATTACAATTATAAGTATAGGTTATAATTCATATATTACAATTATAAGTATAGGTTATAATTCATATATTACAATTATAAGTATAGGTTATAGATCATATATTACAATTATTAGCATAGTTTATAATTCATATATCACAAAGTATAGGTTATATATCATATATTTAAGCAATTATAAGTATAGGTTATAGATCATATATTACAATTATAAGTATATGTTATAGATCATATATTACAATTATAAAGGAATTAAGTGGGAACGAGCGCAGCAAAAAATAAAAAAAATTGAGCGAGTGATTATCGAAATATCAATACTTTGGTTTTATTAACAAACATAGCAAAAGAAACTGGAGCTCCGCTTCATTTTCTAGTGGAGTTTTTGTTTTTTCAATTAGACGGGGGCCAATATTATCACATATGGAGAGCACAATGAGGATGAGACACAATGACTTAGAGTCACATCAATGCTTCAAGCACTCTCTAAAGAAATGTTAGATGACCAGTCCAAAGGATCCGTTGTAACAACTTAATTAAAGGTCACAGTTGTTGTTGTGCCAGGAGGAGTTGGTAAAAATTGACCCATACATAACTACCAGACCTGTTGAACAGATGTGAATTTCCCTTTTTTGCGGTTGCATATAAACAAAATGAGCAAATTTTGCTTTCTCGTTAATAAATGTCTCTGGTATAGCCAAATATACAAAATGGCAATTTAAAGTATAACCATAACAAGCCGGCCCAATATACGCACCCACTCTCCTTTAAATGATTTTAATTGCTAAAACGGTTTTATCTTTTATGAAAAAGCGCATTTAAGTGTGTAATTTTCTTTTTAAGTTTAGAGGAACATTTAATCTATCATTCAAATTAAAAACAGCGTCTGTGCGCACGTTTTTGTTTGACAATTGGGCTTAATAATTTCTACCGTACAAGTGCCCAAAAGGACGTTTCAAATTGGCATAAATTGGTAAAGTGATGCAATTACATTGCTACAGAGAGGACAGAATAAGGCAATAAATATAAATTACTTGAATACGTCGAGACAAAAATGACCACCCCATTAAACCTCCA
Organism: Loripinus fragilis; assembly: GCA_964019695.1. Lineage (NCBI taxonomy): Eukaryota > Metazoa > Mollusca > Bivalvia > Lucinida > Lucinidae > Loripinus > Loripinus fragilis. Next base: position 54,013,299 of record OZ026531.1, read on the forward strand.
TAAAAATCCATTTTTGATTAGGAACATGTCATAAGTAGTTTTATAGTTCCAAATTAAACCTAATTAAATTGAACTACATCGAGATAATTGCGCCATAGTTTAACAGCACTGCCAAAGAGTATAAGGGCACTTAAGAATTACAAATTAATACCAAGAGTATTAACTTTCAGTCAAGTGACAGATGACAGATTCTAAGACACCGCAAGGTCGATTACACGCCTGCTAATCTCTACTACCATGTCATTTGGTTTAGGAGAATATGCAACTTTCAGTCAACCTAAGACTGACAGATTCAAAGACACCACAAGTTCATTTGCACACCTGCTACTCTCTACTATCTCTACGAAAAAAAAATGACAAAATGCTGTTCAAGATTCTAATCTTTAAATTTTGGAAGAGTGCATTATTTCCTCTATATTTTCTTATTAGTTTCTTAATATGGTTCAGGTTTGTCCGATTTTGAAAAGGTTAGATATAACTTTTTAAAAAAAAATGGCAATAAATAACGCATCAAAGCGAATCTGATAGGATCATAGGACTGTTATGTTGCTAAAATATCCAGTTTATTATAATATAACATTTCAATACACCAGGTCCTTCATTGAGTCTGCGCATAATCTACTGTTGTCCAATTAAAGCGCACACCGTAACTATAAACTGTGAATGGGTTTATAACCAGGCATGTCTACTGTCACATAACACCCATGTTATATCCCCTTTTTTACAACGTTTGGTTATCTTCATGAAATGGTCAGTAAAAGAATACTATCCTACGCTCAATTTGAAAGTATAAACTAAAGTATGATTAAAAACCTGGCTCTTACTATGCCCTGTTGCAGAAGAATTTTTAATTCGACATTGTATTTATGGTGACAATCAGTTTCGAGTGTCTGTGGTAGAATTTCTAAAACGATTCATATGTAATTTTTGTTGTTTGATTGAGAACACTTAGTCAAAATTTGCGTTCCCTTGATAAGTAAGAACCACTATGGTAGGTGGCGCTCTGAACAGCGGGCGATATGGGGTGCAAATATTGTTGTAAGAATTCAATCAGCCAATAGGTGGGACCGATTGCACATAAACCTTTTTAATAACTTGTTTATACTGTGGCGGAAACATTACCATTCTAAAGTCCTCACTCGATAAGCATATGGTGGCGAAACAGATTTACAGTTAGAAGTATGAAAGAAAAACCTGCATTGGTCCAATCAGTGAATAAATTACCATACCCTGACCAACTATGTTACTATATTATTATCGAGCAAGGACTCTACAGAAATAAACGTAACACCTAGCTTTGATTTGTTTTTGATATAACTGACTAAGAAGGGGATTATTTTCATTGAAGAAGACATTTGTGATAAATATACTATGCACAATAAGCTTAGCAATTGTTTTGTATGGGTGTACCCATCCACATCAAATCACAAGTTTCATTTGCTATCATGAGATTACAAGCGCTGATCATCTGACGAGAATTTCCATTTAAAAAATACAGAATTACCAAATGCAGCAGCCGTGCTAAAGTGACTTCAAATTTTAAGACTGTATTGTGGGTATTTCTGATCATTAGAGGAAGCCACAACCATTTTCAAGCGATTGTTAGGTCACTAAAAGCAAAAAAGCATAGCAAATGCTGCAATTTTCTTAACATTCTCATAAAAATAAAGGACGAAGTTTTAACAATTTGACGTTTTTTATTAATGTTTTTCCGTTATCGCCTTTAAACGGAGTTTCTAGTCGGTTATTCATGAACCACATTGACGAGTTAAACTGTTTGATGCCCTCCAACACATTCAGAAAAATAGTGTTGAGTGAAACATCTTCATGGCTATAGAGCACGAGCCGAAAGATAAAATCTAACGTCACCCTTTTCTTGCAAATGTGTCACACCATTTTCCAGTAACTTAATGTTTTAATCATCCATAAGATGAGTTACATTGTAAGCCTATGACATCTTTGTAAACTGGGTCTCTGCTTAATTGAAACGTCAATTAACTTTACAAGTTTAAATTAAAATGATGACAACATTATGACGTCATTGATGCCAGCTGATTTTTCATCATGAAATATCTATCACATCTGTCAAATACCTGTAACCAATAGTTTTATATGCGTATGATGCATGAGGAAGATGTAGGACCACCAAAAGAAATAACATGCTTAACATTTCAGCTTTACTTACAACGGATATGAATTTTGATTACTTACCCCCCTTGCAATTCTTGCTCTCCTCAAATGCATATTTAATGGGTGGTGTCTGTAAAGTCGTGGTTTCATTTGCCTAAGATCCTGTTCTCGTCATTGCAATTAAAATTGTTCGATATTGCACGAAGATGAGCACAAAAAGATACGAAACATAAGAAATTGCGTAACTTATTGTGCATAGTATATTTGACAACCATCAGATGCTAAAATATTTCAATTTTTAATTCGTTGGATATTCGATTATTTGGAGCCGTGTGTACGCATTCCTTTAATCACGCTTGATCTACTGTTTATACGATTACATTATACATTGGCAGCATAAAATGCAGGCAAAGTTCTTTATTTAACAAGTTGAATCCTATAAGGTGGAAAACTATAAACATTTCACTTCAGACTTCACTTTCTTTGCAAGAGACGCGAAGTATTCATGATTCTATGAACATTCCAAAAATCGAATTTATTTCTTAAATAATGCAGCCTTGCACACGCCACTGTTTGGTATATCGAATTAACTTCTGCACATTACCACATATTATTGCTCTTACTTCTGCTAAGTAAATGCCTATGTTTTGCACCTACTTAACGTCATTGTATCCTGTTTTATGATATCCATAATTAGACGAAGCACTTATTTCTACTCGATATAAATTAATTCTTAGCCTACTGCTTAATTTTGCATGCTTTATATCGTCTGTTTTTTTTTCAAAATCAACTTTTTTTTGAAAAATTATTTCGGGAATACCATCAGAGTGTTACACAGTTTGAATCCAGATCTGGCCAGACAAGATGTCTGGCCAGATCTGGGTCACAAACTGTTTGTAAAAGCTACAAGTAGGCGACACCAGTAGGTAAAGAGTTAAGCTTTACCGACGAGTAGCACTATAAAGCTGATAATTGGTACCAACCGCGAAGAAAACAAATTGCATAATTCTGTTTACTGAGGCCTCCAGATAAGATGGCGTAATTATATAATTAGTTTCAAGACATTTGTTGTGAGGATTCAATAGAACCGTTTCAATTAATTGACAGACACCATCGTGTTAAGATCGACTCTTGTTTTTTTTTGTTTTTGTTTTTTTTTTTGATAACTTAAAAGCAAATCCTACTTGCAAAGTAAGTAAGGAGGCAAAGATCAGAAATCGATACATTAAGTACCACACCTGACCCAGGACACCGCACGGGAAAGTGACAAAAACACAATAAAACATCACACACAAGAGAGCCAAGAGATAAGCCCTTTCTCAGCAGGTGATGAACAGACAAGAAAGCATGACAAACACGAAACATAAATAACAAAATTGATCCACAGAAGAAGCACCACCTTGAAACGGTCAGTAAAGTATTTTTACTGATGGACTTAAATTAGTTTCACGGCGCCAGCCTCACCGTTAGATGAGATGTGGATCAAGACACATAGATGTTTGGTTTGCTTTAAAGATCCTTAATGTACCCATGAATTTTCTCCTAGAACATATAATTCAACAAATAAAAAGAAGATAAAACAATGTCAGTTTGAACTGAAACATATGTCAGGGTACAGTTTGGTGCTTAATCAATGTTTTGTGATGCCTTGATGTTGTGTACTATGTCAAGTGTTACACTTGCTGGGCAGTACAAAAACTTTTCTGTGTATTTTTTTTTTCAAAATCAATCTTGAACACGAAAGTTTTCTGACTTCTACAAGAATACATTGAGGCGTTTCATTTGAGATCCCAAATAATTATTTCTTCTTGTATTACTAACTTTATAGTAGATTGTCATGATAACATTCGTTTTTGCACCTTTACTAGTCTTTGCACATAATTATATATTGTTCAACAAACGTTTAGGATGGATAGATAAAGATAAATTAATGTTTGGGCAAATGATTTAAAGTAATAAAAGTCTGCTGAAAAAATGGTTTGATATGTGTTAAGTGGGAGGAAAGCGATGAGCGTAATTAATTAAGTTTGATTTCTACTGCGCTGATTGTTTTTGTTTAAACAAGGAATGAATCAAAAACGTGTTTCAGCTGCATTTTTCGCAACACAAAACTGATACAGGACCGATTTATAAGTATAGGTTATAGATTATATTTTGCAATTATAAGTATAGGTTATAGATCATAAATTACAATTATAAAGGAATTAAGTGGGAACGAGCGCAGCGAGTAAACCACTTAATTTCTTTATATTTGTAATATATGATCTATGACCTTCTTGTAGCTTTCTCCTCCCCTCCCAATGAACATAGCCGCATTGACCACTTCACGGATTTACTGTATGATTTTACTTAAAAGATATTACACATATTGACAAAATATGTGATTAAGTTGGCCAAAAATTTTAAATTTCTTTGCAAACCGATTGTTAGGGGCAGCGTAAACTGTAAAGACTCTTGTTGACCAGCTAGTTCTAATCAGCCATTCTAAAAATAATAAAGGTTGTCTCAATTACGCCCTTGAAGCAAAAGTTGAGTTTCGGAAACAACTTACGTCGATGTGATAATGGCGTTTTCATGTCAAAACAGACTAAATGTTTGCTCTTACTGTAGTAAGCTAGTACTGCAGCGTCAGACGTCCTTAACCATTAAACCACTTTGTTATGTTTTCACTGTACATTTAGACGAATGTCGCTCATACACTAACGCCCGCGTTTTTGTACTTGTCAAATCCACATTGAAAACGCTGGTAATGCGCACTGTATTTCCAACGTGAATATTAAATAGCTAATCCCCGCACATTACGGATAATGCGTTGAGCTACATGTACAGTGTAACGCATTTGCATGTACCTGTCTACCAATCCATTCAGCTGATTTATCAACGCGAATTATACATTGCGCATCAACGCAGGTCCGCATTGAAATGCATTGCTGCACAGTCAATCAATATAGGAAGGATAAAAGACGATTAAGGATTTAATAGCAAAATAAAACACTGCGGAAAGAAATAATATTGTTTTGCGGAGGATAATGTAGCAATTCATCAAACTCGATTTTGAAAAAGGTAATTTGATTGGTTAGCGCAATAATGCTTCCTATCTCATATGAATATTCATGGACCTTGTCTGGCGTTGATACGCCTTTTAAACGCAATTTAAATCATCCCTGCGTACAACGCTTTTAAAATGCGCACGAAACGCGCATTCGCAGTACAAATACGCGAGCGTAATTGTGAGTTAGTGTACAGACTGAGAGAAATATCATAATTCTGCTCGAAAACTAGTAATATTTTCGTTGTGTAGATATGCTAAATTGAATGGATTTTCGTGCCTTAGCGGATTCCATAAGACAAGACAATTGAGGGTTAGACAAGCTTATAAAAGTCTCTGGGTACAATTCATGAAAAGTGACGTTAGTCTGATTTTTAGGCTAAATATAGGCGGCAAAGTTATCCATAGAATACGTTTTTTTCAAAGGAGTGACTAACATGACTGTTCCATGTGCTTGTGCCACTCTAACATCAAAAGCATTACTTGCAATCTTGATTCAGTTCGCAGAAAAGTCAAGAAATTGAAAAAGGGCATTTAAACGTCTTAATGGAACGCTTAAAAGGGTATCATTCTCTGGCATTTTCAGCGTTGCGTTTATCAGTAAGAGCCTTTGCTTTAGCTTTGAATCAAACGTTTTAATTTCGGATGTAGACTTGTATCCTTTGTTTGCGCATGGCATAAAATGTAACACCAATCCATTGACGCCTAACCAGATTACCTTTAAACGGTGCCTGGCAGACACGAAAAACCATACATTAACACCAAATACAATATTTTATATTCATTCAAAGCTGGGCACGATATTAAAATCCGTGCTAAACTTTGTTGAGCAGAATACATTAACAGGACATAGTAGGTTACTGTTTTGAATCGTCTGTGTTGCTGAGAAAATGGTATAAGCCTTATATGATAGTAAAATAAGTAACTGAGTATGATCAGGAAATACCTCAATCACTTACTGCAGACAAACACATGGCACCGTCAGTAAGAGCCACACAACAATCACGAGACACCAGGAAGACAAACTAAGCAAAGCAACCAGCTCTCTCTTTCCAATCAAGATGATTGCAAAACTAGAATGAACATAAAGTAATGCACAACAAAACATAGAACAATTACACAATCCCGCAATGGGAATAACAACCAACAACGAATCAACAACAACAGAACCAGCGCCTTAGAACAGACATCAGCCTATGCCACTGGGGGGGAGGGCTTAAATGTATTTTACTAGTACCAAATCTTTACCCTAGATTCTGCTGTTTTCGAGGCACAAAAATGGTAAGCTCGCATGGAGGCTTCCTAACTATTGCAATGTTTCATCATGGAGATCATGGTGAAACAATCTAGTAATCAAATTAACACACTATGATGAAAAAAATAAAAGGGCTCACGACTCACAGATAGTCAGAGCTAAAAAAGCCTCAAGTTGAGCCACAGTGGGCCCAGATACAAACAAGCATCAGGCACCAACCCACCGATTAAAGCTTTAAACCCTGAAGTTCATTTTTCCTCGCGTCAAAGCCCATATATAGCCAGTAACATCAGAAATACCTTACAGTTTGTAAATGGTAGAATCTACAAGTTTTATTCCTCAAAACCAAACCATAAATTGCTTTCTTGGAAATGATTAGGAAGATATTAAGACATCGCATAATGATTCTTTCTTCAACACTGTAAGCAAAGGCTGACTAAAAGGATTGATTAAATAGTTCCATCTTAGCCCAGCAATGTTTACTTATACCGTGAAGGGTATAATCCCTTCAAGATCCAACTGCTTTGTTAAATCGATATAGATACCAGGCCATGAAATAAAGGTACTTATTGGATAGGTGATAAATAATAATTTTCAACGGTGCATGCGAAGATATGCTACCTTGGGCTATGCTTTAAACCTGAATCCACTTTGATATTGTATGCGTGCAACCAGTCAAAGATGTAGCGAGACTCTGCAGGATCACAGGTTCGTCTAAGGCTTCACTGCCCGCCTCAGCAATTAGTTAAGAAATTCCCAGTAAGGTCCAATATATACAATTTGGTTAAGCCTCTTAGTTCGCCTTCATAGAAAGCACTCTCCGGGAAAGTTCAAGTAACCTATTTTGACCAAAGAGCTACGTGCATTAAGGAGTTATTTTTGCCCCACTATGAGGCAAAAAAAATTGTGTTTCACCAGTTTCTTATTATTAGTTTATTAGAACAATAGCCAAAGTGTAAAAGTGGAATATTATACCATTGCTATGGTAACAAGAAAGGCCGTCAAAAAAGGCTGAAAATAGGAAAATGACCATTCTGGAGCAAATTTGAGACATTTGACAGAGAAATTAACACAGAATACAAGCAAATACAAAAGATGATGAGAATTGTCACGGCACACAACATATTAAAACGTTATGGCATTTATCTGTGCTGATATCTAATTCTACAAAAATAGGTCTCCAAAAGCCTTAAATTTGGTCAAAAATGGCAATTTATTTATTTTAAGCCTATTTTGTCAGCCATTTTTGTTTTTATATAGCAATGGTAAATGTTTTCAAAATGCCAGAATTTTACACTTGGGTTATTCTTTTAATGTACCAATAAGGAGAAATTGGTGAAAAGCAATTTTCTGTCCTGGGCTCCAGAGGGGTCATATTCGCTCCTTAATGCAATAGCTCTTTCCTGGATCGGCACAATACGGTAGAATCACCAAAGACATATCTCCGAACAAAATTGACCCTAACCTTATGCTCTTTCTAATCGTTCGATTATGTCGCTGGGAAAGCGAGAGTTCTTAATTAATTGAGTTAAGGCTTAAAGTCCCAGTCAACAATATTTCAGTCATTTCCGGACTCCTCCTGGTGACAGGGAGAGAGAAAAGAAGAATGGGATAGACTAAAAGGCTCCAACCCACATAAAAATTTGCCTCAAATGAAGCAAATTTCATCCTGCAAACAAGACAAATAGGAAAGTGCAATCTCTAAAAGCTGCACCAAAAAGCACATACCCTATCAAACCGTTCAAATTGTTTATTAGTCCCTTCTTGCTTGCAAATAGAACCAAAACTAACAAAAATGGTGTGCAGAGCGAAGACTATGAACAGCCTGGGCTTCCGCCCAGTCTGATGAGCCTTCGCTCTCCTCTCGGCGGTTTACTAATGGCCGAGGTGTTTTGCATGTGGCCACAGACCTGTAATTGTAAAAAAAGCACTTATTGGCTCAAAAGTGAATGGAAGCTCAGCACAACATTTAAGTTGAAAAAAGTTTCGTTATTGGTCAATTATATAATTATGGGGAAGTATTTATATTTACTAGATGGATATATATTTGCTGCACTTTTTAAACAACAAATCACTGCTTTTATTGATTAAGTTTACGGGTGTGGCTTAGAAGAAAGGACCTTGCATTTTGGTATTTTTTTTCTATTACATTTTCCTCTCTAGTAGGGTGCCCACCTTCAGGGGCCAAAAAGTGGTAAAATATGGTGGTCACCATGGTATCTCATTCTTGTTAATTGGTTGAACTAGGTCCAATCTGTAATTCTATGGCAGCCTATTTGTGCTTGAAGAGTTGTGAAGACTACAGCTTACTTAAAAGCCATAATGGAGGTCTATGGGAAAACAAATACAGGTCTGGGCCCATGTGGACACTGAAGACTGATCAGACAGGCTAAAACCTATGCAAAGCCACAATGTTGGTTGTCTTATGTCGCGGCTCAATTATATTTAGTGTTTTTGTTCTCTTCCCCTCTGCACCATAGGCTGCTGTTTGCTCTGTGACTAGGGCATATCCTAGTTGTGATCACTCTGTTCTGTTGTAATTGTCACGTTTGAGAAACATTTATAAAATGTGTTTGTTTGACGTCTCTCGACCCAATTGAATTGTTTTGGGAGGTAGATGTCAAAATTGTTTTTTACTGGTTCAAAAAATATTTATACGCTTTCAATGACTACCACAACCCGAGGCGAGTTCAACAATGCGAGCGCTCGATCGAGCGCTTGTTAGTATGATTTTTTAGTTATTGAACGATAGCAAGTGCTTGCTAAAAGCTGGCATCGCCCTGTATTCAGAAAATTAAAAGCATCCATTTGTTGGAAAGCAAAGCGAAACACCTTTCTACATGCATTTTTTTTCTTTCATATATCAGACAAATAAACAAACATCGACTTTCTAAATATCGAATCTGAAAATATTATACTCATAGTCTCTCGCGAAAAACTATTATTTTTTTGGCAGCCATTTTGGTATTTTGGGCAAAACACCTATCAAGTTGAATCGGGAGCGCTTGAAAGCGCCTTGGCGAGCGTTTGCGTTCTGAGAGAAAGTATTCGATAGCACTCTGGGCTCTCGCATTGTTGACACGCCTCAGGTCTGGCTGTATCTGAGAAATACCCACTGGATATAATATATATACACTGCTCAATTATTTAAACGAACACATGATAATTTTCCATAGGTGATAATGTTAACCACTGGCCATATTTCACCAGAAATAAGGCAGTATTTCACCAGAAAATAAGGCAGTGTTTCACCAGAAAATAAATCAGAACCCTAGTTTCTTTTGCTATCTTAGCAAAGATAGCCAAAGTATCGGATTAAAAAAAGTGTTTGAAAAAATAATCACTGCTCAAGTTCATGGCTCCAATTTTGTTATTTTTATTTTCTTGAAAATAGCAGGTTTTCTGGAACCCTGTAGAATCTCTGGCATTTGTTAATAGCGTAACTTAATTATATCTGCAACATTAAAATAATATTGAATGTATAGAAATGATGCTGTTGTGGTGATTGATTGAAAAATCGTCTTAAATTTTGGTTTAGAAAAGAAAGGTGTTTTTAACAAGATTCCTTTTCCACATAAAGTGTTCTATGGAGATTTTTGGAAAGGGAGTACTTCGTTTTTATCAACAAACATCATCCTTGATGGGTAAACAAACTAATCACAGGACAATCATGTCTTTGGCGGACTATGATTGCATTTGTAGTGTGATCAATGGCAATACACGTAGTGTTCCTTTAAATCTTTTGTACAGTGTATACACTTTGTATGCAAAAGCACGTGACACTTACTTTTTTTCAAATTCGGTTAGAAAGAATAGAGAAAAAAAACAATGAAAATAATTTTGTAGCCAAGAATACCAATACAAAAATGTGTGGGCAGAGTTTTCAGGCACGGGTCGAGACGGGGACAGGAGTCTGGATCTCCGCCCACCCCCCCCCCCCACCTTCACCCCCCCCCCCCCCCCCCCGGATAATCAAAGTTGCTATAAGTTCCTTAGGTACGTATCCCCTCGAGTACAGTCCTCTGTTAAACACGTCTGTGACTTACAAATGTCAGGACCCCACTCCACCCCTCCCCCACACAACCACCTGACGAAATTTTCTGCTTCCGCGCGTGCTGCTTGTGGATAGATTGGAGGAGGGCAAACCAACATAATTTTATTTTTGACCTTCTGGATTCTGCTGTAATGTTGTTATCGGAGACAAGAACTGGTCTTGAGCGATGATGACAAAGTTAATAGAGTATTGAATAGTTCAATTAATTCTTGAAACTTGAGGCAATATTCTGTCTGCAAACAATACTGAGGTCGGCTCGAAGAGGTATCATCATGGCGCAAATTCCTTTATCATTGTCATAAGACTTCCACAAACAATACCATGGTCGGCTCGAAGAGGTATCACCATGGCACAAATTCCCTTATCATTGTCACACGACATCCACGAGAAAGAGAAATGCAGATATCTAAGATTCTGGTGTTGTTAGATAATTCGCCAGTTATGTGTGTATTCTTTGACTTTTCGCTTACTGCAAATGCGGCGCCTCATGAATGCGAGATTAGGACTGGTCAATCTTAGACACAGGTAAAGCTGAAAATGAGGCGTGTGGTTTTATTTAAAAGTAACTGTATCATCTTGCGCCATTACCTCAGTCATTATTTAGTCCTTAAAACGCCAGTAAAATAACTGCATCTGAAAATGTCTATTTAACATAAGCATATATAGGCAAACATTGTGGACCCAGATCAGACTGCTCCAGGAGCAGTCTGATCTGGGGGCACACTGTTTATCTATGAGGCTTCAAATAGTTAAGTGGACGACAAAATTATACAGTTTGTGATTATGCTCTTTAAGGGTTAATAAATGTGAAATCAGTGTGTATACGGTTAGGATTTCCATGATATGCACACACGTTTGCACGGTTCAAGAAGCTTATTAACTCTTTACCAAATTATAAATAAAACCTGATTTCCCTTCCTTAGCAGATGAAATAGCCGAACCACGCCCAGATATGAATATTAAAGTTGCCGCCTTTACAGTAAGCGAAAAGTCAAATAATATGTGTGTGGAGGAGTGCTGTGTTTGTCCACAATTTGTGATGGAATAAGTTCTATGCCATTTTATGTGTTTTAACAATAACAGAATCCAGGGCGAATATATTTAAGCCATATCCCTAGTGGCTTGGGCGGCTTTCCATGCGCAGATCCAGAGGGGGCACACTACCGACAGGATGTCCGAACCCCTCCCCCCACCACCACCACCACCATGAAAATCACAACGCTTTAGGGTTTCTTAACCATACTGGTCAGGATCCCCTGAAAAATAAAAAAAAATAAACTACTAAGCCAGCATTCATTGTCAGGCCATGTCAGCGACCTTCATCAGGGCCCACTCTGACAAGACTTTCTGGATCCGCGCATTTTGTCGTTTCTAAGGTGTTGGTTCTGTTGCTGATTCATTGTTTTTTGTTGCTTTTAAAGATTTATTGATTGTAGAGGGTTCGTGTTTGGTCCTTGCTTTGAAGTGTGCTTAGCGTCCTTTATAGTTGTACAATCATTTCGCTGGGGAAAATAGTGCTACAGGGTGTTCCAGAAAAAAAGAAACCCATTTTTAATTCCTTATTACTCTAAAACTATTCAACTTGTAAAAAAAGTTTTATATACATGTACCAACTTTTAGATATATTATCTATCCACATTTGTGTAAAATTACAGCTCAATAGCTTTTATGTGTTTGAGATATTGCGGAAAAGCTGTTTTCATTTTCCCCAAGAAATATGATTTTCACATAGAAATTTATTAGGACCTCAATTAATAAATGAGATTACATTTGGTGGATTTATTAAGTTGTTATATGTTCTTTAAAATGTGATAAAGCCATTTAGAGATACACTAGGAGAACAAGCCAACTTATTTCAGTTGTGTTAGTATTTTGACCAACTGATTTTTAACCAGCTACAAATGAATATAGTTATCCTTTCTGCGCTTAAGGAAGTTATGATGCCATTTTACCTTCGATGTTCTGTATACATGCACGGACCCAGTCAATAACGTCAGGGGAGGGGGTCCTGAAAACTTTTTTTATTTTATTACTTTTAGTCATCAAAGAATTTCACAGAAGGTCGTACGGACCTCACTCAAGGCAGGTGCGTACCAGCATTTATTAGGAAACATATAGCAACTTGTGATTTTCCAGAGGGGGTCGAACCCCCTTCGCACACCCCACACCACCCCCTTTCCCCCTGGTTCCATGCATGTACTGTATAAATGACTACATTAATGAGATCAAACGCTCGTTAGATCAAATTCAAGTTTAGCAAAAGTTTAATCTACACTCTTTTCATAATCCTCTAGAGTCCGTCGTTTTGTCATTTTCAAACGCGTAATAAATCACGTTTCTGTCATCAGGGTTAATGTAACCTGTTACTCGTGGTACAATTGCATTGTTGTCTAAAAGCTGACATTATATGTATGGAAGAAAACACATGCCATGGGGTTGTCCTCAGCCTTAAGGTAGTAAGCAATGGATATTTCATGAAACTGATACTGAAATTTTGAAGTTATGTCAGTGTGTAATCAGTAATAGAGGATTGCGCTTTGGTTGCCTACATTTTATTTTCCTGTCCTCAGCCATAACTTTTTATACCACCTTTACCAAATTTAGCACGAAACAGCTTGTGATGTGCATGGCCTACACCGATGTAGGTGGTATAAAACAGTTATACCATGTTTGTCCACCTGTACGTAAGATAATCCACTCGCTAAAGCTCGTGGATTATCCCCACATACAGGCGGACAAGCCATGGTATAACAGTTACGTAACCAATGGATGTAATTTCATGAAACTTGTACTTAATATATATGACTATAAATTGGTTATGCACATGAAGTTTCATTCCGTTATCATCAGTTATAGAGGAGCTATCGCCCTTTGATTTCCAAAATTTCAATGATTTTTTCCGTCAGGAGCCATAACTTTGTAAATAATGGATGGAACTTCATTAAACTTATACTGAATATATAGAACTATAGTTTAGTTATGCACGTGAAGTTTCATCATAGTGTCATTAGTTATAGAGGAGTTATTGCTCTTTGATTGCCTACATTTTAATGATTTTTCCGTCCTCAGCCTTAATATAGTAAGCAATGGATGGAATTTCATGAAACTGATACTGAAATTTTGAAGTTTTGTCAGTGTGAAATCAGTTATAGAGGAGTTATTGCCCTTTGGTTGCCTACACTTTATTTTGTCCTGTCCTCAGCCATAACTTTGTAACCAATGGATGTTATTTCATGAAACTTATACTTGATATATATGACTACGGATTGGTTATGCACATGAAGTTTCATTCCGATATCATCAGTTATAGAGGAGCTATTGCCCTTTGATTATCAAAATTTAAATCCATCTTCAGCCATAACTTTGTAACCAATGGATGACATTTCATGAAACTTACACCTATTATGTATGACCAGTTTGTGGTTATGTACGTGAAGTTTCATCAGCGTGTAATTAGTTATAGAGGAGCTGCCTACATTTAAATGATTGTTCGGTCCTCAGCCATAACTTAGCAGGCAATGGATGGAATTCCATGAACCTTTAACTTAGTACATGTATATATGACCATGGAATGGTAATGCAGGTGATGTTTCTTCGGGATATCCTAAGTAACAGAGGAGTTACTGCCCTTTGGTTTTCAGAATGTCAATGAATTATTCTGTTCTCAGTCATAAATTAGCTCAAGCAATAGAAGGAATTTCATGAAACTAATACTGGGTGTATATGGCCATAATGTGATGATACATGTGAAGTTTCATGAGGATGTCATCAGGTTTAAAGAAGTTATTGTCCTTTGATCGTCTTAATATCTATGAATTGGTGCACTCAGAGCTAAAACTTGGTAGCCAATGGATGGAATTTTACAAAACTTACTGGATATATATGTCAATGGTGTGATATTTCACATTCAGTTCGATCAGGATGTTTGCGGAAGTCATCAGTTGTAGAAGATTTATTGTCTTTTGAACGCATTAATAACTATGATTTTTTTTTCATCCAGAATTTAGTCACCAGTCGATGGAATTTAATGAAACTTATAGTAATGATATACAATGGCATGGTGGTGTACATAAAAGTTTGTCACATTGGTTGCAGATATACTGGAGTTATTGCCCTTTGAATGCTTAGATTTTCAAGAAACTTGAACATGAGGTGGGGCGATGCACATGAATATTCATAAGAATGACCTTATATATACGGGAGTTATTTGATTGCCTTAATTTCAATGAAAAAAATCTTGCATAATTATGGTATTGAAGTTTTGACACTTATCGAATTTTGAATAGTATATTTAGATGCAAACCCACCTATTGAGCCAATGTCAGTAGAAGTTGCTATATATATGCTTAGCACCAGAATAAACATAGCCAAACTCTTTCCAATTTGATCTTGGTTTTTCAACTATCACAGGGACTCCAGAAAGCACGTACAATTGCCGTTTATTTAAACTGATAAATAGATCGAATAATTGATTCTAAATTGATTTCGCAAGGGAACGCATCAAGTGATATATGTACGCTACACATGCCATATAATATGCATGTGGGTTTAAAGAAGTAATCAACTGACAGTGAAATGCACGATCCACGTTGAATATTTGCTAATTAGAATGAAACTCTAGGTGTTTTAATTGAATACAATGTTTGGGTAGCCGAATTTAGTGTTTCAACATAGCCGTTCTGAAAAAGGTTCCGTTCGTAAGTGGGTTCAAATACATTTTAACATTATCGAGACATAGGTATGCAAAACGGTGACTAAGCTTGCCAAAAAAACATTCTTGGCAAAGCTTAATCATCAGTTTACATACCTGTGTCTCAATAATGTGAAAATGTATTATAGTGTTTCCAGGACTTAAGTGACCCCCGTTTTTTGCTAATTATTCTTTAATGGTGATTTTAATTGAAAAAATAATTAGAGAAATGAATTTAGATATATACCGCGTAATTGAATTTACTTGTCCACATATATATGAGTTTTTGT
This sequence comes from Loripinus fragilis, assembly GCA_964019695.1. Lineage (NCBI taxonomy): Eukaryota > Metazoa > Mollusca > Bivalvia > Lucinida > Lucinidae > Loripinus > Loripinus fragilis. Next base: position 54,028,767 of record OZ026531.1, read on the forward strand.
ATAGGCTGGGATTAGATGGAATTTCGGTGTGTTTTTGCTGCTCTTCTTTGATTTAGTCCCCAAGTGAACCTAGCGATATAAATAAAACATGGCTTATGCAGGTCAGTGGAGGTAGTTCGTCAGTCCCAGAGTTAAGAATGCGTAACAGAAAATTAATTTTCCTATTTCTCTACCAAAAAATATGTTGTGTGTACTCAAAACAACCGTCTCGATGGCATGGCTCTTTTGAGCACCCAAAACCCGTGTTTAAACTGATAAAGACAATCGCAACTTCACGCTAAAATTGCTTAACTGGCCCAATCTTCGTGCTTTAAGCTATGATTCACTGCTTATACTGACTTTTAAACTCCACTGTACATCTAAAGTGGATGCATTGAAATGGCGATTCAAGTTAATGTATCATCTGAACCATAAATAAAGACTGAATTTTCTTACGAGATTATTTTTTTTTCAAAAATATGTCTTTCAGGAATACAAGTAGGTTAACAAACGGTTTGGATCCAGATAATGCCCAACATTTTAACCTGAACTTGCCTTCGGCTGTTGACAAAGTTTATCAGCGAAATAGCTTTAGCAGGCAAATATTTGATGCTCTTTAAGTTTAATGTATATCCCCAATTCACTCTCTAATTTGCTTGAATTGTCGTCATAAACTATTTACTTACTAATGTGTTTCCAGGACTTTAGTGACTCCCGTTTTTTGCTAATTATTCTTTAATGGTGATTTTAATTGAAAAATTAATTAGAGAAATGAATTTAGATATATACCGCGTAATTGAATTTATTTTTTCCACATATATATGAGTTTTTGTATAGGCTGGGATTAGATGGAATTTTGGTGTGTTTTTGCTGCTCTTCTTTGAATTAGTCCCCAAGTGAACCTGGCGATATAAATAAAACATGGCTTATACAGGTCAGTGGAGGTAATTCGTTAGTCACACAGATAAGAGTTTGCAACAGAGAATTATTTTTCCTATTTCTCAGCCAAAACATATGCTGTGTGTACTCAAAACAACCGTCTCGATGATAAGGTTCTGTTGAGCACCCAAAACACGTGTTTAAACTGATAAAAACAATCGCAACTTCACGCTCAAAATGCTTAACTGGCCCAATCTTCGTGTATTAAGCTATGATTCACTGCTTATACTGACTCATAAACACTACTGTACATCAAAGGCGATGCATTGAAATGGCCTGCGTTAAAAAACGATTCAGGTAACAGAATTGTCTGAACCTAAATTAATGGCTGAATTTTCTTTCGAGATCACTGTTTCCTAAAATATGTCTTTCATGAATACAAGTAGGTTATCAGTCAGTATGGATCCAGATAATGCTCAACATTTTAACCTGACTTGCCTTCGGCTGTTGACAATTTTTTTCAGCGAAACAGCTTTAGCAGGCAAATATTTGATGCTCTTTAAGTTTAATGTTTATCCCTAATTCGCTATTTCTCGTCAACTCTCTAATTTGCTTGAAAAGTCGTCATAAACTCTTTATTTACTAGTGTCGTCTGCTGATTACCTTTGCAAACAATTTGGACCCAGATCAGGCCCGACAAAACGTCGGGCATGATCTGGATCCAAACTGCTTGCCACTTTACTGATATTCCCGAAAGATCATTTTAGAAACAGCAACAACAAGAAACAAACTGATTTTGAAAAAAATATCAGCAGACGACATAATCATGACAAATTACCTCGTAGGAAAAAAGAGTCAATGAATATTGAAATTGAAGGTGCTACATGTACATGTATGTTTCATGCTTAAGCCTTATATTTGCCCGCTTTCAATACGGCACGGTCTTGGACCCCTATAGACTTCTACAATTGCGTGTATGCGTGCGTGTGTGTGTCAAAATGATGACGAGTGAGGTTTGCTGTTTGTTTCATTGAATCATCGGATATAGATAGTCCTGTAGGCTAGTACATATCATCATAGCAATGCAAATATACCACGTGTGTCTATTGGGGTACACATAGGTATATTCACAGGGAAAAACAACTAAGTTATTCTTTTGTACAGGGGACTGGGGCTTCAGTTATAAATAAGGGCGTCTCCCAAAAATAAGTTTTAGTTACGCGGTGTGCATTTAAATCCACATGCTAAGTGCCGTTCTTCTAAGTTCAATTTAAAGCCGCTTAAAAAAAGAAAAACGGGGGTCACTTATAACCTGGAAACACTATAGTGTCGTGTGCTGATTACCTTTGCAAACAATTTGGACCCAGATCAGGCCCGACAAAACGTCGGGCATGATCTTGATCCAAACTGCTTGGCACTCTACTGATATTCCCAAAAGATCATTTTAGAAAAACACAACAACAAGAAACAAACTGATTTTGAAAAAAATATCAGCAGACGAAAAAACCATGGCAAATTACCTCGTAGGCAAAATGAGTCAATGAATTGAAATGGAAGGGGCTACATGTGCGTGCATGTTTCATGCTTAAGCCTTATATTTGCCTGCTTTCAATACGGCACGGTCTAGGACCCCTATAGACTTTTACAATTGCGTGTGTACGTGCGTGTGTGTGTCAAAATGATGACGAGTGAGGTTTGCGGAATAGATTTTCGTTGAATCATCGGATATAGACAGTCCTGTAGGCTAGTACATATCATCATAGCAATGCAAATATACCACGTGTATCTATTGGGGTACACCTAGGTATATTCACAGGGAAAAACAACTAAGTTATTGTTTTGTACAGGGGACTGGGGCTTCAGTTACAAATAAGGGCGTCTCCAAAAATAAGTTTTAGTTACGCGGTGTGCATTTAAATCCACATGCTTAGTGCCGTTCTTCTAAGCTCAATTTAAAGCTGTTTAAAAAAAGAAGAAAAACGGGGGTCACTTATAACCAGGAAACACATTAGTATGCAAATTTTGATTTAAATATACCATGCATATCAAACGTTATGCGCATGTTCACAAAAAATGCTCGATTGGCTAAAATGATGCTCGGCAAACCCTCGTCACCGTTTTTGTTCATACCAGTGGCTGGACAATATCAAAATAAATAATTATGCAAATTTGATCCAAATATCCCGTAAGGTTCATGAGTTATGAGGATTTCTACTAACTAACGACAACAGTCTTGACAATTGCTCAGCAAACTCTTGACTATCAAACAGGGTGATTTTGCATGCCAGTGGTTAGGGAATGTTGGCATGCATATGTATGCAAAATGTGATAAAAAATATACCATGAGGTTCAAGAGTTATAAACATTTTCACTAACTGGTAACGGACGGATGGATACATAGTGATTGTAGTGCAGACCGAAGGGTCGTGCAATAGTTTCACTTTCTTTTCAAAACAGCAGCAAAACTTGGGTAAACGTAGTGTCCAGTAAACAAATGATAATTAACCGAAATTGTAATGATGAATTTACAATAGACATGACACGCAAACTACGCATGGATTTGAAAAACATAATTGTTTCACTTTCTTTTGAAAACAGCAGCAAAACCTGTGTAAAATGCCAGTTCTTGGTTTGTAATCATCTTGACGAGGAAAAGAGAGCTGTTTGCTTTGCTTTTATTGTCTTTTGGCAGTCTTGTTGCTGTAAATGTTTTGTGGCTCTTCCTCTCGGTACCGTGGGTCGGTCTGCAGTGTGTGATTATGGTATGTCCTGATCATATTTACTTACTTTTTTATACACGGGTGGGCATCAGCGAAACTACCGCGAAATCGCGTAAACGTAAATTTGTTCCTTTGTCATATCCGGGACCTTCCGCGGTAGTGGCATCGTCACGGAAAAGTCAAACAAAGGTTGGTACTCTCGCCTGTTTTATTTTTTTGTATCAGATTGAGCTAACTATGTAAAAATCCGACAATGCTATTCCATTAAGATATGATTTACCTTGTAAAACAGGCCAAACGCGATGTTTAAAAAAACTCTGCTTTGAGATGAGAACCGTAACCAAATCGAACACAGAACGGGATTTCTTCAGTTTTTATCCAAACGAAGAAAGTATGCAGATGTTTTGCCAGTTTTAGCTCAAAACAAGAGCATTTTACACATGGCATGTACATGACAGCCCTTATTCGTTCTTCTGATGTAAAAAAAATAAACCGATCATGTTTTATGAAGGAATAAATACAAAAAAATTCAGGCGCAGTACCGCCTTTGCCATCGCGGTAGTTGTAACGTCAAGCTCTAGTTCCTTCAAGTATACAATATCAGTACATGCAGTGCATGCAAGCGCTGAGGGAAATGTGTGTAATATAGTAGTATCCATACTCTTCAAGTATATTTTGGCCGGTAGACAAGACATGATACTTACATATGTAGTTTAATCAAAATGCTGAGCTAAAGGTTGTGGGGGTCTTGGAGGTGAGGACTCGGATGGGGGCAGGGGTAAGTGTGCTAGTTTGTAAACGGGGAGCAGCGATTGAGATGGATTGGTGGTGGCCTGGGGTGTTTCAGTAGATACTACAATATTACACACATTTCTCTCCGCGTCTGCATGTACTAAAATGGTATACTTGAAGGAACTAGAGCGTGACGTTACAACTAGCGCGATGGCGAAGGCGATACTTCGCCTGAAAACTTTGGTATTTATTCCTTCATAGAACATGGTCGGTTCGATTTTTTTTACATCAGAAGAACGAATAAGGGCTGCCATGTACATGCCATGTGTAAAATGCTTTTGTTCTGAGCTAAAACTGGCAAAACATTTGCACACTTTTTTCGTTTTGACATAAAACTGAAGACATCCCGTTCTGAGTTCGATTTGGTTACGGTTCTGGTCTCAAAGCAAAGCAAAGCTTTTTCAACGTTTAGCAAGGTAAATCAAATCTTAATGGAATAGCATTGTCGGATTTTTACATAGTTAGCTCATTCTGATACAAAACATCAAAACAAGCGAGAGTACCTACCTTTCTTTGGCTTTTTCGTGACGATGCCACTACCGCGAAAGGTCCCGGATGTGACGAAGGAACAAATTTACGTTCACGCGATTTCGCGGTAGTTCCGCTGATGCACACCCGTGTATAGTGTTCAGTAAACAAATGATAAGTAACCAAGCTTTTAGTTTCACACACCTACTTTTAGGGATGCATTTACACTAGACTTGACGGGCAAAAATACGCATTGGTGTTCAAAGATGTACAGCCACGTTAAATGTACACGATACAAGTATTAGCTTTTCAAAAAAGCTTGCCATCTTAAAATAGGAAGTTGTCTACTGACTGAAGGTACAGTTGCCATTTGAAAGCGAAATTTCAGTAGCTTTTCAAAAACAACAGTGATAATGTATTACATTACACACCCACCTCATCGCCATCTCTGCGAGCGGAGATGGTGATGAGCTGGTCCTGTCATTGTTATCAGGTAATTTTCACAGAAAGGGCTATCTAATGCTACCCCACTTAGCCGGTGCTACCATAATATAGCCAGGCTTCAAACTTAGTCAATTAGGTAAAATGGCAAAAAAAAATGTGCAATTGTACACAGGCTTTATAGTGTGTACATATCCCGCGTAATCATCTGTAAAGAATTTAAAAGAAGTTTGTTTTCAAAATATACACGGCGTCGAATGTTTAGAACCACCTATATTTTGCTGAAACCATTTTTAAACTACCGAGAATTTTTTTCTTGAAAAATATTTATCTGTTGTGAAGCTCTGCATAAATATTAAAATGAAAATTTAAAAATACAAGTCATATTTGGATTTCGGTGTGCATTTATCACACAAAACTGTCGATCCCTATTCGTGTACACAAAGTTGCAATGAAATTAAGTTAACTCCTATGTGTTTTTTTTTTTAAACTCACGATCACATACTTTGGCAAAATAGCATGAATGTTTAACTATCTTATCCCTATACGTTATATTTATCTTTATATATAAGGGTTATTTACATCACATAACCGTGATCTGAAGAAATAGCTGCAAAGTGAGTGGTGCTTAACTTTTAACGCTGTGTATATGTCGTCAATTCAAATTTGAATCATTGTTTACCCATGAAACTGGGCGTATCTGATTCTTCACTGCACGATTGTAGAGTCTCTACAACGATCGTAGAGGCTCTACAACCTCGACGGCTCTACAATCGTGAAGTTAGATTCAGATGCGGCCAGTTATATTCGGAATGGCGACTGGTATGGCCTGTGCGTAAGACATACTTGTATATTTATTGCAGAAAATCCGTTATTTTTGCGGAAAAGCATTGTTGTAGTTGTTGTTGCTGTTTTATTTTTTGTTTTTATGTTGTTTTGTTTGTTGTTGAAGCAGCGTTGAATGCCATAACAAAATAACAACAACAAAGGCATGTATATTGTCACAGGATGTGGCTATAATAATAATACATTCTGTACCCTGAGGCATTATAATTCCATCTTACACAGCGTAATAAGATTACTCGGACACCAAAACTCTATCATGGTCATTTCCTAAAGCATTATTGTATACAATAATCTTTGATGACTCTATGATAGACTTCTTAATTTTGTTTTCTTCTCACTGTCGCTGTTATCATGCGACGTGCGATATCCCAGCCAGATCCTGTATATCGCAATACTCTAATCAAATCTTATTGCATCTTTGAGTGATATTTGAATGTTCTACATCAAATATCCCACAATGCACAAAGTGCACATGCATGCTGGTGCAATAAGGCAGTTATTGTGTGGTTGTGCATATGTACAGGAGATAATATACTCGCTAATGCTCATGGATTTTCTTCCCGTATATACACATAAACCATACAATAACTTACACATGAAGACTTTCTAAAATCAAGGAAGGCTCTAAGACTGGATTATGAAAAGGCCACAGGTATCTCTCTAAATCTCATACAAACAACACCAATCAAGTGCTAATATTAGCCATTTTCTGTCGCCAGATTGGCTGAATAAATTTTAAACCTTTACCTGTACAGGTAAATTGACAGTCTACAGGGAACCAGACCCCCCTCTCCCCGGCATGAAAATCCTGTCTTTAATAATGCGACTGCTTGATGCCATTTATTAATGAAAAGATAACAAGAAGATTATATCCTTGTACTGTCCTGCCAGTCAAGAGTGACAGTGACGTAATATTATGTTTACAATTGCTAAGTGAAACGCTAAAGTGTACACTTCAATAGGGCTAACGACAGGACTGGGGTATAAAGGGCTACACCTATATCTCTCAGTCATTCTGTCTCTAAATTTCATACAAATATATGTAATATTTCAGGATTATTAATCGAGTTGTAATATTAGCGATTCCCTGCCCCCAGATTGGCTGAATAATTTTTCAAACCTTAACCTGTACAGATAAATTGGCAGTCTGCAGGCAACCAGACCTCCCCCTGCCCCCTGGCATGAAAATCCTGATGCCATTTAATTGTGAAAAGATTACAAAAAGTCTTGTTTCCCTTCTAGATGAATAGTAAACAATTTTAGGTCCATTGCCAATATGTATACAAAGCTAAAGTTTGTACAACCTTGTGAAATGTAAAAAATATGAAACCTGTGATATTTTGGGTTTCATATTGTGTACATTGATCAAGAGTTTAACAAAGAAACAGACAGAGGAGTGTTTCACCCCTGCATTTCAGAGGCTTGAATTAGAAATAGGTTTTGAGGATAAATGGATTCATCATCAAAAGATAGCTGACCCGTATTTTTTAGTCTAAATTATCTCCCTTTGTGGAGCTATGCTCCTTTTAAAAGGTCAGAATGAAATATTGTAATCAAGATATCTCAAATGTCATTACAGCTAAGAGCTTTAAACTTGGTCAGCTATTAGAAGATGATGAGTAAATTACCTGGTGAAAATATAGAAAAAATGTGTTGTTTTTTGTTGTTGTTTTTTTCTCAGGTTATTACGATTTGCAAATTTGGATTTTGAAAACTTGTAATAAAGATAGATCAATAACTATTGCAACTAGGAGCTTCAAACTTGGTCAGCTGATAGAATATAATAATTAAATTACCTGTTGAAAATATTATACAAAGTTATTTTATGTTAATGAGTTATTGTCCTTTTAAAATTTGGACATCGAAACATTGTAATAAATATATCTCGAAAACTATTACAGCTAGCAGCTTCAATCATAGTCAGCTGATAAAAGATGATAAGTAGATTACCTGGTGAAAATTATAAAAAAAAACAATTGCTTTATTTTCTTTAGTTATTGCCCTTTAAAAAGATTGGGTATTGAAAACTTGTAGTAAATATCATTTTTATAGCTAGCAGCTTCCAACTTGGTCAGCTGATAGAAGATTATGAGTATATTACCTGGTGAAATTTTCCAAAAGAGTCATTTTATTTTTTGAGTTATTGCCCTTTGCAACTTTTGGCATTGGAAACTGGTAATTAGTAGGTTATCTCGAACACTATTTTAGCTGGGAGCTTCAAATTTGGTTGATGATTAGTATAGCTTAAAACTTAAGACAGTCATTGTCTTAAAACAATGAGTACAAGTATATGGTTGGGGCGGGGGTTGGAGCACAGTGTTTCATAAACACAAGTCCTAGTTTCTTTTTTTTTTTTGCTGAACGCTAGTTTTCAGGGGTTACTTGATGTAGTATTATCTGCTTTAAAACATTAAAATGAAAACTAGGAAAGGTCATATTTAATTGCTTTCGTACGAGAGTCATTGAGCATCGTTATTAATGTTTTAGTTGACAGAGTAAAATCGAGTTATATCGACTTAAAGAGGAAAGCACACGTTCTGGTGATTATTAGATGACCTTAAGGTCAAGAAGTCAGGAAGTTTCACCTTTAATCTAACAGAGGTTATCAGTTAAAATTTCCTCTGTAGTTAAGGACATATGTACTAAATACTTGATATCTGTTCAATACTTTGCATACTGTGGGGTATCTGTTTTGGAAAAAATAAGGATATGTCACCATGTTCAGTTTTTTATTCTCTCATATGGGAGTTTTCAGATTTTGATCAATATTCTGAACAGTGGAAAGAATATCAATAGTCCCAAATGTCAAGTTAAAATATTTGTAATCTTTAACCAGCTTGCCTTCTTTGCTTTGATTTCATGACCTCTATCCTTTTAAAAATTGGCTTTCCCAACAGTGATTCGATTTTGACAAATCCTTTAAAAAAGGATTTTTCATAAAAAATGCAAGAATTTATGTTCATTGCATGGACTGTCATAATAGAGTTTTAAAAAGGAGAAAATATCTTGGGCCAGTAAGCCAATTACTTGTTCTGGAGAACACCCAATAGATTTGAGTCAGAATTTTATATAAAAAGTTCAGGGGCAACCATTTTTGTCATTTTGTTAATTCTATTTTACTAGCATGAAATACTTAATTCAGCATTACAACGTTAAACAGAAAGAAAACTGTTACCCCTTATAATTGTACTATTCCACTTAAAGTGAGACACAGTTCTCAACTTTAAAACTTTCTCCAGTGATACAGCTTCACTCTTCCTACATACAATTGCTGTAATTGCTCTCCTGATCAGTACAATCAAACAAAACATAGTTTTTTAAAGCAGTTAAATGTTACACCAAAATCAGTGGCAATTCAGCTGCCTCTACGTTTGGTGGAAAACGCTACGTACATTAAGGGGCTAATTTGGCCCCCTCTGGAGCCAAACACTGAAAGTTGCTTTTCATCAATTTCTTCTGATGGTTGTTAAGAAGAATGACTCAAGTGTTAAAGTCTGGCATTTATTCAAGTTTTACCGTTGCCATAGTAACAAAAAATGGCTGCCAAAATGGGCTTAAAATAGAAAAATTGTTATTTTGACCAAATTTAAGGTTTTGGGAGACCCGGTTTAAAGAATTAGATATCAGCACAGCTGAATACAAGATAAAAACTTTTAAAGAGACTAGGTCTGCAACTATGAACATTTTTATTGTTTTATTTTCTTTTTAAATCATTTGTTAAAGTAGAATTAAGTTATGTTTTCACAATAAATCTGTTCACTATAGCTGAAAACGGCACGGAAAAGTGAATTATCTTATAAAACAGGTGCGTTTTTCTCTAGTTGGTAATTATTTGCGTCCCTCCACTAATTATAGACAGCTAATTTTATCATAAATACCGTTGTTTTGATACTGGTAAGTTGTTAAGATTTACGAAATTGGTATAATGTATATCTGAATTTTAGTTTTTTTACTGTATTCTTGAAAAATGGAAACATTATTCCTAAAATTAAAAGATCAAAAGTTACAGACTATGCAGCTTTAATATGATGTGTACCGTGATAACTCCAATCGTCTGTTTAAATTGTTTAAATATCCTTTTGGCATTTGCTTGTGCTCTATGTTAATTTCTTAGTCACATGTCCTAATTGTTTTTAAAAATGGTCATTTCCTATTTTCAGCCTATTTTTGGCGGCCATTTTTGTTTCCATAGCAACGGTAAAAGTCAAATTTATACCAGAAATGTACACTTGGGCCATTGTTCTTATAATTAGAAGAATTTGGTGAATAGTAATTTTTACTTTTTGGCCTTATAGGGGGCCAAAATAGCCCCTTAGTGCACGTAGCTCTTTACACATATTGCAGCTTCTGGCAGTTTGAGACAAAGTCAGATATCATCGAAAATCTGCGGAGTGCAACTAAATGGTAATAAATATGTCATAGGGCGTAGTGAGGCCCAAATAAATCAGTTTTATCGACTCGATAATTGATTTTTATCTAAGACATCGACGGCTTCAATATATTATTGTTTTGACGCACTATATATTGCATAAAACTGCAGCGCTGTAAAGCTTTGGGATTTATTATCGCTAGATCATTCTGCGGTGCATATAGTGCATACAGCGCTTAATTGCTGCATCGCATTGTTCAGCCTTCTGCAGCGCTTTTGTGCTTATATTTCCACAGACTAAAATCCAATGCTTGAAATCCTTATACAGATTATCAATAAATTAAAAGCTATGTAGATCAATCCAGGTCGTTTATGGCAATAACACAATGTTATTGACATGAATAACCTACAGTTCAAAATGCTCAATTAAAGGGTTATTTTCTTATTTTTTAAACAAAACCTATGTTGTGGGTATTCAAAGGAACCGTCTCATTGAGACGCTTCTTTTTAGCACCACAACTAATGTAAAAACTGACAGATAAAAAAAAAATACAATTATATGCTCAAAAAGATTGCTCATCTGGATCTATGAAATGTACCCTCTTAATGAATTTGTGTTTTTGAACGGAATGATGCTACAAATGTAATCCTCATTATGGAAATAACGTATAATACAGCCCAGGAAGGTAGTTCCGCCAAAGCAGACACAAGTTTACTTGCACATCGGATAATGACATCTGAAATTTGAATTTTCATACCTGATGCATGCGGATCTAGAAAATTCCGTCAGAGGAGGAGGGGATCCTGACAACGTTTTTATGTGTTTTTTAGTTATCAACATATTTCACAAAGGGCCGTGCGGACCTCCCTCGGGATCAGTCCAGTCGCTTCTCTAGGTGGGTCCGTCCAATTGCTTCTCTAGGGGGTCCGTCCAATTGCTTCTCTAGGGGGTCCGTCCAATTGCTTCTCTAGGGGGTCCGTCCAATTGCTTCTCTAGGGGGTCCGTCCAATTGCTTCTCTAGGGGGGTCCGTCCAATTGCTTCTCTAGGGGGTCCGTCCAATTGCTTCTCTAGGGGGGTCCGTCCAATTGCTTCTCTAGGGGGTCCGTCCAATTGCTTCTCTAGGGGGTCCGTCCAATTGCTTCTCTAGGGGGTCCGTCCAATTGCTTCTCTAGGGGGGTCCGTCCAATTGCTTCTCTAGGAGGGTCCGTCCAATTGCTTCTCTAGGGGGTCCGTCCAATTGCTTCTCTAGGGGGGTCCGTCCAATTGCTTCTCTAGGGGGTCCGTCCAATTGCTTCTCTAGGGGGGTCCGTCCAATTGCTTCTCTAGGGGGGTCCGTCCAATTGCTTCTCTAGGGGGTCCGTCCAATTGCTTCTCTAGGGGGTCCGTCCAATTGCTTCTCTAGGGGGGTCCGTCCAATTGCTTCTCTAGGGGGTCCGTCCAATTGCTTCTCTAGGGGGTCCGTCCAATTGCTTCTCTAGGGGGTCCGTCCAATTGCTTCTGTTCGGGGATCCGTCCATTTGCTTCCCTATGGGGTCCGTCTTATTTTTTTCTCTAGGGGGGTCCGTCCAATTGCTTCTTTAGGGGGTCCGTACCAGATGTTTTAAGGAAACCTATCGCTACTTGTAATTTTCCATGGACGGGAGGTTCCAAACCCCCTCCCCCTCTCTGGATCCGCTTATGCGATACTTTCGCACCCCAAATATAATGCGTTGTCTGTACATTGAATGAATTGGAATTAACGCACCTGTTCGTAAAATGATGCCATTGTAATCACGGGGGTAATACCAATTTCGCTATTTTTGCTGGCGACCGGGACGGTACTGCGTAAAGCTGCTATCGACCGAGGAGTACGGCTTGCGACCGGTCGGTACTGCTGTCGACAGATAAACAAACCATCAAATTCGACGGTAAGTGTGCTAATTTAGTGTGTGTTCCTACATTTTGGTGTTTAACCGGTTTCTTGGATAGCTTGCTATTGTTTTAAATGATTTGCAGGCCTGGCTATTAGCCTGTTTTAACGCTGGGCGTACTTCAAAGGATATTCACCAAAAACTAAATAAAATCAGTATTCCCAAGAAAATTTGCAAATCGAGGCGATATGATGCAGATATATCATAAACTCACATGATTACCTTTAATCTGTGAATGTGCATGTTGTTATATGCCTCTGTGGTATTTTTATATTTTTTGTGATACTGCTGTCGACCAACAGTAAATTTGATGGGTACGGTTGTCGCCGTTTACTGGATACGGATGTCGACGATTCAACGAGAATGTTAACAGATTTCGTTGCTGGAAAATTAATAGTGTAACATTGAAAAAATCTAACTTTCTACGTCATTTAGTTTGTGGTCATGTTTAGGACCCTGTCAACAGTTTTTAGTCATACTTGGACCATTTCCAGTCTTCCTGGGTTGAACTAGCACTTAACAGCGGTTATAGTGTCTGGCTCAAGGAAATAGCTCACTGTCTCTGACGACTCTCGAACTATCTACCATTCGATCCCCAGTCCAACGCTGTGCCAATCTGAGCCGCCTCTGTGATTGGTACGAGCCGTTTGGATTAACATATTGGACTACAGCTTGTAAGGAACTATTAATATGCATAATCAGTCATGTGTTTTCTAGTTTTGCAATTATATTGACGAGGAAGAGAGAGATGGTTGCTTTGGTTTAATTGTCTTCCCTATGTCATGTGACTGTGTTCTGCGGCTCTTCCTCGTGTAGCTGTGGGTTAGTCTGCATTGTGTGATTGTGGTATTTCCTGACCATGCTCACTTACTTCTGCATGTTAAGTGTAAAGCTGAAAACGGCAGTTTTTGCATATAAGTACAGCAAATGTTTAGACGTGTGTGCATTTGCACATTCTCATCCGAAATTGCTGGGAGCGCAATGAGTCAGTGGTAATGTGCATGTCTAGAGACTGAAGGGCTGCGGGTTCGAGCCTCACTGGCGTTGTATCCTTGTGCAAGTCACATTAATTCTTGATTAGTAGTGGTTCAACCAAAGAAGACCCATCCAGACATAACTGAAAAAGTGTTGAATCAAATCAAACAAATAAACAGAAACTTCTGCCAATGTGACCAGTGTTCAGACATTTTGTTTAGACTGCGTAGCATAAAATTAATTATCTTATTTCTCGATCGAAATATTTGTTGTGGGTACTCAAAAGAACCATCTCAATGAGACAGTTATTTAGAGCATTAACGTATGTTTAAACAGGTAGATAATATTTTACTCTCCAAAAATTGTTTATCTAAACCTGCCTGTTGGGCTGAACATGCGACAATAGAGATGCTGAATGACCCTTTTCTTGGTTTGTGCCTGATGTATGCTGCAAAGCCTCTATAAATCGTAATACTCTCGCGGTTATCCCATTTCCTGTTGACTTTCTGAGTATATACCGGTGATCACCAAGCAGGCACATAACCTTGACTCAACATTGATTCAATGTATGGGGTTGAATCGATGTTGATTCTATGTTGAGTCAGCGATGTGTGCCTGCTAGGCAGATCAGCGAGGATGGATCCTGGATTTCTCGATAGGGGTTCAAATTTTCATAGAGGGGTGGGGGGGGGGGGAGGATTTGTTAACTTTACTTGATAGTTTTTCTGAAAATTCTTCATGAAAATGAAATAATTTTAGTTCAAAGCGAACCCCCTGAATCCCCCTGGACCCGCCATTGATCAGACGAGTCTATGTTATGGTAATGCACGCAGAGGGGGAGGGGGTAGGGCGTAGGGGGGGGGGGTCTGATATATTTTTGTGGGGGGATAAGGGGGCAAATTTTGTGTTTAGGGTGATGGGGGTGATTACCTCTGATAGGAAGCATTTTTCAAATACCGATCCTTTGTGTATTGCGCCTACGCAGGCATGTGTGTGTGGGGGGGGGGGGGGGGAGTAAAAATTGGGCTTCTTCTTTTCGGGTCATTTTAGGTTTTTGGTGGTATCGCTACAATTTGAACCAGCAGATGCAAGGGTCCTGGTAGAGCATCCTGTCCCACGCTGCCCGAGTTGTACGCCCGTGCTTTTTGGTGTACACGTCAATTCGCCCCCCCTCTCCCCCTCCCTCCCCCGCCCCCCCCCCCCCTCCCACCCCCTCCCCCGATAAGTACTTTATAATAATACCTTGTGAAACTAACATTTTCTCGTGCCATGGAGATATTCTTACTTCGCTATTGGAATATTTTCATCACAGTGACGTCAGAACAGAGTTTCTTCACTAAGACAGCTTCGAACACCATTGAAGTAGATCTATTTTGATAAGTTTTATATGTTTCTATTACATTTTAGCTCTTTCTCAATGTAATTTTGCACCCTTGATTTGTTTCATGTTGGCCAGTATTCCTACATTTGGTTGACCAAGAAAGTCACCGAAATTCCAGGGATGTGCACAACTACTGTGCGTACAGGAATTCAGTGAACAACGCTTTTTTGCGTTTATTTCGTTATGTGCGGATTGATCGCACAATGACCATCAAAATTTAATCCATCTATACACAGCCTAATTAGTGATATTTTTTTCGTTACAAAATGTATTGTCAAATGGGCTGTGATATGATGGAATTTGTTCTCATTTGAGCATCTGCATTTTTTAATTTACCCTAAATGCATTTTTGTACGGATCACTGCCTTTAATTTACTATCGATGAATAATTATACAGTTTTATAAGACGAAGTTACGTGTCTTATCATACCAAAATAGTTGCATCAAATGCGATTTATGGCAATAGTTTGGGCTCAAAGAATTTTGGCATACGAAAAAATATTGAGGCTTTAATCCTAGTGGGTACCCGTCCACTTGTTCCTATAAAATGAACCTCTGTGTTCCCCTGTTCCTCAATTTAAAATCTTGATTTTCTGTGTTCCCTTCTTATCTGATCATCAGATTTTAAACATTTTTTCCAACTTGTTTTATTAAATAAATTGAACTTTCTATTTGTTTATTCCAAATACTGATTTGCTGACACCAGACAATGCAAAATGTGCATGCAAAAACGTTATTCTGGGCAATTATTAATGAGAAGAGAAAATAATCCTAGGTGTGATTCAAGTGAAAAGGGACTCATCCAATGAAAATAATGCTGAGGTTGGAAGGAGAAACAAGCGATGCGGCACCTGCAGCCTCTTTTTGAGCTAAGAAACTCCAATGGTGTTCAGTCAGTAGCTTAACAATCATAGAATACTCAACGACTATCAAAGGCTCTAATCAGACTGCACATATGCGCAGGCTGATCGGAGGATTTGCTGGTCGCACATACCTTATTGTTGGAAATCTCATGCACTGGCTCATGATGTGTTTGGGGTCAATATAGTTTTGGGGGTGGCTGAGAACTAAATTTTCATGCGAAGTGCATTATAGGCTATAAATAATGCACCAGTCATTTGTAACCACTGCTTCCCCCTAGCCCCTGAGCAGGACGGGGATATCCATGGCCTGGTAAATGTGTTGCGTTTTTACTTTTACATTGCCTCCACAATGCGTAGGAAATGTAGGGGTTTGATAAACCTAGACAAACATGACAGTGCAGTATAACAACAGACTGCGGGGAAGAACTGTCATGGTTTTGCCAGCTAGCTGTCCCCACAGTGTGGTGGTTACTATGGGGAACTACAGACACAAAGTCACTGTCCTCGACATTCCTCTGGGCTGGTGCGTGGTCACAAATGACTAGTGCATAAAGGCGAAAAAAATATGCGCACCAGCCATTTTTAACCACGCCCCAGCAGGGCATTTGCGCTGTTAGTACAGGGTCATACCAGGGACCCGCAGCCAGGAAATCAAAGTCCCCGCCGTTCCCTGGCTCTGTGGGCCGTAGTTACGAATGACTTGTGTATTAGACGATGCAGAGCGCAATCAAATAATGTGACTCCCGTTAATATATCTGATGAACAGCCTCCTCATTATTTTTCTAATATTATTATCTGTTGCACTTGTAATATGTGTCTTAGAGCGGTCGAGCAAGCAACACAGGCCACGACGCGAGAAAACCTTTCTTCTGGGTTTCCAACAAGTTTTAAACCAGTCTCTTCGACTAAACAGACTAGCTAGAAATTGAAATTTCTCTCGTAGCAAGTGTAGATACGATTCATCTAAAAAGCAGACAAGAAAGTTGCTGATGAGACTGCGCGGATGCGCAGGCTGGTCTGCGCCTTTATTGTTACATATCACCGTAGACAGGTTTTTGCAGTCGCGGTCCAATTGCTATCCATGAACGCCTAGAAAACACGGAAAATATGATAACTCAGACATAATTGTAATTTGCGCAGTCTCTTCAAAGCATTCGCAGAGTGTATGTAGACATACCAAGAGTTATTCTGCTGGTTATAATACAACCTGATCTACGAAAGTAAATATGGTATTCATTGAACTGTATAAACCACGTGTTACCCGTATGAATTACATTGAGGGAAAATAAGGAATTTTCTAAATCGAAAACGACTAAGTTATTTTATTTTACAAGAGATTCCAGACTTATTTTCCTATCATAAATATTCAAATATGCAATTGTATATTAGGCGGTGTTTTATTATATGTATGTGCAAAATTTTAGTCCAAAATTTTATCATTAAAGACATTTTAAAAAATAAAAACGTTGTTCACTGCATTTCTGTACGGACTATAGTGCTTTAACCTGAAGAGACACAGAACAGGACAGAACCGAAATATATATTTAGACGTTAACTATACAGTTTCAAGCCTAGCCTATTATTTTAGCAATAAACACAATTTACGGGAAGATGTCAAATCAGTCAAGCTTTATAAACAAACATGTACATGAACAATGGTCTTGGAATGAGAATTATTTTAACGCAAATCAATCTAATCAGTCCTAATTGACAAGGATATAGTTGTCTACGCCCAGTGGCTGGGATACTATCTTTGCATGTAACTGGAAGTGTGACGCGTATGGTACTGCCACATTTGTGACTGCTTATAGGGACGCCTCTAGTCAAAACACTATGAATATGAATGTGAATAAAGGCTAATCTTGATTTTTGACATTTACTTTTCTTTTGAAATCAGCCTAGACCCCTGATTTACTTTACTGGCCCGAGTTGATTTAAAAAACAACAACAACAAAAAAAAGAAAAAAACAAATCAAACAAACAAGCGCAGGTGTTGTCACCAACGCGTGAGTCACCACCTACCGATACACCATTTTGGCAATTTTTGTTACCATAGCAACCACACCACAATCAATTTTATGTGACGTCAAAAATGACGTGCATAACCAGCACCTGTTCACATACCAAGTTTCATCAAGCTAACTTTTATCTGGGATAAGTTTGTTTTCGCAACAATTTGACTATTTCTGTTACCATAGTAAACGCAATGTTCTTGCAACGGCGAAAAAATGACGTTCATAATTAGCATATTGCCACTTAATCACATACCAAGTTTCATGAAGCAAGTTTGAATAGTTTTTTTAGTTACATGTATATCAGGTTCTAAATTACAGCGGACAGACAGATGAACGGACGGACAGTGAGTGGGTATACCTATAGTCCCTACCAGAGTAAACAGCGGAAGGAGTCTTACAATTAAGACCACCGGGGTAGCTAGGAGAGCAGCTTAGCTGATTAAATCACTTAACCATGCCCCTGCCTGTCTGTCTGTGTTTCTGTTTATCACAAACCATTTTGCCCGACTCGTTCCAATGTCAAAACGTTCCGAATGGTGAATACAAAGAAAGAAAGTGGTTGGAATTTTGGACCATCGGTGTAGTTCAGGTTCTAAGAGGTCCTGGCTAGCCTGTCTGCATTGATGAATGGATGTAGGCCTTGGGCTGGCTATAGACCCCCCCCACACACAGGGGGAATTTTGTACACTATGATTTTCTAAAACTACATTATATAAGACACAAAATAAAAGATGTTAGCCCTCTGAGAGTGGCAGCGTTAACGTGTAACAGCACGTTATATACGTTACCCCCCAAAATAGCATTAAACGTCCCTGATAATGTCTCAACCATGACATGTTCGTACATATTTGCATGCTGACACAGGTTTATGAACTTCTTATAACACAGTTACATATTTTTAGTATTAATTTTATAAATGTCTTGAGTAATTACCGTTGTATACGTTACTTAGTGTTTCCTGCGTTATTTCCGAGTATCAGTATGGTATTTATTGACTATACGTGTATCACATCTGTCACAGAATATAGTAAACCTATAAGGCTGCTACACAAATGATTTAAAGTTCTTTATTATGGTCGCTTACACTATTTTTCAGGTCCATGTTATGTATGTTACCTTCAAAATAGCATTAAACATTTAAGTTAATGTCTCTAACAAGCCCTGTTTATACTTATTTGCATGCTTGCACAGGTTTATGTACTTCTTTTAACAAGCTTTACCTATTTGAGGTATTCATGTAATAAATGCCTTGAGCTTTAACTGTTATGTGTGTTACCAAATGTTACATAAGTTATTCTGAGTATCTGTAAAGAAGTTGTTGACTATACATGTATAAAGTCTGTCAGAGAATTTAGAAAATTTATAAGGCTGAAATAAATTGAAGTTCCTTCTTAATTTATGGTGACTTAAACTAATAATATAATGTGATCTATCAACCTTCGCTGTTTGCAGTATAGATACCATGCATTCAAATTGGAAGTTCTGAAAGACAGACACTGTGAAACAGCTCAGTTCTGGGCAAAGTATATGGATATGATTCAGATGGTGTTGACACTGATTAGGGCTACAAGGAAAACAACTTTGAATTGCATGTCATCTCTATCTGTATGCCTTGTTCCCAATGTTCATTGCAACGATCACAACAACTGCGCACAATATGTACCTGTGTAACTGATTACACTCATAAATTTGTCTGATACACATCGTAGATGCCAAGAACTTCTCGAACAAAATGGGTTTAGTGTGTCACAAGCATTGGTTCTTTGCTTGAGAAATGCCTTTGACATAACTATCAGGCAAACAATAAAGAGGTATTATAGGCTTCAGCAACTAGAACTACTCTTCGTACAACAGATGGAATGGTGTATTACTCATCACATCAGAGCTCAATATATTGAAACAACCCTTCAATGCACTGAAATGAAATATTCAATCTGCTGAGATGCAAAGTAGAATGAGTACTAGAGGCAGTTTCAGGCTTCACCAATCCTTTTAGTTCTAATTTTGAAGACAATGAACAGTACGTTTTGTCTTTCGGTGTGCCTGCTAAGCCTGGCATAGCTAAGGATCTTACTGAGGCTGATGACATTCGCAGGAAGGCTGTTGCAGACTTCATTGACTCACTTTTAGTTTAAAAAATCTGTCTTTCACATCCCCCATAAAATGCTACAAGCTAATAAAGTTTTGATGCTCGCGAGGTCAAACAAAAAGAAATTGTCCAATATACAAAACGTTAACAGCCAGATGAGAGCTTAAAGGGGAGCGTCTTTGGTAAGCATGACCTTCTTTCTACTGTACATAATGTTGACCATGAGTTGACACTGCCTACCTTCTAGGACCTGTACCATGGTCACTGTCTCATCTCCTGATATAATTTCCACCAAAACTGACAAGTCCAAACTTCAGCATGGCTTGCAATCACACATTGAACCAACATTAGATTGGCCATGTAGTGCTGCACATAACGTTGATGTTAATGCCGTAACTACAGAGCATAATAGCTTTTCCTGTCACATTCATGGATCTGATGGCACCAGTATTCAACCAGGCACTAAAGGCAGGGCATGTTGGTTTTGTCACTGATACATATATACAATGTATAAGCAGCAGTCTATGAAGTCTTACAAACATTCTCCCAGAGGATAACCTGGGTGTTTTGTTCAACAATGGTGTATGCAACAAAAGGTGCACCTTCTGAATGTCAACAGCATTGGCCAGAATATGGGGGAAGAGATCTACAGTAATACATTGTTTAACAGATTGTGACACTACCAATGTGCCGATGTGTTAGTACCACAGAAAGGTTATTCCTATCAAACTGATAGAGAACCCCTCCCCCACTAGTACATCAACATTCTAAGAAGGGTAGGAAAACAAATAAAGAATTGCTCTAGGCACTCATCAGTGATATGAAGCCCTAACATGTGCTATTTATGTAATTGTGAATAAGCTGCAGTACGACATGTTTGTGAAAAAAGTACCAAAGCCATACACATATACTGACTATTTCAAATGGCATGACCATGAGCTTACCTCCACCCTGCTTTTCTGTCCTTAAGATGTACATACAAAGATTGAACTATCAAGTCTTTCCCATGAAAACAAGTGAGGCTTTCCAGATATGGACAAAATGTGTGGAAAATAAATGGAAAGGAAATCGAGTACCTCTGGGTGAAAGAAAACTTGATTGTACCTTAACAAAAGAGCCACAGAATTGTATTTCACATTTTGTGTGATATGGGGTTACCATGTTTAAAACTCAACAACTCAAACCTTATAAAAGATAGAAACATAATATTTGCAGTTTCCAAAGGGTACATAAACATTCTTTAATACAAAATGAGTTAGTAAGCACATTCACATTAAAAAAATATCAAACTATATTAGTTTCATAAATCATTTATATAGGAGTAATAAAAAAAATAACATAGTATTACGTAACACTTTGGGGTGCATATTTGTTTTCAAGGGTCCATATCTGTGATGCAAAAATAGCTTACTTGGATGATATAGCCAATTTTGAAATCTTACCTTATGGTTTGCACTTTTCAGAAGTCATGTCATTTACTAAAATTATCAAAGATGTTGATGGGTAATATATACAATTGGCTGTTACAGGGTAATGATGCCATTACCAGAGTGCTAGCATATTGCAAAATCCTTGCAAGGTAAATCTGATAGAGGAGTAATAAGTTGTATAGGAAAATTCTTTAAAACCCTTGGATAATATATGAAGATTTGCTCTTTAACTTCTACCTGATGGGTTTTCTTTGATCTTTTAAGTTGTTACTCGCACATTGCACTGAATGTTACAAACTTTCCAGGAGTATTATGTCAACTATATTTGATGTCTCTACAAAAGAAAAGAGGGTTTATGGTAGTTTATGTTTTGAGTTACTTCCTCAGCAAATGGGCCAGAGTAAAAAGAAGTACATGGACATGTGCCAGCATGCAAATAAGTACAAGCAGGTTGTGTTGGAGACCATATATTGAATGTTTAATGGTATTCAGAGAGTAACGTATGTAACCTGGTCTGTAAAATAGTGTAAGACACCATAATAAGGAACTTTAATTCATTTGAATAGCAGCCTTATCGATTTACTATATTCGCTGATGGATTTAATACATGTATATCCTATAACTGCCATACTGATACTTGGAAATAACATATGAAACGCAAAGTAACATATACAATGGCAAAAACTCAAGGCATTTATATAATAAATGCTAAAACTATGTAACTGTGCTATAAGAAGTTCTTAAACCTGTGCCAGACTTCAAAGAAAATGTGCGAATTTGTCATATTGGAGACATTATCAGGAAAATTTATTTTTATTTTGCGGGTAACGTACATAGCATGATGTTACCCGCTAACGCTGCCACTCTCAGAGGGCTTACATATTTCATTTTGTGGCTTAAATAATGTAGTATCTGGAAATCATAGTGTACGAAATTCCCCTTAGGGGGAAGTGGAGTCTATAGCCAGCGCGAGGCCTGGAGAATTACATTTTACATTTTTCTGTGATATGGGGGGTACCATGTTCATCATCTAATAACTCAAAAAGTATATAAGATAGAAACGTAATGTTTGCATTTTTGGAAAGGTAAATAAAAATTCTTTGATATAATACCAAGTTATTGAACACAAACTGGTTTCTATAAAATTGAAGACAAACTATATTAGACCCATTTGTCATTTAAAAGGGGGTTCAATGTTAAAATGTAACATAGACTACATTGGGGGTGACTATATTTGCTTTTAATGGTATATATTTGTAGCCCAGTAATAGCTTATTTAGAATATATAACCAATTTGGAAATCTTACCTTTTCTTATGCACTTTTCTGAAGTCTTAAAAAGAATTTTTATTATCAAATATTTTGTAGGGTAACGTATGTAACAGGCTGTTACAGCTTAACGCTGCCATTGTCAGAGGGCTAACATGTTGCAAAATCCTCGCAAGACATTGGGCTACACAAAAAATATGGTCTACAAAATTCCCCCTGGGGGGGGGGGGAGGTAAACCATATCCAGCCAGTGGCCTAATGTCTGTCTGTCATAAACCAATGTTGCCCTTGCTCAAGACAATAACAATTTGTATAAGCTTTGCGTTTTGTTTTTTTTGTAAAAGCTGATACTTGTAGGTGGGTATATCAAAAGTTCCGTTATACTGCAAAAGAAATTTCTCTTAAAATGTCATGCGCGGATCCAGAAACGTTTGTCTTGAGAGCGGGCTATTATCGGCCCTTCAGCGGTTTTGCCATTGAAATGGCGTTTCGCTGGCCGGCCGATTGTGGCCCAACATTAAATGCTGACTTCGTAGCTTTGCGAGTTTTAGTGGGCTCCGAACCAGTATTGCTAAGGAACCCTATAGTATTGTGATTTCCCATGGGTCCGCAACCCCCCCCCCCCCCTCTGGAAGCGCGCATGAATGTACAGCAGCCCCGAGAATTTCACTCTGATGGACGACATCCCTAGTATGTGACATAGTAGCACAAACAAATCACATGTGTCCAATATATACGGATCAAGAGGAGGGGAATGGGGTTCCGGACACCCTGCATACACAGACAAACACACACACATGCGCGCGCGCGTCTTGGCAGATCACAGGGATGTAGGTTTGCTTAGGAATACAGGTATTGACTCCCTCCCTCCCCCCCCCCCCCCCGACAATTCAAAAAGCTGTCCAACCAGCATTATTCCGTCCGCCAGCAAAACACCTGGTACCCTCCCCTTGAAGCAACAATCTGGATCCGCGTATGCAATAATTTTATCCTTACAGTTTGTAAATGGATGTTCGCTTTTTTAAAATAAGCGTGTTGTGCAGGAGATAATTTGTTGAGAAATGTGCTCACTCCACAAAGGCTTGAAGTTCTGTGCTCATCCCGCCCACCCAAAAATGCTTTACGCCAACGTTATTATTTCGAAATGGCTCACCTAGCCTTAATATTTTTTTTCTTTCGTTTTTGGATTTAAACTTGAAGTGCCATGTTTTTCCAACATCATTCTTCAATAGTTTCTACACTTATTTGCAATCCTATTCCCTTAACATAGATTTTGCAGTTTTATCAAATATTGATTGTTTAGGATGACAAAAATAACGTTTCAAACTGAGTAAAAACAAAATAGTTTCATTTTTTCTGTAGCTCACAAAGATATCTTTGACCACAAGTAATGCACCGATCCTGTCAATTTATTTAGCATTTAATATATAGCATGTTGAAATATCAATACTTAACTCAAGTATTCCTTAACAATAAGGAGGCATTGTAATTTTGGGCCAGGTTTTAAGTTTATAGAGGGCAACCAAAATATTTTTTCTAATTTTTCAACCAAAACATAATTGAGCCGCGGCATGGGATTTCAAACAATGTGGTTTGTGCGACCAGCAAAGGCTCAGTCCCGCCTGTGCATATGCGCAGACTGATCAGAGCCTTTGCTAGTCGCTTGAGTATTCTATTACTGTTAAGCTACAGACCGAACATCATTTGGAATTTCTAAGCTTAAAATGAGGCTGCACAGGATTGTCTGAGTCTACACTTGTCAAAATGCCACATTGTTGGAAATCACATATCACGGCTCATATGCTGTTGGTACTCAAAATAACCGTCTCATTGAGACGCTTCTTTTGAGCACCAAAACGTATGTTAAAACTGATGTATTAGAAAATGTTTACATTTTTACGCTCAAAGTCTATCTTAACCTATGAGTTTGCTTCACTGACCTGCTGTGTGGATTTAAATACATGGGAGAGATGGAATGTAGTTATTATTTGTGAATGTTGCGCCTTTTAGATACCAATCCACATAAAACATACAATTTTGTTCATTGCTGCTAGTGGAAACTGCCTGAAAAAACAAATTTCAGTTATAGCCATAGAAAAAAAATCGTGTATTTTAAGCCCAGTGCATGATAGATATTTTTCATATCTCGTCGACAACCGTATCATTCAGAATATGAAATCCACGACAGCCGTATCACTGGTAGTTGACAGCCGTATCATGGCATTTTTCTAGGGTCCATAAAATCTCCCATAGTGCAACAAAAATGCCATTCGCGCTTGATTGAAGAAGCTCAAATGACAAATAACATATATAGGGCGTTTCGTTGTTTATGCATCATTCTTAATACGTTAGATTAATGATAATCTATGAAAACTGGATTTTTTGAGAGAACCTGTAATTTATAGTGTTTTTTTAAGTCACAAACTCTAAATAACTAATCAGACAAATAGCACATGTCCTCTTGAAAAAACTCTATAGCGTGTGTAGACGATAAAACATACGCTATGACCCCTCCAGAAGCGTTCAACTCGTGACCCCCTATACCGACAGCCGTACCGACCGGTCGCAAGCCGTACTCCTCGGTCGGTAGCAGCTTTACGCAGTACCGTCCCGGTCGCTAGCAAAAATAGCGAAATTGGTATTACCCCCGTGGTAATGAGATAATTATGTCAACATGTGACGTTGCGTCTTTTGACACTTCTTGATAAAAGTCGAGTAAACTGAAAAGTATGGGTGTATTGAGGGTTGGGTGGGGTAGATTTTTCCTATTTGCCCTGAATACTCAAGATGGAATCCCCTTATTTGAGTCATCGGTAATATCATATCACGTGATCCAGTTACTTTTCAAATCGATTAGATTCAAAACTTAAAGGTACACAAGTATAAGCTTTTCAAAAAAGTTTGTCATCTTTCAGCACGTAGCTAAAGTGCGTTGCCGAGTACAGAGGCCATCTGAAAGCTGTTTTAGACGAAAGTGATCATCTACCCACTCGGTGGGTCATTTTAGTGGTGTGACAACATGAGACAAACCATACGAAATGGTTATCTACACTGATCCAAAATGAAAACTTTACACTTTATTTCTTTGAATAGCTGTTTTGTTAGTATACATGCCGTTGTAAGATTTACGCATGCTTATTGAGACTTCGTCGCAGAAAACGATTATGCAATTTTTATTCAAATCCCAGGTCTATTCAAGTGTCAACGCCCGAAAAACGGAATATTGCTAAAATAAAAGGAATATTGCTAAATTTTCAAGTACTTTTGTAGGTATGCCTGATATACCTGATATAGTTTGGTTGTAAAATGTTCGACTAGATATTTTTTGTACACAGAAATATCAGGGCCTAGCATTTGTAGCAAGGAAACGTCTAATCTTGATTAGCGCATGGCGATAAGACTATGAAAAGTCGCTACAATGAATGTTTGTGTCTGATTTTAGACGCAATGTGCAAAGTGAATAGTGGCCAATAATCATACACCACTTTAGGACTTCCTAGTGTCTGTTTGCACTAATAGTTTGCACTACAAGAACAAACCTCCAACTGAAAAGTTTCAAAGTTAAATTTAATTCAAATACACTTGAGGGCTTAATAATCCATTTAAATGTGCAGCTTTTTTCTGAATCATTTGATGAGAAATGTGTCCTGTTTGTAGGCCATTTGAAGAGCTGCAGTTTTTCCTGACTCATTTGATGAAAAATGTGGGTCGTTGACTCCAAAAAGCGTTAATTGTAACAGAAATTAAAGGAATGTGCAACTGAACGAATATAATAAATCAAACTATACAAGGCGTTAAAAGTTACGTTCATGGAAATATCCGTGTTAAAGTGATGCCATTTGAACAAATTAACTAGGATAAAATATATATAAATATGTTAGATAGTGTTTAAAGATTGCTTATTAGTCAATCCACTTGACTTATCTCACTAAAATACTTGAATACCTGAACTTATTTATCACATGACGTCAAGCTGGGTGATACATGTATAACAACATTTGTTAATTGCCAACACCGTATTTATCCAAGGTCATTCAGTATTGACATGAGGTCGACAGTAGCTATATAAAGCTGAGGTCAAATCAAATGTAAAATAGTGCTGTAACTCAGTAGTTGATTTATAAAAATATTATTAATAAAGTAATTTTGTCTCAGTTACAAGTCCTCGGCTAGCTGTATCGGTCCGAGGTCAAAGACCAATACAATGACCTTTGACCAGTAGCTTGGCCAATACGTAATCAATAGATTCCCTAAATAATAGTATTAAAATCGATATATCACTAGTGGTTAACATACGTATTAAGTAATATTATGTAGTGACGCCTATAAAAACGTTGCGTACATAGTGCCAAAAACTTAACATTTTACGCCATAATGTGATTTCAAAGAAATGATAATGTCATATGATAAATATAATCTTGGATTCGTGCTCGTGTGTTATTGAATTTTAACTCTTTGCTAAAACGCGATAAAATACTCGGCAAACCTCGCATTTTATCGTGTTTCCTCAACTCGTCTTACCAATAGAATAAGAACTTTCATGTAGGATCCTCAATGATTAGAAACAAATATGCATTGTGTCATCATTTTAGGATCAGTCACTTTTCAAGGACATTTTAAGATCATTCACTTTTCAAGGACATTATAAGATCATTCATCTTTCAAGAACGTTTTAAGAGAATTCACTTTTCAAGGGCATTTTAAGATAATTCACTTCCCAAGAACATTTTAAGATCATTCAGTTATCAAGGACATTTTAAAAACATTCACTTTTCAAGGACATCTATCTGAACTATTTCTTTGTATACTAGTGACTTCTAAATGAGTGCTTCGGCAACCAGTGAAAAAAACTCGGATGAAATGCCATATGATGTAGAATTTCATCGAATTCCTTACTCTTTGCTAAAACAAAAGCGATTTTCAGAGAAAGAAATTATAACCTGTGGCCTCTTGATACCGTACACAGACTGGACTGCATCCCCATCTGCACATTTATAGTTCGTATGCATCAAAAGCAGGTTTTCTCACGACGAGGCTAATATAGATCGAAGATACAATTTTAGATTCTACAATTTTAACAGTATAATGCCCCCATTCAAAAACTATATTAAAAAACTTCACTTTTCTGCAATTCAATAAACATCGGTAATTGGTTAGTTGCGCGTTTTTGCAAATCATTAAAGAGATACATTTATCTAAAAATAGGTCAGCTTGCTGTTACATGTACATTTACCCATATGAAAGTAAGAAAGACGGCAAAGATCAAGACGATACAATCAGAAAGACAGCAAGGGTCAGGAATCGATACAATCACCTACAACACCTGTCCCAGGACACCAAATGGGAAACTTTAAGTCACAAATTTAAAATAAACATCACAAACAAGAGCCAAGAGGTCAGCCTTTTCCCTTCAGTTTGGTATTATTCAAATATCAGGCCACTGTTCATTGTCTAAGCTGAGAAGCATTTTTCAAAATACTAACCTGTCTGATTTGAGCATTGTGGGTACATGTGACATATTTGTTTATCGATAGCGTCATCAAATCATGTGCTGATTCAATAAACGATAAGCGTCAATCACGACAGTAGCAGACGACAGATTTTGCGACATCTTTCCTAATTTTCGAAAAAAAGTATGATAATTCATGAGAATGGTTCGTATGAAGTATCACGACATATTTCATTCGGAACTTTCTCGGCCAATTCCATGGATCTCCGTGGAATCAGACCTCGGGTGTACATCGAGGATCGACTTTGATAACTCGACACAGACGTTACATAGCGTGACGTTGACGTCACAGAAACCATGCCAACAGAATGTCAAGCGTGATTGCAGCAAAACAAACGGTTATAAATGAAGTTTATGAGTTTTCAATAAAATATCGCTATAGCGATATTTTGCTTCATTTATTATGTTGATAAAACGTTTAGGGTAATCAAATTAAAGGATTTTAATAGGAGTGAACCCAGGTGCTATAAGCTTGTCTCCCTTTTATTACCATTCACCCAAAGAATCATGCAGGCGCAGTAGAAATGCTGATAAGTGACTTTTTCAGAATGCCAAAAAAGTTGGCGCAATAGATTCCTTATAACATAAAAGTCACATAGCCAAAGGGAAATGGTTATTGGCATGCCGTTACCATGGCAACGACCAGATAAGATTTTGCCTCCAGAAGCATGTTTTCTAGTTTTGGAAAAATGAAAAATACACATTTTGAAGACAATACAGCCTATTTATCTTTTAAAGTCTAATGGTTTATGCTGTATGAAAAAAAATAAATAAGGTATTAACTTTCAATATCACAAATGGAAAAGGATAAAAAAACATGCAGAGTATGTTTCTATGGCAACGAAAAGGGGCTATCTCTATAATGTTTTTGGAGGCTTAAATTGGAAAATTTCTATCCAAATTATCTTTTTACAGTAAAGATAAGATTAAAGGTGACAGCATAAGGAATATACACTAATGCCATGTGTCTTAAGTAAAAGGATAAAAAGGTCAAAATGTTTCCATATTCGGTATCCATGGCAACCAAAGTACCAACATAATAGCAAAATGACAAAATGCCTTAATTTATGGAATAAAATGACCAACAAACACAAATGTGTAGACATTAGTTTATATAGCGTACAAAGCATCGATACAAACTAAAAAAGTTGCACACAAGCAAGTTTGTTTTTGTTTCTCAATTTGGTTTCCATCGCAACATGAATATTGCTACTGGCCTGAAATTGCACTTTTTGGCAATTTTTAAATGATAGTTGTTGAGACAGGAAATAGCAAAAAGGATGAATTTTATTTTAGGGATACCTACTGATGCAATGCGTCAGTAATGAAAAAAAGTTCATAATATTCTATTTTCCTTGTTACCATGGCAACCGAAGTTGGTGGGGTAACCAGGTATAAAAAAAACCCTATTTTTTAGCTTTTTCGAACTACTACAGCCATTCCCCCAGCATACATAGAGACATATACAGTTGGTGGTAAGTTCTAAATGGTATTAGCTTTCATAAAACGCGAAATCATGCGTAGATTTTTACCACCTTCTGATGGTTACCATGGAAACAATCAGAGTACTGTCGCAAAATGGAGATTAAATAAATTGCACCTTAAAGTGGTTAAACATTTCCGGTTGGATATAATTCAAGTTTAAATATGTTTAAAAGATAGTTTTGTAGATATTTATTAACATTATCAAAATGATTCCAGCAAAATTGATAAGTTTAGTTTGATATGCTAACATTTATAGACGTTAAAAGTGGGTGGGGTAACAAGACATGTAACCAAAAAAAGTTTAAGTGATTTTTAAACAAGTTTTCCCAATAGTCGTGGGGACGATGGCATATTTGCATACTGCCAATACTTGATAGGTGCCTCCAAGTTTTATAGACTGTAAAAACTTGTATGAGGTTTACCTCCTTCTTGCTGTTAGTATGGAAACAAAAACAGGCCTGTTGTAAAATGGATATTAAATATGTTGCGCCTTTAAGCAGTAAAATTTACAGATGGTTATAATGCAAGTTCCTAATGTGTATAAAAGATGGTTGAGTTAAAACATATTAGCATTATCAATATGATTTAAGCAGAATCAATAAGTAAAGTTTTATTTGGTAACAATTATAAACGTTGAAATTGGGTGGGGTGACCGGATATATAAGAAACATTATGTTTAGTCATCAGCACTTTTTGAAGTCAATACAGCCTATTTATCTTCAAAATTCTAATGGTGTATGCCGTATAAAAAATACCAATCATGTATTAACCCCGTTAATAATGGAAAAGAAAAATTTGGTTACTGTGGCAACTTGATAATTTTCAAGGCACAGTGAAGATGGAGTAGAGTCAATATCAGCAATATATATATTCAAGACAGACTTTTTTTAAGAAGTGTCTTTAATTGTGATAGACTTTAATTAATTTATATTAGATCTAATCCAAATCATTTCCATGGGAACAGTAATCTCCGAGACTGGGTGATGCAGTAGGCCCAGAGATAAATAGAATACTATCGTTAGTCGTCATCGAGAGTACTTGTAAGCATTGCTACGGAAATACAATAATTTAAAATGATGAAAACCTCACAAGATAAGCGGTTTTGATCATTTCGGGTGCCCTTATTTCAATATGCATTTAGCATTACTCCTGCAGTTGCAGTTATTTGTATAATCCGTTGAAAACTACCAGAGTAACTTCCCCTGAAACCATGGAAACAATCACAGGCTTTTTGCAGAATGGAAATGAAATTAATTGTATTTAATAGTGGTTAGAATTGTTCCACCTAGTTATTGTACTACAAAGTTTGATGTGCATAAAGATAGATGAGTATAAATTTTTAGAACAAGCTTTGTATATATCAATTTAAATGATTTAATAGCTTTGAGGCCAAAACTAGTTTATGTTTTTCTGTCATTATAAAAACGCTTATTTCATGTGACTTTACAATTCGCCCCCCCCCCCCTCCCACTTGGTTCAAGGCCAATTTTCTTCAACACAATTTCGACGCCTGATTACAAAATCCATGTAACGCAGCAGTACCTGGCATGCCTTTGCACTAATATAAACTAAACTGGCCTATCCCTTGTGATCTTCCTAAGAGATGAACAGTTTTAAGTGGTGTGTTTCTTTTTTTGTCGGGTATGTATGTCGTTCATATACAGCTTTGCTGTAAAACAAATTTCAGATTTGAAAATGGTCAAACTTTGGCACCAAGCTCTATAGACAAGTAGTTGGGATTCCTATGGGCACTAATTGTGCTCCCCTGGTTGCAGATTTATTCCTGTTTTGTTATGAAAGGGACTTTATGATGTCTCTTTCTGATGATAAGCAGGCTGATGTTATTGATGCGTTTAACACTACTTCCAGATATTTGGACGATATTTTAAATATTAATAATGTTTATTTTGAAAATATGGTTAGTCAAATATACCCTTCAGAGCTCCAACTTAATAAAGCCAATGCCTCTGATACCGAAGCCGCATTTTTAGACTTGCATTTGTCAATTTCTAATGGTATTGTTTCTACCAAAATTTATGATAAACGTGACGACTTTGATTTTGAAATTGTCAATTTCCCATTTTTAGATGGTGATGTTCCTCGTTCTACATCTTATGGAGTCTATATCTCTCAACTCATTCGTTTTGCTAGAGCATCTAGCTATGTTACTGACTTCAACACTCGCAATAAATTGTTAACTCAGAAACTTCTTAAACAGGGCTATCGGTATCATAAACTTCACAAAACATTTTCAAAATTTTATAGACGATACTTTGATTTGATTTCTAAATTCCAAGTTGGACTTAAATCTCTCTTGCGCCAAGGACTTTCGGAACCTGATTTCTATGGTGACTTGGTGTATAAGTTGAAGAAGATTGTTGGCTCTAATAATTTTTCAGCGCAGTTCATTAAAATAATTTCCCATTATAAAAAGATTGGCTATAACATTAATGTATTGCAACAGACTGCATGCTTGGTAGTCAACCCAATCACAGTTGGCAACTTTGCTTTCCTCTTTAATTGCACGCCGTTGGGTCGGACTTCAGACTCTATGATGGTTCCGACTTAAAGACTTATCTATTGATGAGATGGTTGGGGCCTGATGCTTTGGCTGTTTGTCGGGCCCACCGGGGTTTACCTGTTGGATTTCTTTTGCTCCGGTATTCAGTTTAATTTACTGTTGAGTCCTTATCCTTGCTTTATCTCCTTGTTATATCTTGATTTATATGTTTTAGGAGATGATGCATTGATAAGTTAGGGGTCTTTCATGCAAACCAAATATCTATGTGTCTTGATCCAAGAGGTTGGCGCCGTTAAACCGGTTTAAGCCCTCCAGTAAAATACTTTACTGACCGTTCCAAGGCGGTACTTCTTTTGTGGATCTTTTATGTTTTTGTTCTGTCTTGTGTTTGCTATGTTTTGTGCGCGTCTGTTTATATGTGCTTCGTGGTCACCTGCTGGGAAAGGGCTGACCTCTTGGCTCTCGTTTGTGGTGTCTTCTGTGAGTTTGTCACTTTCCCATTGGTATCCTGGGTCAGGTGTGGTACTTGATTGTATCGATTCCTGATCTTTGCAACCTTACTTACTTTAGTGTTCTTAATTTTGGTTTCCATTGCGACACGTTTGTTGCTAGGAAACATAATACAAATGGAATGTTTAATTTTTCACTAAACATTTGAACACAACTTATGAGGGTCTCTAAACAGACCTAGTTGATAATGTTATCAAAAGAAATTGTATCACAAAAGCCAGTCTAAAAAGTGTAAAGTTCACAATTTTCCTTGGGCAAAATTCATTTTTGGTAATATTTCTTTGTTTAAGAGTAAAACCGTTTTGGCAATTCCTGTTGCCATGGTATCTATATTCAGGAATTTTAAAAACTACTATTTTGTGTTTGTATTTCAGATGTATATTATGTCAAATATGTTTAAAATTATTCATATTCTGTCGTGCTGGAAGGAGATACTTTGCTTTGAATACGCCCTTTTTGTTAAATATACCATTTTTGTGAAATCGCTGATGGTATGATGTTTTAGTTGCCATGGTAACATGAATCGGGATAATTCATTTGTAAATTTTATTTTGGCGTTGAAAATCAGGTGCTGGTTACATGATATGTACATAAATAATCAATCAATTCCTTTGTTTAAGGGAGATATTTTGCTTTGAATATGCTCGTTTTTTCACAAAATCACGGACTATCTGATGGCTTGGTTGCCATGGTAACCTATATTTAAATAGTTTTATTATTTTTATTTTTTTGATTTTGTAAATAAGATTAGAACTTGCCAGAATGTGTATAAATTATCCATATTTCTGTTTGCATAAGCAAGAAAATTTGCTTTATAATTGCAGTATTATGTAAAATTTCTGACGGTCAGTTAGTTCCGTTGCCATGGAAACAAAAATTATAAACATTTTGAGTTTTTTTATTCATGGCATTTGTGAATCAGACATGGATCATTTAGACACTTTATATGTCGTTCATATACAGCTTTGCTGTAAAAAGATATTCAGATTTGAAAATTGTCAATTTTAGTGTTCGGAAAATTGGTTTATATGGTGAAACATTTGTTGCTAGGCAACACAATACAAATGGCATATTTCATTTTTCACTAAAAGTTTGTGTACAACTAATGTGGTCCTCTAAAGAGAGCTAGCAGTGAATGTAATCAAAATAAACTTCACGCCACAAAAGCCAGCCTGAAAAGTGTCAATTTCACAATTTTCCTTGGGCAACTCTCCGCCAATCTCCAAGAAATCTTAATTCCCGGTTTCCATGGCAACCACTGTCAGAAAAAGGGAATGCTTTGTTGTGTAAAAGTTTTTTAACAAGTCTGATTAAATGGAGGTAAAATTATTGATTTCTGTGACTAGACACTTATCACCATCTGCATGATTCTTGGGGAGAATGCTAATTAATAGCTTGTCAACATATTAAGACAGGTAAAGTGTAGTAGCCATTGCGCCTACGTTTAGTATACACACTGACGTCATGAATGACGTGGTATTGGAAAATACCTAGTGTCATAAAGTGTATTTTTAAACAAGCCGTTTTATTAAGTTTATTTTGTTTTGGGCGTTTGTATATTTTTTTTTATTTTACTAAATTATCAAATTATAGCAACTGAAAAAAAATACTGCAGTTTGTGTTGAAAAGTCTTTCTTGAGCATGCGCAGTCTCATGAGTAGGATTCTCTACTTTAAATTAAATACACAAGGTTAGCTTTTAAAAAAGCTTAGAACCATCGCATGACGTTTTACAGTTATTAAAGAAGAACTTGTTTAGTGTTTTAATATTGCATTTGCTGAAGCCACTCTTTTCAGCTTTTCATGTGCTTCAAGCTCTGGGTATTTTTTGTTTTAGTTAACGATTTGTACATAGGTGATCCATGGAAGCAAATAAAACACATGACATATGCATATTCCAGTAAGACTCAGCTCATGTACACACTGAATAATGGTAGAGTTTAACCCCTCCCCAGCAGTATGTATTAAGTCATTCAATCGTATTCCCAAATCGAAGACAATGCACATAATGCCTTGGGGGCATATTGAAACTGACCCATCTACATCTAGTTATTTCGTCACACTTAGTCTAGAATATCCAAAGGGTCCATGTTTGATCGGGATTCTAGCTCAGTGGTAAGGTCTCTAATAGGCATTAACGCTTTTAGAAGCAATCAGGTATCCAAAGCAAAGGTTGAACTTTGGAAGTAGCTTGGTCGACGGGGAGTCTGAGAAAGAACAGTAAAATACACTGCTGCTGGGGAGTTAACAATCGATCCATTTCCGCAACTTGCTAATGGAACAGGCCCGAATCGAACACGCGCCCAATGGAAGTTTACTAACGTATATCACCAGCGCTGACGCGCTGGTGAATCATACCAATCGTTATGTGCGTAAATGACGTGGAGCTGTATGAACGAGGGGTTCCAATCTACATGTGCTACAGTACTATTATACCTTACGCCAGTTCTGGCTAATAAAATGGATCTTTGTGGTACATAGTATTCGATTATAGAATTGTGCCGGACTTTCCCGTTTGGCCTTATTTGTTATTTTTGAAAAAGCAGCTAAATTTTAAAATGTCGTCTGCTGCGTTGATGATGATCAGACTGGTCCCCCTTGTTAATTAGCCCTACCTTCGGTACGCAACATTGTTTACCACAGGGGAGCTAATCAACGAGGGAAGACCAGTCTAGATGATGATGGACGACACTTTGGGAACAATTTTGACGTTGCAAGTTCAAGTAAGAGCTTGGAACCTTTCGTAACATAGAAACTTTCACATGGGTGATTATGTAATATTTGATTTATTAAACGAGTTGAGGAAACGAGATAAATTGCAAGGCTTGCCAAGGCGACAATCTGAGAACACTTTTGACGTTACAAGTTGGCGTTGCACTTTACAAGTAGGAGCTTGGAACATTCGTAATATAGAGTCTTTCACATAAGTGATTATGTAATATTGAATTTATTAAACGAGTTGAGGAAAATAGATACAGTGCAAGGCTTGCCGAGCATTTTATTGCTTTTTCGCAACAAGTTTAACTGCCTGTACTGACATGGTATACTCGAAGGAACTAGAGCGTGACATTACAACTACCGCGATGGCGAAGGCGATACTGCGCCTGAAAACTTTGTATTTATTCCTTCATAGAACATGATCGGTTCAATTTTTTTTACATCCGAAGAACGAATAAGGGCTGTTATGTACATGCCATGCCAAAATGCTATTGTTCTGAGCTAAAACTGGCAAAACATCTGCATACTTTCTTCGTTTTGACATAAAACTGAAGAAATCCTGTTCTGAGTTTGATTTGTTTACGGTTCTCGTCACTAAGCAAAGCTTTTTTCAACATCGCATTTGGCCTGTTTAGCAAGGTAAATCATATCTACATGGAATAGCATTGCCAGATTTTTACATAGTTAGCTCATTCTGATACAAAAAATTAAAACAAGCGAGAGTACCTACCTTTGTTTGGCTTTTCCGTGACGATGCCACTATCGCGAAAGGTCCCGGGTGTGACGAAGGAACTAATTTACGTTAACGCGATTTCGCGGTAGTTCCGCTGATGCCCTCCCGTGCAATTTCTTAAATCAATATAAACTCATGACGTTATATCACTCCCAGAACCGACGTCATGTGGCAAAAGTTTTCATCAACTTCTATTCTTGGATTAATAATTATAATAGATATCTTTTGACATAGCCAATCTAATTTAATCCAATACAGTAAAACCTGTGTAAAGCGGCCACTCAAATTAAGACGAAACAAATATCTTAATAACAAATGATTGCTTAATGAAGGTCTAAAGCAATGAAGAATGCCCCAAGACATACTTTCGACCTGCATTAAGTGATACTTGTTCTTGAAAACCATTTTTGGTCTTTTTGAGAGTGGCCGTTTCACACAGGTTTTACTGTACCTTTTGCAGATATAGATTCTAGGATTTAAATGCATAATCTATTAATGTGTGCTCTAATTGTTTGTAAAAATGAACAATAAATTATGTTCGCATTGTGCATGTAGCTTTTGTAATATTTCTTTTAATATAACATTCAATGCATCTTTTGATTCCTATGGCCTTTAACATTTGTAGGAATAACACAAGACTGACTCCCGTCGTCAAATTTATTAATTTCTAAAACTTAAAAATATTTTCCACTGATTTCTTAATCTAGAGATGGCTGTGTTTGACATACTAGTCAACTTCATGGTTTATTTGTAGTCTGAATGTAGTTGACTCAGCCAAGTTAACTTGGTATCAAAAATAGTGTGAAAAGTATTGTAAATTTATGAGCTAAGAACAGAATGCAAAGACAACTCTGATGACAAACATTTTTGAGTTGTTTCTCTTGATCAGTTTTACAAAAATCTTTATACATTGTCTTGCGCAGGCGCGATACCAAAGAATCGACCTGTCTGCTAAGGCACTTCACGACGGAAAAGTCGGGTTTGTGTCAATACGCTTTGTGCATTACCCAAAACACTACGTTAAGGAAGTAACACGCACTGAATGGCTATAAATAATCCGTTCATGGAAACATCCAGTAACCTTTGGTAGCTAAACAATAACAACGATTGGTATTACAATATTTAGCGAAACAATGATAAGATTTTCTACGCTAAAACATTTTGGGGTCAAAAATTTGGTTTCAGTGACACGTGATGACGCAGATTGATAACAAGTATGACCCAACCAATCGGGCGAATCACATGATTTGATGACGCTATCGATAAACAAATATGTCACGTGTACCCACAATGCTCAAATCAGACAGGCTAGTATTTGAAAGATGCTTCCCGGCGGAGACAATGATCTTTATAAGTTTACAATGTATGAACATACGGCGGCGAGCCATTCTAAGGAAACAAGTCCAAACTCCCCTACATGGGCATCTTCCTTTCAGTAGAAATTGTGTATTCTGAAGGTCTCTGAACCGGAAGTACACCGTGTGAGGAGTTTGAAACAAGTCAGACTAAAGACCAGGCCGCCCTTAGGTTATAAAACTTGAATACAGCTTCAGACTCAAAATAAAGCGCAATGATGACTGCTTGCGGACACGTGTCCACATGCAGCCAATCATTGCGCTTTATTTTGAGTCTGAGAATAAACTCAAGTTTTATAGCCTCGAGGCCAGGAGCCTCTAGTATTACTTTTAGTTCTAAATAACCAGGAAAAACGGATCATTCAGAAATAAAAAGAACCAACAATATTAGAAAACAGTAGACTCGGTTTTATTGAGTCTGTTCATGAGAACTAATCGAAAGTGCAACAATTCTCACGCCCACTAGCACCTGCTTAAGTAGCATTTTGCTTTCCACAGGAACCCAATATTCCCGAATGACCAGCCTTCAGTGCAAGTGAGTAAACCATTTAAGCCCAGTTGGGCGAGTCCTTTTCTTATGTTAGGGCTGTGGGGTTGTATATTTCATAGTTAAATTTAAATAGAAAATAGTATAAGCAGACAGTGACACTTAAGGCAGCTGTCAATTACAGGCATGGGGAATGAACAGACTACTGGTTTACATCCGTAAGGCCTAAATTTCAGGTCACTGGTGGTCTTCCGAAATATCAATCTGGTTTTTGTGGGTGGTTGGGTGGTGTGCTCTCTGTTGCAGCTTTCAGAGAGATGGACCTGTCTTTGCTTGGTTGCAGGATGGAACTTACTTTACTTGAGGCAACTTTGAGTGAGGGTCAGGGCATTTTAGTCTTACCCATTGTTCTTTTCTCTCTCCCTTTGTATTGGTAATGTCTCGATATGACTGAAAAAGTGTTGACTGGGACTTTAAGCCTTAAAACAATCACCATATCAATTTGGAATCTAAAAAGGTGGGACTATAAAATAGCCATTGATCAGCATTACTTGTTCACCTGTCTACACTTTATATTTCTCTAAAAACATTGGTTAAATGTGGTCATTGGACGCGTTTCCAGACGACGATTGTCAAATCCCTGGGAATAATTTCTATTATGAGCATGGGTTAGTTTCTTAACACTGCCCAATCATGCCATTTCAATAAATTTTTAAGTATCAAGGTTCGTCTATGAAGTCTAATTCAAGACTAATGTGTCGGTCTTCTAGCAAAATTCTCATTCTTTGCAGTTTCAGCATACTTTATTCATTAAAATTGTGATAAATTGCTTTCCTCTTATGTCAAATTAAAGACATATCATCCTGAAAGTAATTAAACTATTGATAATTCCTGACCAGAAAAAATCTTCGCCAGACAGGATGAAGACATCAATGCTATTTCTAAAGTTGTCTGGTCTCAGCTACCTCATCAAGTAGAGAACAATGTTAGTTACAGTGGCATCTTTAGTGCTTCACTGTTTTCTGCATCGATTATTTTAGTGAAGAATCATCATCTGATAGTATTTCACTGTTTTCTGCATCGATTATTTTAGTGAAGAATCATCATCTGATAGTATTTCACTGTTTTCTGTATCGATTATTTTAACGAAGAATCATTAATTGATAATGACTCACTGTTTTCTGTATCGATTATTTTAACGAAGAATCATTAATTGATAATGACTCACTGTTTTCTGTATCGATTACTTTAACAAAGAATCATCAACTGATAGTATTTCGCAATTTTGCATCGATTATTTCAACGGCGATTCATCAAGTGATAGTATTTCACGGTTTTCTGTATCGATTATTTTAACGAAGAATCATCAATTGATAGTATCTCATTGTTTTCTGCATTGATTGATTTAACGAAGAATCCTCAAACGATAATATCTCACTGTTTTCTGTATGGATTATTTTAATGACGATTCATCAAGTGATAGTATCTCACTGTTTTCTGCATCGATTATTTCAACGAACATCAGCCTAAACCACTGAAATGGGTCGCGTAAATGCATTTTACTGGTACCAAATCTTCGCCCTAGATTCTGTTGTTGTTTTTTTTAAATACAAACCATGTTTAGCTCGCATGGGGGCTTCCTAACTATTGAAATAATATCATCACAAAGAAACAGACCAATCAAATTAACACACTGATGTAACAAAGAAAAGGGCTAACAAACCACATATCATCAGAGGTAAAGAAAACTTCAAGTTGAGACACGAGGGAGCAGCAAAGGGTGCATTTTACTTAACAATATCAAATTATAATGGCACTTTTCATTCAGGTCGGTTTGCAAAATACAATCTATATTTATTTCCTAATTAATTCATGACTGCCAATCACAAGAAGCTTTCATAATTCCGGAAACTGTGCGAAACATGCCAATCGTACTTTGTCTAGTACATGGATACGAAACGTAAAGACCCAAAGGTTTAGATAAACAAATTTTTGAGCGTAAAATGGTAAATATTTTATTGCCCATCATGCAATTAAACATGTGTTTTAGGTGCTCGAAAGAAGCATCTCATTGAGTACCCACAACATGCCTCTTGCCTCTGGTACTAGAGGTCCCAGGTTCGATCCCCGCTCACGGCGAGGAAAATTTCGGTGTCTGAACACGCTTTCTCTAGTGTCATTTGCAGGGATGACACAAGATAAGTGCATCGTCCTTCGGATCGGGACGTTAACTGGATGTCCCCTGTGCAGGGAAAGTCACCCCCTGTGCAGGTGAAAGAACCCTACGGTAATTTCGATATGGTTAATTGTAGGCGTCCATCCTGCAACCCGGAGTGTACAAAGTACACCTGCCGATAATACTCGAAAGAGGGTCTGGCAGTATATAGAGAAAGAAAAAGAAAGAAAAAAAAACATATGAGCCAGTGCATGAGATTTCCAACAATGTGGTATGTGCGACCAGCAAAGCCTCAGATCAGCCTGCGCATGTGCGCAGTCTGATCAGAGTCTTTGCTAGTCGCTTGAGTATTCCATGAGTGTTAAGCTACTAACTGAACACTATTTGGAGTTTCTAAGCTTAACAGATGGCTGCAGAGGCTCGTCCGAGTCTACACTTGTCAAAATGCCACATTGTTGGAAATCTCATGCACTGGCTCATATGGTTTGGTTTGGATATTTAATGTTTAATTACGCTTTCTTATCTAAATGCCTGAATTCTCATGAACAGACTCCTAAAACAAAGTCTGCTGTTTACATATGTTGAAGGTTCTTTCCATTTTTAAGAATCTGTTTTAATTAGCAGATTATTTATCAAAGAAAGAAAGACAGCACGGATCAGGAATCGATGCAACCAAGTGCCACACCTGTCCCAGGATACCAAATGGAAAGTAACAAAATCACAATCACATATTTCACAATTTTATGACCCATTTAATAATTAAGCACGACCACCAATCCAGCACTTTTATAGCATACTATCAAAACCGTTTTATGAAAAAGACGAACCTGTTTCCTATGAATGAAATGGACCTTATATTCAGCAAAATCGTTTTCCCCAAACAAATAAAATTTTAGAAATTACAAAATGCTATTCGGTGGCCTTGATGTTTACCTTCGATATAGCTTTAATAGTGTGCCCTGGCACATAGGCTGATTCTAGAATCTGTCTGTTGGAGTAGAAAAAATGCATTTTTTCTTCATTACAAGACATTTTAAATTTTCAGGCAGGCTGAATATCCTCTTAAAACGGATATCGGTGTCAAAAAACTCAATGAATGTCTCATCGAATAGTATTACTCGATTTCTAAATTTTGCTCTAAGGATTAAGAAATAGGAAGTTTAATCCAACTGGTATATGCGATGAAGGAGCTTGATTGGTATCCGTGTTCAGCAGTGATATCGTCGCGTGAATCTGTTCTTCAATGAACAGTCGGAAAACTTCGGCTCAATTTGAGAATCCAGCCTCGGATGTATGTAAGGCGTAGTACTATGTATAAAAGGCTGCATTTTATTAGCTGGAACTGGGGTAAGGAAAAATAGTATTGTAGCATGTGGGTTCAGCTCTATTAAAATCCATAATTCTGTCAACAGAATAAATGAAGCTTAAGTTTTTTTTTCCTAAACTCCATTAATAGCATCTTGTAGAATGTTGTCACAGGGGACAGGATTTATCATGCAAACGCATGTTGATGTGAATTACTCGTAACATTTGGTCGTATTTCGAAATAACAACTAAATCTGCACTTTGACATGAACACTAAATGTTGTATTTGGCATGGTTTCTGTGACGTCGGTGTCACGTAATGTGACGTTAGCGTCATGTTATCAAAGTAGACCCTCGACGTACATCCGGGGTCCGATTCCACGAAATTGACCAAGGCAGTTCCGATTGCTTCTAGGAATTGTTAGGCTGCGTGATTTGATTTGTTGCTTCAAGCACACGCTATTGTCATCCTTTTCCGTTTCGCACATCCACTGAGACCACTACTGGTATAAATATCCGCGTTTTCGCCATACATCCTCTCCTTTTAATCATATTGTCTTTCTGAACTCGATAAAACGAAAGCATATTAATTAGATATGCCAGACTGCGCACGCAATAGTATAAAACAGAAGAAATATTGCATAGGACCAGATTAACAAAAAAATGAGCGTAAGTTGTGAAATTCAATACTTTTTATCTATCAGTTAAAACATTTGTTGTATGTACTCAAAACAACTCACAACATAGGTTTTGGTTGAGAAATAAGATTTTTTTTTTCATTATGCACTTTAGTGGCTGTATTTCACAGGGGACGGATTTATCTTACAATAGCATGTTGATGTGAATTACTCGTAACATTTGGTCGTATTTTCGAAATAAAAACTAAATCTGCATCATAGTAAGAAAGAGGGCAAAGATCAGGAATCGATACAATCAAGCACCTCACCTGACCCAGGATACCAATGTCATGAGCACTGAACATTTCCAGAATGTATTTGCTTTAAGTACATGTAGACAACTGCATGAATCTTACAAAATATGAAACTTGTGCAATTTTACACAGATTTGACATTGTATGCATGCCCTGCGAAATGCACAAATCATACAATTGCGACTGAACGTAAGGTTAAAGCCTTATGTAAATGAATGTGGTGCACTAAACGTTTATACTGTGTAACCTTAGAATCCAGACTTCAATGTATGCATTTATCTAAAAATGTTCTTGAAATGTTCATTCTGTTCCGCCATTGGTGTAGTTTCCATTAAGCAGTTACGCACGTGCATAATACAAATAGTAACATTCAATGGAGGTCACCTAATGTGGTAAAAAGTGATTTTCCATACCATAAGGAACTGCTCTTAAAGAAAATAATTCGCTCCCTCTGGGAGCAAATTCGCCCCATTAAGAGAAGTTCCCATTATGAAAAGGGACGCAATTGAAAATAATCAATACTTGATCCAGAGCACGAGTTCCGTGCTCAGGATATCTGTCAAAGTGCTTCATGAATAAATGAAAGACTGATTTTTTGGTTTTATACTTTACGTCCCAGTCAACAGCTATGGTCATGTCGGGAGGGTCAGTTTACCTAACCACACCCTTTATCCTGGGCAAACCAGTACTTCGTGCACATACTTTCGCTTGTAACTGACAACAACCCGTCTTGAATCAGCCGAAGAGGGGAGAATGGCCGTAGAAATTATTGCACGACCAATATCAACGAAAGTTTGGGACTGAACTGGGATCGAAATCGCCTCCCCTGGATCTGCAGTCAGAAATGTATCTGCAGCCAGACGCGTTACAAAGAAAAAAGAATTGAAAAAAACAACACTGATACCCATCCGATGGTTTTTGTTTGTTTGATTTGATTCTTTACGTCCCATCAACAATCTTTCAGTTGTAAAGGGACGGGTCTTCCTGGGTTGAACCAGTACTAAGCTAGGATTAATGTTCTTGCTCAAGGACACAGCGCATTGACGCCGGTGAGGCTCGAACCCGCGGCCCTTCGGTCTCGAGTCCATCCGATGGTGTCTGTAATATGTCTGACATTTAAATTGCTCCAGCCTGGTGATACATGCATGCATTTAGGAGGTATGTGAGTTAAAGTGTCACAGTGATTCATTTACAATTTTTTGCTTATGGGTCCTGGGACTCGCGTTTTCCCATATCAATGAGTTCCAACTGCAAACTAATGAGTCCAGATCACTATTTTTCATGATAAGTCTGAGACTTGCTGAAATTAAATCTTTGCAACCCAGAGAAAAAATTATGCGCAAAAGATGCAGGATGCGCAGGTCAAAAAAACTGGTGTCATCATACATGTGCGTACTTATATTTTTGAAATGAGTCGTATGGCAGGTGGATTTTTTTCAGAAGATCTGGGCCTATATTTTTTTCCATAAACGTGTGTGTTCAGGCTGGCTTTTGTCTGCTGGGTTATTTTGCATGCTTCGTTGTCGTCTTCAAAATTACATTTTTCGAAAAAACATTTGGGAAAGAACATAAGAGCGTCTGACAGTTTGGATACAGGTCAGGCCCGACGCATTGTATTGTCGGGTCTTATATAGGCCCAAACTGTTTGCAAAGGATGCGCTGATCAAGTAAGTTTTGTCAGAGTCGGTCAAACTTTTACAACGCTTTTTTAGTTAATGAGGGGAGGGAGGATCCAAATACCACTATAAGCGGCCCATCATCGGCCCGCCAGCGAAACGTCATTAAATGGCGTTTCGCTGGCGTGCCGATGATGATGAATGCTAAGACACCCTATATTGTGTGACTGTTCAGGGGGGGGGGGTCCGAACACCCCTCCCCACCCCACCCCCGTCTGGCTCCGCGCATGCAAAGCTTATCGGCTGACGGCACTAGTATGCTAAGAGTTAACTAAATATTGGTCAATACGTTGTTTGCCTTGTTAAACATGACATGGATGCAAGAAAGAGGCAGACGACCAAATTTCATGCATGAATACACGAGACATATTAACCCGCTGCCAAAGATGGCACCATATGACGTATGTTATATCACTTCGTGTACTTTAG
Source organism: Loripinus fragilis (assembly GCA_964019695.1). Taxonomy (NCBI): domain Eukaryota; kingdom Metazoa; phylum Mollusca; class Bivalvia; order Lucinida; family Lucinidae; genus Loripinus; species Loripinus fragilis. Next base: position 54,073,028 of record OZ026531.1, read on the forward strand.
CTAGACTCACTCACTCTCTCACTCACTCACTCACTCACTCACTCACTCACTCACTCACTCACTCACTCACGCATATGTTTAGATAACCAAAAGTTTTGAGTGTGAAATTTTAAATTGAAAATATTACCTTACCCATCAGTTTTAACATATGTGTTGGGTGCTTAAAAGAACCGTCTCATTGAGACGGTTCTTTTAAGTACCCACAACATATGTTTTTGTTGAGAAATAAGAAAATTAATTATTTGATACGCACTCTTAACTTAAGGCCTAAGACTGGTATTCAGTTTCCAATGACACTCATATAATGTACATTGTTAGAAACTTTAATATGAGATAATTTTGAAGAAAGAAAAAACAGCACATGAAAAATTACTTTTACTTTTTGAAAACATTTTGTAAAAATATCACCTACGTTTCAAACAACGCCTCGTTTCAAATAACGACACGCTCATCCAGCCATTTACTTCATCATCTAGAGTCAATACTGTGTCGTGAAGAAGAGGGACCTGTTTCCTATGAATGAGATGGACCGTTAATGAGCCAGTGCATTAGATTTCCAACAATATGTATGTGCGACCAGCAAAGCCTCAGATCAGCCTGTGCATACGCACAGTCTGATCAGAGCCTTTGCTAGTCGCTTGAGTATTCTATGATTGTTAAACTACTCACTGAACACCATTTGGAGTTTCTAAGTTTAAAAGGAGGCTGCCCAGGCTCATCTGAGTCTACACATGTCAAAATGTCATAGTGTTGGAAATCTCATACCGCGGCTCAAATATAATAATAGCTTTATGCTTTCCTGTCAACAGGCAATAAGAATTCCGTAAATGATATTCGATAGCTTTAGCGTTTACAATCAACATACCTATAAATGGTGTGCCGAAGAACAAAGACTGATTCTAGAATATGTCTTAAGTAATAGTAATACCATGGTTTGTCCGCCTGTACATGGAGATAATCCACGAGCCTTAGCGAGTGGGTTATCTCCCGTACAGGTGGACAATTCATGGTATAACTATTCTATACCACCTACATCAGTGTAGACCTTGCACAGCACGAGATATTTCATGCTTTAGTTGGTAAGGGTGGTATAAAGTTGAAAATGCCATTTACTTCATTACAAAGCAGTTAAAGCTGTCAAGCATAACATTCTTTTGAAAACAATACCCGTATCCACAAGGTCTCATAGAAAAGCATTGACCCATTTCTAAAATTTGCTCTTAAAAACAAGAAACGGAAAATTTACCTTATTTGGTGTATGCGATGAGGGAGTTGGCTTGGTATGCGTGAGCGAGTGAGAATATGGTGGCCATGAAATACCACGATACCTGATTGGCTGTATCTTATCTTATTTGTCTTTCTGGGAGAAAATGGTTAACTGATATGACCACTTTCACATGGGTTGACGGATATGGGATTCATCCTCTGCTTTCTGACAACCTTTTGGTTCGAAAAGTAAAGGTCATTACAAAATTCCAATAGGCTTAAATTGGGACACTTCATCTGGAAAATACCGGGCCGCGTAGCGCAGTCGGTAACGTGTCTGGCAACAGATGCGAGTCTGACTGCAGATCCAGGGGTCGCGGGTTCGATCCCGGCCCGGTCCCATACTTTCGTGGAGATTGATCATGAAATAATTTCTACGGTCATTCTCCCCCTTCCGCTGAATCATTCAAGAAGGGTTGTTGTCAGTTACAAGCGAAAGTATGTGCACGAAGTACTGGTTAACTGCTTGTTCAAGCTTGCCCAGGAAAAAGTGTGGTTAGGTGAACTGACCGTCCCGCAATGACCATAGCTGTTGACTTGGGACGTAAAGCAATAAAACAAACAAACAAATCATCTGGAAAAAGATAGCATATCTTATAATTAGTTTGGTAAAAAGGACGAAAGGTTAATTCTAATTATTTAGTCAACTCATCGAATCGTAAATCATATTTTTTTTTCATTGAACATACTATCAAAGATTATCACATATATATTTGCTTTACAGTGACAAACATTGCGTTTATTGTTCAAAATAATAGGATAGACTAGAAAATGTATAGTTTACGTCAAATAAAATTTCTGTTTTGTTCTGTTCTGTTCTGTATCACAACACCAGGAATTAACACTAAATCCCACATACAATGCAATCTTGATAATAACTTTAACAGCGATTTCTAAAGGTGAGAATGACAGTCATAAAGTAGGTGAGAATGACAAGGAAATGTCATAATCTCAGACTACAGGTCGACCCACGGCACCGTGACGAACAGACAAAAAACACAGACAGCCACAACACAATTTGTTTAAACGTATTTTGTTCGCATTCGTAAAGCTTTAATCGGTGGGTTGGTGCCTGATGCCTGTCTGTAGCTGGGTTTACCTTGGCTCCTCTTGAGGTTTCTTTAGCACTGACTATCTGTGAGTCGTTAGACCTTTTCTTTGTTTCATCCTCAGGTTTCATCATATTGTTTTAATTTAATTTGATTGTTTCTCCATGATGATACATTGGAATGGTTAGGAATCTTCCATGCGAGCTTAACATTGTTTGTGCTTCAACAACAGCATATTTGGTACCAGTTAAATGCATTTAAGCCCCCCCCCCCACCCCAGTGGCTTAGGCTGCCGGCCCTTCTAAGGTGGTGGTTCTGTTGATGCTGTTGATTGTTACTCCCATTTTGGGATTATGTAGTTGTTCTATGTTTTGTTATGTGATACTTTATGTCCATTCTAGTTTTGCAATCATCTTGATGGAGAAGAGATAGCTGGTTGCTTTGCTTAGTTTGTCTTCCTGGTGTCTGGTAATTGTTGTGTGGCTCTTCCTCCCGGTACCGTGGGTTTGTCTGCAGTTTGTGATTTTAGTATTTCCTGATCATTTCCTGATCATATTCACTTACTATTTTGTATGTACAATTACAACCCAAAAACGAGGAGATCCATATTCATAGTAAGTAAAGGTGCAAAGATCAGGAATCGATACAATCAAGTACCATACAAATGGGAAAGTGACAAACTCACAGTAAAACACCACAAAGGAGAACCAATAGGTCAACCCTTTCCCAGCAGGTGACCACAAGGCACAAATAAACAGACGCGCACAAAGGCATAGCAAACACAAGACAGTAAAAAAATCTTATAAAAGATCCACAAAAGAAGTGCCGACTTGGAACGGTAAGTAAAATATTACCGGAGGGCTTAAACCAGTTTTACGGCATGTTACATTTTAACTTGAGAACAATTTTCAAACATGACAAAAGAGATACAGTATTGTAGTGGATTAATAACTAGCCATGTAAACCAGGGCTCACATGTTCAATCATCGGCTTCGCCCGTCTGTCGGATGAGAGTTTTAGTCGTGGTTCCATCTCCTCTGTATGTGGGACGTTGAACACACACACACACACACACACACACACACACACACACACACACACACACACACACACACACCCCGTCATGATAATCTGCAAATATTACATGGTCTACAGAAGCTACATAGCATATAGAATGCTAGAATGATTACATCTAATGTCAAACATTCCATAAAAGCATTACTCCATATCCTAGAACATTTACGTATTTTTGGCTAATTAGACTTTAAATTAGAAAAGCGTGCAATTAACCGTGTGAAGCGGATTCTGCTTTTGTTAAAATTAGAAGCATTTAAATTGATATCTTTTGACTTCTTGGTAATTATTGATTTGGTTATCAGAGACACCACTTCGGGAAAAGCGCGCTGATAGAGCTTATATAGAGAATAGCAGTGTGTTTCCTCGATATGAGAACTATGTCACGAAAATTATGGAATTCCCTGCCACAGAACATACGAACAGTAAATACCTTAGCTAGTTTTAAAACTGGCCTGAGAAATAATTATATTTGAATATACATCTATCGACATTCCTGTTTGTAGCTGATAGTTGTTTAAATGTTTATCATAATATTTTGCTATATGCCGATTTTGACCTCTGGCTGATCCAGTGTGGACGGGTACATTGTGAAAATACTAGAAAATACCAGTCCCCCTCCACAACCACCACATCCAGACCGTCAATAATATCCAATGTTTCTTTCAATGAAGAGTAGATAATGACGGTGTATGCAGTGTTCCAATGTACTGTGATTGCGTTATATGTACTGCTTTTATTACACTGAGTTCTTTCTGAGCAATAAAGTTTCTAATTCCAATGCTGCAGCGATTATATTGCTATGGTGGTCGAAATGACCATAATATTTACGTTTAGATAATGTCGAGCTTCTGAAAAAGTATTCATCATGTTTTGTACCAAACATCCATCCATTTAATCTCCGCCACTTTCTGTTTTAAAGATATTACGTGTTTGTGTGTATTCTTTGCTTCCAAAGGATAACAATTTTGAGAACATTTATAGCACGGTGTGCCAATTTTAATGCGGCTCTTGAGATGACATGGGCTAAATATATGGTTAAAAGATTACAGTTTAATTTCAGCAGAATTGAACATACCATTAGATTATCATTTGTCATGATAGACAGATTTGGAATCAATTTTACCTATCTCAGTATATCATAAATAAGCCGCATTATAGGAAACCCTAATTCTGTTTGTACATACACAACGATGCAGAAAAGCCTGCCCATTTAAAAGAATAATACATGCCATTCACAATGGGCACCGTAGAGTAGTAGTTAGCGAGTCCATCTGTAGATCTAGGGATCACGAGTTTGATCCCGACACGGTCCCATACTTTCGAGGAGATTGATCATAAAATAGGATCTGCGATCTTTCTCCTCATTCTGCTGATTCAAGCCGGGAACGACTCACGACTCCTGGGTCTGCTATCGGACACGTGACCACTTGTGAAATGGGGCGTGATAAGCCTCATTGTAAACCAAAAATATTTAATTCTTCCCATATTGTGGAGCTTTTGTAAAAAGGGGAGTTTGGCCATATCAAATTGCCCGGTTACAAAAGAATAGTCATTATAACACATAACATCATAATGCCTATAGCATGTGAAGAACAAAACATTTGGGTTTTCCATATTATGGATCTAATTTGGTAAAAAGGGAAGTTTGGCCGTATCAAATTGCCAGTTAAATATGATTGTCATCATAACACACATCATCATAACACATAATTTTATACACTCAGAAAAACAATTGAAGGATATTAAAATTCTTTTGACTATATAACATTTGAGAAAATAATTTGCATTCAAGGTATTTTCGTATCTGATATAGCAACAAATATGCAATTCAGCAGAATGCAAAATAAAATTTACGGGTCATTGGTTACGATGCAGTACAACACCAAATGTACCAACCCTCTTAACCCAAAGTTTACAAGCAAATTATTTAGCGTTTTTATTTTTTGCTGCAACCTTTACTCGGTCATTACTTATGTTCTAATTCTGACCACAGACAAGTGTTCACACCCATTTATCAATGATTGCACCGAATAACATGACAACTTCTTCAACAAAAATGCACATATATGGCATACCCCAGCCAATATGACAACAAACTGGAAGTAAAACACTAACAACAACTACAAAATTAGGTGTCATACTTTTGAATGAGAACCAGCAATGATTTTGGAGCCAGTCATTATGGAAAACAAACGATAAAAATGGGTTTTAATCATTTTTGAATGCTTGTTACTTTTCAGTATAGAGGGTTGCACCATTTGGACATGCATTGTACTTTAATTATTGAAGTGTGACTTAAATCAAACAGTCATTGTGATTGCAGATATCTGGAACTATGAAATGTATGCATAATTAATTTAGTTTTTATTGTATTAAATGTTAGAGATGGAACGGAATCTAAATATCCGTCAATTGTTTTTCTGAGTATAGTATCTAAAGAACTATAAACATATGACTCCAAGACTTCCCATATTGTGGAACTGATTTGGAAAACGGTAATTTGGCCGTATCAAAATGGCGGGTTAGACAAGAATAGTAATCATAGCACATATCATCATAACACATAAAGTAGTTGAAAAACTATAAACATTTGATTCTAAGACTTCCCATATTATGGAACAGATTTGGTAAACAAGGAAATTGGCCATATCAAATTGGCGGGATAGATAAGAATATTCATTATATCACATATAGTAATTAAAGAACTATAAACATTTGACTCTAAGACCATAAACATTTCATTCTTCCCATATTATGGAACTTATTTGGTAAAAATAGAATTTGGCTATATATTTGGCGCATTAGAAATAAACCATTGTTACACATACTAATGATTCAAAGATAGATGAAAATCGTTGTAAACAAAATATATGAACTAATCCAGGTAATGGTAGATATAAATAGGTATCCTAAACTACCTCTAACTACAGTATAACATTTACTGTTATTTACCTGTTTCAATGAAAAATAGTATAGACCTATTATTATGGATCTTTAAAACATCAGTATAGTTATTAAAGAACAATACATATTATGATGGAACTCATTTGGTGATGGGTTACAAATAATAGTCATCATAACACATATCATCAAAACACATGTAGTAATTGAAGTGCCATAAATATTTGACTCTACCCATATTATGGAACTGATATGGTACAAAGGGAGTGAGACCCTATCAAATTGGCGCGTAAGAAAAGAAAAGTCATCATAACACAAACCATCATAACACATATAGTAATTGAAGAACCATTATCGTTTGGTTCTTTAATTTGGTAATAAAAAGAGGAAGTTGAACATATCAAGTTGGAGGGTTTGGCAAATATGGTATAAAAAGTATAATTGAATGTAAAGACCTGGCCCTGAGGCTTTAAAACTTTTTCATGCTACACATAACTGTGCATGGAATTTAAACTGCTCCAAAACTCTAAAATACTGAAAAAAGAAGACTTTTCTCGCTTTTAATCTCTCAGATGTTGTATTTATCACAATAATGAGTGTTAAAATGCAACAATTGTTGGCATTTTAACATTTATGATTATGATTAATTCCATGCTCAGCTGAGTTGATCATGAAATAAGTTGTAACCTCGAGACGGGGCGTCTAACTTCCGCATAGCTACACCAAAGCGTAAAGAAACTAGATACTATATCACTCAACTCATTCGTTTTGCTAGAGCATCTAGCTAAATAACTGACTTCAACAATCGCAATAAATTGTTAACTAAGAAACTTCTTAAACAAGTCTATCGGTATCATAAACTTCACAAAACCTTTTCTAAATTATATAGACGCTACTATGATTTGATACTTAAATTCCAAGTTGGACTTAAATCTCTCTTGTGCCATGGTTTTTCGGAACCCGAATTCAATGGTGACTTGATGTATAAATTGAAGAAGATTGTTGGCTCTAATAATTTTTCAGCGCATTCAAATAATTTCCCATTATAAAAATATTGGCTATAAAATTAAAGTATTACAACAGACTGCATGCTTGGTGGTCAACCCAATCATGTTTGGAATCTTTGCTTTCCTCTTTAATTGCACGCTGCTGGGTCCGACGTCAGACTCTATAACGGTTCCGACTTAAAAGATTTTTCTATTGATGAGATGGTCGGGTCTGATGCTTTGGCTGTTTGTCGGGCCCACCGGGGTTTACCTGTTGGATTTCTTTTGCTCCCGTATTCAGTTTTATTTACTGTTGAGTCCTTATCTTTGCTTTATCTCCTTTTTATATCTTGATTAATATGTTCTAGGAGATGATGCATTGATAAGTTAGGGGTCTTTCATGCGAACCAAACATCAATGTGTCATGATCCACATCTGAACTAAGGGTGGGGTTGTTGCACCGTTAAACCGGTTTAAGCCCTCCAGTAAAATATTTTACTGACGGTTCTAAGGCGGTACTTCTTTTGTGGATCTTTTATGTTTTTTCTGTCTTGTGTTTGCTATGCCTTTGTACACGTCTATTTATATGTGCCTTGTGGTCACCTGCTGGGAAAGGGCTGACCTCTTGGCTTTCGTTTGTGGTGTCAAACTGTGAGTTTGTTTCTTTCCAATTTGTATCCTGGGTCAGGTGTGGTACTTGATTGCATCGATTCCTGATCTTTGCACCCTTACTTACTTTGAAAGAACGTGCAATTTTGCATTATGTTGTTAGTTGCTTATGAAGTGCAAACCTTATTTACGGACTTTTGAGGAATTGAATGAATTATATAAAGTCAGGGATGGGCATTATACAATAGTTTCAAGTACTTCTACAATGCCAGAACAGAATACATCAAAGAAATTAATTTCAATAGAAAGATATTGACATATCCCAGAAGGCTTAGCACTTTAAGTATGTTCAAGGGCATTGATCATTCGTGTCACGTTTTCAAAATCATCGTGTTAAGTACATTTTAGATTGAAACCCCTTAATGCATGGGCGGATTCAGAGGGAGCGGGGGCAGGGGGTCTGGACTCCCCGTGAAGAAATCACGAAAAATATACGGTTTCTTGGCAATAATGGACCAGATTCACTAAAAACTTACAAAGCTGCCAAGCCAACTATCAACGGAACGCCAGCGAAACGCCATTTATACAACATGTGGTGGCCGAGTGGTCTTAGAAGCTTTCTTGTAATCCAACAGCTTGACGCACAATGGTCCAAATCCAGGTGTGTTCAATATTTTTTCGTTAAATTCTTTTCTTTTTTGTCATTTTCCCTGCAAACTTCAAAAAATATAAAATGCAAATTTTGGTCAAAATATACCATGCGGTTCAAGAGTTATGAGCATTTTCACTAAAAGACATCAACTGGCCAAAATGATGCCCGGCAAAGCCTCGTGACCATGTTGCATACCAGTGGCTGGACAATATTAAACAAATCAGTATGCAAAATTTGATCGAAATATACCATGCGGTTCAAGATTTATGAGCTGGCTGAAATGATGCTCAGCAAACCCTCGTCCATTAAAAAAGGTTATTATATTGTACTCATGCTAGTTGTTAGATAATGTTGACGTGCACTTGTTTTGAACATGAATTAACCGTCTTACCACTAAGCCACTGGCTAAGCAGTGTCAGGTCAACCTGCTGAAATGTACTTATTACATAGCATTATTCGTTTAAAACAGCGAATACACTCCGAGCATGACCGTATGATGTCGAAGATTAATGAGTGCCTGGTAATATTGTTTACCAAGTGATATGTTTATAATGTTGTGATTTCAATGAAAATCACTGAAGCAAACATTTGCAGTTTTGAAAATGCATTACATGTTATCTGCTCAGTCATCTATTGGAAAAGGTTTAACACGATAATTCAAATGTACTGTCCTGCCAGCCAGGAGTGACAGTGGCGTCATGTTTACAGGACATAGAATCGATATATCACTTGTTTATTAATCCTATCCGCAGAATAGGATTAATACACAAATTGATATATCGATTGTGTTAGCTCAAGTTGTGTGCAGAAGTTATTTACTCAACAGTTTCGTGCTCTATCGATTCGTGTTAGCTCAAGTGATGTATACCAAGAAATTTAACTTAACAGTTATAGACAAAAAGATACGTCACTGTCACTCTTGGTTGGCACGACAGTAAGCGAAGGGATAATTGTAGACAATTGCTCATCAGTATGGATCCCAAGAAATTTTTAAATAGATATATTTAGTACGCTTGTTAATTATATCTTACAGCAAGAATCGCCTACACGTTTCTTGAACTTACTTCTCCCATTGTGCTGTATAAATGGAACTGTTACGTAATGAGGTTCTCCTTTGGGAGCAGTTTCCTTAGTTTACATGATTTGATCAGAATAATATATCAGAATCATGAAAATCACTTACCAGAAATCAAGCGGTGTTTCGAGGGTGATACACATGCAGAATTTCCAGATCACAGCTTCAGCTGATTTTATCTCCTTTTTCTTAATATCCCATGAAAATGAAATAATTTGGTCTCACTGAGACCAAATTATTTCATTTTCATTGGATATTTAAAAACGAGGGGCGGGAAGGGGGTTCAAGGGAACCCCCTGAACCCCTCTGGATCCGCCACTGAGGTTGTCTCGGTATGTTAGCAGGCTGGTTTAAGCATAGCCCTGTCAGAAATCCTGAAGACAGTAGTTTATGTCACGTGGACTGAGCTCAGTTGCTGCCAGGTTAGACCTAGCTTATAAGCAGCATGGCCATTGAGCTGATAAGAGCTGTCAACTATTTCACAAGTTTTTTGTTTGTTTGTTTGATTTGATTCTTATCGTCCCATCAACAATTTTTTCAGTTATAAAGGGACGGGTCTTCCTGGGTTGAACCGGTACTAAGCTAGGATTAATGTTTTTGCTCAATGATACACCGAAGTGATGCCGGTGAGGCTCGAACCCGCGGCCCCTCGGTCTCGAGTCAAGCACTCTACCACTGAGCCACCATGCTCCCCGATTTCACAAGTAATATCTTTTAGCCAATCAAATGAGAGATATAAGGTACAGTTGCTTCTGTAGATGTTGACTCTTTGCCGAATATGAAATATGAAAATCCTTACTGATTATCAGAAATCCTATTTTGATTGGTTAGCGATACTATTATTATTAGCCAATCAAATAAGAGGTATTTGATACAGGCGAGTCTGTAGATTTTGACTCTTTGCCGAATATGAAATATGAAAATCCTTACTGATTATCAGAAATCCTATTTTGATTGGTTAGCGATACTATTGTTATTAGCCAATCAAATAAGAGATATTAGGTACAGGCGCTTCTGTAGATGTTGACTCTTTGTCGAGTATGAAAATCGGAAAACCGAATATGAAATTCCTTACTGATTATCTGAAAACCTATTTTGATTGGTCAGCGATACTATTGTTATTTGCCAATCAAATAAGAGATATTAGGTACAGGCGCGTCTGTAGATGTTGGATCTTTGCTGAATATGAAAATCGGAAAACCGAATATGAAATTCCTTACTGATTATAAGAAAACCTATTTTGATTGGTTAGCGATACTTTTGTTATTAGCCAGTCAAAAAAGAGATATTAGGTACAGGCGCTGCTGTAGATGTTGATTGTGAAAATCAGAAACCTTAAAATGAAAATCCTTACTGATTATCAAAAATCCTATTTTGATTGGTCATCGATACTGTTATCAGAAAATATACTATACATATATATATATATATATATATATATATATATATATATATATATATATATATATATATATATATATATATATATATATATATATATATATATATATATATAAAATTCTGATATAGTATTCTGATCAAATCATGTAAACTAGTGTAGTGAAACTGCTCCCGAAAGAGAACCTCGCGGACCCAGAAAATTATATATATATGTGTGTGTGTGCCTGTGTGTAGGCTAAGCACTAGTTAAGGCCTATTTTTCTGTCCTTAAGAGGTCATTAGCGGATTAACTGATAAGGGGCAGATTAACTATCCATTTCAGTATCTTGTTGATTAAATGAGCCTTTAAGAGGGGACTTACCTGTATAATACATAATTTCTTTCACTACGATAAATATCAATGTTTTATCAGAAAATACCTAAAGCCTTCACGTGACCAATTTATTCTCCCCTGTAAGGAGATCATAAACACTGGCACTTTTCATTTGTGCACTTCAGTATATCATTTGCGCACTTTGATTCCATCATTTGCGCACGATTCTGCATACCATTTGCGCACTTTTTTCAATCCACATTAAAATTATTTAGGGGTAATTAAGGTTGTTGAAAATCATTACAGCTAGTAAGAAGTTTGCACAAACTTTAATGTACCATCAATGAAAAAGGTACAGGCATTGTAGATTTCGGGTATACAAAATTATTATAATTCCAACGTCGGGGTCGGTATATAACAGGAAGGGCTCCTGTGGTACCACTTTTAGTGTGTAAAATTATAGATCTTTAATACCTTCAATCGACATACTTTGATAGGTATCTTATTGCTTCATGGAACATCCCTTTTACTGTGACGATCGTTTCGCTGTGTAGATAAATAAGTTAAAAAGTATCTGGAAATCACTCATGTTAAATGTAAAATTCCCAATAATCGGTTACAAAAGATAGATATTGAAACCTTCCGATAGTAGATAAAGTTACTTAGTCATGGATAATATCGATTAATCAGGGTCACTGTATTTATACATGTAAGTTCCAAACAAAAATGTCGTTCTTTCATCAAAGATCGACTCCTGTCTTAGCAAACAGTGCTGACCCTGATCGGCTGGTTCTTCACTGTTAGCCAGAGTAGTTGTTTTTAGGGGTTTTCAACCGGTCTACAAAGGTTAACAGAATTAAGATTAAATACGTGACACGAAGGATCTATGTACTCGAAGAAACACAAAGCGCTAAGCCTACTGGGAATGTGTCAATATCAATTTCTCTGACGCTTTCTGTTGTTGCATTGTTACGGTATGATGCATTTCCCTAACATTACAATTCGCACAATACCTAAAAAGTCTGAAAAATGTATAACCACTAAGCATGCTAAGAATGATGTAATTGAAAAAGCTTCCAAGCCGAAGTTGAACGTTCTTTCGGGTTTCTGAATATGTCATTTCGTAATTACCGTAAACCAATCATAACTTTATTTTAGTACTTTCTATTTACAATAGCGCACTTCGAATCGAACTATAGTTCCTACTATAGTAACTAAAGTTTGATTCGATCATCGATAGTCGCTACTTTAGTCCAACCAGAGATCAGCGGTGTGTCAGTTCACCGTTACTCTAGTAGATTGTCTGGTTCCCTCTTCTTGCCCAATCTAACAACATGGGTTCAAGATCTGTCAGTACCCTCAAAATAATTTGGTTTAGAAAATAAATACTCGCTGCGCTCTATTCGCGGTCCTACTTATTCGTAATTGTTAATTAGAGTTTTCTGTGCAGTATATGAACATCATTTTTGTCTGCAATGAAGAATTGAAGGGGGCATGCAAGGCTATTCACTCTGTTTACTTGGCAACCAACTAAAGTTCTAACTGCAGCCGTTTGGATGTAAACGTGCGCGCGCACCTATTACGTAATAACTATAGTAGGAACTTTATTCGATTTGAAGTGGGCCCATGTTTACTGGATGTATAAACAAACTAGACTTCAGTCGATGTTACACCATCGCAAAAATTCGCTTTTGTCTCTAATAAAGAGATGCATTCTAAAGAAAAAAGCAGTATTTGATCTTAGGGTGAAGTTCTAATATAAACGTTGCCTAGTACCCTCTACATCGTGTGTCCTGTGCACCTGCAAAATTTGAAGTTGCTACGTCCAGCGGTTTAGGAGGAGATACATTTGCAAAACAATACATAATTGACATTTGACCTTTAGTTCAATACCATATGATACATTGCATATTCGGTGCTCTCTACATCAAATGACCTTTGTACCTGCAAAAATTGAAGTTGATAGTTTTGCTTGATTGGAGCTATGGTGATAATAAGGATTGGAACAGATAAGCATTCGCGGATCCAGAAAGGTTTTTTTTGTGTTTTTTAGTTGTTGAGGGAGAGAGGATCCAAATGTCAATATAAGATGGCCATCATCGGGCCGCCAGCGAAACGCCATTTTAAATAGCGTTTCGCAGGCGTGTCGATAATGGCTCAACATTTAATTCTAGCTTTGAAGTTTTGTGATTTTTCAGGGGATCCGGACCAGTATTGCTAAGAAACCTTGATTTTTGTTATCTTTCAGGGGAGGGGCGGACCCCCCCCCCCACCTCTGGATCTGCGCATGGACAAGTGACACCTTCAGCTTGCAGAGTATGTAGCAGAGTTCAAAGAGAGCCTAAATATGCAAATATACTGACGAACTTTTAAAACGAAACACTAACTTCCCTTTATATGTCTTACAAGATAAAGTTGAGTTTAAACTTCCTTTGCTTCAGTGATGACATCATGAGCTGGCTTCTTCAGCAGATTGTACAACTTAACTTGATGACATTACTGCTTCAAATGAATTTTGTCACTAAAAAATTTCTTATGTTACGGAGATTTTAAGACAATCAATGGAAGGACACACACAGATAAACGCCAAAAAAGCAAACACGATGTATCATTGAACTGTCAATCAAAATGCGTATGAATTTAGGCACTAAACCTTCTTACGGAGATTTTAAGACATTCAATGGAAGGGCACACACAGATATACGTCAAAGAAGCAAAACACGATGTATCATATTACTGTCAATCAATATGCGTATGAATTTAGTCACTGAAACGTTTCTTAAGTAATGGAGATTTTAATACATTCAATGGAAGTTCATAAGCAAATAAACGTTAAACAAGCAAACACGATGTATCACAGACCTGTCAATCAATATGCGAGTGATCCCTCGATGACTAACAAAGTCCATGACACAATTTCGATACGTCTCGTGTTCCTTGGTTTAAAGAACTAGGGAACATTCACTGATTATACATGCAACAGTTAGCCACTATCTCATAAAGTTAAAATTTTGAATGCTTTAAATTCATTTTAATTGATCAAGTTTCATATGTCTTACTTACAAATGAACGCTCTTTAACTTACTATCAAAATGATTGTTTTGCATCTTTTTTTGAAACATAAACTTAAGTTACTATCTAAGTGTTGCGTTTTTTTTTTTAAAGTCCGTCAGCATATATTCAGTGCTAAATATAGTACAAATACCCCTCCCACAAAAGGTACAGTACAGACACAAAGGTAAAATATACACCAAAATAATCCATCTCGTAAAGTGTTTACATTTGTTTAAAATACAGTATGCTAATAAAAAGAAGACCAGATACAGAAGTTATATAACATAACTGAACTGAGCATGAAAATGTATCATGCTCATAAATGTTAAAATGACAGCAATTGCTGGCATTTTAACATTTATTAGCATGATACAAACAAAATTTGAGAAACGTCTGTTGAAATCGCATGCACAGTCTAAATTTTGGTTTCAAAAACAGGAAAAAATAAACCCAATTGATATCGTGACAGGCCTCGGCTCATAAATACAAGTAATTAGCTCGGATGCTTCGCTCCCTCGTATATTTTCCATAACCAACACAACACATTGAATAACCTATACTTAATTAATTACTACCATGCAAATGCCAGCTTAGCAAAAGCATAGTTCTGTGATATAGCGGTAATGTATAGGTTATTCAATGTTTTTGTGTTTGTTATGGAATATATACGAGGGAGCAGAGAGATAGGTTAGATATAAATAGGCTACGTCCCATTTCCTTGTTTCTCCATGGACCTATGGGCCTAAACATGGCATTGTAGTTTTTTAGTGCTGTTGAAATTTCATGCTCAATCTAAATTTGCTCTCATAAACAGGAAAAACAGACCATAAACGCAGTTAATTAATTAATGAAGGTTACATATAACTAGGCTAGCTAAAATTCCAATACTCACCCTATAGAACTGATAGGTTCCCGTCCCATTTCCTTGTCTCTCCATGGACCTATTAAAGCCTATATTGCATGATAAATACAACATTAGAGAAGTATTACTTTTCAGCATTGTAGTTTTAAGTGCTGTTGAAATGTCATGCTAAGCCTAAATTTTGCTTTCAAAAACAGGAAAAAATAACACAATTGATATCGTGACAGGCCTGGGCCCACAAATGCAGTTAATTATAATTAATTAAGGTTAGATATAACTAGGCTAACTAAAATTCCAATACTTGTACTCACCCTATAGAACTGATAGGTTCCCGTCCCATTTCCTTGTCTCTCCATAGACCTATTAAAGCTTATGTTGTATTTCATTTCAGCCATTGTTCACTAGCCGTATTTACGCCCCCAATTAATTGTTAATCCTTTCACAATCTTCTAGAATCCATTTCATTCACAGCTAGTATGCAGTTTCATTCTTTCCAGAGCACTTTTAGTTTGTAGATATATTTTATTCACAGTTAGTATGATGGTTTTCCATTCTCTTCTCACTGCGGTAATGCACTTTTAACTTGCAGATATATCTTATTCAGCTTCGATGCTTTCAATGTAGCTTCTATATGTACGTTTATTTAATCTATTAAAGGTATACAACCGTGTTAAATGCACAAACTATGAAACCTGCGCAAACCGTTTTCATATTTTGTTTATTTCCTTTTTTACACACATTTAAAGAAGGTTATTTTAACATGCTGCCTGTTCATTCCTAAATGTATTTGTAATTGCTTCTGGTTTCCCTCTGTGCGATTGCATAGAAAGGCATAATTTACCAGCAATTATATAATTTTTGGCAATTTATTTGTATTAAAGAAATATTGATAGGATTTATGGTGAGATTCGATTTGTTTCGATATAATTTTTCAAATTTTCTGAGAAGAACTAGTACACATATTAGCATTCACTTCAGGGATGATTCTGTCTCACAGACACGATGGGCCGTTTTGAGGGAATTTCAGTGAAAAGTGCTCAAACAGTATCATTCCATATACACTTACAAATGCTTTTACTGTACTTTTACTGTAGAAAATTCGCAGTTCGTGGTTCGCCGCGGTTTCATTTAGCGCAAAGGTCAAATGTCAATGTCGGCAGTATAGTAGCACTATATTTGTTTACCTTTTACCTGCATACGTGTACAAATTGATAAGCTACATTTGTAAAATTGTGTAAATTTTACAGATTATCGATTTAAATCATTGAACAACTACGTGTTCTGTTATAGCAACCCAGTCGAGCCATTTACAACCACGCATCTACCAGGTTAGCAAAAAAGTATTTCATGAAATCAAAATTAGAGCTGTCATCCAAATATAAACAATTGGTGGTTATAGTGACATGTATTATATAATAATACTGATTGGCAGTTTGAGAGTTTAAAAGAGACAAAGACAATGGACATGGTATTGGGTTTAAGTGTAAAGGGGGTCTTGCATCTGTGCCCACGCATGGATTTTCTTTAAACTTTGCATAATAATGACTCGTTATATACAAACTACGAAAATGTATGTATTGAATTAGATAGTTAAGAATAAGACTTAGGAAGCAACCCTGACGTACTCCACCTTTGAGGTGACACCTGTCTCTAATTTTCCATGTCCTAAATCTATAGTTTTGTTTATTTCTATGATTTATCATCTAGATTAAATCCAAAATACCATAGGCATTATATTAATACCAGGAAACCATTTGGATATATTATGGTTTACATTTTCTGAAGAAGTGAGTATAAAATTTCAATATTTTTTTTCAAAAATTTACAAAACATTCAATATTAAATTCCAAAGATAGATATGTTCTAGTCTTTGTCAAGATATCATATTGTCACAAAAACATGCCATATATATCCTACTAATCTGAGCCAAATTTCATGAAAATCCAAAACCGGTAACTTTGTCATTTCCTACCTCTTATGGGTATAGGTCAGTTTTAGCAAAATTAATTATTTAGTTAATGTGAATCAATAACTCGACAGAAGGAGGTTGTTTTTAAATCTATTTCCATTTTTCTTAAAGAAAGACATGTGTAGGCAATTTTAAATGATTCAATGGATGGAAATGCCAAAGGTCATGGCCCCATGTCATGGCACTATGGGGCCAAGACAATGTGTATCACTTCCTCAAGTCCTGCATGATATTGTTTAAGAAACATAATATCCTATCAATAAACATTTGAAAACAAGAAGACCAAATATTTCTATACATCCAAACTGAACTAGAGTAACCACATTTTGGTGCCGTGACCAGGATTAAGTGTAACAGAGTCATATCAAAGGTATCAGAGAACAGTGTTCTTCATGAATAAGTGAGGTCCAGAAAACGAAACTGTATGCCTGGAATAAACAGCCAGCCAAAGAACAAATGTTGCCATTTGATGGAAATCAGCATCAGTTTTACAAAATAGAAAAACAGAGAAGATTTAAGCATTAATTTAGCAATTCTTTTGAAGCCAAGAGTTCTCTGTGGCCAAATTGGTTAATTATAACCAATAGGTTTGACAGGGGCTTATTCTTGTGAACCAGGTTTATTAATGAGGCTTACAATTATAAAACCATAGATATAAGGTTCTTCTCCTGTATGAACTGACTTGTCATAAGGTTTATCTTCTGTATGAATTAAAATTCTTAATAATGTTACATATTAAGTGTAACATTGGCTAGATGTAGTTCAAACGTTAGAAACTAGATGTGGTAAGTCCGGTGTCACCATATTGTATCGTTTTGGGTAATATTTATGTGTAAGCACTTCATTAAATAAGAATCATGACACTTAATATCAAAGAATATTGGTTTTTTCTTTTTCCAATCAGCAATAGGGAAAAACACTGAACATATCAACTTCTAACAATAAACGTACTAGCATGGTGATTCAAACTAAGCAAGTATTCAAGTATGTTTTACAGTGAAACAAGATTATTGTATTTTTTACATTTTGATGAATTAGGGCCATGTGTTTACATCAAGTTGAAAAATATGTTACCGGTCCTTGAATTTCATGAAATTTTGTCTACATATTCTTAACATATATGGATAGTTTATATGTTGAAATGGTATCTTGACAAAGACCGCAACGTGTAAAAATTTTAATTCCAAATTCGACTGAATACAAAATATACAGTTGAAAATTAGGGTACCATCTCATAAAAATGATTGCCCACCCGCTATCTAAATACATACAAAGCCATTTATAGTATCAACGAACTTATCAATGATGTAGTTATTAAATAAAGCATTTCTGCGCCCGTTACATGATACGTCAATTACTTTAGAAATGATTATAACTGGATACCCTAAGGTATTGTAGTGATATCACACATGACGTCATAAATTGGCAATGGAATTGCATAAAAACTCAAATGCACCATAAATATAAAAGTCATACCCCAGACAATAAATAAACATAATATTATCAAATTCCAAGCGTGGGCAGACTCCTATGTTAATTTCCCATACCATGAAAGAGCCCCTTTAAATATAGTTTCCTTTCTTTCAGTAACATATGTTGTTGTGCACATTGGAGTTGCCTCATAGAGGCAATTCCAATGTACACCTACACCATATGTCTTTCCAATGATTAGGTGTTTCACCATAAGCTTTTCTTAACAAATTCTCAACTACAATTATTGATTCACTGAAATGCGCATAAAGAAATGAACAAGTTTTTGTGTAGTTTGTCTCGTACCTAGATGACAATACAAGACTCCCTATTTTATGCTTTTGACAGCTTATCTTGTGACGTTTCATTGGAAGATATTGCTAAATTGGTAGTTGCATGGTTGTACATATATTGGCGTATCGCTGGCCCAAATGTTGTGTGCTTGCTGGAAAATGTTCGTTCTATTGATAACGACACATTTGTCGTGCGAATATCAGTCTTTAATCCAGGCAATCTACTAGATATATCATGCCTGTCATGCTATAGAATCGTAATATATTCACTAAATTTGCAAGAGAATCGTTCGTTTCACTGCTATTATGCCTTCACTGCTTGATTTGCCATGTCAGCTGTTTTATAAATGCTAATAAATACTTTGTATACGTATTGTACGTATTGTCGATCTACTGTCAAATCTCGTAAATTCGAAGTCCTCGGAACAAGAGGTTTTATTTCGAATTTTCAGTAGTTCAAAGTATTAGGAGGTAGACATAGAAATATGATTTTACAGGGTTTTTTTTCTCGGTCAAACATACGTTTTGGACACGTAAAACATGCGCGTATCCAGAAAGTTTTGTCAAAGGGGGTCCAACTTTGACAACGTTGCTGGCGTGCCGATAATGGCCCAACAGTGAATTCTGTCTTTGTAGCTTTGTGATTTTTCAGGGGATCCGGACCAGTATTACTAAGAAACCCTATTTTTTGTGATTTTTCATGGGGGGGGGGCGGAACCCCCTGCCCCCCCCCCCCCTACCTCTTGATCCCCGCATGTAAAAGAATATTACATGTATTATACATAGTTATTAAAATAGATAATCATTAGGTGATTTTATCTGAATCCAGTATTTCCTGAGCTTATTACGAATTAGCGGGTATTTCGAAAAATCGAAGGTCGAATTTTCGAGGATTTACTGTCACGTTTTCTATTGTTAAATATAACCTTTATATCCACTCTAAGCTAAATTGGGCGACGCTTTAAGTGAAATGTCTTGTGACGCATACATTTTGATTTTGTTTAATTTGATTCTTTACGTCCTATCAACAGTCTTTCAGATATAAAGGGACGGGTCTTCCTGGGTTGAACCAGTACTAAACTAAAATTAATGTGTCTTTCTCAAGGACACAACACAGTGACGCCGGTGAGGCTCGACCCCGCAGCCCCTCGGTCTCGAGTCATGCACTCTACCACTGAGCCACTGCGCTACCTATTTTTTTATAACTTTTATATCCACTTGACGCAAATTGAGCGACACTATAAATAAAATGTCTTATGACACATACATATCAGTGCCATATTGAAACGACATTTGATATTCTACAGAGGAATATTAAAAAAAGTTGTTTTTTCTCCTCAAATTTCTCTTATCTATTTCAAGATTGACTCCTAAAGCAATTTGCAGCAGAGGAAATTTGTAAAAGTAAGTAATGGTGCAAAGATCAGGAATCGATACAATCAAGTACCACACCTGACCCAGGATACCAATGGGAAAGTGACAAACTCACAGAAGACACCACAAACCAGAGCCAAGAGGTCAGCCCTTTCCCAGCAGGTGACCACAAAGCACATATAAACAGACGCGCACAAAACATAGCAAACACAAGACAGAACAAAAACATAAAAGATCCACAAAAGAAGTACCGCCTTGGAACGGTCAGTAAAATATTTTACTGGAGGGCTTAAACAAATTTAAATCAAATTTTGTCTCTCCATCAAGGAATCAAATAAGGCTTGATATTTCGATTGAATCGTCTATTCAGACGATTCACTTGAAATCCCAAGGCTTCTTTTTCTTCCGAAAATCAAAAGATATCGCAAAATGTACCGTCTGTCGCGATCATAATTAGCGCTCTAAGGGATAATTCAGAATAGAATCGTAATTTGAGATTTGATACGTAGGCGACCTCAGACGAGCCTAGTCTCGCTTGAGTGTTTCGCTGCTTGCATACATATAGTACGGAAGTATATAATATATCAAACAAAAAATTAGATAGTTGGACCCACTAGGTCGGTTTGAATGCATGTTTTATGGTGATTTTTACGCAAATAAAACAAGTACAAAAAGTACCAAAATCTCATATACTGTACACGTATACATATCAATTGCTTTACTGCATGATGTCAATTAATATGGTTGAAATTGTATATGTTAGCTAAACTCAAAATCAGCGTTGCTATGGCAACAAATTGAAATAAAATTTAGTACCGCGTATTTTTAAGAAAAGTGTTGAATTGTCTCGTGCATGTAATATCAGTAGTGCCTGGTGCGCGAATAAAACTTGAAAACCTAGACAAAAACACACCTTTGCTTAACTCAAGCCCAGGAGAAGAATAACATAAGCTTCGAGCTTTCGTTCAAATCAAATTGAAATCCCTTAGTCCATTATATTTCTCTTTTGATCCAAATTACAAATCTCTCAGGGGCATCCTTCAACGCACTGTATTACTAAGCGCAATGGTTATTGTTAACAGAATACAAATAAATGGCATTTCCTTTCGGTGATAACATATTTTTTTTGTTCATCATTTCATCTATCTGTTTAAGGTATAGAATCGCGTGAAATTAATAAAATATTAATAAAATATGAAACCGTGTAACTTCATATTTTGTTCATTTTCCTGCGATTGGGATGGCAAACAGAATTATTACATGCATTTTGTGTTGTTTATAGTAAAAAATGTTATCAGTTCATTCTTACAAGTATTGGTAACGATCATCTGGTTTTCCACTAAGCAGTTTTATAGAAACGCATTTTTGTCCATACAATGCTTAGATATAGTTTATTTCCTCCACATAGGAGAGCATGATTTACATGAATATATACATGAGCACACATATTGGAATAACCGCATTAAATCGAGTGGCAAAATAAAACAAATGAGAAATTTTACGGAACGATCAATATTATGCTTTGAAAATTCGTAGTTTTGGCGGTAAACGCGGTCCGCTTTTTTAATAAACTTTGCTACATACTTTTTCAGCTTTATCCAGACAGACAGGTGGCTTAGGCTGCTGTCCGTTCTAAGGCGGTGGTTCTGTTGTTGTTGACTTTTTGTTTATTGTTACTCCCATTGTGGGAGTCTGTAATTGTTCTATGTTTTGTTGTATGTTACTTTATGTCCGTTCTAGTATTGCAATCATCTTGATGGGGAAGAGAGAGCTGGTTGCTTTGCTTAATTTGTCTTCCTGGTGTCTTGTGATGGTTGAGCGGCTCTTCCTCGCGGTGCCAAGGGGTTGTCTGCAGTTTGTGATTGTGGTATTTCCTGATCATACTCACTTACTATTTTCCATATCGGCACATTTTTATTACCTTTGTCCCCTTTAAATTAAAAAAATCCTTGAGAAGCGATTTTTCGCATATTTACCATTATGATGTGCACCATCAAAACTAAAAAAATCAAATCTTTATTTGGTGATTTTACTTTTGCTGACCGTTCCAAAGTGGTGCTTCTTTTGTGGATCCTTATAAATGTCATTTGTGTTTCGTGTACTGCCTGGTCTTGTCCCTGCAGCCTTGTGGTCACTTGCTGCGAAAGGGCTGAGCTCTTAGCTCTCTTTTGTGTTATGTATTCCTGTCACTTTCCAATATGGTGTTCCGGGTCAGGTATGGTACTTGATTGCATCGGTTCCTGATCTTTGCCTTCCTCTCTACTTATAAAAGAACAGATAAAACGCAAAAACAAACTTGACTACACAAACGCAAAAAACTTCTCATTTTCGTATTTTGATAAATGTTCTACATGTACCTCGCATTATTACTCATTGTATTTAACTTCATAATAAAAAAAATCCAAGGTGGAATTAAGCATGTTGCATGAAAAGATTTTGGAATTCCATGCATTTAGCACCTAAATTGTACACTACTCTTTCGGATTTTTAAAATTAAAATAAAATCCTTTATTCTTACGGAATCACACGCACAAAATAAAAGTTTCACTTTTAAAGTTTTTAGTTATATCACCATTTAGCACCACGTATGCTGTTCCTTCGAAGAACTTAAATTCGGAGTAAAATCCCAGGGTAAACGGGTTGCATGAAATTGAACACACTTTCCATAACACCATTCAATTTTCGTTGATCTCGAAACAACATAAGTTGAGTATTCAAAATAAAATCCCTTGCTCATATTTACCATTACAATTTTGCATGAAAACGCATATTTAAAACAAGTTGAATATGTTCGTATAATATACATAAATTTACGAAAGTTTATTGGAATGAACGATGCTTCGCTATAGTTCTATTCGCACTTGATTTCCTATATTTTTCTTCGCCTCTCGCAGACAAATTGCGACACATTTGATTGGTCACTGCTGATGATACGAAAACGGAAAAAAATCCGTAAATGCGAGCAAACTGAATCGCTCTCTCTTTCTTTGATGATGATACTGGTTCGAGAATCAACACTTTGATCGTCAATAATCATTTTGCTCTGCGGTTAAACTTTGTGAAAAACGCTCTTAGATTATGATAAGGCCTCATCGCGAGAAAACCTGTCTTCAGGGTTTCCGGCAAAGCGACGCTCAAACCAGTCTGCTCAGCTTCAGAGACTAGCCAGAAATATGAAATTTCACCAGTAGCAAGTTTAGATAGGCCTTCTTTCTAATAAGCGAATAACAAAGGCGCTGATCAGACTGCACGTATGCGCAGGCTGGTCTGCGCCTTAGTTGTTCGCAAGTCCCCGAAGACAGGTTTTATCGCGTCGATGCCCTGTAATCCAAGCCGAGATTGTGAAAGTAAGTAAGGAGGCAAAGATCAGAAATTGATACAATCAAGTACCACACCTGACCCAGGACACCACACGGGAAAGTGACAAAAACATAATAAAACATCACACACAAGAGAACCAAGAGGTTAGCCCTTTCCCAGTAGGTGACCACAAGGCTGCAATAAAAGACATGAATGCATGACAAAAACGAAATTTAAATAACAAAAATAATCCACAAAAGAAGCACCGCCTTGGAACGGTCAGTAAAAATATTTTTACTGGAGTGCTTAAACCAGTTTCACGGCGACAACCTCACCCTTAGCTCAGCTCATTTCTTAATGCTCCAAAAATGTACATTTATCTGAAAATCACCCAAAAATTCCAAATTTTGAACATGCCATGCTCTTATGTTCCATTAAACTTTGTTTCAGAAAATAGATATTATTCATTTCAGGCCCAAAGGTTATAAACATTTTCATGGTCAACTCAACTAAGCACGAAACTTATCCTGCTAATAAATGAAGGTCTGGATGGAGTATAATGATTAGTGAATAATGGCCCTTTTATAATGAATAATGAATAATGAGCAAAAAAAATGAATAGTGAATATTGAGAGCCTAAAAATAATGAATAATCCTATTTTTTTAATGAATTGAAGAAAAAAATTATGAATAGTAAATAATCAGATTTCTTTGCCACCTTTTTTACTATTTATGAATAATTGGTCTTATTTTAATGAATAACCCAATTTTTTAATGAGATGAATAATGGGCTAAATGTTTAATGAATAGTGAATACCAGACCCCCCCCCCCCCCCATCCAGACCCTCATCAATGTTAAAACGCCAGCATTTGTTGGCATTTTAACATTTATTAGCAGGATAAATACACCAAATAAGACTTTGACAGCAAGACAATTCATTCTTTTTCAGCATTTTAGCTTTAATTAGCAGTTGAAATTTCATGTTCAGCTGAGTTGAGCACGAAAAAAGTCTTATAACCTCGAGGCCTGGTGTACAGCCGTATGTGAAACTTACAAAGTATGAAACCTGTAAACAGGTTTCATATTTTGTTCACTTCCCCAAAAGAACTACCACTAGACTGATACTAAGCCTCCAATGCCAATTTTGCTTTATTTTTTATAATGTGTTCAGTCTCTCTGTTAGCTTATGAGAACTAAAGCACATTAAGTACATGTACAAGAAGGAGACTTGTATAAGTCTAAACTATACGTGCATTTAAAGATTTTTTCGAGACAAGTTATTTCACTGTGGCATGACTGGCTAATAAGCATTTAAAAAATTCGTGATTTTTGCACATTGTAATTTCGCGATCGTTCGTTTTGGTTCAGGATTTACCTGTATCAAGACATTCTAGTCTGCCCCAATGCTACACTGTGCTCTAGGCATAAGCAAATCCATATTGAATCTAATTAAATAGTCTTGCTAAAGCATTTGTAAATGAATCTTAAGATATATAATGCAAAAGAAAGTTATTTTAAGTGTATTTTTTTTCAGTTTCCATAAAATTAGTGGTATTTTTACAATTATCTAAAAAGCGGGATTTTGGTTAAAAAATAATCGAACATGCATCGTGTATATTAAGCAATACTTCTTGAACAATTCTATGGTACTGCTTGCGCAAAGCTAGTCTTTAAAAGACCTCTATTCACCTCTGACCATGCCTACTGTATAAGATGATGCAATAGTAACTTTTATCAGTCACCCCTAATATTAACTGAATTATTTCAACATAACCTAATAAACGTTTCCTATCTCACGGCATGTTACCTTTATCATCTCATGATGACGTAGCACTTTTTGTATGACGTCGCTAATTACGCTGAATCAACACAGACATCAAAAATTACGTCATAATCGCTATTTTGAAGAGTGTTCAACAATGGGTAAACTGATAAATAGAATACCAGGTTCGCGTCTTTTGATATCAAGTTTACCAGGCTCGGCTTTGAGAACGCATGTTGAATTGCTCGGCAAGCCTCGCGATGTCAACAAGCGTTCTCAAAGCCTTGCCTGGTAAACTTGATATCAAAAGACACTCACCTAGTATTCTCTATATAACTGCATTCTGCTAACTGAAATGTAGTCGTTTTAGTGACTGCCATAAAAATCTTTATCTTATTCAAATGCACTACACGCTTCCATTGCGGTACATAAAGAATGAAATATATTCTTGTAGAAATGAGAAAATTATGAATTATATCATATAGTTTTACGAAGTTTATCTCATAAACAAAGAAAATATTTCGTTATTGTGAAACCGATAGTCTAATTCCATCTTAAATGCATAAAGTACGCTTTTTATTTGAACTTTTCCATGAATTTTTAACCAGACTAAAAAGTGCAAATTTAATTCAGCACATATAGAATGAAAAATATTTTTTCGAAAATTGAGAAAATAGTTTTACGAACAAAGAAAAGGTTCTGTTATTGTCAAACTTACAGCAGGCCAGTGCCATCTTAATTGCGGTAAGAACGTTTTTAATTTTACATTTTCCTTGAATGTTTAACCAGATTAAAAGAAGTTAAAGAGTAGTTTGTCATCTTAAATACGTCAAGTACGCTTTTCATTTGAAATTTTCCTTGAAATGCTTAACCAGATTAAAAAGGTTTAAAAAGTGCAAATTTAATTCATAAGCTTGTGATTCCAGAGAGAATTGTTACTTTTATGGTACAAAATTTATAATATGCGATACATATATACGGCAATAATCCGACTGAATATCCAATATCTAACAGGCCTCCAGATAAGAGTGCGTATTGAAAATTATTTTCTTTATTTCTCATCCAAAACATATGTTGTGGGTACTCAAAAGAACCGTCCCAATGAGACGGTTCTTTTGAGCACACAAAACACATGTTTATATTGATGGGTAAGAAAATAATCACACTTTTAAGCAAATAAAATTTCCTTATCTGGATCTATGAATTCCAATCATTACAATGCTGTAACTGGAAATATCCTCTTTCGGAAACAGTGTAGATTCGAATCAGCTGGCTTCTCAGAAGCCAGCTGATCATATCCACATCGTTTTACGCGCTGATAGTAAATACATGATATAGCTTAATTTTGTGACTTAATTGTATTAAAAAGGTGGGAGGAGTGTAGTTCATAAAAATATGGCAAGTTTTAAACTCGGTGGTTTCTATCACTGAGATAGATTGTCTGATTTCAAGAAAATCTGAGAGTAATGGTGTTAGAATAAACTGATTAAATCTTTGCTCATAGGGGTGCAGTGGCTCTTGTAGAGTGCTTCAAGCCGCGGGTTTGAGCCTCACAGGCGTCACTGCGTTGTGTCCTTGAGCAAGACATATTAATCCTAGCTTAGTACTGGCTGAACCCAGGAAGACCCGTCCCTACATAACTTAAAGATTGTTGATGGGAGGTGAGATTATGGAAACTCTTTCGTACCATGCTGAACTGGGATTATAATTTTTTTTATCTTTGTATTTCTGAAAAATTTTGAGAAGCCAGCTGATCAGGATCCACACCGTTTTCCACTTAGCTTCAAAATTCGTTATAATAACTAGGAGCAAGTTCTCCACCAAATAGGAATTATTTGGTGTGTCATGCTCTGTTCAAACAAATCTGAAAATGGTGCCGGTGCATGTATAAGTCCCATTTAACTCCATCTAAATTGGTAGATTTGTCAATGTTGCTAAGAGTCATTGTATTATCGCAGCGAAAAGCTATGCTTTAAATAATGACTTGAGAAGGTGCATCGCATTCGATCACTATTGATTCAACGTGCTTGTACCATTGTCTAATCTTCGTACCTGTTATATTGTGTATGGATTGATATAAAGGAAATATCAAAGCTTCTAATTTTACTTCAGGATAATGGTTGGATACTCCTGCCTGTGATCGACAAGATCTGTTAATCACCTCCGAGAAAAGTTTACAAAAGACATCCTACCTTGATAATCTCATCTTTCTCAGCATTCTCCGTGTTTTGACAGACAGTTAAACAAATAAGCTAAATTCCAAGTACAACATTCATTACAGTGGTAGTTGATTCCATTTACTATGATGAAATAAAACACATCAGGATGAATCTTTCTCCATCATCAGATCAGGATTTCCGTTGTTCTACCCATGTGAGATATTTCTATGATCTCACATACCCGTACCAGCCCATGGGAAAGATAAAAAACGAACAGCAGCATGTCAGCCGCACGTCGATCCATGATGTCATTGTTATGTTAATTGACGTCACCATGTCGCATCTGGTGTATTCAAGATTTTCTGGAAGCCTTTTCATGTTTTTCCAGTATAAAATGAGAAACTTAGCATGTAGTGGTGAGCAAGAAAAAGAATCCATTATTCGAGTGAGGATGGGATAGAAAAATCCGTCCCTCGTGATCATAGTTTGTCATCACTCTGCAAGCCTCGTGATGCTAATCGGAGATCCTCCAGATGGATTTTTTATCCCACCCTCACACTCATGATGAATTCTTATATTCTTCGCCAGCATGAACAAAATGCATACTGAAGTAAATTGAATGTATTTTTTAAAAAAGGGTGGCTCCTTTGGCAAAGACAATCTTACATTAGGCCCTCTTCAAAGGAAGAAAGCAAAGATCAGGAATCAATGCAATAAAGTACCATACCCGACCTTTGGCACCATAGGGGAAAGCAACCAAAACACAAGAAAAACATCAAACACTTGAGAGCCAAGATGTCAGCCCTTTCCCAGCAGGTGACCACAAGGCTGCAACTAACAGACAAGATAGATGACAAAGACACGAAAAACAAATGACAAAAAAGGACCCACAAAAACAGCACCAGAAACAGTATTTTGTTTAATCATAGGCAAGCTCGTTTATGTCTTCTATATCCATTAAAAATCATGGTGAGTTTCTTGCATATGATTTCTCTAACTCTCTATACAACATTGCCTCATAATCTAATCAAGAAAAAACAACTGAATTAATTGAACAAAATTTAACAGAGTAAGCTTAATTTATTTGGCTTGTATTGAGAAACATGGTTTGACTTCTTGGCTCTCTTGTATATGACATTGGCAGATCCAGAGGAGGGACAGAGGGTCAGGAACTCCCCCGCTGAAAAATCACAAAAATATAGGGTTTCTCAGCAATACTGGTCTGGATCCCCTGTAAAATTATAAAACTACATAGCCAGCATTAAATGTTGGGTCATCATCAGCACGCCAGCGAAACGCTATTTAAATGGCATTTTGCCTATAGTATTGATGACACGCTTATAGTGCTATTTTGATCCTCCCCTCATCAACATAAAAAAGCCTTTTCAAAGTTGGACCCCTTCTAACAAAACGTTCTGGATCCGCGCATGTGCTTTATGTCTTTCCCACGTGTTGTCCTGGGTCAGGTGTGGTGCTTGATTGTATCAAATCCTGATCCCTGATGGTTGCCTTCTTTCTTATTTACATTTTCTGAACAACCTTGAATTGTTGAAAAAACTATTTTGTTATGCTATGGATAAAATTTAAGTTTCAAAAAAACAAAACAAAGGGCAATACCTCCTAAATTATGCAATAGAGAGATACGGATCTTGTACACTGCACTTCTCCTCATCGAGATCTATTTTCAGAGAAGTTTCAAGTTGATACCTCTTATTGTTTCTGTGTCATACTCTGGACAGAATATTCGTAAATTCTCTGAAACTCCTAGGCCAACTGAAGCCAAATTTCATGTGGCACCACCATGGGATGGGGTAAAGATGGAAAGCTTATTCAAATGATTAAGGTCATTTGTTGGTATTCATTATTGCTGACCCCTTGGGAAGGGGGTATTAAGCAGGGCTTTGAAAACTGAAAAGTTAAAAGCCCCGCTATTCCCTGGCCTAAGGGGGCGGGCGATACAAAAGACTGGTGAATTATGTTTGGTATTTGTTTTGGTGTATTGTTTGTTCCTTGCAGCCATCTGGTTACCAGCTGGGAAAGGGCTGGCCTCTTGGTTCTCTTGTGTGTTGTGTTTTCTTTTGTTTTTGTCAATTTCCCATTATGTGTCTTGATCCACTTCAGAACTAAGGATGAAGTTGTTTCAGGTAGTGATGTTTAAGCCCTCCATTGAACATGAAAAGGCCTTCCAGAAAATCCTGAATACGCCGAGGTGCGACATGGTGACGTCATTTTAATATCACAACGACGTCACGGATCGACATGCGGCCAATGTGTGGCTGTTCGTTTTTTATCTTTCCAATGGGCTGGTACAGGCATGTGAGATAAATAGAATCCATCATTGGTGTCCACAGTGGACAGGAAAATCCCAACCCGAGGGGCCACCGCTCCAGTGGGAAACGCGGCTTGACAAGCTTCCCACTTAAATGTGGACCCAAGGGTTGATATTTTTACTGGAACCACTGAACAGTAATGATTTATTAGTTTTCTTACATATCATTTAGCGAAGTACTGTATAATATTTGTTGATGACGTCACTGAGTTGATGTTCACAGTCAATGATGGGCGCTGTGCAAAGCGATTGAACAGCGCTTTAAACAATGAACAAATGCATCAAAATGGATTTAGTATAAGTTTGGTCAGGAAAATCTGTTTCTTTTCATAAACCAGCAAGACTCCCCTGTCCTGGTGCAGTCAGTAAGCCATGGCCCAAAACACAAAATATGACAATCGCAATGCATTGAGCATGTAAATAAGTAAAGTAAAAATGCACAGATTTGGTTTATACCAAGTGTGCCTGCCTACTTTACTCGCTGAAATATCAACATTAAAATATTCCTGGATGCCTCAACATGATCATTATTGTGCAATTCCACTTTTATTTTCCAAAAGAATACAGCCATGCACCAAAAATGTCGCATGTAAGTTATCTCGCATTAGCAATAGCCTCATGTAGCTTATCTCGTATTAGTTAAACTTATCTCACATGGGAAGCGATATGGGACTGCATTTTCCGACAGCAATCTAACATAGGGATCACTCAATCTTGTATGCATTGGTTTGTGAGAAAGAATTTTTTCACATGGGTTAAACAACGGAAATCCTGATCTGGTGTGCGAGAAAGAGTGATTATCATACTTTTTGATAGTGAATAACAAAGGCGCTGATAAGACTGCGTGAATGTGCATACTGGTATGTGCATTTGTTGTTAGCATGCAACAAAGGCAGGAACCCAGTCATGCGCGGATCCAGAAAGTTTGTCAGAGGGGGCCCAACTCTGACAACGTTTTTTTAGTTGATGAGGGGCGAGAGGATCAGAATGCCACTAAAATGGACCATCATCGGCCCACCAGCGAATTGCCATTAAAATAACGTTTCACTGGCGGTTCAATTAAGATGGCGTTTCGCTGGCGGAACATTGAATGCTGGCTTGGTGGCTGTGTGAATTTCTTGGGACCTGGACCAGTATTGCTAGGAAACCCTACATTTTGCGTTATTTTTTAGGGAGGGGGGTCCGGACCACCTGTCTCCCTCTGGATCTGCACATGCCAGTCTTATCTGGACATCGGGCTCAACTGCACTGTTTCATCTAGATTCCTGGCACTTGAAGCCAAAAAATTCGCAGAATTAAAAAAAATGCATGAATGGCTTTTGTAATTCTGTCAAATCCGTTTTGTAATGTCTTGTTCAAATTTCATTTGGTATTAAATAGACGATCTGGATTTCATCCCTATTAATTTAATTGGCCTCCCTGTGATGTGAACCAGGCCAAGCAGAAATGGAAATTGCCATCAAAATAGATCACATCTGGTATTGCACAAGCATGGCGATTACTGCATATAGCTGGTGCATCTTATTTCTAGAAAAGGCGAAAGGTATGCACGTGTCATAGAATATTTCCAACATGATAGGTGACTTAGAGACGAGGATGCGCCAAAATATCACGGTCAGAACATACCACAAACCTGAACAACAACAGCTGAACAATTTATAATTAAAAGAACTTGTGGTCAGTCAGTCCCAATGGACATTCTGATCAGATACTCTGGATTGGGTTCATTTGATAGAGCCGTGTTATGTGATTTCTAACAATGTGGCATTTTGACAGGTGCAGCCTCCTTTTAAGCTCAGAAACTCTAAATAATGCTCAGTCAGTAGCTTAACACTCAAAGAATACTCAAGCGACTAGCAAAGGCTCTGATCAGACTGCGCGTATGCGCAGGCAGATCTGAGGCTTTGCTAGTCGCACATACCACATTGTTAGAAATCTCATGCACTGGCTCAAATGGAAATTGCCGTCAAAATAGATCACATCTGGTATTGCACAAGCATGGTGGTTACTGCATATAGTTGGTGCATTTTATTTCTAGAAAAGACGAAATGTATGCACATAGGGTTCATGTCTGTTGTAAACTATTTCCACCCTAATGAGTGACTTAGAGGCGAGAATGCGCCACAAATGTCATGGTCAGAACATACGACAAACCTGAACAACCACAGCAGAACAAATTAAAAGAATTTTCCAGGCAGTCTGCACCATACATTCTGATCAGGGATTGGGTTCATGTTATATAAAACAGACAACCACGATCCCTGGACCTGTCTTGCGTTAAGTCTCTTTTCAAATGATTTTCAAGGTCTTGTAATTTTGCCAAAGTCTTGAAAACTGATAGAGGATGGGCTGTCAATGTTAAACCAAACATTGAAAGATTTCGACAGAAAATAACCCTTACATTTAGACAATTTGGAAATAAATAAAATTTATTCCGAAAAGTTTTATAAGCAGCCATGGTCTTTTATCCCACTTCACTGTTCTTAAGGAATTATCAAGCATTAAGTGTACGGATACTTTTATCAGAAACTGACAACTGCCTTTTAAACCAGTGGTAGGGAGAATGTATGTGGCTGGAACAGGGTTCAAACTCAGTGCCCCTCTATTGCAGTCTAAAGCAGTCAGTTTACTAGTCTGACTCACCATGGTCTGCACTTATTAAATGCTAAAGCCAGAATGTTTTTATTAGTTGATTTACTGGAAATAGGGTAGAGGGGACGAAACGAAGCTCTGAAAATACCTGTCGTCTAAAAAAAGTTTTTCCATAATAACTCCAGGAAAAACAGTAAAACTAATAAGGTAAACCAATGCAACAGTCTGTATTAAATATTTCATCATTTTCCTAAAACCCTGGACTGGACATGTCAACCACTTTTAACATAGTCACTCTCAAAAAACACAGTTAGACAGCATCTCACAAATCTATTATTTTTTCAATGTAACAAATAATATTTAGGGTAGGAGCCCGTGCAAAGTTGAAAGAACAGTTCAGAAAAGTTCTTTCATCATTCAAGAACAAGATTCAAGAACTGGACATGAACTGCTCTGAAAGTGTTCAAGAGCAGCTCAAGAACATTTTATGAACGAAAAATTGGACAATTTCTAAGAACAATTGTTCATAAAACTTTTCTTGAAAAGTTCAAGAATGTCCTGCTTGACCATTGCTGTTCTTGAAAAGCTAAAAAATGTACTGTTCTTGAGTAGTTCAAGAACGTTCTGTTCTTGAGTCGTTCAAGAAAATACTTCTTCTAGTCCCATACTACATGTTACCATGGAAACAAACAATTTGGAACCAGAATCTTGAGAAACATCAGAAGTTAATTCTGTGTAAAGAAAAAAGCAAAATAAAAAAATCAGATCTATGACCCATGTGCCTGACAGTCACTTACCATTAGGCCACCCATGCAACTACTGTTTGAATTTAGATATCATGTTTAGGTATCACATCGTAGGTGCCATAAATTAATATTGATACATTGTGTTCAAATAATCAAGAACACATTTAAGAACTGTTCAAGAACACTTTATGTTCATGAAATGTCTCTGAAGAAGTCAAGAACAAATGTAAGAATAGTTCAAGAACACATTATGTTCAAGAAAACTCTTTGAAATAATCAAGAACACATGTAAGAACAGTTCAAGAACACATTATGTTCATGAAAAGTCTTTGAAAGAGTCAAGAACAAATATAAAAACAGTTCAAGAACACATTATGTTCATGAAAAGTATTTTAAATAATCAAGAACACATTTACGAACAGGTCAAGAACACCAGAGTCAACATATCATTCAAGAAATGTTATTAAAATGTTAAAAAACGGTTCATGACAATTCAAGAACTTCATAAATTCTTAAAAAGTCCTTGAACTGTTCCTAGTTTATGTTCTTGAACAGTTCGAGTACAATTGTTCTTGAACAGTACAAGAATCTTTGCTTAATTGCAAGAACTGTTCTTGAGTAAAGAACTCTTTTCCGCAAAAATAATTTTAGAATTTTTTCTTTCTACTTTTTGGGGAGTTACAGCAAGAGGGCTTGTAAATCAACTAATAAAAAAGTTCTGGTTTAAGTTGAAATTAAGTGAGCACTAAAAACTGTTGAAAGGCAACAGGCAAACAAACAAAAAGAGACTGTTGAATTTCAAATACAGTAGACATTTTCGTGACAAGTGCAGAAATAATGAATTTAAAAGCCTTCCTGAGGGAGGGGTAGTAAGTATATCTTCACCCAAGCCATTCTGTCTTCATTAAATATTGATTTCAATTATATATTCAATCTTTGCCTGCTGGCTCTGTCTGCTGATATCCTTTGTAAAAAGATTTGGCCTCGATCAGGCCCAACAGTTTGTTGGGCATGATCTAGATCCAAAATGTCTGATACTCTATCTTCTTTTTTTAAACGTTAATTTTTGGAAAAAAAAATCAGCTGACGATAAAAAAAAATAATGGAAAATTACCTAGCAAGCAAAGAGACATGAGATGAATAAATGGATTGGAACTTTGTGCTTAATTTGACCTCACTGCTTTAACACATTGCATGCTGGTTATTTTCCATGCTTTTCTTGTCGTCTGCTGTCTTTTTTTAAATTAACTTTTTCAGTAAAATTCCTTCATGAACACTGTCAGTGTTAAATGGATTGGATGCAGATCAGGACCGACATTCTGTTAATCATGAGCTGGATCTAAACTGTTTGCAGAGGTTATCAGCTTATGACAAAAGTCGCGCATTTCCTTTACATCCTGAATATTTGGACCTATCAACTCGTTGTGTGTGCTGGGTAAATTTACATGCTTATTTGACATCTGCATTTAGAAGAAAAAAACCACTCCCTCCCACCCCACCACCTCCCCCTACCATACGGACCAATCTTTACGCTCCTGGTGATTTTATACATGGTAAATGTTCTGAAATTTAAAAAAAATTGAACACCCTTCTGTCTCTGTTTTCAAATAAGTTATCAGGGCTGGTATTCACAAAATGCTTGTCAGAATATATAGCAAACAGGGAATACCCCGATCTGACTGTTTCTTCAGAAGCACTCTGATCTGGGTCTGCACTGTTTGTCTACCCTGTTTTGACAGGCAAAAAGAGTTCAAATTTTGAACATCTATCATAGTGTTCTTTCAAAGCAATATCATATTGCATGTTACTGGTTGACAGCCAAGAAACAAAATCATACCCCTACCAGAAGCTGTCTGGTCTGGGTCCGTGCTGTTTGTATAGACCTTTTTTGACAGGCAACTAGAGTTAAAAAAATTTGCTCTCAAATTGCATGTTACTGGTTGACTACCTAGAATCAAATCATTGTTTATAGCCATACTGCTCATTTCTTTCACTGTAGACATTCCATATTTTGTTTGTTTTGATGCTTTGTGTCCCAGTCAACACTTTTTCAGTTTTGTTGGGATGATTTCTTGTCTTCTATTGTCAAACCACTACCAAGCAATGGATAAATGAAAGTGTCTTTCTCAAGGATTTAACACAGTGGGAGTACTCCGCCAGCAGTGAGTCTCAAAACAGCAACCCTTCAACCCCAAGCATAACACTGCCAACCAGGGCTCACCCTGCCACTAGCCATTGTAGCCATTTGCTACGAAATTTGTAAAATGGCTACAAATATGTCATTGGCTAAACATTAGGTGGTTAAAAATTACAAATTTGCAGAAAAAGTGTATTTTGATCAGCTTTCGAATTTTCCCAAACTGCCTTCATTATGATCCTTTACTCTTCAGAAATGTGCCATATTAGAAATACAGACACTTTATACAGTAAAACCTGCCTTGGGCTGTCACTCAAAAATATACAAAACAAAGATCTTAATAACAAATGGTAGCTTAATGAAGGTCGAAAGTATTGCAGAATGCTCCCCTTGGAATTCTGAAATACTTTTGACCTGCATTAAGCGATAATCGGTCTTGGAAACCAATTGTTGGTCTTCTTTTTGAGTGTCCGCTTAAGACAGGTTTTACTGTATATCTTTTTGGCTAAATCTTGGCTAAAGTCTAAGTCATTTGACTCTTACTTTTTCCGTTTGGCTAAAGTGTCTGCTACAACGGTTAGCCCTCCAGCGCGGATCCAGAATGTTTTGTCAGAGTGGGGTCCCAATTTGACAACGTTTTTAGTTGATGAATGGAGGTAGGCTCCAAAAACCACTATAAGTGGGCCATCATTGGCCCACCAGCGAAACACCATTATATGGCGCTTCGGTGGCGTGCTGATGTTGACACAACATTGAATGCAAGCTTGGTAGCTTTGTTATTTTTCAGGGGATCGGGACCAGTATTGCTAGGAAATCCTATATTATTGTGATTTTTCAGGGGGGGTCAGGACCCTCTGTCCCCCTTCCTCTAAATCTGTGCATGAGCCCTGCCAACTAAGCCACAGCTCTCCTCATTCTTAAGGCCAGTATATTGCGTGTCACTGTTTGACAGCCTTGAAACAAGTCGATTGTTTATAGCGGATTGCTCATATCTTTCACTGTAGACAAATCCATATTTAATGAAGATCAAGTTTATTTCGTGAAATATTACTTAGTATACTTCCCTTGGGGAGGAGCGTAGAGTTATATTGGCCTTGTCATGAGAAAACGTGATTTTGTTGCATGAGAATAAAAAAAAGATGCAGATCAGACTTCACTAGACTGGCTTCAGTCCTTAAAACAATTTTTCATCAATGTGTCATTTAGTCTGTTTTAAAACAGAGCCATCAGAGTAGGACTGGCTACAAGTATATGATATGACTTATTGATGAACAATTGTTTTAAGGACTGGAGCCAGTCTAAGACTTCACATACGCCAGTGGCGGATCCAAGGGGAGTTCAGAGGGTTCACCCCCCTTTGAGAGTTATATTGGCCTTGTCTAGAGAAAACGTGATTTTGTAGCATGAGAACAACAAAGATGCTGATCAGACTTCACATACGCCAGTGGCGGATCCAAGGGGAGTTTAGAGGGTTCAGCCCCACCCTTTGAGACCAAATCATTCCATTTTCATGGTGACAATTTAAGAAAATTTAGATAAAATCAAAAAACTGAATCGAATGTCCAAATATCATGCATCCACCCCTGATAAGCACAGCTTGATTAGTGTCTTTGTTATTGTCTCTCTTAGATTTAACTGGTCACATGTGCAGTCTGGTTAGCATCCTTGTAATTTGCTCTCTCAGATTTAACTGGTCACATGTGCAGTCTGATTAGCATCTTTGTTATTTGCTCTCAATAATTTAACTGGTCACATGTGCAGTCTGATTAGCATCTTTGTTATTTGCTCTCAAAGATTTAACTGTTCACATGTGCAGTCTGATTAGCATCTCTGTTATTTGCTCTCAAAGATTTAACTGGTCACATGTGCTGTCTGATTAGCATCTTTGTTATTTGCTCTCTTAGATTTAACTGGTCACATGTGCAGTCTGATTAGCATCTTTGTTATTTGCTCTCTTAGATTAAACTGGTCACATGTCTAGTATGATTAGCATCCTTGTTATTTGCTCTCTTAGATTAAACTGGTCACATGTGCAGTCTGATTAGAATCTTTGTTATTTGATCTCTTAGATTTAACTGGTCACATGTGCAGTCTGATTAGTATCTCTGTTATTTAATCTCAAAGATTTAGCTGGTCACATGAGCAGTCTGATTAGCATCTTTGTTATTTGCTCTCTTAGATTGAACTGGTCATATGTGCAGTCTGGTTAGCATCTTTGTTAATTGCTCTCTTAGATTGAACTGGTCACATGTACAGTCTGGTTAACATCTTTGTTATTTGCTCTCAAAGATTTAACTGGTCACATGAGCAGTCTGATTAGCATCTTTGTTATTGTCTTTCTTATATTAAACTGGTCACATGTACAGACTGATTAGCATCCTTGTTATTTGCTCTCTTAGATTTAACTGATCATATGTGCAGTCTGATTAGCATCTTTGTTATTTGCTCTCTTAGATTTAACTGGTCACATGTGCAGTCTGATTAGCATCTTTGTTATTTGCTCTCTTAGATTAAACTGGTCACATGTGCAGTCTGATTAGCATCTTTGTTATTTTCTCTCTTAGATTTAACTGGTCATATGTGCACTCTGATTAGTATCTTTGTTATTTGATCTCAAAGAATTAACTGGTAACATGTGCACTCTGATTAGTATCTTTGTTATTTGATCGCAAAGATTTAACTGGTCACATGTGCAGTCTGATTAGAATCTTTGTTATTTGCTCTCTAAGATTTTACTGGTCACATATGCAGTCTGATTAGTATCTTTGTTATTTGCTCTCTTAGATTTAACTGGTCATATGTGCAGTCTGATTAGCATCTTTGTTATTTGCTCTCTTAGATTTTACTGGTCACATATGCAGTCTGATTAGTATCTTTGTTATTTGCTCTCTTAGATTTGACTGGTCACATGTGCAGTCTGATTAGCAACTTTGTAATTTGCTCTCTTAGATTTAACTGGTCACATGTGCAGTCTGATTAGCATCTTTGTTATTTGCTCTCTTAGATTTAACTGGTAACATGTGAAGTCTGATAAGCATGTTTGATATTTGCTCTCTTGGATTTAACAGGTCACATGTGAGGTCTGATTAGCATCTTTGTTATTTTCTCTCTTAGATTTAACTGGTCACATGTGCAGTCTGATTAGCATTTTTGTTATTTGCTCTCTTAGATTTAACTGGTCACATGTGCAGTCTGATAAGCATTTTTGTTATTTGCTCTCTTAGATTTAACTGGTCACATGTGCAGTATGATTAGCATCTTTGTTATTTGCTCTCTTAGATTTAACTGGTCACATGTGCAGTATGATTTGTCTCTTTGTTATTTGCTATCTTAGATTTACCTGGTCACATGTGCAGTCTGATAAGCATCTTTGTTATTTGCTCTCTTAGATTTAACTGGTCACATGTGTAGTCTGATTTGTATCTTTGTTATTTGATCTCTTAGATTTAACTGGTCACATGTGCAGTCTGATTAGCATCTTTGTTATTTGATCTCTTAGATTCAACTGGTCACATGTGCAGGCTGATAAGCATCTTTGTTTTTTGCTCTCTTAGATTTAACTGGTCACAAGTGCAGTTTGGTAAGCATCTTTGTTATTTGCTCTCTTAGATTTAACTGGTCACATGTGCAGTCTGACTAGCATCTTTGTTATTTGCTCTCTTAGATTTAACTGGTCACATGTGCAGTCTGATTTGCATCTTTGTTAATTGCTCTCTTAGATTTAACTGGTCACATGTGCAGTCTGATCAGCATCTTTGTTATTTGCTATCTTAGATTTAACTGGTCACATGTGCAGTCTGATCAGCATATTTGTTATTTGCTATCTAAGATTTAACTGGTCACATGGGCAGTCTGATCAGCATCTTTGTTATTTGCTCTCTTAGATTTAACTGGTCACATGTGCAGTCTGATCAGCATCTTTGTTATTTGCTATCTAAGATTTAACTGGTCAAATGGGCATTCTGATCAGCATCTTTGTTGTTTGCTCTCTTAGATTTAACTGGTCACATGTGCAGTATGATTAGTATCTTTGTTATTTGCTCTCTTAGATTTAACTGGTCACATGTACAGTCTGATTAGCATCTTTGTTCTAATCTCAAAGAATTAACTGGTCACATGTGCAGTCTGATTAGTATCTTTGTTATTTGCCCTCTTCGATTTTACTGGTCACATGTGCAGTCTGATTAGTATCTTTGTTATTTGCTCTCTTAGATTTAACTATTCACATGTACAGTCTGACTAGCATCTTTGTTATTTGCTCTCTTAGATTTAACTGGTCACATGTGCAGTCTGATTAGCCTCTTTGTTATTTGCTCTCTTAGATTTAACTCTTCACATGTGCAGTCTGATTAGCATCTTTGTTATTTGCTCTCTTAGATTTAACTGGTCACATGTGCAGTCTGATTAGTATCTTTGTTATTTGCTCTCTTAGATTTAACTGGTCACATGTGCAGTCTGATTAGTATCTTTGTTATTTGCTCTCTTAGATTTAACTCTTCACATGTGCAGTCTGATTAGTATCTTTGTTATTTGCTCTCTTAGATTTAACTGGTCACATGTGCAGTCTGATTAGCATCTTTGTTATTTGCTCTCTTAGATTTAACTGGTCACATGTGAAGTCTGATAAGCATGTTTGATATTTACATTCTTGGATTTAACTGGTCACATGTGAAGTCTGATTAGCATCTTTGTTATTTGCTCTCTTAGATTTAACTGGTCACATGTGCAGTCTGATTAGCATTTTTGTTATTTGCTCTCTTAGATTTAACTGGTCACATGTGCAGTCTGATTAGCATTTTTGTTATTTGCTCTCTTAGATTAAACTGGTCACATGTGCAGTCTGATTAGCATCTTTGTTATTTTCTCTCTTAGATTTAACTGGTCAAATGTGCACTCTGATTAGTATCTTTGTTATTTGATCTCAAAGAATTAACTGGTCACATGTGCAGTCTGATTAGTATCTCTGTTATTTGATCTCAAAGATTTAGCTGGTCACATGAGCAGTCTGATTAGCATCTTTGTTATTTGCTCTTTTAGATTGAACTGGTCATATGTGCAGTCTGGTTAGCATCTTTGTTAATTGCTCTCTTAGATTGAACTGGTCACATGTACAGTCTGGTTAACATCTTTGTTATTTGCTCTCAAAGATTTAACTGGTCACATGAGCAGTCTGATTAGCATCTTTGTTATTGTCTTTCTTAGATTAAACTGGTCACATGTACAGACTGATTAGCATCCTTGTTATTTGCCCTCTTAGATTTAACTGGTCACATGTGCAGTCTGATTAGCATCTTTGTTATTTGCTCTCTTAGATTAAACTGGTCACATGTGCAGTCAGATTAGCGTCTCTGTTATTTTCTCTCTTAGAATTTAACTGGTCATATGTGCACTCTGATTAGTATCTTTGTTATTTGATCTCAAAGAATTAACTGGTAACATGTGCACTCTGATTAGTATCTTTGTTATAAGATCTCAAAGATTTAACTGGTCACATGTGCAGTCTGATTAGTATCTTTGTTATTTGCTCTCTTAGATTTTACTGGTCACATATGCAGTCTGATTAGTATCTTTGTTATTTGCTCTCTTAGATTTAACTGGTCATATGTGCAGTCTGATTAGCATCTTTGTTATTTGCTCTCTTAGATTTAACTGGTCACATATGCAGTCTGATTAGTATCTTTGTTATTTGATCTCTTAGATTTGACTGGTCACATGTGCAGTCTGATTAGCAACTTTGTTATTTGCTCTCTTAGATTTAACTGGTCACATGTGCAGTCTGATTAGCATCTTTGTTATTTGCTCTCTTAGATTTAACTGGTCACATGTGAAGTCTGATAAGCATGTTTGATATTTGCTCTCTTGGATTTAACTGGTCACATGTGAGGTCTGATTAGCATCTTTGTTATTTTCTCTCTTAGATTTAACTGGTCACATGTGCAGTCTGATTAGCATTTTTGTTATTTGCTCTCTTAGATTTAACTGGTCACATGTGCAGTCTGATAAGCATTTTTGTTATTTGCTCTCTTAGATTTAACTGGTCACATGTGCAGTATGATTAGCATCTTTGTTATTTGCTCTCTTAGATTTAACTGGTCACATGTGCAGTATGATTTGTCTCTTTGTTATTTGCTATCTTAGATTTAACTGGTCACATGTGCAGTCTGATTAGCATCTTTGTTATTTGCTATCTTAGATTTAACTGGTCACATGTGTAGTCTGATTTGTATCTTTGTTATTTG
Source organism: Loripinus fragilis (assembly GCA_964019695.1). Taxonomy (NCBI): domain Eukaryota; kingdom Metazoa; phylum Mollusca; class Bivalvia; order Lucinida; family Lucinidae; genus Loripinus; species Loripinus fragilis. The sequence continues at coordinate 54,114,644 of OZ026531.1, forward strand.
ATTTCTTAGATTTAACTGGTCACATGTGCAGTCTGATTAGCATCTTTGTTATTTGATCTCTTAGATTCAACTGGTCACATGTGCAGGCTGATTAGCATCTTTGTTTTTTGCTCTCTTAGATTTAACTGGTCACATGTGCAGTTTGGTAAGCATCTTTGTTAACTGCTCTCTTAGATTTAACTGGTCACATGTGCAGTCTGATCAGCATCTTTGTTATTTGCTATCTAAGATTTAACTGGTCACATGTGCAGTCTGATCAGCATATTTGTTATTTGCTATCTAAGATTTAACTGGTCACATGGGCAGTCTGATCAGCATCTTTGTTATTTGCTCTCTTAGATTTAACTGGTCACATGTGCAGTCTGATCAGCATCTTTGTTATTTGCTATCTAAGATTTAACTGGTCAAATGGGCAGTCTGATCAGCATCTTTGTTGTTTGCTCTCTTAGATTTAACTGGTCACATGTGCAGTATGATTAGCATCTTTGTTATTTGCTCTCTTAGATTTAACTGGTCACATGTACAGTCTGATTAGCATCTTTGTTATTTGCTCTCTGAGATTTAACTGGTCACATGTGCAGTCTGATTAGTATCTTTGTTCTAATCTCAAAGAATTAACTGGTCACATGTGCAGTCTGATTAGTATCTTTGTTATTTGCCCTCTTAGATTTTACTGGTCACATGTGCAGTCTGATTAGTATCTTTGTTATTTGCTCTCTTAGATTTAACTATTCACATGTGCAGTCTGACTGGCATCTTTGTTATTTGCTCTCTTAGATTTAACTGGTCACATGTGCAGTCTGATTAGCCTCTTTGTTATTTGCTCTCTTAGATTTAACTCTTCACATGTGCAGTCTGATTAGCATCTTTGTTATTTGCTCTCTTAGATTTAACTGGTCACATGTGCAGTCTGATTAGTATCTTTGTTATTTGCTCTCTTAGATTTAACTCTTCACATGTGCAGTCTGATTAGTATCTTTGTTATTTGCTCTCTTAGATTTAACTGGTCACATGTGCAGTCTGATTAGTATCTTTGTTATTTGCTCTCTTAGATTTTACTGGTCACATGTGCAGTCTGATTAGTATCTTTGTTATTTGCTCTCTTAGATTTAACTCTTCACATGTGCAGTCTGATTAGCATCTTTGTTATTTGCGCTCTTAGATTTAACTGGTCACATGTGCAGTCTGATTAGCATCTTTGTTATTTGCTCCCTTAATTTTACCTGGGCACATGTGAAGTCTGATTAGCATGTTTGATATTTGCTCTCTTGGATTTAACTGGTCACATGTGAAGTCTGATTAGCATCTTTGTTATTTGCTCTCTTAGATTTAACTGGTCGAAAGTGAAGTCTGATTAGCATCTTTGTTATTTGATCTCTTAGATTTAACTGGTCACATGTGCAGTCTGATTAGCATGTTTGATATTTGCTCTCTTAGATTTAACTGGTCACATCTGCAGTATGATTATCATCTTTGTTATTTGCGCTCTTAGAATTAACTGGTCACATGTGCAGTCTGATTAGCATCTTTGTTATTTGCTCTCTTAGATTTAACTGGTCACATGTGCAGTCTGTTTAGCATCTTTGTTATTTGCTCTCTTAGATTTAACTGGTCACATTGGCAGTATGATTATCATTTTTGTTATTTGCTCTCTTAGATTTAACTGGTCACATGTGCAGTCTGATTAGCATCTTTGTTATTTGCTCTCTTAGATTTAACTGGTCACATGTGCAATCTGATTAGCATCTTTGTTATTTGCTCTCTTAGATTAAACTGGTCACATGTGCAGACTGATTAGCATCCTTTATATTTGCTCTCTCAGATTTAACTGGTCACATGTGCAGTCTTATTAGCATCTTTGTTATTTTCTCATTTAGAATTAACTGGTCACATGTGCAGCCTGTTTAGCATCTTTGTTATTTGCTCTCAAAGATTTAACTGGTCACATGTGCAGTCTGATTAGCATCGTTGCTATTTTCTCTCTTAAATTTAACTGGTCACATGTGCAGTCTGATTAGTATCTTTGTTATTTGCTGTCTTAGATTTAACTGGTCACATGTGCAGACTGATTAGCATCTTTGTTATTTGCACTTTTAGATTTAACTGGTCACATGTGCAGTCTGATTAGCATTTAAGTTATTTGCTCCCTTAGATTTGACTGGTCACATGTGCAGTCTGATTAGCATCTTTGTTATTTGCTCTCTTATATTTAACTGGTCACATGTGCAGTCTGATTAGCATCTTTGTAATTTGCTCTCTTAGATTTAACTGGTCACATGTGCAGTCTGGTAAGCATCTTTGTTGTTTGCTCTCTTAGATTTAACTGGTCACATGTGCAGTCTGATAAGCATCGTTGTCATTTTCTCTCTTAGATTTAACTGGTCTCATGTGCAGGCTGATTAGCAACTTTGTTATTTGCTCTCTTCGATTTAACTGGTCACATGCGCAGTCTGATTAGCATCTTTGTTTTTTTCTCTCTTAGATTGAACTGGTCACATGTGCAGTCTGATTAGTATCCTTGTTATTTGCTCTCTTAGATTTAGCTGGTCACATGTGCAGTCTGGTTAGCATCTTTGTTATTTGCTCTCTTAGATTTAACTGGTCACATGTGCAGTCTGGTTAGCATCTTTGTCATTTGCTCCCTCAGATAATAAACTGGTCACAAGTGCAGTCTGATTAGTATCTTTGTTATTTGCTTTCTTAGATTTAACTGGTCACATGTGCAGTCTGATTAGCATCTTTGTGACTTGCCCTCTTAGATTTAACTGGTCACTTGTGCAGGCTGATTAGCATCCTTGTTATTTGCTCTCTTAGATTTACCTGGTCACATGTGCTGTCTGATTAGCATCTTTGTTATTTTCTCTCTTAGATTTAACTGGTCACATGTGCAGACTAATTAGTATTCTTGTTATTTGCTCTCTTAGATTTAACTGTTCACATGTGCAGTCTGATTAGTATCTTTGTTATTTGATCTCAAAATTAGCTGGTCACATGTGCAGTCTGATTAGTATCTTTGTTTTTTGCTCTCTTAGATTTAACTGGTCACATGTGCAGTCTGATTAGCATCTTTGTTATTTGATCTCAAAGATTTAACTGGTCACATGTGCAGTCTGATTAGCATCTTTGTTATTTGCTCTCTTATATTTAACTGGTCACATGTGCAGTCTGATAAGCATCTTTGTTATTTGCTCTCTTAGATTAAACTGGTCACATGTGCAGTCTGATTAGCATCCTTGTCATTTGCTCTCTTAGATTAAACTGGTCACATGTGCAGTCTGATTAGAATCTTTGTTATTTGATCTCTTAGATTTAATTGGTCACATGTGCAGTCTGATTAGTATCTCTGTTATTTGATCTCAAAGATTTTACTGGTCACATGAGCAGTCTGATTAGCATCTTTCTTATTTGCTCTCTTAGATTGAACTGGTCATATGTGCAGTTTGGTTAGCATCTTTGTTATTTACTCTCTTAGATTGAACTGGTCACATGTACAGTTTGGTTAACATCTTTGTTATTTGCTCTCAAAGATTTAACTGGTCATATGAGCAGTCTGATTAGCATCTTTGTTATTGTCTTTCTTAGACTAAACTGGTCACATGTACAGACTGAGTAGCATCCTTGTTATTTGCTCTCTTAGATTTAACTGATCATATGTGCAGTCTGATTAGCATCTTTGTTATTTGCTCTCTTAGATTTGACTGGTCACATGTGCAGTCTGATTAGCATCTTTGTTATTTGCTCTCTTAGATTTAACTGGTATCATGTGAAGTCTGATTAGCATGTTTGATATTTGCTCTCTTGGATTTAACTGGTCACATGTGAAGTCTGATTAGCATCTTTGTTATTTGCTCTCTTAGATTTAACTGATCACATGTGCAGTCTGATTAGCATTTTTGTTATTTGCTCTCTTAGATTTAACTGGTCACATGTGCAGTATGATTATCATCTTTGTTATTTGCTCTCTTAGATTAAACTGATCACATGTGCAGTCTGATTAGCATCTTTGTTATTTGCTCTCTTAGATTTAACTGGTTACATGTGCAGTCTGATTAGCATCCTTGTTATTTGCTCTCTTAGATTTAGCTGGTCACATGTGCAGTCTGGTTAGCATCTTTGTTATTTGCTCTCTTAGATTTAACTGGTCACATGTGCAGTCTGGTTAGCATCTTTGTTATTTGCTCCCTCAGAAAATAAACTGGTCACAAGTGCAGTCTGATTAGTATCTTTGTTATTTGCTCTCTTAGATTTAACTGGTCACATGTGCAGTCTGATTAGCATCTTTGTTATTTGCTCTCTTAGATTTAACTGGTCACATGTACAGTCTGATTAGCATCTTTGTTATTTGCTCTCTTAGATTTAACTGGTCACATGTGCAGTCTGATTAGCATCTTTGTTATTTGCCCTCTTAGATTTAACTGGTCACATGTCGAGGCTGATTAACATCCTTGTTATTTGCTCTCTTAGATTTAACTGGTCACATGTGCAGTCTGGTTAGCATCTTTGTTATTTGCTCCCTCAGAAAATAAACTGGTCACAAGTGCAGTCTGATTAGTATCTTTATTATTTTCTCTCTTAGATTTAACTGGTCACATGTGCAGTCTGATTAGTATCTTTGTTATTTGCTCTCTTAGATTTAACTGGTCACATGTGCTGTCTGATAAGCATCTTTATTATTTTCTCTCTTAGATTTAACTGGTCACATGTGCAGACTGATTAGCATTCTTGTTATTTGCTCTCTTAGATTTAACTGTTCACATGTGCAGTCTGATTAGTATCTTTGTTATTTGATCTCAAAATTAGCTGGTCACATGTGCAGTCTGATTAGTATCTTTGTTATTTGCTCTCTTAGATTTAACTGGTCACATGTGCAGTCTGATTAGCATCTTTGTTATTTGATCTCAAAGATTTAACTGGTCACATGTGCAGTCTGATTAGCATCTTTGTTATTTGATCTCTTAGATTTAAATGGTCACATGTGCAGTCTGAATAGCATCTTTGTTATTTGCTCTCTTAGATTAAACTGGTCACATGTGCAGTCTGATTAGCATCCTTGATATTTGCTCTCTTAGATTAAACTGGTCACATGTGCAGTCTGGTTAGCATCTTTGTTATTTTCTCTCTTAGATTTAACTGGTCATATGTGCACTCTGATTAGTATCTTTGTTATTTGATCTCAAAGAATTAACTGGTCACATGTGCACTCTGATAAGTATCTTTGTTATTTGATCTCAAAGATTTAACTGGTCACATGTGCAGTCTGATTAGTATCTTTGTTATTTGCTCTCTTAGATTTTACTGGTCACATATGCAGTCTGATTAGTATCTTTGTTATTTGCTCTCTTAGATTTTACTGGTCACATATGCAGTCTGATTAGTATCTTTGTTATTTGCTCTCTTAGATTTAACTGGTCACATGTGCAGTCTGATTAGCATCTTTGTTATTTGCTCTCTTAGATTTAACTGGTCACATGTGCAGTCTGATTAGCCTCTTTGTTATTGTCTCACTCAGATTTAACTGGTCACATGTGCAGTCTGATTAGCATCTTTGTTATTTGCTCTCTTAGATTTAACTGGTCACATGTGAAGTCTGATAAGCATGTTTGATATTTTCTCTCTTGGATTGAACTGGTCACATGTTAAGTCTGATTAGCATCTTTGTTATTTGCTCTCTTAGATTTAACTGGTCACATGTGCAGTCTGATTAGCATTTTTGTTATTTGCTCTCTTAGATTTAACTGGTCACATGTGCAGTCTGATTAGCATTTTTGTTATTTGCTCTCTTAAATTTAACTGGTCACATGTGCAGTATGATTATCATCTTTGTTATTTGTTCTCTTAGATTTAACTGGTCACATGTGCAGTCTGATTAGCATCTTTGTTATTTGCTCTCTTAAATTTAACTGGTTACATGTGCAGTCTGATTAGCATCTTTGTTTTTTGCTCTCTTCGATTTAACTGATCACATGTGCAGTATGATTATCATTTTTGCTATTTTCTCTCTTAGATTTAACTGGTCACATGTGCAGTCTGATTAGTATCTTTGTTATTTGCTCTCTTAGATTTAACTGGTCACATGTGCTGTCTGATAAGCATCTTTATTATTTTCTCTCTTAGATTTAACTGGTCACATGTGCAGTCTGATTAGCATCTTTGTTATTTGCTCTCTTAGATTTAACTGGTCACATGTGCAGTCTGATTAGCATCTTTTTTATTCTTTCTTAGATTTTACTGGTCATATGTGCAGTCTGATTAGTATCTTTGTTGTTTGCTCTCTTAGATTTAACTGGTCACATGTGCAGTCTGGTTAGCATCTTTGTTATTTGCTCTCTTAGATTGAACTGGTCATATGTACAGTCTGGTTAACATCTTTGTTATTTGCTCTCAAAGATTTAACTGGTCACATGAGCAGTCTGATTAGCATCTTTGTTATTGTCTTTCTTAGATTAAAATGGTCACATGTACAGACTGATTAGCATCCTTGTTTTTTGCTCTCTTAGATTTTACTGGTCACATGTGCAGTCTGATTAGCATCTTTGTTATTTGCTGTCTCAGATTTAACTGGTCACATGTGCAGTCTGATTAGCATCTTTGTTATTTGCTCTCTTAGATTAAACTGGTCACATGTGCAGTCTGGTTAGCATCTTTGTTATTTGCTCTCTTAGATTTAACTGGTCACATATGCAGTCTGATTAGTATCTTTGTTATTTGCTCTCTTAGATTTAACTGGTCACATGTGCAGTCTGATTAGCATCTTTGTTATTTGCTCTCTTAGATTTAACAGGTCACATGTGCAGTCTGATTAGCCTCTTTGTTATTGTCTCACTCAGATTTAACTGGTCACATGTGCAGTCTGATTAGCATCTTTGTTATTTGCTCTCTTAGATTTAACTGGTCACATGTGAAGTCTGATAAGCATGTTTGATATTTGCTCTCTTGGATTGAACTGGTCACATGTTAAGTCTGATTAGCATCTTTGTTATTTGCTCTCTTAGATTTAACTGGTCACATGTGCAGTCTGATTAGCATTTTTGTTATTTGCTCTCTTAGATTTAACTGGTCACATGTGCAGTCTGATTAGCATTTTTGTTATTTGCTCTCTTAAATTTAACTGGTCACATGTGCAGTATGATTATCATCTTTGTTATTTGTTCTCTTAGATTTAACTGGTCACATGTGCAGTCTGATTAGCATCTTTGTTATTTGCTCTCTTAAATTTAACTGGTTACATGTGCAGTCTGATTAGCATCTTTGTTTTTTGCTCTCTTCGATTTAACTGATCACATGTGCAGTATGATTATCATTTTTGCTATTTGCTCTCTTAGTTTTAACTGGTCACATGTGCAGTCTGATTAGCATCTTTGTTATTTGCTCTCTTAGATTTAACTGGTCACATGTGCAGTCTGATTAGCATCTTTGTTATTTGCTCTCTTAGATTTAACTGGTCACATGTGCAGTCTGATTAGCATCTTTTTTATTCTTTCTTAGATTTTACTGGTCATATGTGCAGTCTGATTAGTATCTTTGTTGTTTGCTCTCTTAGATTTAACTGGTCACATGTGCAGTCTGGTTAGCATCTTTGTTATTTGCTCTCTTAGATTTAACTGGTCACATTTGCAGTCTGATTAGTATCTTTGTTATTTGCTCTCTTAGATTTTACTGGTCACATGTGCAGTCTGATTAGTATCTTTGTTATTTGCTCTCTTAGATTTAACTCTTCACATGTGCAGTCTGATTAGCATCTTTGTTATTTGCGCTCTTAGATTTAACTGGTCACATGTGCAGTCTGATTAGCATCTTTGTTATTTGCTCTCTTAGACTTAACTGGTCACATGTGCAGTCTGATTAGCATGTTTGATATTTGCTCTCTTGGATTTAACTGGTCACATGTGAAGTCTGATTAGCATCTTTGTTATTTGCTCTCTTAGATTTAACTGGTCGAATATGCAGTCTGATTAGCATCTTTGTTATTTGATCTCTTAGATTTAACTGGTCACATGTGCAGTCTGATTAGCATGTTTGATATTTGCTCTCTTAGATTTAACTGGTCACATCTGCAGTATGATTATCATCTTTGTTATTTGCGCTTAGAATTAACTGGTCACATGTGCAGTCTGATTAGCATCTTTGTTATTTGCTCTCTTAGATTTAACTGGTCACATGTGCAGTCTGTTTAGCATCTTTGTTATTTGCTCTCTTAGATTTAACTGGTCACATTGGCAGTATGATTATCATTTTTGTTATTTGCTCTCTTAGATTTAACTGGTCACATGTGCAGTCTGATTAGCATCTTTGTTATTTGCTCTCTTAGATTTAACTGGTCACATGTGCAATCTGATAAGCATCTTTGTTATTTGCTCTCTTAGATTAAACTGGTCACATGTGCAGACTGATTAGCATCCTTTATATTTGCTCTCTCAGATTTAACTGGTCACATGTTCAGTCTAAATAGCATCTTTGTTATTTTCTCATTTAGAATTAACTGGTCACATGTGCAGCCTGTTTAGCATCTTTGTTATTTGCTCTCAAAGATTTAACTGGTCACATGTGCAGTCTGATTAGCATCGTTGTTATTTTCTCTCTTAAATTTAACTGGTCACATGTGCAGTCTGATTAGTATCTTTGTTATTTGCTGTCTTAGATTTAATTGGTCACATGTGCAGACTGATTAGCATCTTTGTTATTTGCACTTTTAGATTTAACTGGTCACATGTGCAGTCTGATTAGCATTTTAGTTATTTGCTCTCTTATATTTACTTGGTCACATGTGCAGTCTGATTAGCATCTTTGTTATTTGCTCTCTTATATTTAACTGGTCACATGTGCAGTCTGATTAGCATCTTTGTTGTTTGCTCTCTTAGATTTAACTGGTCACATGTGCAGTCTGATAAGCATCGTTGTTATTTTCTCTCTTAGATTTAACTGGTCTCATGTGCAGGCTGATTAGCATCTTTGTTATTTGCTCTCTTAGATTTAACTGGTCACATGTGCAGTCTGATTAGCATCTTTGTTTTTTTCTCTCTTAGATTTAACTGGTCACACGTGCAGTCTGATAAGTATCTTTGTTATTTGCTCTCTTAGATTTAGCTGGTCACATGTGCAGTCTGGTTAGCATCTTTGTTAATTGCTCTCTTAGATTTAACTGGTCACATGTGCAGTCTGGTTAGCATCTTTGTTATTTGCTCCCTCAGATAATAAACTGGTCACAAGTGCAGTCTGATTAGTATCTTTGTTATTTGCTCTCTTAGATTTAACTGGTCACATGTGCAGTCTGATTAGCATCTTTGTGACTTGCCCTCTTAGATTTAACTGGTCACATGTGCAGGCTGATAAGCATCCTTGTTATTTGCTCTCTTAGATTAAACTGGTCACATGTGCAGTCTGATTAGAATCTCTTGTTATTTGATCTCTTAGATTTAACTGGTCACATATGCAGTCTGATTAGTATCTCTGTTATTTGATCTCAATGATTTATCTGGTCACATGAGCAGTCTGATTAGCATCTTTCTTATTTGCTCTCTTAGAATGAACTGGTCACATGTGCAGTCTGATAAGCATCTTTGTGACTTGCCCTCTTAGATTTAACTGGTTACATGTGCAGGCTGATAAGCATCCTTGTTATTTGCTCTCTTAGATTTACCCGGTCACATGTGCTGTCTGATTAGCATCTTTGTTGTTTTCTCTCTTAGATTTAACTGGTCACATGTGCAGACTGATTAGCATTCTTTTTATTTGCTCTCTAAGATTTAACTGTTCACATGTGCAGTCTGATTAGTATCTTTGTTATTTGATCTCAAAATTAGCTGGTCACATGTGCCGTCTGATTAGTATCTTTGTTTTTTGCTCTCTTAGATTTAACTGGTCACATGTGCAGTCTGATTAGTATCTTTGTTATTTGCTCTCTTAGATTTAACTGGTCACATGTGCAGTCTGATTAGCATCTTTGTTATTTGATCTCAAAGATTTAACTGGTCACATGTGCAGTCTGATTAGCATCTTTGTTATTTGATCTCTTTGATTTAACTGGTCACATGTGCAGTCTGATTAGCCTCTTTGTTATTTGCTCTCTTAGATTGAACTGGTCACATGTGCAGTCTGATTAGCATCCTTGTTATTTGCTCTCTTAGATTAAACTGGTCACATGTGCAGTCTGATTAGAATCTCTTGTTATTTGATCTCTTAGATTTAACTGGTCACATGTGCGATCTGATTAGTATCTCTGTTATTTGATCTCAAAGATTTATCTGGTCACATGAGCAGTCTGATTAGCATCTTTCTTATTTGCTCTCTTAGAATGAACTGGTCATATGTGCAGTCTGGTTAGCATCTTTGTTATTTGCTCTCTTAGATTGAACTGGTCACACATACAGTCTGGTTAACATCTTTGTTATTTGCTCTCAAAGATTTAACTGGTCACATGAGCAGTCTGATAAGCATCTTTGTTATTGTCTTTCTTAGATTAAACTGGTCACATGTACAGACTGATTAGCATCCTTGTTATTTGCTCTCTTAGATTTAACTGATCATATGTGCAGTTTGATTAGCATCTTTGTTATTTGCTCTCTTAGATTTGACTGGTCACATGTGCAGTCTGATTAGCATCTTTGTTATTTGCTCTCTTAGATTTAACTGGTCACATGTGAAGTCTGATTAGCATGTTTGATATTTGCTCTCTTGGATTTAACAGGTCACATGTGAAGTCTGATTAGCATCTTTGTTATTTGCTCTCTTAGATTTAACTGGTCAAATGTGCAGTCTGATTAGCATTTTTGTTATTTGCTCTCTTAGATTTAACTGGTCACATGTGAAGTATGATTATCATCTTTGTTATTTGCTCTCTTAGATTAAACTGATCACATGTGCAGTCTGATTAGCATCTTTGTTATTTGCTCTCTTAGATTTAACTGGTTACATGTGCAGTCTGATTAGCATCCTTGTTATTTGCTCTCTTAGATTTAGCTGGTCACATGTGCAGTCTGGTTAGCATCTTTGTTATTTGCTCTCTTAGATTTAACTGGTCACATGTGCAGTCTGGTCAGCATCTTTGTTATTTGCTCCCTCAGATTATAAACTGGTCACAAGTGCAGTCTGATTAGTATCTTTGTTATTTGCTCTATTAGATTTAACTGGTCACATTTGCAGTCTGATTAGTATCTTTGTTATTTGCTCTCTTAGATTTTACTGGTCACATGTGCAGTCTGATTAGTATCTTTGTTATTTGCTCTCTTAGATTTAACTCTTCACATGTGCAGTCTGATTAGCATCTTTGTTATTTGCGCTCTTAGATTTAACTGGTCACATGTGCAGTCTGATTAGAATCTTTGTTATTTGCTCTCTTAGACTTAACTGGTCACATGTGCAGTCTGATTAGCATGTTTGATATTTGCTCTCTTGGATTTAACTGGTCACATGTGAAGTCTGATTAGCATCTTTGTTATTTGCTCTCTTAGATTTAACTGGTCGAATATGCAGTCTGATTAGCATCTTTGTTATTTGATCTCTTAGATTTAACTGGTCACATGTGCAGTCTGATTAGCATGTTTGATATTTGCTCTCTTAGATTTAACTGGTGACATCTGCAGTATGATTATCATCTTTGTTATTTGCGCTCTTAGAATTAACTGGTCACATGTGCAGTCTGATTAGCATCTTTGTTATTTGCTCTCTTAGATTTAACTGGTCACATGTGCAGTCTGTTTAGCATCTTTGTTATTTGCTCTCTTAGATTTAACTGGTCACATTGGCAGTATGATTATCATTTTTGTTATTTGCTCTCTTAGATTTAACTGGTCACATGTGCAGTCTGATTAGCATCTTTGTTATTTGCTCTCTTAGATTTAACTGGTCACATGTGCAATCTGATTAGCATCTCTGTTATTTGCTCTCTTAGATTAAACTGGTCACATGTGCAGACTGATTAGCATCCTTTATATTTGCTCTCTCAGATTTAACTGGTCACATGTTCAGTCTAATTAGCATCTTTGTTATTTTCTCATTTAGAATTAACTGGTCACATGTGCAGCCTGTTTAGCATCTTTGTTATTTGCTCTCAAAGATTTAACTGGTCACATGTGCAGTCTGATTAGCATCGTTGTTATTTTCTCTCTTAAATTTAACTGGTCACATGTGCAGTCTGATTAGTATCTTTGTTATTTGCTGTCTTAGATTTAATTGGTCACATGTGCAGACTGATTAGCATCTTTGTTATTTGCACTTTTAGATTTAACTGGTCACATGTGCAGTCTGATTAGCATTTTAGTTATTTGCTCTCTTATATTTAACTGGTCATATGTGCAGTCTGATTAGCATCTTTGTTATTTGCTCTCTTATATTTAACTGGTCACATGTGCAGTCTGATTAGCATCTTTGTTGTTTGCTCTCTTAGATTTAACTGGTCACATGTGCAGTCTGATAAGCATCGTTGTTATTTTCTCTCTTAGATTTAACTGGTCTCATGTGCAGGCTGATTAGCATCTTTGTTATTTGCTCTCTTAGATTTAACTGGTCACATGTGCAGTCTGATTAGCATCTTTGTTTTTTTCTCTCTTAGATTTAACTGGTCACATGTGCAGTCTGATTAGTATCTTTGTTATTTGCTCTCTTAGATTTAGCTGGTCACATGTGCAGTCTGGTTAGCATCTTTGTTATTTTCTCTCTTAGATTTAACTGGTCACATGTGCAGTCTGGTTAGCATCTTTGTTATTTGCTCCCTCAGATAATAAACTGGTCACAAGTGCAGTCTGATTAGTATCTTTGTTATTTGCTCTCTTAGATTTAACTGGTCACATGTGCAGTCTGATTAGCATCTTTGTGACTTGCCCTCTTAGATTTAACTGGTCACATGTGCAGGCTGATAAGCATCCTTGTTATTTGCTCTCTTAGATTAAACTGGTCACATGTGCAGTCTGATTAGAATCTCTTGTTATTTGATCTCTTAGATTTAACTGGTCACATGTGCAGTCTGATTAGTATCTCTGTTATTTGATCTCAATGATTTATCTGGTCACATGAGCAGTCTGATTAGCATCTTTCTTATTTGCTCTCTTAGAATGAACTGGTCACATGTGCAGTCTGATTAGCATCTTTGTGACTTGCCCTCTTAGATTTAACTGGTTACATGTGCAGGCTGATAAGCATCCTTGTTATTTGCTCTCTTAGATTTACCCGGTCACATGTGCTGTCTGATTAGCACCTTTGTTGTTTTCTCTCTTAGATTTAACTGGTCACATGTGCAGACTGATTAGCATTCTTTTTATTTGCTCTCTAAGATTTAACTGTTCACATGTGCAGTCTGATTAGTATCTTTGTTATTTGATCTCAAAATTAGCTGGTCACATGTGCAGTCTGATTAGTATCTTTGTTTTTTGCTCTCTTAGATTTAACTGGTCACATGTGCAGTCTGATTAGTATCTTTGTTATTTGCTCTCTTAGATTTAACTGGTCACATGTGCAGTCTGATTAGCATCTTTGTTATTTGATCTCAAAGATTTAACTGGTCACATGTGCAGTCTGATTAGCATCTTTGTTATTTGATCTCTTTGATTTAACTGGTCACATGTGCAGTCTGATTAGCCTCTTTGTTATTTGCTCTCTTAGATTGAACTGGTCACATGTGCAGTCTGATTAGCATCCTTGTTATTTGCTCTCTTAGATTAAACTGGTCACATGTGCAGTCTGATTAGAATCTCTTGTTATTTGATCTCTTAGATTTAACTGGTCACATGTGCAGTCTGATTAGTATCTCTGTTATTTGATCTCAAAGATTTATCTGGTCACATGAGCAGTCTGATTAGCATCTTTCTTATTTGCTCTCTTAGAATGAACTGGTCATATGTGCAGTCTGGTTAGCATCTTTGTTATTTGCTCTCTTAGATTGAACTGGTCACACATACAGTCTGGTTAACATCTTTGTTATTTGCTCTCAAAGATTTAACTGGTCACATGAGCAGTCTGATTAGCATCTTTGTTATTGTCTTTCTTAGATTAAACTGGTCACATGTACAGACTGATTAGCATCCTTGTTATTTGCTCTCTTAGATTTAACTGATCATATGTGCAGTTTGATTAGCATCTTTGTTATTTGCTCTCTTAGATTTGACTGGTCACATGTGCAGTCTGATTAGCATCTTTGTTATTTGCTCTCTTAGATTTAACTGGTCACATGTGAAGTCTGATTAGCATCTTTGATATTTGCTCTCTTGGATTTAACAGGTCACATGTGAAGTCTGATTAGCATCTTTGTTATTTGCTCTCTTAGATTTAACTGGTCAAATGTGCAGTCTGATTAGCATTTTTGTTATTTGCTCTCTTAGATTTAACTGGTCACATGTGAAGTATGATTATCATCTTTGTTATTTGCTCTCTTAGATTAAACTGATCACATGTGCAGTCTGATTAGCATCTTTGTTATTTGCTCTCTTAGATTTAACTGGTTACATGTGCAGTCTGATTAGCATCCTTGTTATTTGCTCTCTTAGATTTAGCTGGTCACATGTGCAGTCTGGTTAGCATCTTTGTTATTTGCTCTCTTAGATTTAACTGGTCACATGTGCAGTCTGGTCAGCATCTTTGTTATTTGCTCCCTCAGATAATAAACTGGTCACAAGTGCAGTCTGATTAGTATCTTTGTTATTTGCTCTCTTAGATTTAACTGGTCACATGTGCAGTCTGATTAGCATCTTTGTTATTTGCTCTCTTCGATTTATCTGGTCACATGTGCAGTCTGATTAGCATCTTTGTTATTTGCCCCCTTAGATTTAACTGGTCACATGTGCAGGCTGATTAGCATCCTTGTTATTTGCTCTCTTAGATTTACCTGGTCACATGTGCTGTCTGATTAGCATCTTTATTATTTTCTCTCTTAGATTTAACTGGTCACATGTGCAGACTGATTAGCATTCTTGTTATTTGCTCTCTTAGATTTAACTGTTCACATGTGCAGTCTGATTAGTATCTTTGTTATTTGATCTCAAAATTAGCTGGTCACATGTGCAGTCTGATTAGTATCTTTGTTTTTTGCTCTCTTAGATTAAACTGGTCACATGTGCAGTCTGATTAGTATCTTTGTTATTTGCTCTCTTAGATTTAACTGGTCACATGTGCAGTCTGATTAGCATCTTTGTTATTTGATCTCAAAGATTTAACTGGTCACATGTGCAGTCTGATTAGCATCTTTGTTATTTGATCTCTTAGATTTAACTGGGCACATGTGCAGTCTGATTAGCATCTTTGATATTTGCTCTCTTAGATTAAACTGGTCACATGTGCAGTCTGATAAGCATCCTTGTTATTTGCTCTCTTAGATTAAACTGGTCACATGTGCAGTCTGATTATTCTTTGTTGTTTGATCTCTTAGATTTAACTGGTCACATGTGCAGTCTGATTAGTATCTCTGTTATTTGATCTCAAAGATTTAACTGGTCACATGAGCAGTCGGATTAGCATCTTTGTTATTTGCTCTCTTAGATTGAACTGGTCATATGTGCAGTCTGGTTAGCATCTTTGTTATTTGCTCTCTTAGATTGAACTGGTCACATGTACAGTCTGGTTAACATCTTTGTTATTTGCTCTCAAAGATTTAACTGGTCACATGAGCAGTCTGATTAGCATCTTTGTTATTGTCTTTCTTAGATTACTGGTCACATGTACAGACTGATTAGCATCCTTGTTATTTGCTCTCTTAGATTTAACTGATCATATGTGCAGTCTGATTAGCATCTTTGTTATTTGCTCTCTTAGATTTAACTGGTCACATGTGCAGTCTGATTAGCATCTTTGTTATTTGCTCTCTTAGATTTAACTGGTCACATGTGCAGTCTGATTAGCATTTTTGTTATTTGCTCTCTTAGATTTAACTGGTCACATGTGCAGTATGAGTATCATCTTTGTTATTTGCTCTCTTAGATTTAACTGGTCACATGTGCAGTCTGATTAGCACCTTTGTTATTTGCTCTCTTAGATTTAACTTGTTACATGTGCAGTCTGATTAGCATCGTTGTTTTTTGCTCTCTTCGATTTAACTGATCACATGTGCAGTATGATTATCATTTTTGTTATTTGCTCTCTTAGATTTAACTGGTCACATGTGCAGTCTGATTAGCATCTTTGTTATTTGCTCTCTTAGATTTAACTGGTCACATGTGCAGTCTGATTAGCATCTTTGTTATTTGCTCTCTTAGATTTAACTGGTCACATGTGCAGTCTGATTAGCATCTTTGTTATTTTCTCTCTTAGATTTAACTGGTCATATGTGCAGTCTGATTAGTATCTTTGTTATTTGCTCTCTTAGATTTAACTGTTCTCATGTGCAGTCTGATTAGTATCTTTGTTATTTGATCTCAAAGAATTAACTGGTCACATGTGCAGTATGATTATCATCTTTGTTATTTGCTCTCTTAGATTTAACTGGTCACATTTGCAGACTGATTAGCATCGTTGTTATTTGCTCTCTTAGATTTAACAGGTCACATGTGCAGTCTGATTAGCATCTTTGTTATTTGCTCTCTTAGATTTAACTGGTCATCATCTTATTAATATGCGTAGATGGACGGGGCTAAGGGACCTATCTTATTAATATGCATAAATGGGAGGGGCTTAATTCATCTAATTATTATGCATAAATGGCAGGGGCTTTATTCATCTAATTAATATGCATATATGGGCCGGGCTTAAATTATCTAATTAATATGCAAAAATAGGCAGGGCTTAGATCATCTAATTAATATGCACATATGGCCTGAACTTAGGGACCTATCTAATTAATATGCATAAAGGGAGGGGCTTAAGGGACCTATATAATTAACATGCAAAAATGGAAGGGGCTTAATTCATCTTATAAATTTGCATAGATGGGCGGGGCTTAGGGACCAATCTAATTAATATGCATTAAGGGGAGGGACTTAATTCGTCTATTTAATATGCAAAAATGGGCGGGGCTTAATTTATCTAATTAATATGCATGAATGGGAGGGGCTTAATATCATCTAATAAATATGCATATATGGGCGTGGCTTAAGGATCTGCCTTATTAATATGCATCATTGGGCGTGGCTTAAGGGCTCATCTCATCAATATGCATAGATGGGAGGGGCTTATTTTATCAAATTAATATGCAAAAATGGGCAGGGCTTAGGGAACTCATCTCATTAATATGCATGGATGGGAGGGGCTTATTTAATCAAATTAATATGCAAAAGTGGGCGGGGCTTAGGGAACTCATCTCATTAATATGCATGGATGGGAGGGGCTTATTTCATCTAATTAATATGCCAAAATGGGAGGGGCTTATGGAACTCATCTCATTAATATGCATGGATGGGAGGGGCTTATTTAATCAAATTAATATGCAAAAGTGGGCGGGGCTTAGGGAACTCATCTCATTAATATGCATGGATGGGAGGGGCTTATTTCATCTAATAAATATGCAAAAGTGGGCGGGGCTTAAGGAACTCATCTCATTAATATGCATGGATGGGAGGGGCTTATTTCATCTAATTAATATGCAAAAGTGGGCGGGGCTTAAGGAACTCATCTCATTAATATGCAGAGATGGGAGGGGCTTATTTTAACTAATTAATATGCATAAATGAGAGGGGCTTATTTCATCTAATTAATATGCAAAAGTGGGAGGGGCTTAGGGAACTCATCTCATTAATATGCATGGATGGGAGGGGCTTATTTAATCAAATTAATATGCAAAAGTGGGCGGGGCTTATGGAACTCATCTTATCAATAAATGGGAGGGGCTTATTTCATCTAATTAATATGCAAAAGTGGGAGGGGCTTAGGGAACTCATCTCATTAATATGCATGAATGGGAGGGGCTTATTTCATCTTATTAATATGCAAAAGTGGGCGGGGCTTAGGGAAATCATCTTATCAATAGCATAGATGGGAGGGGCTTATTTCATCAAATTAATATGCAAAAGTGGGCGGGGCTTAGGGAACTCATCTCATTAATATGCATGGATGGGAGGGGCTTATTTCATCTAATTAATATGCCAAAATGGGAGGGGCTTATTTAATCAAATCAATATGCATAAATGGGAGGGGCTTATTTAATCAAATTAATATGCAAAAATGGGCGGGGCTTATTTATACAATTAATATGCATAGATGGGAGGGGCTTATTTTATCTAATTAATATGCATAAATGGGAGGAGCTTATTTCATCTAATTAATATGCAAAAGTGGGAGGGGCTTAGGGAACTCATCTCATTAATATGCATGAATGGGAGGGGCTTATTTCATCTAATTAATATGCAAAAGTGGGCGGGGCTTAAGGAACTCATCTCATTAATATGCATAGATGGGAGGGGCTTATTTTATCTAATTAATATGCATAAATGGGAGGGGTTTATTTAATCAAATTAATATGCAAAAGTGGGCGGGGCTTAGGGAACTCATCTCATTAATATGCATGGATGGGAGGGGCTTATTTCATCTAATTTATATGCAAAAGTGGGCGGGGCTTAAGGAACTCATCTCATTAATATGCATAGATGGGAGGGGCTTATTTTATATAATTAATATGCATAGATGGGAGGGGCTTATTTTATCTAATTAATATGCATAGATTGGAGGGGCTTATTTTATCTAATTAATATGCAAAAGTGGGCGGGGCTTAAGGAACTCATCTCATTAATATGCATAGATGGGAGGGGCTTATTTTATCTAATTAATATGCATAGATGGGAGGGGCTTATTTTATCTAAATAATATGCATAGATGGGAGGGGCTTATTTTATCTAATTAATATGCAAAAGTGGGCGGGGCTTAAGGAACTCATCTCATTAAAATGCATAGATGGGAGGGGCTTATTTTATCTAATTAATATGCATAAATGGGAGGGGCTTATTTTATCTAATTAATATGCAAAAGTGGGAGGGGCTTAGGGAACTCATCTCATTAATATGCATGGATGGGAGGGGCTTATTTAATCAAATTAATATGCAAAAGTGGGCGGGGCTTAGGGAACTCAACTCATTAAAATGCATAGATGGGAGGGGCTTATTTTATCTAATTAATATGCATAAATGGGAGGGGCTTATTTCATCTAATTAATATGCAAAAGTGGGAGGGGCTTAGGGAACTCATCTCATTAATATGCATGGATGGGAGGGGCTTATTTAATCAAATTAATATGCAAAAGTGGGCAGGGCTGAGGGAACTCATCTCATTAATATGCATGGTTGGGAGGGGCTTATTTCATCTAATTAATATGCAAAAGTGGGCGGGGCTTAGGGAACTCATCTCATTAATATGCATAGATTAATTCATCTGATTTTCATTATATTTTCATAGAATTTAACACCAGAATGTAGACTAATGAGTCAGTAATTCCCAATCAGCATACATTGCTGACTTGTATGCCACAATCTGGGAACTTCGTGGACATTAAGGGTCAGGTCCTAGTGCACCAGACGGAGAAGTGCTGACTCGTCTTCATGCCTTAATCCATATGCTATTTTTATATTGTGACATCATTTGCTATTTTTTGATAACATTGAAAAGAAATACCAGAAAAAATTTGTCAATATTTTTGAAAATATTATGGAAAATGGAGCATTCGTTCCAAATGAGCATCCCATATTTTCAAATACATGTTATTTTAAAAGCATCAAAAGCGTTATTATGGAGTAAAGGGTTCACTCTAGTGCCCATTTTTGCCATGTAGAACTGTTCAAAGTTTATTGATAATTTTGGTAGCCGATCTTAGGAGGAGCATTTTGTTTTAGGAAGATAAACATATCACAAAAGTTTGTTAACAAAGATGGATAACAAAAGCTCACCTCAGGTAAACTAAACTGCATGTACCCAGTTTTTTTTACCTTGACCTTAGGGTTAATGATCACACACAACTTTGCCCCTGTATCATGACCTATGCACTTGTAGAGTCTGTAATTCATCCAATGGCCTTGGGGGAGATACATTTACAAGATCATACACTCTTTAACCTTGATACAAGACCACATGAACCAGTAAACTCAAGTGGCTTATGTACCCGGCAAAGTTTGAAGTTGCTATGTCCAAGAATTACATTAGCCCTAAATGCACCAATCGGAACAGAAGTCGTCTGGTAAGGAGTCCTTTACGCATTTTAGGGTCACCCATGGCAAACAGTGTGGACCCAGACCAGACTGCTCCTTTAGGAGCAGTCTGTTCTGGGTCCACGTTGTTTGCTTCTATACGTTATTCGTCAGTAATGCTAGGCAATAATGTGCAGCAGGCGACTTCAGCAGAGGACATTTTCAGATGCATTTTTTTCTTGGCCCTTTAAAGTTTTACATGAAACATGTTTACCAGTACCCTCTACATCATGTGATATACATTTGCAAAAATTGAAGTTGCTCCATCCAATGGGTAGGAGATTCATTTACAAGAAAAAAAAAACATCATTTGACTTGGGGTCAAGGTCATACAAAGCCTCTAAATCATGTGATTTAGGAGAAACGATTACCGCTAAATGAAGATGACAAACAGATGAATGAAGGACAGGCTTTTGCACAAAAAACCTTTATATCCATGGGTGGAAGTTTTCAGGATTAATCCTGAATTCAGGATGCTGAATTATACAGATTTTGATAGCTTCCCTGTTTAGATTATCTAAACACAATAATTTAACTTGAAATTGTTAATTTTCCGAGCATCAAGCAAGATTAAAATTTCAAAAGATCAGGATTTTTAAAATTTTAACTTTCACCTGTGGATGATTGAAGGACAGACTTTTACACAAAAACTTTTGTACCTTAATTTTCTAAAGAAAAAGCAGGCATTAAAGTGTTACTTGCAACCAAAACTAAAGCATTAAAAGAAAATTGACAAAGCATTAATTAGCCTGTTGCTTTCTTAACTCTATCCTCGATAGCTGCGACTTTTGTCATCTGCTGATAACCTTTGAAACAGTTTGGACCCTGATCAGGACCGACGGAATCGTTGGTCGGTCCTGATCTGGATTCAAACTGTTTCGACAATCTGATAGTATTCATGAACATTTTGGAAAAAGTTTAACAGAGGACAACGAAAGCATGAAAAATTACCCAGCATGCAGCATGAAAAATTACCCAGCATGCAGAGTATTTTTTTTGTTTGATTTGATTCTTTACGTCCCATCAACAATCTTTCAGTTAAACAGGGATGGGTCTTCCTGGGTTGAACCAGTACTAAGCTAGGATAAATGTGTCTTGCTCAAGGACCACAAAGCAGTGACACCGGTGAGGCTTGAACCTGCGGCCCCTCTGTCTCGAGTCAAGCACTCTACCACTGAACCACTGCGCTCCCATGCACATTCTTGAAAAAGTTTAACAGATAACAACAAAAGCATGAAAAACTACCCAGCATGCAGCATGAAAAAAAACCAGCATGCAGATGAATTTCTCATGGTAATGCCAGAGTATTTTATTAGTTGGTTCACAAACCCTCCTGCTGTAATTTTCTGGAAAGAAGAAAAAAAAATCTAAAATGATTTTTTTATTTTATCTGCAGACTCTAAATATTATCTGGTTATTTGTTTCGCTGAAAAAAATGTATTTTCGAGGTTCTGTCTGTATTTTTGAGAGTGACACTGTTTAGTGGTTGTCCTGTCCAAAAAATTTGAAAATGATGAAATATTGAAAGATTTAATACAGACTGTTGGTTTACCTTGCTAGTTTTACTGTTTTTCTGGAGATATTAAAAAAAGATCTGAAGATGACCAGTCAGCTTTTTGTTTCGTCCCACAACCCTAAATCTGATTTTCCCCCTGTAAATCAACCAATAAAAAAAAATCTGGCCTAAAGAAACTATTATGGGCCGGTTTTGATACTTATCACATCGGCCAGCAGCCACAGCTCAGCCAAGCCTGCAGGCACATTGAGTATTGAGTTTCATCAGAGCCTTTGCTAAGGCAAAATAAAAAAAATACCTGTGTTTAGGGTAACCCGACCCTATCTAAATTTTCTGGTGAAACCTAGATTTTTCCCAAAATGCCTTTCAAAATGCATAAAATTATACTTTTTTCCAGAAAAAAATAATTAAAAAAAAATAAGTGTGCCTACCTTACCTACAATTTTCAGACCCGTTACCCGAAACACACTTATGTTTTTATTTGGCCTTACTACATACATAAAGTATGGAAGTAGAGAAAAACCAACAAAAATTTGACCTCTAGCCCATGAAGAAAAATTGTGGCTGTTCCTTGGCAGTAACCAGTACTGGGCCGCAAGGGTTTATGTTTTTGTTTTGAGTCTGGGAGCACACAAGGTCTCAAATGGCAGTGTTTCTGCTATAAAACATCCTAGAGATGGGGCCATGGCTTGAAGTCTCATCCAACAGAGTGGTGGAGCCAGGGATCAGACTGACCTGTAGCCCTCAATAAGTATTTTACCCTTTACTCCATAGGTTATTTTCAGATAATGACATCATTTTCTATTTTTAGGCAATATTGAAAAAAATTCAAGAAAATTTAAGCTAAATTTTGAACACTTTTGAATATATTATGAAAAATGGAGCATTTGTTCCATAATATGCTCCAATTTATGATATTTCAAAGGCATCAAAAGGCGTTATATTGGAGTAAAGGGTTTAAGGAGTATATTGCACATGTGTGATAACTATCAAAACCTCATGTGTTGGCCCAACATAGACGAGCCAGCATTGACAAATATGAATAATTGCAATTTCAATTAAGTACCACCATATTTGCAGAAGGGAGCGCAGTGGCTCAGTGGTAGAGTGCTTGACTCGAGACTGAAGGGCCGCGGGTTCGAGCCTCACCGGCGTCACTGCTTTGTGGTCCTTGAGCAAGACACATTTATCCTAGCTTAGTACTGGTTCAACCCAGGAAGACCCGTCCCTATATAACTGAAAGATTGTTGATGGGACGTAAAAGAATCAAATCAAACAAAAACCATATTTGCAGCATATGACATTTCCAGATCCGTTGCTACCTTAATCCTTTACTCCATAGGCTATTTTTAGATCATGACATGAATTTCTACTTTTAGACAACATTGAAAGAATTCTCGAAAAATTTAAATAAAGTTTTGAATACTCTTGAAAATATTATGGAAAATGGAGCATATGCTCCCTTTGGAGCAAAGACTCCATACTCCATAATATTTGCAAATACATTATATTATGGAGTAAAGGGTTAAGTATTTGTCTGTTAGTGGTTAATTTTGTCGTCTTCTGATCACCTTTACAAACAGTTAAGATGGAGACTGGACTACTTGACACTCTGTGTAATCAGCAGATGACAAAAGTCGCCGACAGCAAGAAAGAGCTAATTTATTTGATATGAACAACAAAACATGTCTTTGGGATTTCTGACAAAGACAGACTCAAACCAGTCTCCTGAGCTACAGAGACTAGCTAGAAAATTGGAATTTCCCTTGTAGCAAATAGAGATATGATACTTTCCAGTAAGTGAATAACAAAGGTGCTGATCAGACTGTGCAGATGCGCAGCCTGGTCTGTACTTGTGTTGTTTGCAAACACCTGTAGACAGGTTTTCTCGTGTTGAGACCCATATATTAAAGTAAATGCAAAACAAATACCAAACAAATTCAGATATTAAGACATTACAGAAATAACAAGACTCGTCTGCTTTTCCCTTGGTATGTTAGTTATATGGGTAAAAGTTCAAAATTTCAAAAAACCTGAACTTTCGAAATTCAAAACTTATTATGTCCAGAAGGCCTCTAAAGTAATTACAATTTCAAGTTAAAATGGTCAAATTGTCTTGAGTCATTTAAACAGTTGCCGTAGTGCCCACGAAACAATTCATTTCTTTTATTTGGCCGAACTGAAATATATTGTGGGACTGTACTTGATAGAATTACAGTTGATAATTGTTCTAAAATTTTCACAACTAGAGGCTTACCAAAAGGGACTATTCAAACAGTGCAGACCCAGATGAGACTGCTTCTGAAGAAGCAGTCTGATCAGGGTCTTTCCTGCTTGCTTTTCTGACAAACACATTGTGAATTCCAGCCCTGACAACCAACTTTTTATTTGAGAACAGTAAGAGGAAAGTGTTCAATTTTTAGAATGATTTACCATACTTCAAAAATTTGCCCGCTGATCAGACTGTGCAGGTTGGTCTGTGCCTATTTTGTTTGCAAACACCTGTAGACAGGTTTTCTCATTCCGAGACACATATATCAAAGTAAATGCAAATCAAATACCAATCAAATTCAGATATTAAGACATAACAGAAATAATAAGACTTGCCTGCTTTTCCCTTGGTATGTTAGTTACATGGGTGAAATTCCAAAATTTCCAAAATCCTGAACTTTCGAAATTCAAAACTTAATATGCCCAGTAAGGAAATAACAATTTCAAGTTAAAATGGTCAATTGCATTGAGTCGTACTGAAAATATAAAGGGAAGTTAGTGTTGCGTTTTTAAAGTCTGTCAGTATATTTTGTACATTCCACTAGGTTGTACCTCTTCTCTTAACCATTTCCTTCATGAATATTCATACTAAGCTCCACCCACTAAGAATAATTATATAATTAATCAGAACAGCATATGATATGCAGATTGACGGCAAGCGGGGGGCAGGGAGGCCCAAGCAAACATGGAAGAAACTGACAGAGAAAGACTGCCGTGAGTGGAAGCTCACCACAGTTGAAAGGAGCACCTGGAGATCAGGTGTGAGATCTGCTATGCGTGCAGCTAGCCAGTTACCTGGAAAGGGGCCCACTGATGTGGATGATGCCCCTGCACCTGCACGTTAATCAAAAATCCGATTATGATGAATTAAACTTTCACGTTTGTACATAGAACAAAGAAATTACTAGTCAGATCCACTAGTGCAGGATCATATCTAATAATTTTTCCATAAGCAAACAGAGTAGACTCTGATCTGGGTCTTCTCTGTTTGCAAAAGTGTTAAAAGACGTCTCTATGGGCATGTCGAGGTAAAGGGTTAAATGGGATAAGTTTTCAAGGCTAACCTTGTACTGAAAAAGTAAAACATTTCAAACAAACAGTGCACCATTCAAGGTCAACTTAGTAGGCTAATTAAGTTTGGCAGAATTGGCAATAAACACAAGTAGCACAGCAGAACAATAGGACTGCGCATTAACGTTTGTTTGATTTGATTCATTATGTCCAAGTCAACAATCTTACAGTTATATAGGGACGGGTCTTCCTGGGTTGAACCAGTACTAAGCTAGGATAAATGTGACAGGACACAACGCAGTGACGCCAGTGAGGCTCGAACACAAGGCCCTTCCGTCTCAAGTCAAGCACTCTACCACTGAGCCACTGTGCTCCCTAGGATCATATCTAATCATTTTTCCATAAGCAAACAGAGTAGACCCTGATCAGGCAGCTCATACAAGAGCTGCCTGATCTGGGTCTGCTCTGTTTGCAAAAGTGTTAAAAGATGTCTCTATGGGCATGTCGAGGTAGAGATAAATGGGATAACTTTCAAGGCTAACTAATCTTCAAGTGAAAAAGAATTTTCAAACAGTGCACTAACCAAGGTCAACTCAGTAAGCTAATTAAATTTGCTAGAAGTGACAATAAACACAAGTGGCACAGCCAAACAATAAAATTGCGCATTAATACACAACTGAATAGAGCTAGCATACATTGGATGAACCAGTTTTGTACTTGTAACAGATGTAGCACTGGGAGAAAACTAATTCTGTAAAATTAATTCACTAGTCCTTAAGAAAAAGCAAAATATTCCAACAGTGCACTAACCAAGGTCACCTCAATAGAGCTAGCATGAATTGGATGAACCAGTTTTGAGGCCCTGAAAGGGTTTTTAGGGATACAGGGATATTGGCCAAAAATTTAAAAGGATACGGGATATTTTTGTAAATATTTAAAGGGAAAAGGGATACCTGGATCAATTTTAGGAATTTTGGGGATATTTGCCATATCTATTTTAGGGAAATGGAATATTTTTCAAAATAATTAAATGGATATGGAATACTGGGACACCCCTTCCAGGGCCTCAGTTTTGTACTGAAAGCTAATTCTCTAAAATTAACTCATTAGTCTTTAACCCTTTACCCCATAGAGATGTATTTTAACACTTTTGCATAGAGCAGACCCAGATCAGTTAGCTCTTGTAAGAGCTGCCTGATTAGTGTCTACTCTGTTTGCTTATGGAAACTATGATATATCTGATCCTACATTAGTGAACCTGACAAGTAATATATTTGTTCTATGAACCAACATGATTTATCAATTATTATTATAGTCATTAATGCTTTACCCCATAGACTTGCCTTTTTACAAATTTGCAAACAGAGCAAACCCAGATGAGGCAGCTCTTGTAAGAGCTGCCTGATCAGGGTCTACTCTGTTTGCTTGTGGAAATATGATTAGATATGCTCCTACACCACTGGACCTGACAAGTATTTTTTGTTCTATGAACATGAAAGTTTACTTATCAAATATTCTTAGTGGGTGGAGCTCATTAAGTCATTAACCCTTTACCCCATAGAGTTGCCTTTTTACTAAATTGCAAACAGAGCAGTTCTAGATCAGGCAGCTCTTGTTAGAGCTGCTTGATCCGGGTCTACTCTGTTTGCTTATGGAAAATATGATATATCTGATCCTACACTAGTGAACCTGACAAGTAATGTATTTGTTCTATGAACCAAATTGAGTTTACTTATCAATTATTCATGGTGGGTGGAGCTCATTAAGTCATTAACCCTTTACCCCATAGAGTTGCCTTTTAATGCTTTTGCAAACAGAGCAGACCCAGATCAGGCAGCTCTTTTAAGAGCTGCCTGATCAGGGTCTACTCTGCCTATGATTTGTCCGCAAAATTGTCCCATTATAACATGGAATGGCCATTAATTTCTTTGTAAAATTGCCCTTTTATATCATGTAAGGGTCATTTTCCTATCATTCCTTTGCAAAAGTGTCACTTTGTAACATGAAATTGCCATTTCCTATAATTCCTTTGTAAAATTGTCCCTTTTTAACATGAAATGAGGATTTCCCTAAAATTCTGTTATAAAATTGTCCCTTTATAGCATGATTCACTTATTTAAAATACAGTCCCAAAAATAAAGTTATAAAGGGACTACACTGTATATTTTTTTCACATAATTAATATAAAACAATGCTCTGATGCCTCATTGGCATAATTTAATTGAGATACTTCAAATGAACACACATTTTTTTTCCAGGAAAATAAGAAAAAACATTTTCAATGGATTTACAGTACTTCATATATAGGAGAAACAAATAAAAATGAGCCACAATCTTATAATGAAAACAAGCCTTAATGATGTAGTCAAAATTTAGTTAATTATACATACTTAATCTACGAAGTGTTAAGAAGTTATCCTGCAAACTTTATGAAGTTATCTCCATTATTCATGGAAATATGGTCTTTTGAAACTATACACTGTCTTAACTTTAACAAAAAATGTCAGAAACGTCATGACGCTGCTAATGACGTCAAAGTTAACTTCCTGATTTGCGGATTTGTTGGGTGCATGGAAAACATGCTATTTCCTGCTAACATACTTTTTCATTATCCTAAGCATATGTGCAATGGGGTTCACAGAAAAGTTGACACCGATTCATCTGTGCCTGTTTGCATGATCTGAAAATGACTGACCATACTTTAAAAATTCTGACAGTTGCTAAGGTACAGTTGTTGCCATGGAAACATATGGCATGATAATGAAGAAGTTTAATGAGAATAATTGCCAGTTTTATTCTACTATCCACCTGAATAGGTTTAAGGCTACAGAGTTGATTCTAGGATTTTTCCAGAAGGGGCCAACTCCCCCCTTGTGTTCCCAAAAGGGGGCCAACCTGCAAATCAAATGGGTAATGGTGTTTTTCTAACCGACCACCCCTTCATCCCTTAAAAAACACTGCCAACCAACCCTGCATCCCTTAAAAAAAACCCTGCATCCCTTAAAAAAACTAAGTCCACACCTAAGAAAAAATCAAGCTGGGGGTCGTCCTTAGGCGCTGGCCTGTTCTATTCACCCCCAACCACAATAACCCTGGCCTTTAAAAATGTTGGGAAAAGACAGAGTATGGAGAAGAGTGGGAGGGGTATCTGATTTGAATATAAACAAATGGAATCAGAGCACCCTCTTCTCCAGAATGATAGATTTTTGGAAAACAGATATATTAACTAAATGGCACATACCTTATGTGACCATGATTGGTAGAAGACAATTTAATGTTCCAATTTCCTCAGAAATGTTCATTTTCCTGCCAGGCCATTCATCATCTTTGAAGATCATGATACACTCAAACTTTTTTGCTGTGGGCCAAACGAGGTACAGCTGTAGTTTCAGGTTCCTGTGCGCACGTTTGCACACTGTCATTACTAGATTTCTACATCTCATTTCGCAAAAAATGAGACAGCCATTTTGATAAAAACGAAAGTAGAAATGCCCAATTCAGTAGCAACCAATAAAAATCAAGTCTCGCCAGAGGACGAGATCGGCGGAAATCAACGGAATTAGGCGAATAGAATAGATTAAAGGGACCGAAATGTAAACAGAATGACCAGAAATACGCACAAGATTACCGGAAATGCGCCAAATCTAGGCACAGTGCGGAAATAGCTACGCAGGGAACTTGAAATTTTAGGCCAATATTGCAAAAAAAGTGTAATTATCACACTCCCGCAGCCTAGAATCAACTCTGAGGCTATATATAAGCATGTGAAATTTCTTAATTTTTGGTGTTCTTTAAATGATTTTTACATAAAGAGTTCAAAATGTCATTAAGGCAGATTTTCACAGATTGCGGCTCAAATATATTTATATTGCCATTTTTGGATAAAAAAAAGAACACCCATCTCAACTAGAGCCTTGTTATTCATGAGTAGAAATAAATTATCTAATACAACAATAATATAACACAAAAATAATTTCAAATAAGACATCTTCACACATTATCATATTTGGAACAAATAGTTGTAAAATAATTAACAGACTACATGTATGACTAATTATGAAACAAATAAACTGTAGACTTGCGTGAAAGCATTCTGGCCCCGAGGTTATAAAAAAAATTTATGCTCAACTCAACTGAGCATGTGATTTCAACTGCTCACAAAAATTAAAACGCTGAATCAATAGAGACTTTTCCTGCTTTCAAACTCTTAGATGTATTATTTATCATGCTAATAAATGCCAACATCTATGAGCATGATAAATTTTATGCTGAGTTGAGTAAAGCATGAAAAAAATTTAAACCTTTGTCCTGCTTAGGCTGGATTTATGCTTTTTTTTAAATACACTGTAGATCCAGATCAGCTGGTTTCTGTCAAATCCAACTGATCAGGATCCACACTATTTTCTACTCTGAATCAGGGCTAGAGAAATCTTCAAATCTCATTCTGTCTGAACGTCATTCGAAAAAGAGTCTCTGATTGAAAGAACATGCTTACAAGTGGAATGCTGCAGATTAACGGTATAAAAATGGGGTAGAGGGAAAACGAATGAGCCATGTACTAAATCCTTTTTAAGATAGACCATAACCAAGCTCGACTCAATGGAGAGGAGACCAATGTTTCTATCACATGGGTGAAATTCCAATTTTCCAAAATCCAGAACTTTCGAAATTCAAACTTTTAAACAGGCAATATGCCTACAAAATAAAACCAATTTCACATTTAATTGATAAATTGTCTCAAGGCGTATGGAAATAAACCAGAGAAGCTGTTATAGTCTGTTGAATTCAGCATTTTGAAGCTGACTGTGTATGGAAAGTCAGCCTCAAAATCCAGAGTTCAGGATTAATCCTGAAAACTTTCATCCATGGTATCAGATCTTCAAAAAAAAAGAAAAAAAAATAAGATTCAGAATAAATGAGAGGCAAAGGTGTTTTGGGTTTGGTTAGATACTTAACTGGTATGTCCCAGTCAACAGCTATGGTCATGTTGGGACTGTCAGTTCACCTAACCACACATTTTTCCTGGGTAAGCTTGACTAAGCAGTTAACCTGAGTACTTCATGCACGTATTGTCGCTTGTAACTGAGAGCAACCCTCCTTAAATAAGCCAAGGTAGGAGAATGACCGTAGAAATTATTTCACGATCAATCACCATGAAAGTATGAGACCCTGGCTGGGATCAAACTGGAGTACTTCGTGACTATACTTTCCCTTGTAACTGACAACAACCCTCCTTGAATCAGCTGAAGGGAGGAGAAAGACTGTAGAAATTATTTCATGATCAATCACCATGAAAGTATGAACCCTGGCTGGGATCAAACTGGAGTACTTCGTGACTATACTTTGGCTTGTAACTGACAACAACCCTCCTTGAATCAGCTGAAGGGAGGAGAAAGACAGTAGAAATTATTTCATGATCAATCACCATGAAAGTATGAGACCCTGGCTGGGATCAAACTGGAGTACTTCGTGACTATACTTTGGCTTGTAACTGACAACAACCCTCCTTGAATCAGCTGAAGGGAGGAGAAAGACAGTAGAAATTATTTCAAAATCAATCACCATGAAAGTATGAGACCCTGGCTGGGATCAAACTGGAGTACTTTGTGACTATACTTTGGCTTGTAACTGACAAAAACCCTCCTTGAATCAGCTGAAGGGAGGAGAAAGACTGTAGAAATTATTTCATGATCAATCAGCATGCAAGTATGGGACCCTGGCTGGGATCAAACTGGAGTACTTTGTGACTATACTTTGGCTTGTAACTGACAACAACTCTCCTTGAATCAGCGGAAGGGAGGAGAAAGACTGTAGAAATTATTTCAAAATCAATCACCATGAAAGTATGAGACCCTGGCTGGGATCAAACTGGAGTACTTCGTGACTATACTTTGGCTTGTAACTGACAACAACTCTCCTTGAATCAGCGGAAGGGAGGAGAAAGACAGTAGAAATTATTTCATGATCAATCAGCATGCAAGTATGGGACCCTGGCTGGGATCAAACTGGAGTACTTCGTGACTATACTTTCCCTTGTAACTGACAACAACCCTCCTTGAATCAGCTGAAGGGAGGAGAAAGACAGTAGAAATTATTTCAAAATCAATCTCCATGAAAGTATGGGACCCCGGCCGGGATCGAACTTGCGACCCCAAACAGGTGATGCAATAAGATTTTGAACGCATCCACTACCCAAGCAAATTTCTGCTATATAGATGACAAAATTACAGGTAATCAGCTATGAAAGTTTTTTGTTTATATTTTGATCAAATGTCCTAATTTTAGCTGCTCAGATGTCCTGCCATGTGCAATTTTGGCAAATTCTAAAGCCAACAGGGTCCACATCCAGAACAATCTAGGTCTCATCTTCAGAAAACCTGCTTTTGGGTTTGTGGCCATGGAACTCAAACATTTTTGCTCAAGTACATAGACTATCATAGCTAGAGTCTTTAAAATTTACATGAAACAAGTTTAGCAATCGTACTATACAAAAGTGCAGGCTGATCTGCATCTTTGTTATTTAGAAACAACAAACACAGGATTTCTCAAGACAAAGTTCAAAGTATGAGGGGAATTATTGGCCACAAGATTTCGGTACGTATCCCATATGCCCATATGCCTCTAATAAAGTATCCAGCTAAGCATTTAGTCTGAGCCTTCATCTACAGCCATACTTTGTGTATGTGAGCAGAGAAGGCTCTGGTGAGTCAAGGCATATGTGCAGACTCTTCTGGGCATTTGCTGCTTACTGATGCAATAAATACCAAAATCTTGTGTACTGTCCCATATAATTATCATGGGTGAAAGTTCAAAATTTCCAAAATCCTGAACTTTTGAAACTCCAATCTTAAAACTTGCAGTATGCCAACTAAATATTCACAATTTTAATTTTAATGGTCAATTGTCTTTAGGCAGACTGTATATAAATAGGAAAATCTATTATAATCTCCCTAATTCAGCATTATGAGGCTGACTTTCTGTGGAAAGTCAGCCTCAAAATCCTGAATTCAGGAATAATCCTGAAAATTTTCACCCATAAAATTTATCACACATTCTTCTCAATTAATATTTTCATATAAAATACAATCAGTATCACAACGGAATGGAATTAGACGATCCAGTAAAAATTCAAACATGTGTAAAAGACAAACAAAAATTCAAACATTTCAGAGATTCAGCTTGTCATAGATCCAGATAACTGAGACAGTTCTTTTGAGTACCCACAACATATGTTTTGGATGAGAAATAAAGAAAATAGCTTTCCAATACACACTTATCTGGAGGCTTGTATTTGTCCCAGCAGCCCCAATTTTATCTTGACATAATTTTGCAAGAAGACTAGAAAATATTTAAAATGTCTGCAAAAATAGCAAAAGGGCCAATATATGCCCTCAAGATGACAATTATTTCTCAATTCTTACTATGCTTAACGCTGATATATTGGGTTTTGAAAACAGTGAGAAGCCAGCTGATCAGAATCCTTACTGTTTTCCACTATGATTGTAAAAACATACTAATAACTGAACAATTGTTTTGGACAAATTGTTCAACCTGGCCAATAAGGTCTCTGACATTAAGAAAGATTTTTGGCCAAACAAATCTGAATCCCTGCATCTCATCAGTAACGACAGTAGAACCTGTGTAAAATGGCCACTCAAAAATAGACGAAATGAAGATCTTTATGACGAATGGTAGCTTAATGAAGGTCAAAAGTATTGCAGAATGCTCCCCTTGGAGCATTCTGCAATACTTTTGACATGCATTAAGCGATAATTTGTCTTGAAAACCAATTTTTTGTCTTTCTGAGAGTGGCCTTTTACACAGGTTTTACTGTATGCTATTTAATAGCTATTTTGCAATCTGTTAACTCTAGAACATAAGATTGCAATACAGTAAACAATCAAAATTTTCTAACACTTCATTCAACCTCATGCGTAAAAAGAAGTCTTGATTAATATTAAGTTATATAACCTTTTAAATGCTCAACTAACAACAGCATAAAATTTGTTGTGGTGATATATTGTCGGCATTTTAAAATTAAAAACAAATGCCATTGTCTACTGATATTAGCAAGTGAATTACCTCAATAATAATTATTTTGATATTTATGAAGATTTAAAAGTTAATGCTCAAAAGAGTTGATAATGAAAAAAGTAATATAAATCCTGACCAGTCTTATGAATCAAGTTTGGAATGATGTACAAAGAGATCAAATGGCCTCGACACAAGAAAACTTGTCTTTGGAGTTTGCAAATATCAAAGATGCAGACCAGACTGCACATCCATGCAGTGTTATAAGCACCTTTCTTATTCGCTTATAGGAAATAGAGAATACTAGGTGAGTGTCTTTTGATATCAAGCTTAACAGGCAAGGCTTTGAGAACGCTTGTTGACATCGCGAGGCTTGCCAAACAATTCACCATGCATTCTCAAAGCCGAGCCTGGTAAACTTGATATCAAAAGACGTGAACCTGGTATTCTATCTATCAGTTTACCCACTGATTCACTCTTCAAACCATGATTATGACGTAACTATTTATTTTCATGTCAATGCAACGTCATCAACGCCATTATTCAAAAAGTGCAATGTCATGATGACCTGATAAAGGCACATGCATGTGATAGGCAACGTTATAAGGTCAACTTGCAACAATGCAGTTGATATGAGAGGTATCTGATAAAGTAAAATATCTAAACTTGCTTTTTTGTAAAATTTCCATATTCTGGCTGGTCTATGTAGGTTTGAGTCTTACTTGGTTGGTTACCCCAAAGACAGGTTTTCTCTTGCCGAGGGTCAAGTATTAGCCATCATGACCTCTCATAATTTGGCAATATTAAGCACAGAAATAGGGAATAAATTCCTTTTCAAAAAGTAAGTTTGGAATGTTTATTAAATGTAAGTTAATTAGGAATGTAGATTATGCCAACACAACATGAGATTCATCATTTGCATACCATTCATCTGTAACAATAGCCCCATGGCCCATGAGCAGATCCAGAGGGGGGCCAGGGGTCTGAACCTCCCCCCCCCCCCCCATGAAAAATCACAAAATACATGTATAATAGGGTTTCTTAGCAGTACTGGTCCAAAACCCTTGAAAAATCATAAAGCTACCAAGCCAACTTTCAATGTTGGGCCATCATCGGCAAGCCAGCAAAACGCCATTTAGATGGCATTTCGCTGGCACGCTGATGATTGCTTGCACGCTTATAGTGGTATTTGGATCCTCTCTCTCCTCAACAACTAAAAAAAATGTTGTCAAAGTTGGACCCCCTCTGACAAGCTTTCTGGATTTGCACATGAGCCCTAACTCCCCTGGTAATAAATGAAATCATGCAACTGAACTGGCTGCAAATTTGCAATGCATAATAATGTAAGAGCAAGAAAATATCATTTGAGACAGACACATATAAATTTCCACACATTGGTGAAAATTCAAAATGTCAAAGATCTGGATCAAAAAATTCAAATCTTGAAACTTGTAGATAAACTATGCCTCAAAATATCCCAAATTTCAAGCTTAAATGGTCAACTAAATTATTTTAAACACAAAATAAACTAGAGCAGCAGTCGATGGTAAACCATCGCAAATACCCGCTTTTTACCTGTGAACTTTACCTTGGGGTCAAGGTCACACAAAAAGTTGCCCAGTACCCTCTACATCACGTCACCTATGCACCTTCAAAGTTTGAAGTTGCTACGCCCAACGGTTAAGGGGGAGATGCATTTACAAGAAAATACATTATACGACCTTGACCTTGGGGTCAAGGTCACATATAATGTTGCCCAGTACTCTCCACATCATGTGATCTATGCACCTGCAAAATTTGAAGTTGCTAAATCAAACCGTTTAGGAGAAGAGGCATTAACAAGAAAATACATTATTTGACCTTGACCTTGGGGTCAAGGTCACACAAAGCATCGCCCCGTAAATCATGTGATAAATGCATCTACAAAGTTTGTAGTTGCTATGTCCAACGGTTTAGGAGAAGATGCATTTACAAGAAAATACATTATTTGACCTTTTGACCTTGACCCCAAGGTCAAGGTCATATGAAGTGTTGCCAAGTACCCTCTACACCATGTGACCTATGCACCTGCAAAGTTTGAAGTTGCTATGTTCAACAGTTTAGAAGGAGGTCAATTTACAAGAAAATACATTATTTGACCTTTGCAACACAAAACATCGCCCAATCCCTCTACATCATGTGATCTATGCATCTACAAAGTTTGAAGTTGCTACATCCTACGGTTTAGGAGAAGATACAATTACAAGATACGTGACTGACAGATGGAAGGACGTATGACGGACCTACTTTGATACGAAAATAATATACCCTATTTTTCTAAAGAAAAAGCCGGTATAACCAAACAAGCTATAATTATAATCTGCCCAATTCAGTATTTTGAGGCCTACTTACTAAAAAAAGTCTGTCTCAAAATTCCGTGTTCAGAAATAACCCTGAACACATTTAATCATGTGTTTCGTTCATTTGATTGAATTCTTTACATCCCAGTCAACAATTTTTCAGTTATGTGGGGACAGGTCTTCCTGGGTTGCACCAGTACTAAGCAAGGATTGATGTGTCCTTGCTCAAGGACACCATGCAGTGACGCCGATGAGGCTTGAACTAGCAACCCCTAAGTCTCGAGTCAGGAACTTTACCACTGAGCTCCCTCTTTTACTCATTGGCACATCCATATCAATACTCGAGACCGAGGGTTTAAGCCTCACCGGCATCACTGCGTTGTGGTCCTTGAGCAAGACACATTTATCCTAGCTTAGTACTGGTTCAACCCAGGAAGACCCCTCCCTGTTTCACTGAAAGATTGTTGATGGGACGTTAAGAATCAAATCAAACAAAAAACATCCTATCAAGTAAGCTATTATAGCTTGCCAAATTCAGCATTATGAGGCTAGCTTTCTATAGAATATATATAATCTGCCAATTCAGCATTTTGAGGCTGACTTTCTATGGAAAGTCAGCCTCAAAATCCTGAATTCAAAAATAAGTATAAAAATGTTTACTCATTTGCAAATCGATATCAAATAAGCTATTACAACCTGCCTCATTCAGTAATTTGAGGCTAGTTTTCTCAAAAATATATATAATCTGCCTAATTCAGCATTTTGAGGCTGACTTTCTATTGAGAGTCAGCCTCAAAATCCTGAATTCAGGAATAATCCTGAAAACTTTTTACTCATTTACAAATCCATATCAAAGAAGCTATTACAATCTGCCTAATTTAGTATTTTCAGGCTAGCTTTCTACAGAATATACATAATCTGCTAATTCAGCATTTTGAGGCTGACTTTCTATGGAAAGTCAGCCAAAGTCAGCCTGAATTCAGGAATAACCCTGAAAACTTTTACTCATTTGCAGATCCTTATCAAATAAGCTATTATAATCTGCCTAATTCAGTATTTTGAGGCTAGCTTTCTATAGAATACATGTATATTTAATCTGCTTAATTCAGAATTTTAAGGCTGGCTTTCTATAGAAAGTCAGCCTCAAAATGCTGAATTAGCAGATTTTCTATGGAAAGTCTGCCTCAAAATGCTGAATAAGCAGATTTTCTATGGAAAGTCAGCCAAGAAATCCTGAATTCAAGAATAACCCTGAAAACTTTCACCCATGTACACATTCATATTCAGGCACATATTTGCATGTCAAAACATTGTTGTCGTAGTTAATGATAAATTCCAGAATTTAGGATCAGTCATTGCACAGTTGGTTCCCAGCTCTGTTGTTATGCATCTGTCATATCTTCCATCTGTTTGCCAATGGCGTCCGGGTCGGCGAGGGGATCCAGATCAGCGAACAGATTAAACCAGGCTGACATATCTGCTTTCTGGCCCTGTAATGATAACATAAGACAATTTGTTGTTGATGTTGTTGTTGTTGTTTTTGGACACAACTTTTCATATTACAATCTGTTAACCATCCTCAGCAGTTGGTGTAATTATGCTTCCATCAGCAACTGTCAACTGCCATAGATGAATAATTATAATAAGAGGTAAACAGAAACAAGTGGGACCTGGGGCCTGAGTACACATATTTTTCTTTTCTGGAAAAAATAACATTTTGGAGTGGTAATGGGTACAGCGTAGTGGTGTGTCAGGCCAAAGTTGTGAAGTTAAGCAAGGCAGAGCTCGGTTAGTAGCCGGATGGGTAACCCAGACATTGGAGCAGGGGTGACTGGGTAGGTGCGCTCTTGCTGGGTACCATCAGTACTACAATGGTGTCAGAAGTGATTGATGAGCTCATGTAGGCACAACTCTGACTCCTAAAGAAAAATGGAGGGAGTGGTGTAGTGGTAATTGGTACTACAGGTATATAAGACACACATACAGCCTCGCTGTATGAGCTAGCTTTTACAGCGACGTGTAGTGTGTCAGGCCAAAGTTGCGAAGTTAAGCAAGGCAGAGCTCGGTTAGTAGCTGGATGGATGACCCAGACATTGGAGCAGGTGCGCTCATGCTAGGTACCATCAGTACTACAATTTTATGCATTTGGAAGGCATTTCACCTTTCAAAATCCATAAAATTATATTTTTTTTCCAGAAAAATCTAGGTTACATCAGTAAATTTAGGTATGGTCGGGTTACCCTAAACACAGGTATTTTTTTATTTGGCCTAAGGGATGTTGTTTGAAGGTATTTCAATCTTCAGCTCTGGTAGTTAACTCTGTCTGTGCCTAGCAGATAAGTACAATTAAGTTTTCTCCCTTAGATAATATAATTTTCTAAACATGTTAATTGC
The DNA here is from genome assembly GCA_964019695.1 of Loripinus fragilis. Lineage (NCBI taxonomy): Eukaryota > Metazoa > Mollusca > Bivalvia > Lucinida > Lucinidae > Loripinus > Loripinus fragilis. The sequence continues at coordinate 54,152,290 of OZ026531.1, forward strand.
TTGTTTCTATTCTTTACGTACCAGTCGACAGTTTTTCATCCTGGGTTGAACCAGTACTAAGCAGATGGTATAGTGTCTTGCTCAAGGACACAACATAAAGCCTCTGCTGAGGCTCGAATCCCTAACCCCTTGATCTTAAGTCAAGCACCCTACCACTGAGCCATTGTGCTCCTCAAATCTAAACGTGTTAAATCACCAGGAGTGACATAAAGGAAGCACTGGTAGCCTTGAGTGCTGCTTGTGGTAAGGCAATGAAGGGGCTAAATAACTTCAAATGCAAATACATAATCTGGAAAATTCTAATGCACTTGCTTTTGTAACGCGACGTCTGATTGGATAATGTAAAAAAATTTGCTACAGTATATCCTGAGATTTACTGTCAGAAACAGTTTGACGTCATTAATTACGTCACATTTCATTGGAAGACGCGTGGCTTTATGCCGCTTGAGATGAAACTTCAGAAGAGCATTAGAATGGGGATAACCACATTCAAAATTTCAGTTCAGAACCAGATCAGACACCACAGAATGTGGCAGCTGATCAGGTTCTGCACTGTTTTTGCACTGGACTGCTCATACCCCAACCCCCACCCATAAGAATCAAACAGCTACTCCCTTACCTTTTTAGACTTGGGTTTTTGCTGCGACTGTTTATTCTGACTGGTGTTTGTGGCACTGGAGGGGTTCTGTGGGACCCCTGGACTGCTCGTACCCAAACCCCCAACCCCCACCCATACGAATCAAACAGCTACTCCCTTACCTTTTTAGACTTGGGTTTTTGCTGAGATTGTTTATTTTGACTGGTGTTTGTGGCACTAGTGGGGTTCTGTGGTACCCCTGGACTGCTCGTACCCCAACCCCAAACACCCACCCATACGAATCAAACAGCTAATCCCTTACCTTCTTAGACTTGGGTTTTTGCTGAGATTGTTTATTCTGACTGGTGTTTGTGGCACTAGTGGGGTTCTGTGGTACCCCTGGACTGCTCGTACCCCAACCCCAAACACCCACCCATACGAATCAAACAGCTAATCCCTTACCTTCTTAGACTTGGGTTTTTGCTGAGATTGTTTATTTTGACTGGTGTTTGTGGCACTGGTGGGGTTCTGTGGTACCCCTGGACTGCTCATGACTGGACCACCTGTAGGTACTGCTGGAAATATCAAATACAAATATACTGTACAAGTTTAAGAAATACAAATGTAGATAAAATACTCAACTGCTTTACCCGACTCAATCATGCTTAAAGTACCATAATATTCACTATTCTAACACTGATTGCCTATAAAAGCGTTCCCACAGAAATTCAAAAACACAATTCCATGATTTTTCCATGATCAACAATGTAATTTCCATGACTACTTAATGCACAGACTCCAACCTCCCCTTTTAGCAACTTCACCACACTGAGCATAAATGTGGTATGCAGCAACAACACAATGCTTGTAGACCATGCATGCATTTTGAAATAATTAAAACTTGAAACCACCAGTAGCCAGAAAACTAGCTGTAGGACACACATAGCCCCAGATAAGGCTGCCTATTGCGTATTTACGCAATTGCTTGGACCCAAAAACGCAATTAAATTATTTTCTGTGCGTACAAAAACGCAATAAAAATTCTTGATACTCAATTCCGAACTTTTTCATAGCGTATGACGCTTTGCGATTGCCGTTTTTGTAAACAACACTGGCAATTGTCGGGTACACATTTATACACGGCATGGTGCGAAATCTAGTATATTAAATTGTAAACCAGTCCAGGATCATTCTTATCGCTGTTTAGCGGTACCCAATATTGACACAATAACGACATTCATCTCACTTTACGATAACAATGGCGAAACATCAAAAATATCGTTTCGTACCTAGTAACTCAACTTTAATACCGCGTTGAAGGTTTGAAGAATCATAGATGACTTGATAAATACGTTGGATTTTCGAAATAAGTCGGAAATAGCGGTCTCAGGTGTACTAAAGCAGTATTGGCAGTGGGTTTCTGAAAGTGAAACCGAAAGTAAACCAAAAAAATCAGGAGAAACTAGCGCTGGCCCGGTTTCATTGTTTATTTGCTTTCAGATGGATACCCAATACAAAAACTTGAAATACCCAATTTAAAATTTGAAATACCCAATTAAGCCAAAAAGAGGTGGGTAAATACCTAATTGGTTCCAATCCTTATCTGGAGCTATGGACACATGTGGCAACTGGTGGTTTCATCAAATTATTTCACAAAATTCCATGATTTTTCCATGATTATTCAGGTTTTTTCAAAATACATAATTTTTCCATACATGGAACTATTTTTAGTGATTTTCCAGGTCCATGATTTCCAGAGCTTGTGGGAACCCTGAATCATGCTTAATGTACCATAATATTCATTATTCAAACACTGATTGCCTATAAAATCAATGGTCAAATTCAGTGATTTATTGGTTAATAAATCACTGCACATCATTCTGTTGCCAGTTTGATTTTCATGACATTATCTATCAAGTAGAGCCTTGCACCGTTGACATTTATATGAGACGGCATAACATCCTTTATCTAACTAATGGACGTTCAAAACATGCGTAAAAATATGTGTTTCAGTCACACAAAAGTAACAGGGATAATCCTAGGATGGGCTAATCCATTTTGTGAGAAAACTATTACTGTTTTGCTAAAATGGACTTTATTTTTGGCTGGGCCCCATATATAAGCTATTCAAATCTCATGTTAATTATGCTCTAATATGGATATTAAGGATTCTTGGGCCCATCAAACTTTTCAAAGGGCCTATAAAAATTTCAAATGGCCCATCAAAATTTGTAAATTGACATGTATTTGAATGGGATATGGGCCATTGGCCCATTTTAAGGGCCCTTCATCATTTTGGGCTAGGATTATCCCTGCAGGAAATAAAACTCTGTTCAAGATGGCAAAATCGTTATAGACTCTGAAGGATTTGTTCATGTTTTAAATCTTTTTGTTAGTGTGTTAGAATCAAAATAAAGGAGCTCTAGCGATAAGGCGTATATATTTTCCCTAGATGACATGATTACAAAACCTAAATTTTCAAATTGCCCTAATGTTTTTAAAATTGGTCTGTTCCGGTAGTAAAATTTACATAGAAAGCATCAAAATAGGTTTCAAAGCGATTCATCCTTTACAAAACTGTTAAAACTTGCGCCTTCTACTGCCACCCCTCATTTTACGTCTTTAGACTGGGTGCCGTTTAGACGAGAGTTTTAGTAAATCCTTTGCAGGTTTTCAAAAAGTAAAAGTGCTAAAATATTAAGGATATAAGTGCCCTTCATTTTCGAAACGTTGTGGTATTCCTTCTGCGCATGCGTACAAAATATACTTAAATTTTTGTGACGTTTGTCATTGAAAATATGAAACTGGCGTCTTTCAGTTTGTTTTTAGATGCTTTCCCCCCCTAGACCCAAGATGCCCTTTGGACAATTAAATGACGCTATACAAATATATAACATATGTAAAGGGCGTCTTGGGTCTAGGGGGGAGAAAGGGGGTGTATAAGCGAAAGAAGACATAAAATATCTGACAAAAAATAGACCACTTTGCAAGATGGTCGTTTTAATTGTACATCAACTGTATAGTTTTACTGTATAGCGTGATAGGACGATTGGTACCCTTGTTTAACGGTCTAGATCCCATATATGTTACTGAATAACAAGTACAGTTGATGATCAAAATAAATTCTCATTCAATAAGAAGTAGAGTTATTACATGCAATAAGGAAATCCTGTTTTAAATGTACAAATTCGGGGGCAACACATTTGTTGAATGTGCCTAGTTTCTCCAGTCGTTATTTTAACAAAATAAAACGAACGTCTCGTTTAGGGAGAGTGCTCGCCTTATTGCTAGAAATTCTTTGCACTGGCAGTGATTTTATGCTTAATATATCATTGTCTGTCGGTCAGTCAAAAGTGGATAAATCACTCACACTTCACACTAAGTCTTATGATTTATCCACTTTAATGAGTGACCTCCAGCCAGCGATATACTAAGCAACAAATCACTGTGAGTGCTAATCTATTTCTTAAACAATAATATACAAAATCAAATCATAAAAACAGTAACAGACTGCATATTTTAACCCATCTATGCTTATTGGAATTTCCAACCCTTATCAATTGGACAAATCCATTTCAAATTTAAGGGTTGTCAGGTAGTAAATCTCAATTTCATTCCAATTTTATATATAGAAGTACATTCTGTGAGAAAACAGTGCAGAACCTGATAAGCTGCCACATTCTGCGGTGTCTGATCTGGTTCTGAACTTTTTGCAGATGTCCCACGAAAAGGCCGCTAGGCTTATATTATATGGGCCCATTTAAATTTGATCAAGGGCATAAGGGCAATAAATCAATCTGTCAGCTTTCCTAAAATGTAGTGGCCCAGATTGAGTGTGTGCATAGACAGCACATGAATTGCTTTCTTAAAATTAAAAGCATGCAGCATGATTTTATGTACTTTAATGCACGGATCCACTGACAATTTTCAGAGGCCTAGTTGTGTGTTTGTTTTTAAACAGAAGGAAAAGGGGATATAAAGCAGGCCACCATTCGCTAGCAAGCGAATCGCCATATCAATGGCATTTTGCTGATGAGTCATTGGCAGCCTAACACTGAATACTGGCTGGGTAGCTTTGTGATTTTCCAGCAGGTCCGGACCCACCAGGGCTTTTTCCAGCAATGTTGGGAAAAGGCCCCTGGCCAAAATTGGGAAAAAATGATCAACTTAACATCAAAATTGGGAGTAATTAACGATATAGAACATAACAAGGGTAGCAAAATATTTCCTCAAAACCAAGTTATTTAAGATCGTATTCAGTCAAGCATACCACTTAAGCACAAGTGTTTAAGTATCATCCTTATCTGGGTCATTGTTTCTCATAAGTAGTGGTGGTCTTTAAAAAAAGTAATTTTTTTTTTTTCTTTTCTTATTTGAGAAAATCAGACAAGGTTTGGGGAAAAAAGGTAACTATTTTCGACTGGGAATAGGGTCGATTCTAGGCCCTACAGAAGGGCAGAAAATTCCCTGCCAGTCAACCCTGTGGATCCACACATGACTTACTGTTGTTGAGATTAACATTTGCTAGTTGTAGATCTACATCTAGGAGATTTGAGGGCATGAACTCAGCAGACTTCTGTGATTGGTCAGTTTCACCAGGGGTCAAGGTCGCTCCACTAGCACCCAAAGTGTTATGCCCAAACACTGCCTGCCATTCTAGCGAGAAGTCATCTTCCCCACTGGCGGAAGGCGCGTTCAAGATCTCGTTTAATATCGTCATGTCGTCTTTATCGGTGTCATCAACTTCAAGCTCTTCTGATAGCAAATCCTTTGGAACTGAAATTATATTCAAACATTTATAACTATGACATGAAATCAGCTGCCAGAAAAAGCATAGCTGAAGAACTCCCACATCCTAGCTGCCAATCAGAATGTACAGTAATAGAGAATACTAGGTGAATGTCTTTTGATATCAAGTTTACCAGGCAAGGCTTTGAGACTCTTGTTGACATCGCGAGGCATGCCGAGTGATTCAACATGCACTCTTAAAGCCGAGCCTGGTAAACTTGATAAAAAAGACATGAACCTGGTATTCTATTTATCAGTTTACCTAGTGTTTCACTCTTAAAACTAGCAATTATGATGTAATTTTCGATTTTTGTGTAAATTCAGCATTATTAGCGACGTCATTCAAAAAGTGCAACTTCGTCATGACCTGATAAAGGCACATGCCGTGAGATAGGCAATGTTTATCAGGCAACGTGAGCAATGCAGTTAATATGAGAGGTGTCTGATAAAAACCTGTCTTAAGCGGCCACTCAAAAAGAAAACCAAAAAAATGGGTTTTCAAGACCGATTATTGCTTAATGCACGTCAAAATGATTGCAGAATGCTCCAGTCATTCTGTCCATTTTTGAGTGGCCACTTAAGACAGGTTTTACTGTACAAGGCCAATGCTATATTTACTGAGTCAAAGTGTTTGTCGAGATTTTATCTTTCCAATCAGGCATTTAGCCATCCTATCCAATCTTTCCTTTTAGGCGAACACTGCATTTTGCAATACTATCCCATCTTTCCTATTAGGAAAAGACCTTGTCTCCTTAGTATAAGTAACCTTACCTATTTGGAAAGCTTAGCATATGATGCACTCTTCTCCTATGATCTTTCCTTTTAGGAAAGTTTTCTATAAGGTTTCAAAGTACTGCTTTTTTGCAATTCTGTCCCATCCATTCTTCCTTTTGAAAAAGCACTGCATTTTTCAGCTATGTCCTGCCTTTTCTATTATAAGAAAGCCTTGCATTTTGCAATCTAATGTCCTGTCCCATCCTATGAGGAAAGTACTGCATTTCCCCTAGCAGGTTAATCCTTTACTCCATATGCTATTTTTCGATAATGACATCATTTTTACTTTAAGACAACATAAAAAAAAATTCAAGAAAAATTTAAGGTAATTAAATTTTTTAAATACGTTTGAAAATATTATGGAAAATGGAGCATTTGCTCCAAAAGAGCAAATGCTCCATTTTCCATAATATTTTCATGAATATGATATTTCAAAGGCATCAAAAGGCGTTATTATGGAGTAAAGGGTTAATACAAGGCATTGAAAGCCTTTACAGTTATTTACACTTAACATGTCAATAATGAAAAAGAGGTATGGATTTTCAATTAACCCGTGAAGTGCTGATATGGCATTTTTTTATATCTCTCTTAATTTTCATAGAAAATAAGGCTTGATATTTCATGTGTCACCTGAAAAATCAAGACTTATTTGTTTTTTTGAAAGCAGGGATAAAATTTGAAAATGTTGTCTGGTGCAATTTTTTGACACGCTTCAATGCTATTAAGGTTCCATTAAAATCTATCAGTCTTTCATTGATTATATTGTTTTAGTTTATGTTAGAGCACTTGTGAAAATGTCGTCTGCAGCAACTTTTTTGCTGGACTTATACATATGTTATATGGACTAAGATTCCATCTAACTGACTTAATACCTCTACTGAATTAACTTGGGCAAGTTCTGCCAACTTTTTTCAAAATTCACTTTTTCAAAAATTTCTTTCAGAAAAGATCCAGATTGGGGCCGACATTCTGTCGGTCCTGATCTGGGTTCTAACTGTTAACAAAGGTTATCAGCACCGCTAGCAAGGAAAGAGTTAAATTCAAGTGTTTTCAGCTTATGTCAACACTGGACAATATTTACTTTTGTGATGGAGCACTAAATCTTGTGAAAAATGTCGTCTGCTGAAAATTTTTCATGGCACTTAAAGTGCTAATTAAGATATATTCCATCAAACTCAATTAGTCTTCCATTGATTTTAAATACTCAAGTGAGATGATCATTGTGCATTATTTACTTTTATGATAGGGTACTTGTAAGGATGTTGTCTGCTGCAAATTCTTTTGCTGGCGCTTTAAGGTTCCATTGATTTCAAATACTGAAGTGTGATGAACACTGGACATTAAATTATTTTATGAAAGAGTACTTGAGAATCAATCAATAGCTAATTGTTAGAAGTTGCTGAACATTCCACTGCAGCTAACATCAGATTCCAAAGGTCAGTGAAATCTTTAATTTTTAATTAAATCTTCTTCACTCTTTACTTGTTTGGGACAGCTTTTCTAGTTTGCTAATAATGACCTTTGCAAACAATTTGGACCCGTACTGTTTGACACTCTGATAGTGTTCCTGAAATTTTTTTGGGGAAAAATTTAATTTTGAAAAAGCCAGCAGGCAACAACAAAAGCATGAATCTCGGACCAGTTTTACCTTTAATCCATTTTATACTAATGGATTCTTCCTTCTGGTTTGATACAATAAACTTTGGATAGTCCATTGTACATATCTAGAGGTGTCAGGTTACACAATGTGATTTTTTCTGCCTTTTTAGGAAGGAGGCCAGAAGAAACAGACATTCAAAGACCATAGTATGTCATTAGTTAACAGGATAAAAATTGGGGAGAAGTGGAATTTTATAGACCTATTTAGCATGACAAAGGTTAAGATAGTTAGTAGACAATATTAGAATTCTTAACATGGATTTATTCTCAAAATATCAAGTTCACTAAGGTAGGTATCTTTTAAAATATGTAAAAAGGATTTATTTTGTATTTGTACTATGTCGAGATTAAATTCATATCAGGAACAATGAGATCCGTCACTTTTATTACAGTGTATTAAACACACCTCATCATAACACCAATCCGGATATATAACATGGTCATTCTGTGGCTCCTAGCACAGGCTTAGGTAAACAAAAAATTTGAGCGCAAAATTGTGAAAATTTTCTTACCCACCAGTTTTGATATATTTTGTGGGTGCTAAAAAGAACCGTCTCATTGAGATGGTTCTTTTGAGTACCCACAACAATTGTTTTGGTTGAGAAATGAGAAAATTAATTTTTGTTACTCACTCTTAACTAAAGGCCTGTCCTAGTAGTTTACAATGGAATTGAACAAAGGTATTACAGGAAAATGACCATGCATGAAACCTTTGTTTTTTGTTTGTTTGATTTGATTCTTTTACGTCCAAATCAACAATCTTTCAGTTACGTCGGGACAGGTCCTTCTGGGTTGAACCAGAGTACTAAGCTAGGATTAATGTGTCTTGCTCAAGGACACGACGCAGTGACACCGATGGACTCAAACCCCCGGCCCCTCTGTCTTGAGTCAAGCACTCTACCAATGAGCCACTGCTCTCCCATGAAACCTTTGTAAAATTGTCCCTCACTCACTTAGAAGATGATCCACTTATAATGTGTCGATCCATTCCTTCAAAGCATTATAAAGGGACTGCACTGTACGTTTTATTATAAATGGGAAATATAAAAAGAGTCATTCATGAAAAAAGTTTTTAGAGATGATATGAGCCGTGACATGAGATTTCCAACAATATGGTATGAACGACAAGTAAAGCCTCAGATCAGCCTGTGCATACGCACAGTCTGATTAGAGCCTTTGCTTGTCACTTGAATATTCAGTGACTGTTTAAAGCTTAATATTAACTGAACACCATTTGGAGTTTCTAAGCTTAAAAGAGGGCTGTACAGGCTTGTCTGAGTCTACACATGTCAAAATGTCACATTTTCGGAAGCCACATGTCACGGCTCATATTTGGTATTAATCATGACAGGAATTTAAGGTTTTCGAAAAAAAAATCTGAACCAACCAATTTAAGGACATATGCTACTAAATACTTCCCACATTGAAATATTTTAAATACTTGCATACAGTTTGTTTTATGCATGGGCTATCCATTTATGAAATAAAAAGGATATGTCACCGTGCTTATTTTTTCAGAATCTCATATTGAAGTTTACAGCATTTGACCAATTTTCTAGAAATATAAAATAATAATACTAGTCCTAATTATTGAGCTAAAACGGTTGTAATCTTCACCCAGCTTCTTTCTTTTAACTTAAATTACTGCCCATGACCTCAAACTTTTAAGAAAATGTGCATGTTTACTTGTTACCCCATGCTGTGACAAGATACTGCATGATATATTTTGGCAATTCGTCGAAAAATGGAATTTGTTTTTAGAATAAATCATGTATTAAAAAATCTGACATTGAAAATCTTGAAAATTTATTTTTAATTCATGGACTATTATAATACCTTTCAGAAAAAAGAATAAAAATCTGGGGTCACCGAACTAATTCTCTTTCTAGAGGGCCAAATTTAACCCCACCCCCATAGGTTTCATGCGTAATTCAATATAAAAAGTTCGGGGATGACCATTTCGGTCGTTTTGATGATGCCATTTTACTAGTATATGAAGTAATTTAGCATTAAAATGTTAAAAAAGAAAGAAAAAACACTGAAAATATGTGCGCATCTGGGAATCGATCCTGGTTCTCTGGCTTTGTAGCCAGGCGCGCTAACCACTAGGCCACGAGGTCAGGACGTGCGCCGCTCTAAATATCCATACAAATAGTATAGACTCGGCCACTATCGTATTCGTAACCAGGGTTATTGTGTACGTCGTTTGGTTTCGACTGAGCTACATTTATCTGTCTTTAGTGCTGAGACGATCAGTTCTGAAAAGATGCCAATAGATATTTCGAACACACTTTAATTAGTTATTTTGTGAAGAAAATGTCGGAACACCGATATGACATAAGAATATCGGAAGCTGTATTGATCCGAATCCGTAAAGGGTCGAAAGACAGGACCCAGACAACTTTCCCCCTTTGCAGACGCGGAAAAGGTGCGCATTGGAAATAGCCGCATATGTCTTTAACCCTTCTTTTTATGATATGACCAGGTGGGATAAGTGAGAAAAAAACTTTTTTTTAAGACTGGCCTTAAAACAGTAAGTTTTATGAAGGTAATATTTGGTATTTTATGATAAGGGATAACAGGTTATTGAAAATATATTGTATCGATAAGAGATTGGTTTAAGTACTATACCTACATCTCAAAAAGACCGAAAATTGGTTTTCAAGACCAATTGTCGCTTAATGCAGATCAAAAGTATTGCAGAATGCTCCAATTTGGGAGCATTCTGCAATACTTTCAACCTTCATTAAGCTACCAATTGTTATTAAGATCAGTGTTTTGTCTATTTGTGAGTGGTTGTTTAACACAGGTCATGAGTTCACTCGAACGTACAAAACTTGATCTTGTTTAATAGTGATATTGCAGACCCCACAGGTTTAGATAAACAAAAAAAAATCAGCGCATATGTTTTGGGTTCTCAAAAGAACCGTCTCATTGAGACGGTTCTTTTGAGTACCCACAACATATGTTTTGGTTGAGAAATAAGAAAATTAATTTTCTGTTACACACTCTTAACTTAAGTCCTGAGACCCACATCAAAATAAATCGACCTGAAGCAGACTGACAAACAAGTTTATGAGTATTTCTAACTTGGAAAGGTAGGAGCTGTTAGCAGATTAACATATGTTTATTAATGACCCAGTCAATAAGATTTCAGTCTTGTAAAGATTTCTTTTTTTTTTTTTTTTACTTTGACAAGAATTTTTAATTGCTGCCTACCCATTGTGAATTTATTGGTTCAATACAAAAAAGGAAGTCCTAACAATAAAAATACTTTAATTACGCCTGGTGACCTGAGTGTCCAATAAATTATGCATTGACGATTTAATAGCCAGAATTTTTTATTACTGCGTACCCGGTGTGAATTTATCGTCTAATCGGTGTGGATATATCATAGGTTCACATACAAAAGAAAAGTAAGGAAGACCGCAAAGATCAGGAATTGATACATTAATTATACCACACCTGACCCAGGATACCTGGTTTCCTTTCCAATAAATTATACTTTGATGATTTAGAAACCAGAATTTTGGATTACTCCCTACCCAGTGTGAAAAAATATATCTCATAGATTCAATACACAAAAGAAAGTATTTACAATAAAAGATACTTTAATTACACCTGGTTACCTGTCCAATAAATTATACTTTGATGATTTAGTTGTATATTGGTTTGTCCTATTGAGGATCAATACTTTGAGTTATAAAACTTTAAGGTAAAATATTTTATCTTTTTTACTTTTTTTTTTATTTTTCTCTTAGAGGGAACAATTCACCACAGAAAAGGTACACAATATGAAACCTGTGCATTTTTGCTAATTTTCACAGTGAATTTAAACAGAACCGTCAAATATTTTAAGAATTTAGTTTATTTTGAACATATATAATAAATAAACTTTAACTAAAGGTAAAATATTTTTTATATTTCTTACTTTTTTTTATTTTCTCTATAAAAACAGACGCTATTTTCTTTTCTAAATCAGCATTGTCACGCAACAAAACCACTGCCAGTTTTTAACAAAATACAAATAAATGTCTATTCTTTACGGCGAAAAACAGATTCTTAATTTTCATTCGCACCATCAGTACTTTAATTAAATAAATGTTCATATTAATGATTTCATATGTTTATTTCATGACATAGGTTCAAGTACAGGTTCAAGGCATATTGGTAATAGGTTCAAATTGCAACGGTTTCATATTTTGTACATTTCAAGTGGTTGTACACCTTTAAGCAGAATAAAATTTAAAAATGTTGTATGGAGCAAGCTTTAGGTGTAGATTTAAAGGATTAGCCAGCAATAAAATTATACCATATTGTACTTTTATTTTTATTTTCTCAACAATACATTTCATGATATACCTGTTTGTGCAAATACTCTTTATTCAAAACTAAAACAGGTCCATTCTACCTGTAAACCAATTTATCATAACTCTTCACATGTTAGTGTCTTCCTGCTGATATATCCTTTGCAAACAGTTTGGATCCAGATCGGGCCCGACATTTGGTCGGGCCCAATCTGGATCCATACTGTTTAAAATATTGATGTCATTCGTGAAAGAATTTTTCAAAAACATGAATTTTGAAAAAGATCAGACAACGTAAAAAAATCATGAAAATTTCCCAGCATGCAAAGAGTTAAATTTTAAGTTTTACAAAAATAAATTCTTCCTTTCAGACGGTCTAAGCCTTATTAAAAATTGTTTTTACATTATGACTGGAGACTCCCAGATAATTGAAAGTATTATTGAGCTAAAAGATTTTTTTGGTAAATACCCCAGGATCTATATTCTTTTGTCCACCATTCAAAGAGCTATAAGAATTACATACAGTAAGAATATTCCTCTAGATAAGATGATACATACACATGTGCAGTACAAGTGATTTTTCTGATTATTCAACTAAGGAATCATTTTATGTTGTGGGTACTGAAAAGAACCATCTCAATGAGACAATATATGTAAACAGTGAAGAATAAGAAAATAATTACAATTTTACTCTCAGCATGTTTGCTATTATTCCTACCCCGCCAGATAACTTTAGGTAATTATTATCCCCCGACGAAGTCGGAGGGATATAGTTTTGGCGTCGTCCGTCCGCCCATTCCGTCCGTCCGTCCGCACTTTTTGTCTGTCCGGAACCATATCTCAGTACCTATTGGTCAGTTTGATTTGATTTATTCTTGGTACAAATGATTAGTACCATGAACTCTCGATATCCTATAAGTTTGGTCAAAATTGACCCCTTAACACTTGAGTTATTGCCCTTGTTTAAGTATAGGCAATTATAAGGCAAAACCTATATTAGCTTTTTTGTGTGATGATCTTCACATTTCATCAAAGCTATTATATTTAACAACTTCTCGCTATAGACCATGATTGCCAAAAGCCTGTAGATAAGAATGGCAGTGTCAAAGTTTAACCCCACCCCCTTTGACCCCACCTAAGGGGTCAAAGATCAAATATTTAAATTTCGCAATAACTAAGGCAATTATTAATATTTTTTGCTGAAATTTTGCATGCAGCAATAGATATGAAACATATGAAACGGGATTTTAGTTTGAAGGCCTGATTCCGAGCCCCTTGGGTGGACTTAGGGGGTGGGGCCGAGCCCAAAATTCAACTTTTTCAGAATATGATCATGTTGCATATCAAATTAAAGCTGAAGACGCTGGCAGCAACATGGTAGCAAATAGTTTGCCCACTGACACACCCTCGACCCAGGGGGTGGGGTCAAAAGGTCAAACTATATATTTTCCTGAAAGTAGTCATGTTGCATATCAAATTAAAGCTGACGACGCTGGCAGCAACATGGTAGCAAATATTTTGCCCACAGACACACCCTTGACCCAGGGGATGGGGTCAAAAGGTCAAACTATATCTTTTACTGAAAGTAGTCATGTTGCATATCAAATTTAAGGGAATTGAGCACAGAGCACCATGAAAGCAAGTATGCTGTCATTACACACACCAACGACCCCTGGGGTGGGGTCAAAAGGTCATTTTTTGTTTTTTTCTAAAAGTGGTCATGCTGCATATCAAAGTAAAGTGAAAGAAGTGTAGATCTACATGCAAGGTAACACTTTGAATTTACACACAATCTTGACCTCTGAGGTTGGGTTTAAAGGTCAGATATTGAAATTGTGCAGATGTAAGTATATTTTTTATTGAACTAAGCACTAAAACATACTTGACAGGCATTTGTTATGATCTGAATGATACTGTAGGTGAACTAAGGGTTAGATAAATGGGATTTATGTTTTGTGATTTACATGTTTCTCTCAAATAGCCCTTCGTCGGGGATATAAATTTGTCGAATTTGCCTTGTTTTTCTTTACATCTTAGCCCAAATCTATGTCATGGGTATTCAAAAGAATTGTCTCAATGTGTCACTCACTAAGGCATTTCAAAATATATGTATATATAAGACTGACAGACAAGAAATTAATGCAATTTTACCCTTAACATGTTTGGTTTATCTGTACCTAGTCTTCTACTGGGATTAGTTGAAAATTATATTTTATTATTTTGCAATAATATATTGTGAATACTCAAAAGAACTGTCTCTAGATCTCTTGGTGTTAAGTTTTGCCAAATTGATTTTGTATTAATCAAAATGAATACATGTGGCCATTTTTTTTTTATTTGGCAATTCAAATAAAAATTCATTATTGGAGTAATCTTTGATCTCATCTACACCCTTTTTTTTCCAATAGAAGTAAATTCATTTGAAAGGAAGAAAAGTGATGGCATTTTTATTGTAATACTAAGTTCTATTATGTTTTCTGAGTGAACACTTTTGTGCCATGTTTTGATGTTTTGGTTATGCTTTATTTATCATATTCAGGGACCAAGCTAGGGGGCGACTAGGGCAAAATGGTCGCCCTGGGGGCCGAAATTTCGCCCTAAATGGGACCCAGGGAGAAGTGGGAGTCTCCCTAAAAAAAAAAAAAAAAAAAAAAAAAAAAATTTTTTTTTTTTTTTTTTTTAAGGGAGACTCATTTTCATTCTGCCACCACACAAATGCAAGCTGTGGTGACATTATCAGACAATCTACTTCCACTGCATCGTGTTTCTCCTTCCATTAAATGGCAATAGTATGTGTACTGGCTAATTTGCTTCTAAATTGACAGAAAATGCCGTAATTTTGCGCTATAACTTCTCCCTATCTGACTGTCACTTCTCCCTAATTTTCCTGCAGGGAGAAGTCACTTCTCCCTAAAATTCTGGGCCAGCTTGGTCCCTGATATTTACATGTAGCATCCAAGTCAACAACCATGGCCATGGTTTAAGAAGGTCAGTTGACCCATAGCCACTTTAAATACTAGTACTAGTACTTGGTAAATATTCTTTTGAAAGTGACAACTGTCCTAATTGCTGTTTTTTGTTTGATGTTTTTGTTGTTCTCTTTTTATTCTTAACATCCCAGTCAACAATTTTTCAGTCATGTTGGGATGGGTTTTCTTGGGTTTAACAAGTACTAAGCAGAGGATAAAGTGAATGCTAAGGACACAACACAGTGCCTCCGATGAAACTCAAATCCGCAACCTCTTGATCTCGAGTCACAATCACTCAACCACTGAGTCATTGCATTCCTGCAACTGTTCCATTTGCATCAGCAATAGGAACAGAATAAAGAGAACAGTGTGAACAGTTTTTAAGTTTTAAGCGTAAACTTTTAAACGGAGCTAATAATAATAATTCTAAATTGAGCTGTGACATAAGACTTCCAACAATGTGGTATGTGCGACCAGCAAAGTCTCAGATCAGCCTGCACATATGCGCAGTCTGACCAGAGGCTTTGCTTGCCGCTTGAATATTCTATGACTCCTAGGCTACTGACGGAACAGCATTTGGAGTTTCTAAGCTCAACGGAAGGCTGCACAGGCTTGTCTGAGTCTATACTTGTCAAAATACCACATTGTTTGAAATCACATGTCACGGCTCAATTGTATGTTCAAAACGATTTGCTCATCTGTACCAATGACATATGCCATGCCATTACAGGGTTTGTACAGGCAAATTTGGGTAAAATTTAAAGACTTTTTCAAAGACTTCTAAAAGACCATACTGTTTCTTAGGAACAGTTTACACATCTTAAATTCAGATTTTCAGGAATGCTGGACTGAGATACTGAATATATTTGAATTAAAAAATTAGTATAAAATTGGTGTGCCTTTTATAATTTAGTGCAGCCCCAAATAAAGGCACAGCAGTTTTATACCGATTTAGATCCCTTATAATAAACAGTGTTAAACCCTACAGAAAAAAGGACTATTCAAGGCCTTTGAGCGATTATCCAGTACTTTTCAATGTATTTTTAATTTTCAACAACTTTTCAAGAAAGCCATGTATATTCATTATTTTTCAAGCCCGTGCAATCCCTGCAAAATATCTAATGATTGAAATACAGATTTTAGCTTGCATCCAGTGCAAGCTAAAATTCTGCATTGCAACCCTTATATTTACAAAACATTTAAAATTATCAATCAAATGAGCCGTACAATCTTACACCCAGCCCCGCTTGTTATCCTTTTTAAAATGATTTATTTTATTTGTAACAGGGTCCAGTGAAACCCTTGTACACAATGACATAACAGTATGTTAGTTACATCATGGTGATACGATAATTATGTCACACAAACACAATTAGCAAAGCCAGTCATTGGCTGAGCTTAACGTGTCAGATCACGTGATTGTTCAATGTTTTGCATCGAGAAATGCAAACACCTGCAATGTTAATTTTCATCAAAGGCAATTTTAACTTCAATGGAAATGTAAAATTTGAGCCAGTGCATGAGATTTCCAACAATGTGGTGTGTGGGACCAACAAAGCCTCAGATCAGCCTGCGCATACACACAGTCTGATCAGAGCCTTTGCTAGTCGCTAGAGTATACTTTAATTGTTAAGCTACTGACTGAACACCATTTGGAGTTTCCAAGCTTAAAGGAGGCTACAGAGGCTCGTCCGTCGAGTCCACACATGTCAAAATGCCACATTGTTGGAAATCTCATGCACTGGCTCAAATATTATTAAATATTATTTCAGAGATATCATCACCAGTGATACCGCCATGGCAGGAGTTGAACAAGAAGAAGACCGAATGACAATCAGCGAACTCCTCGAGACTGACTTTCTAAAATGCTTGCTTTGTAAGAAAATCCTACAGACACCCAGACTGCTACCTTGCTTACACTCATTCTGTGAAAGATGCGTAAAGAAATTAATAAAAGCACAGAACCAGTCCAACAAAATTATTGCTGCTGATAAAGACAATGGTTTGGAAAAGGAGAAAGTTGTGCATCAGTCTAACTGTCAAAATGGCCACCAAAATGAAGCCGAAATCCAAGAAGTAAAAGAGAATCTAACAGAGGTGACTTTAAGCTTGATTTGCCCTGTATGTATGTCTGATATACAGGTTCCAAAGAATGGAATTAATGTCTTTCCTGCTAATTCTTTTCTTCAAGATTTGTGTGAAATGTATGATTATAAACATGAAAAAGAGAGAGCTTGTGAATATTGCAAATTTGATGGAAAGAAAGTGTTTGCAACATCCTTGTGTCTTGATTGCCAGGACAATATGTGTGAGGATTGTTCCAATGCTCACAAAAGGACTAAAGTCACAAGAGATCATAAGGTAATACCATATGTCCAAGTTCAACTAGGAAGGTATGACACTGACATAAGAGATTATCAACAGAAGAAGTGCAAGGCTCATGATAATACTGTTTATACGATGTTCTGTGACAGATGTGAAGTTTTGATGTGTAGTGAATGTAAGATAGAATCACATGACGATCATAAATGGACAACACTAGAGAAAGCAGTTCCAAAATACCAGACACAGATGCAAAACCTCCTGAAAGGAATTCAGAAGCAGATCCCATCCATTCATAACTACGTCAAGTTTCTGTCTAACTACGATCAATCAGTTGTTGCTACTCAAGACAAGCTTGTTGCTAACATAGAGAAACAGACAGCAATGTTGCATACAATGATTGATGAACAAAAGGCTCTATATATAGAAGAAATACACAAGGCTGCTGATACAGAAAGATGTGAAATAGAGGTGAAAAGCAAGAATCTAAAAACAGCTGCAACCTCTCTGCAACAAAATGCTAGGTATTTAAGCTCACTTCTCAGACATGGAAAATCAGATGAAATACTATGTCTACATAGGGAAATAACTCGCAGATTAACTCAGCTAATCAACATGCAGCTCGATGGCGTTAAGACAAAACTTAAAATGTCGTTTTCTCCAGGACTTGCATCATCAAAGAACATCCAAACAATCTTTGGAAGAATGGGAATCGAGCATGCTTATATTAAAGAGTCCGAAGATGGTCGGGCTACATCAGGGGCTCTCTCTATATCATCTATCCTGCCTAATGTTAGAAACACTGTAGAATTAATGGTTTCTTTTGATGCAGAGGGGAAAGCTGATAGCAAAGATGTATGGCCAACAGGCTTAGCAATCACAAAGGCTGATGAGATTGTTATAGCAGATAGAGACAATAAGGCAGTAAAAATCTACGAT
This sequence comes from Loripinus fragilis, assembly GCA_964019695.1. Lineage (NCBI taxonomy): Eukaryota > Metazoa > Mollusca > Bivalvia > Lucinida > Lucinidae > Loripinus > Loripinus fragilis. Next base: position 54,170,625 of record OZ026531.1, read on the forward strand.
GCTTTGGGTAAACTGAAGACTGAAATCAGGGGACAAGGTGAGAACAAGCTTGGTTCACCTTTTGATGTGACTGTATTGAATAATGGAGACATAGCTGTCACTGATCACGAAGCTGAAAATGTTAAAGTTTTTGCAATTAACGGTGCTCTACAACTTGTAATCAAAGGACATTTTAAACATCCAAGAGGAATAACTGTGAATAATAAGGGAGATATCATTGTACTTGACTGCCAGCTTAAACAATTAACAATTCATAACCCACAGAGTGGTGTTAAAATAAAGACTATTGAAGCTAAAGACAACCATGGTTCAAAAGTACTTGTAGATCCCTATTATGTCACAGTTACCCCACAGAATAACATTGTAGTTACAGACACTGCGGCTCCGAATATAAAAGTTTTCAGTCCTGAAGGCAAGTATCTGGCTAACTATGGAGGATATGGAACAAAGAGTGACCAGGTTCTTCAACCGTACGGTGTCTGTTGTGATGACTATGGCTATACATTTGTGGCGGACAATAAGAATTACCGCATACATCTATTACTGCCTGACGGGAAGCTGACAAAGTTTCTAATCACTAAAACTGACTCTCTATGGCACCCTATGGGGGTGGCCATAAATCAAAAAGGTTATTTAGTTCTAACTGAGGCTCTTGGGAAAGTTAAAGTCTATAAATACATTTAAATAAACCGACTGATATAACTACGAAAGACTAACAAACAATAAGAAATAATCTGGAAATCAGGAAGTCTTAATCAGAAAGTTATGATTCCAGTAACTCGCAAATATGGTGGCCTCCGAACAGAAATATTGTAATCTTTTAATATAATTAACTTTTTTTTTTAAAAATGTCAATAAAATATACAGCAAAATCCTTTGCTTAATAAACTTCGTTTTATGTCTTGTAATGTTCATTTATTATTACAAACTTTTCTATTTTTTTTTTTTTAATAAAAAGTGTAGATCCTGATCAGTTGGCTTCTGAAGAAGCCAACTGATTAGGATCTACATTTTTATCATTTGTAAAGCTCTTAAAAAAGGAAGTTGATAAGCCATATGGGGCCTAAAATGAAAAGGTTGAGTGTTTCAGGTTTCCAGACTATGCCTAGTCTTGTCCCCGACCCTAAAATGAAAAACATCATAATTTATAATCCACAAACTGGTGTGAATAATAAGGGAGAAATCATTGTACTTGAATGTCAACTTAAACTATTAACAATACATAACCCTCAGACTGGTGTTAAAATTAAGACTATTGAAGCTAAAGACAACCATGGTTCAAAAGTACTTGTAGATCCCTATTATGTTACAGTTACCCCACAGAATAACATTGTAGTTACCGACACTGCGGCTCCGAATATAAAAGTTATCAGTGCTGAAGGAAAGTTTCTGGCTAACTATGGAGGGTATGGAACAAAGAGTGACCAGGTTCTTCAACCGTACGGTGTCTGTTGTGATGACTATGGCTATACATTTGTTGCTGACAATAAGAATTACCGCATACATCTATTACAGGCTTTCAAGTGCCCATCAACAGAAAAGTAGGGAAAAAGTAGGGATAAAAATTTGGAAAAAGTAGTGAAAAAGTAGGGATTATCGGTGTAAAAAAGTAGGGATAGTAGGGCTATTCATTACAACGAGCTGTTTGAAATAAGAAATTTCATATTAATGAGCAGGATAATACCTGTGACAATAGTACTAGCCAAACAGAGTGACTTATAGCTATAACATTAAAAAGCTGAGGTGTTAAGAGGCGCGCTCCCTGAATGAACATAAAAGTTGATTTATAAAACTCGAGCGAGCGAGGAAAAAATTTCTTGATTTTTACGCGTAAATGTCATTTTAGAGTGAAAAAGTAGGGATAGTAGGGCATTTTCATGAAAAAGTAGGGAAAATTAGGAGCAGATCAAAAAAGTAGGGAAAAGTAGGAAAAATAGGAAAAGTAGGGCCCACTTGAAAGCCTGCTATTACTGCCCGACCGGAAGCTGACAAAATTTCTAATCACTAAAACTGACTCTCTATGGCACCCTATGGGGGTGGACATAAATCAAAAAGGTTATTTAGTTCTAACTAAAGCCCTTGGGAAAGTTAAAGTCTATAAATATATTTAAATGAACAGAATGATATGGAAAAAAGACAAACACATATATAAAGAAAGTCTTAGTTAGAAAACTCGCAAATATGACAGACTCCAAAAAACAACAACATTGGCACCTTTAAATATAAATACAGTGACTTTTTTAATATATAATTTGATCAAATATACAGCAAAATCCTTTTCTTAATAAACAACATTGTATGTCTTTTAATGTTCATTTATTATTTGATGAGTGTTTTCTTTCCAATTTTGTTCTGATCTGCCCATTTCTGAAAAAAAAGTAGATCCTGATCAGCTGGCTTCCACCAACTGATTAGGATGTACATTTTTTTCTTTGTTTGATTTGATTCTTTACATCCCAGTCAACAATTTTTCATTTATGTTAGGACGGGAACTCCTGGGATGAATGAGTACTAAGCTAGGATAAATGTGTCTTGCTCAAGGACACAACACAGTGACGCCAGTGAGGCTGGAACCCTTAACCCTTCGGTCCCGAACATTTTTTTCTACAAAGTGTGTGAATCCATTTTCATAAATGGAGATTTGCAATTAGATTGACCAGAAAAAGGAACTTGATAAGCCATATTAAATGACTCAGTAGTAGTACATTGGTCAATGGACCATACAGTAAAAACTTGATGATTCAAACTTAGATAACATGAAGTACCCAGGCCGTTAATTAAAGTATGTATTTGAAAACTATTTTTCTTATTTCTCAATAAAAACATATGTTGTGTGTTCTAAAAAAGAACCATCTCATTGGGATGATTCTTTTGAGCACTCAATACAAATGTTTAAACTGACATATAAGTAAATAATCCTAATTTTTTGCCCCTTAAATTGAATTAAATTTGGGATGCATTAGGTATGTTAGGGCATATTTATGAAAAATATCTTATGGGAAGAAATAATGATTTTTGTGACAAACATTTTAAAACCTACATTGACTTTTTACACAAAAGAGCAGGGACCAGGCATTTAGTTGAGATTCATCATCATCATCATCATCATCATCATCATCATCATCATCATCATGTTTTGATTAACCTGCAGGTGCAGGAGCATCTTCCACATCATCAGGCCCCCTTCCAGGTAACTGGCTAGCTGCACAGAGCAGATCTTACTTTGGGTTAGACTACCATTTACACATTTGTAGTAAAGTCTTATGGCAGGATGCTCTTCCTTTCAGCAACTCAGACACTTTTGGCAGTCCAAGACCTCCACCTGTACCCTACTGGATTGGGCTGGGTGCTCCACTGTTGGGACCATGAATAAGTAGTGCTCTTCCAGTGGACCACTGCTACAGCACTGGGAAGTCAGCCTGTTGACTCCCCCTGTGAAGCTACGGTCACCCAGCTAGTGACAGGCTAGTTCTGGCATAGCTGCCTCTTTCAAGTTTTGTGTAGAGGCCTAGAGAGAACTCCTAGATGAATGACCCTCCCATTATTCCATTATAAGAGATACACCTTGACAAAACAAGCAAACAGAGATGTATATCATGCAAAACCTCAGAGTGAAATGGGCATCAATTCAATCTCATGAAATTATTAGCTGTGGACTCACAATTTCTTTATGAGGACAGCAGAGACTCTGATCAGAATGGGAAGATGCACAGGCTGATCTTAGTCTTTTATATGCTGATATACAGAGTGACAAACAGACAATTGCATGGACTGACCAATTAATAGGGTTTGTGAGATTATACTTGTCCACAATTTATTAGGCTAAAATATTTGTCACTGATTATTCCAATAAATATTCCAAAGGGAATTTTTTCATAGAAAAACACTATCTTTACTCTGGTCTCAAATTTTTGGCCATTGGCCTTTATCAAGTTACAAATAACTGTATTTAGGTTGAGGACTACATCTCCCTTGTTTAAGCTAACCAGTAGATATAAAATGATGTTATGATACTGTCAGGGGCAACATGACGTCATTTATAATAGAACTTTCTCAAAAGTGTACTGATAGTACTTGTGGGTCTAGACTCCCGGAGGATTTTTCCCATTGCAGTCTTTAGTTCCAGAACAAGCAATTATATACAGTAGAACTTCAATGGCTCGAACAGACTTGGGACCATGAAAATTTGTTCTAGTCAAGGGTAGTTCCAGCCATCCAGGATGAATTATGCATAAAATGACCTGTGGGGTCCACAGAGTTTGAGCCATTGAAGTTCTACTGTACATGGCTTAGCCCCGTTTTCTTAGGACTTAGCCACAAAAGCCATACACGTGTTTGGACATTGACAATAATTTTATTTGCAGGCTGCTTTTATTAATGTTTCTTGTCTCTCGTGTAATAACAGAAAAATAAGAGTGGAATTTTGTCACATAAAGCACTTCTGTTTTGTTTGTTTGTTTGATTTGATTATTTACTTCCCATCTTTCAGATAAACAGGGACGGGTCTACCTGGGTTGAACCAGTACTAAGCTAGGATAAATGTGTCTTGCTCAAGGACCACAACACAGTGACCCTGGTGAGGCTCAAACCCCCGACCCTTCGGCCTCAAGTCAAGCACTCTACCACTGAGCCACTGCCCTCCCCTAAAACACTTCTGTACCAGAACAAAGCTACATCAACCCATTTCATGATAACGGATGAGCAGATGGACAGTTGGATGGACGGACAGAAATAAGAAAATAAACAAATAAGTGTGTTTTGGGTAACAGGCTGAAAATTTTAGGTATGGTAGGCACACAATTTTAAGGCATTTGGCCTTTCAAAATGCATGAAATGATATTTTTCCAGAAAACCTGAAAAAATACTAGGTTTCACTGGTAAATTTAGGTGGGGTTGGGTTACCCTAAACACAAGTGTTTTTTTTTGCCTAACGGATGAGCAGATGGACAGTTAGATGGACTGATGGACAAAGGGATGGACAGACAGTCATTACTTACCATTCTTTGGTGGTGCTTTCTTCTCTATTTTAGTTAACTGACCAGCAAACTCGGAGTCGTCTAATTTTAGATCCTCCTCACCGAAATCTAAGAATGGTTCAGAAGTATTTGTAGACTCATTCGGTTGTGTTCTATTCTCTTTTACTGAATTTTCGGTTTGTTCTGAAAGAATTATGAGATGATCATTCAGATAGATGTATTTAACCTCATCATGCTGAAATACGCCTCCCCATTTTCTCCGACCCAATAAACAGGGACTGGTCACTTACATACAGGTAAATGTATATACTGAGAGTAAGTTGTCATGGCTCAATGGTGGCTGAGCTTTCAAAACTGACGTATGTTGAAGATTAAATAATCATATCTCCGTTATTTCACTGCATATCTTTGAATTTTCTTCAAAAAGCAATAGTTCAATATACTATCTTTAAGACTGTATTGTCATATTCATTGAAGGTTTATCCGTTTTTATGCACATCAGCAAGAAACATAGGTACACTTTTAACTTATATTCGACACTTTTAGCCGAAAATTGTCAGAAATCAACATAAAAAGATGAGAAAACTTCAATTCTTTTTACTGTAACTTGTAATATTTCAGCTTGGCATACCGGGAGTAACCTCTTATAATCTTGTGTATGTTCAGAATCAATTTTTGGCTGTAGTACTTTGAAACAGCACTAAAATAAAGCCTCAACAACATAACTTTGTATTTCTGTCATTGATCAGTCTGTTTATACTGGGCTCAAGCCATTTTTAATCCCATTAACTTGAAAGATTAAAATTGTAAGCATCTTTTTACAAACAGGGTGTAAAACAGTTTGGATCCAGATCAGCTGGCTTCTGAGAAGCCAGCTAATCCTGGTCCACACTGTTTTCAGAATCAGATATGACCTGGTTTAGCATGTTTCACTCCTGGAGGCATATCATCAGTTGGGATAACTCAAATTCAATTTACAATAAATCTTGTATAAGTTTGTACAATCGAATAGTGCATACCCTATAAATTATTCATGATGGCCGGCCTAAACTATCATTTATTAGTTCATACAGTGGTCATTTTTCTTTGTTTGTTTTGTAGCTTTACGTCCCAAGTCAACAGCTATGGTTATGGCCGGACAGTCAGTTTACCTAACCACACTTTTTCCTGAGCAAGCTTAAACAAGCTGTTAACCAGTACTTCGTGCACATACTTTCACTTGTAACTGACAACAACCCTTCTTCAATGATTCAGCAGAAGGGAGGAGAATGATCATAGAAATAATTTTATGATTAATCTCCACAAAAGTATAGGACCGGGCAGGGATTGAACTTGTGACCCCTGGATCTGCAGTCAGACTTGCATCTGTTGCCAGACATGTTACCGACTGCGCTACGCGGCCCGGTGGTCATTTTTCTGATCTGCAATATTTGTAAGTTTGTACCCAAAGTTTTTTTCCTTCATTGACACCTGTTTTTTAATTAATGTAGCTGTTGAGGTTGCCACTAATTACATGAAGATTTATTTTCTGAAAAACTCTAGGTTCAATGAACGTCGATCGGATGCAAATTTGATTTTATTTCTCAACCAATGGTGTGGGTACTCATGAGATGGTTCTTTTGACCACCCATGACACATGTTTAGATAGACTGGTTAGAATATAATTAAAACTTCATGCTCGAAAAAGAGCTACGTGCATAAAGAAGTTATTTTGGTCCCTCTAAGAGACTAAAAAATAAAAATTATTTTTCACAAATTTCTTCATATTAGTTTATTAGAACAATGGCCCAAGTGTAAAATCTGATATTAATTTGACTTTTACCGTTGATATGGTAACAAAAATGGCCACCAACATAGCCCCAGATAAGGCTGCGTATTGCGATATTACGCCATTGCTTGGACCCAAAAATGCAGTTAAATTATTTTCTGTGCGTACAAAAACGCAATAAAAATTCTTGATACTCAATTCCGATCTTTTTCATAGCGTATGATGCTTTGCGATTGCCGTTTTTGTATACAACACTGGCAATTTTCGGGTACACATTTATACACGGCATGGTGCGAAATCTAGTATATTAAATTGTTAACCAGTCCAGGAACATTCTTATCGCTGTTTAGCGGTACCCAATATTTACACAATAACGACATTCATCTCACTTTACGATAACAATGGCGAAACATGGACGAAAAAGCAATCAAATAATATCGTTTCGTACAGTAGTAACTCAACTTTAATACCGCGTTGAAGGTTTGAAGAATCATAGATGACTTGATAAATACGTTGGATTTTCGAAATAAGTCGGAAATAGCGGTCTCAGGTGTACTAAAGCAGTATTGGCAGTGGGTTTCTGAAAGTGAAACCGAAAGTAAACCAAAAAAATCAGGAGAAACTAGCGCAGGCCCGGTTTCATTGCATATTTGCTTTCAGATGGATACCCAATACAAAAACTTGAAATACCCAATTTAAAATTTGAAATACCCAATTAAGCCAAAAAGAGGTGGGTAAATACCCAATTGCTTCCAATCCTTATCTGGAGCTATGCACCAAAACAGGCTGAAAATAGGAAAGTGACCATTTAGGAGGATATTTGAGACATTCGACAAAGAAATTTACATAGAGCATAAGCAAATACCAAAAAGATATTTTAACAGAAGATGGGAATTATAACAACAAACAACATATTAAAAAGTTTTTTTTAGTATTTAGCTGTGTTGATATCTAATTCTTAAAAAAATGGTCTCCCAAAGCCTTAAATTTGGGCCAAAATGGCAATTTCTCTATTTTAAGCCTATTTTTTTGGCCATTTTTGTTACCATAGCAACCGTAAAAGTTATATAAATGCCAGACTTTTACATTTGGGTTATTCTTCTAATAAACCAATCAAAGGAAATTGGTGAAAAGCAACTTTCAGTTTTTTGCACCAGAGGGGGCCAAATTAGCCCCTAAATGAATGTCGCTCTTTGTTTATCTGGATCTTTGTGATCCCTTTTAATATACCTTTATTACTAGTGTCTGTTTGAGCCCCTGTGTAAAGATTATGTAAACTTGTATTCTCATCTGCTGGTTCCCCTTCTTCAACCTTTTCTTCTTCAAGGGAGATCAGTCTGTAAAACAAAATTATTTCCTGCACAATGGCCTTGCCAACACTATTTATGTCATGTTTGGGTGTCTCAAACATAACTTAAGACACCACCAAAAATGCAAGCAAGGTTTTTTCTGGTCCATTTTGGTGACTGATATTGGGTCATGTTCTTAATGACAAAAAAATATGTTTTTTTTCCAATTTCAAGGAGAAAATTCCTAATTCAAGCAGCAAAATATTATCACCAATTTTTGACATCTTAACTGCACTGTGCCACTGCAAATTGTACTTTTGCATTCCAAATTTTGATATGTGCTTATTAAATGAACCAAATATTAGATTTTTTGTTCAATTTTACTTAAAATTATACAGTGTGAGTTTTTTTTCACAATTTTGCATAAAATGACACGAAAAATTCCCAAATCTGGGGGTCGGCCATGTTCCAAAGTGAGGAGAAAAAAACCCTGGACCAAGAAACAAATAAGACTTGATATTTCATGAGAATCAATTTTTAAAAAATCAAACATTTTTTTGACAAAAAATAGGTAAAACATTACAAGATTTGCTGTCTTTTGCAGATCTGAACACTGTAATCCTATCAAAGTTTTAACTGCAAATCCTTGCCGCTCATAACTTGTCACTAATGCTTTTCATGATTAAAGTTAGACCCAAGAAAATTGCTCATATCTTATCACTAATGCTTTCCATTGTTAAAGATAAACTCAAGAAATTGGCTCATAATTTATCACTAATGATTTCCATGATCAAAGTTAAATTCAAGAAAATTGCTCATAACTTATCACTAATTCTTTCCTTTGCTAAAGATAAACTCAAGAAAGTGAGTCAAATAGAGACAAATATTTATCTCTAATTATGCTTCCCGTCCTTAAAGTTTATAGCTCAAGAAAATTGTTCAAAATGGTCACTAATGCATTCCATGATTTAAGTTAAATTCAAGAAAAATTGCTCATAGCTTCCACGATTAAAGGTAAACTCAAGAAAATTCCTTGTGATAAGTATTAACACTAAACAGAGATTTTCGCCAAGCCCCTCAGTCCAAAATTCAACATTCATCGTAACTAAGGTTTAAACTAAAGCTAGGGAACACCTTCACCAACATATCATAAAATATCCAGGTTTTAAACAGAGAAATGAGCCACGACATGAGATTTCCAAGAATGTGGCATTTTGACAACTGTAGACTCAGACGAGCCTGTGCAGCCTCCATTTAAGCCTAGAAACTCATAATGATGTTCGGTCAGTAGCTTAACACTTATAGAATGTTCAAGCAAAGGCTCTTACCAGACTGCGCTTATGCGCAGGCTGATCTGAGGCTTTGCTGGTCGCACATACCACATTGTTGGAAATCTCATGTCGCGGTTCAAATTAAATATACTGAAAGAAAGGGGATCTTCAGAATTTAAAGGTAACAAGGGCCATAACCATATATTTCATATTTACTCTCTAAGTATTCAAAAGATAAGCCTGACCAAGTCTATCTACTAAGTTTTCCCACATGTTACCAAGCCTCCAGATAAGAGTGTGTAAATTATTTCTCAAGCTAAACATATATGTTGTGGGTACTCAAAAGAACCGTCTTAATGAGAGGGTTCTTTTGAGCACCCAAAACATATGTTTAAACTGATGGGTAAGAAAATAAATTCAAATTTTATGCACACACCATTGGCTTATCTGAACCTATGTGTTACCTTTCCCAAGTGTTCAACTTTTCTTGTAAATCTTCGTCAGAACTAGCTGAACTATTTCCAGATTCATCAAACACGTATGTGTACTGTTGGCTTTTATCAAAAACAAATCAGGCACATTAGTGGAAAGATTAACTTTTTTTAACTAGAAATAAGGAAACTGGTACTTTGACTTGTGTAACTTTTCTTGTAAAGCTTTGTTAGAGCAAGCTGAACTATTTCCAGATTCAAACACTTATGCATATGGTTTGCTTTTATCAAAAAAACAAACCAGGCAAATTAATGTTAAGATAAATTTTGTTTTTCACTGGAGTCATGTTAAATGGTATATGTTTCATTGTATTGATGCTTTACGTCCCAATCAACAATTTTTCAGTCATGTCGGGACAATTTCCTGTCTTCCTGGTACTTAACAGCTGGTAAAGTGTCTTGCTAAAAAACCAATGAAGTGACTCCGCAGGAGGTAAGTCTCGAACTATCAACCCTTCAATCCCCAATCTAACGCCCTACCAACTGAGCCACAGTGCTCTGCAATTTTCATTATCATTCAAAATGGATTTATCCTGAGTTCAAAAAATGTGGACCCTAATCAGCTGGCTTTACTAGTTTTATACTGTAATCAAAGGAGGGTATAAATGTATTAAAAAGAAATGATATGCACACTGTGCATGCATGTTTACAGAGTGATTTTCACATCCACAAAAAAAGAATCATTACCTCGATCATGAGCTGGTCCAAATATTTCCACGAAGAATCGATCATTATTTTACTATTGAATTTACATTTTACTTCAGACTGATCATCAAAACTTGCTCTAACCTAAATAAGACTTGTCTTAGCAGAATCAACAAGGGCTCAGTGTTAGTTTTTTTGTGTCTGACTCATTATCACATTTTAGGGGCCCTATTTGCTGCCATAACCCATAGTCTGCATATGCGATAAGCTCTTTCCCACTCTTTCCCACCAACTGGTTATCACCCTGCCATGATGATAACCGGAACTCATGTATTTTGAACGGAGAGAGGTTATCAAGCCCTGAACGAGACTTTGATCGTCAGATGTAAACAAGTGGCATCACATTACGCAAAATTTATGCCAGTCCATTGTTTCACTTACACTTTTGTATGTCAAATGCGTTAAAATAGTGAATTGAAATATGTGATAAACAGATTATAACACATATTTTGGTTATCGTTCTCAGTATCAACCCTCGCTGCTCACTGCAGTGATTTTTTTACCTGCACATCCTGCATCTTTTGTGCATAAATTTGTCTCTGGGATGCAAAGTTTTTATTTCAGCGAGTCTCAGGATGCAATATTATGACTGATTTTGCATGAAAAAAGTGTTATGGACTCATTTATAAGAAGTTGGACTCATTGATATGGGAAGCAGCGAGTCCTAGGACCCGCCCAAATTTGTAGATAAATCACCATGCTAAAGCTCTGGGGCTGATAATGGGGTCTCAGATTGATACTTTGGGCGATAACCAAAGCGCCGCGAGATAATCTCTGATTACTTACTTTTCAGGGTCAAAGTCATCATCTATTTCCTTCTCTGCTGGCTGTCTGTTAGATGTGTGCTCTGATAATTTTTTATTGGGTTCTTGTAATTCCTACAAAAGAATATTGACCAATAAAGTTGTTTCCAGACAGAGTACAGTAAAACCTGTCTTAAGGGGGCACTAAAAAATAGACAAAACAAAGGTCTTAATGGAAAATGGCAGCTTATTGAAGGTCAAAAGTATTGCAGAATGCTCTCCTTGGAGCATTCAGCAATATTTTTGATCTGCATTAAGCAGTAATTGGTACATTGTAATGAAAATCAATTTTGGTGTTCTTTTTGAGTGGGTGCTTGAGACAGGTTTTAGCTGCTTGCTAAATGCTTAGTTTGTCTTCCTGGTGTCTCGTGATTGTTGTGTGGCTCTTCTTTGCGGTGCCATAGGTTTGCCTGCAGTTTGTGATTGTGGTATTTCATGATCATACTCACTTAATATTTTTACTGTAGTATGGAAAGTCAGAATGAATGAAATCCTGGCAATATTTTGCTTTTTTCTTTATAAAATTCACATAGATATTAGAAACTGGGCTTGTTAAACGTTTAGGACTCGTGGCTTCTTCATGTGCGAAGCAAATACTCTGATCAAAACATGTTTATGATAAAATAGTTGAAAATTCCAGGAAAGAGTACATCAAACTGTTGCCTAAGAAAAAAAATGTGTTTGTAAAACAATGTGTTCCATTCCATTTGCCTGTCCTTTTAACACTGGACAAAAACTCAAAAAATATATTTGGGTATCATGTCAAGATCCTATAATGTATCAGGCTCCTAGATAAGAGTGCATAACTGAAAATTATTTTTCTTATTTCTCAACCAAAACATATATTGTGGGTACTCAAAAGAACCGTCTGGATGAGATGGTTCTTTTGAGCACCCTTATCACATGCTTAAACTGATGGATAAGAAATAATCGCAATTTGAACACTAAAATAATTTGCTTAACTGGCCCTATGATGTATTCCACTCATCACCCCATATATGCTGACTATGCTTCAAGCTCTAAATCTTAATATCTTCCTGACAAGGTGGACCGAATTTTCCGTCGCCAACTCTAAAAAGCTGTGCGAATAAAAATGACCTTGACCTTGTAATTCTTTCATTCCCTATTTAAACTCATACCATGCCAAATTGGGAGATATTTTGTTTCGAAAAAAAAAAGATAGATCCAGATCAGCTGGATAAGGGGAAATTAGACACACCAATTCTTTTTTAAATTGTCTTATTCCCCTTGGATGTCCAACACCAATCTCCATCAGCAAACTCCTCAACACACCCAAATCTGGTAATTTTGTTTGTTTTGATTTGATTCATTACGTCCCATTAACAATCTTTCAGTTATAAAGGGACAGGTCTTCCTTGGTTGAACCAGTACTAAGCTAGGATAAATGTTCTTGCTCAAGGACACAATGCAAGGACGCTGGTGAGGCTCCAACTCGCGGCCCCGGGGGTCTTGACCAAATCTGGTAAACTTGAAAGACATTGATATATATCAGCTGAGCTGTGTCATGAGATTTCCAACAATGTGATATGTGCCACCAGCAAAGCCTCAGATCAGCCTGCACATACGCACAGTCAGAACAGAGCCTTTGTTTGTTTGTGGCTAGTATCTTCTGTGACTGTTTAGCTATTGGTGGAACACCATTTCGACTTTCTAAGCTTAAAAGGGGGCTGTAAGGCTAGTCTGTGTCTACACTTGTCAAAATGCCACATTGTTGGAAACTCATATTTATTTGATAGAAATTATCTCAGAACTGCACTCACCTTTATGATACTAAATTCGTAATACTGATATCCCTTAAAACTTTCTGCCACGGCCGTCATGGTACGGGACGTTTTCTCCCAGAAATGGAGCAGTGATGATTGGTAATTAGCAAGAACGTGTGAAAACATGTTACAGCGACTAGCTGCCAGGAGGTCCACCTTCTGCATCACATCCAGCTTCAGTTTGTCAAATTTCGCTTTCGTCTTTTTAACTTGTGCTTGAACCTACAAACAGAAATACAGGGCCATCATAAAAGGAAAATTGGTTAGTTGGGGGTGAAAGTGATAAAACCAGTAACTGGCCTTCAGTTAAGAGTGTGTAACAGAAAAATAATTTTCTTATTCTCAACAGAAACATATGAGCCATGAAATGTGATTTCAAACAATGTGGCATTCTGACAAGTGTAGACTCAGAGGAGCCTGTGCAGCTTCCTTTTAAGCTTAGAAATTCTAAATGCTGTTCAGTCAGTAGCTTAATGGTCATAGAATATTCAACGGACTAGCAAAGGCTCTGATCAAACTGCACATATGCGTAGGCTGGTCTGAGCCTTTGCTGGTTGCATATACCACATTGTTAGAAATCTCATGTTGCGGCTCAATTATGTTGTGGGTACTCAAAAGAACCATCTCAATGAGCACTCCCAACATATGATGAAAAGTATGGGTAAAAAATATTAATAATTCTATGCTAAAATTTTTTTTTCATCCAAACCATTGCAGTAACATCATGATTATGGAGCAGCGATGATTGTTAATTAGCAAGAACGTGTGAAAACATGTTACAACGACTAGCTGCCACCTTCTGCATCACATCTAGCTTCAGTTTGTCAAATTTTGCTTTCGTCTTTTTAACTTGTACTTGAACCTATAAACAGAAATTATCAAATACAGCGGTCAAGAGAGAAGTTAAAGTGGGTGAAATAGTTTAAGACAAAATCAAATTGTAGGTGACACTTCTTGGCTATGGGGGTTCAAAAATAATACCACTTCAGTAAAAAGTGTGTATAACGGCAACTCGAAAATAGACAATACAAAGATTTTAATGGAAAATTGTAGCTTAATGAAGGTCGAATGCATTGCAGAATGCCCCTTTGGAGTATTCTGCAATACTTTTGACCTGCATTAAGCGATAATTGATCTTGAAAACCAATCTGTGATCATTTTGAGAGTGGCAATTTTACACAGGTTTAACTGTAATATCACGATTATTTAACTGATTCTAATTGAAACATTGCATAAGTTAGGAAGCCTCCATGCGAGCCAAAGGCATGAACTGCCATGCAAAACTAGTGAATCTTTCAACATACTTTTCTGAATTTCTCTAGCTGTTTATAAGTATCAGGATCTAGCTGCTCCGAGACATCTTTCATCCACAGCAATGCTCCCCTGTACTCTGTTCTTGCCCCCTCCATTCTGTTGATAGTCATTAAGGTATCCGATATTGCACGGTATCGGAATGTCTCCACTTCTTGATATAAGCGGACAAGAGGTACCCTCAGTGCCAGTCTGAAAAGTAGAAAGTGATATGGATTTTCAAGCTCATTATATTCTGTTCTTGCTCCCTCCATTCTGTTGATAGTCATTAAGGTGTCAGATATGGCGCGGTATCGGAACATCTCTACTTCTTGATATAAGCGGACAAGAGGAACCCTCAATGCCAGTCTGCAAAGTAAAAAGTGATATGGATTTTCAAGCCCATTGTATTCTGTTCTTGCTCCCTCCTTTCTGTTGATAGTCAATAAGTGTCCGAAATGGCGCGATAACAGAACATCTCAACTTCTTGATGTAAGCGGAAAAGAGGAACTCTCAATGCCAATCTAAAAGTAGAAGTGATATGGATTTTTAATGGTAATTTCTTAGCTGCTCATTGTCAAATGAAATCAGGAGATTCACATGCTGTTTGAACATGGGTTAAACATTGAAAATACTTAAAATGAGCCAAAAGTTCTTCGCATGACCCTATATACAGAAAGAGTTTAAGACCTGACTGATCAATTCGCCAATGCTTTAGTTTGTGAAAACCTTATGCATGGCTATGACGTTGTGAAGACGTTATGATGTTCAAATGTTTACAGTTGACGCCATTTGGGTTGGAGAAATCCAGCGTAGTGTTGTATTGAATTTATTAAATGAGCTGGGGAAAAAATGATAAAATTTGTGGCTTGCCGAGCATTTTATCATTTTTCTGCCAAACTTTTAATAAATTCAATAGTACAGCAGCAAGAATGTTATATTCTATTTATCATATGATGTTGCATCTGGGAGTGAAATAACACTATGCAATAAAATTGATAAACCACTAGTGGTTTACAGATGTTCGGGAAACGTGATGATGTCCATAACAACGTTGCGTATAAAATGACAAAATTATAAAGTTTTTACGCCAGAAATGATTTGTTTGTTTGATTCTTAACGACCCATCAACCCTTGTGGGTCATTAGCGTCAGACGGTATTAAACTAAACATGATGTGGATGGAAATAGTAAAAATTTGTAAGAAACGCCAGACATGAGATTTCAAAGTAATTTTAATGTCATATGATAAATAGAGTCTAACATCCGTGCTCTTGAATTATTGAATTTATTAAACTTGTTGCGAAAAAGAGAACATATGCTCTACACGCCTCGCATTTTATCTATCTCTTTTCCCCAACTTGTTTAATAAAAGCACTCATGTAAGATCCTCTATTTATCTTATAATGCAACCCCTAGGGAGGCCCATTTTTGGCCCCAGGGGTAGAGATCCACTAGATGATGCATAACATACCAACTATCAAGGCTTTAGGCCCTGTGGTTTCAGACAAGAAGATTTTTTCACGTTTTCCCTATATTAAGCCTATGTAAAACATGTGACCCCCAGGGCACATGTTATTTGAACAAACTTGGTAGAGGTCCACTAGGTGCTGCTACATACCAAATTTCAAGGCTCTAGGCCTTGTGGTTTCAGACAAGAAGATTTTTTTCACATTTTCCCTATATAATTAAGCCTATGTAAAACGTGACCACAGGGGCGGGGCCATTTTTGGCCCCAGGGGTATTATTTGAAAAAACTTGGTAGAGGTCTACTAGGTGATGCTACATACCAAATATCAAGGCTCTTGGCCTTCTGGTTTCAGACAAGAAGATTTTTTAAGTTTTCATCTCAAAAATCTATTTTTGGCCTCTGTGACCTAGATATGCAATGGACCAGAACCATTTGAACAATTAGGAGAGGGTCACCCAGGGATCATTTGTGTGAAATTATGTCAAAATTGGACCACGGGTATAGAAGGAGTTATCATTTAAGTCAATTGTTAATGGACGGATGGACGAAGACCGATCACAAAAGATCACCTTGTCACTATGTGACAGGTAAGCTAAAAATGCAACGTCATCATGATCTGATAAAGGCACATGCCGTGAGATAGGCAACGTTTATCAGGTCAACGTGCAACAATGCAGTTAATATGAGGGGAGACTGATAAACCCCTGTATTACAGTGTCCGAAATGCATTGTCATATGATAAATAAATGTAATTTGGTTCTGTAATCATAAGGATGGCCCAATATTTACTCTGACAATCTGTTTGTTCCAAAAATAACCAATTTCTCTAACCAATATGCTTACCGTTGTTGAGCAGCAAAGCTCTGAGACTTGCCTACAGCGGCCATCATTTTACCAGCTCTAGTTTTATCTTGACCACTGTGTCCCTTCAGAAATCGTCCTGTCCCATTCTCCTCCATAGATAAACCTACAAAGTCATTAAAAAAAATTGGTGCAAGACAAAACATTAAAGCCTCAAAATATTGAAATGACAATATATCCAAATGACAACACAATGAATTATGTAAAACTTAGAATGAACTTTTAATGGAAGACAATCTTAAAAAATATATATCAAAATAATATTTAATACTTTGCAAAAAAATTGTTAAAATTTACCTTATAATTGCTTCTATACAATGTGCAGGAGGAATCCAGATGTACTTTCAACAATGTGAAACTTTTATCTTGAACAAATTTTTTATAAAATATATAAAATAAAAAACTTGAGCAAAATTGCAGCTATAAAAATTGAAATCTAAGCATCCATATCCGTGAATCTTTCTGTGGCATTTTGTCCAGCTCTTCCCTATAATTTTAATACCAATTAACAGTAGCTATACAAAGGGTTTACATGGATTGTGGAGTTTTATGTACAAGTCTCTGGATGTCTCTTGGAACAAAGTGCACTCCAAGCAATACAATTATCTTCATGGAAACACAGTAAAAGCCTTAATTGAGTAATCCTACTGCCCATAAAATGATAATAAGATTTTGGTACTTATCATATCGGCGGATAGAGTAGGATCAGATGAAATATCAGTGCATATGTGCTATCTCACCAGTCTTCTTTCCCCACACAAAAAGTACAGGTGTAGATGTAGAGTCAGACCAAAATTAAGGCTACTTGCCCTGCTGGATATGTCATAAAAGGCATTTAAAGGCAGCCTTTGTGCACAGAGTGCATAATCAAAAATTAAGATTTCTTATTTCTCAACTAAAACATATGTTGTTGGTACTCAAGAGAACTGTGTCAACGAGACGGTTCTTTTGAGCACCCAAAACAAATGTTTAAACTGATAGATAAGAAAGTATTCACAATTTGAGTCCAAAAAGTTTAGTTTTCGCTTTTTAAAGGTGGCTTTTGTACACAGGCCAATAGATGCATTATGTACCAAAACATTGAGTACCAAAATCATATGCAACCATATACCTACCACATAATCTGTCTTGGTATTTCTCGATGGCTCTCAGTAGATCCATGCTGGACTTCTGGATAGCCTTAAACACCTGAAATAGACATGTTGGGGAAAAAATGAGCCCAAATCAAGAGGGAATGAAGAATCAATATCTCAAACCAAAATGTGTTGCATGTCACCTGGCCTCAAGGTTATAAAACTTTTTTCCATGCTCAACTCAGCTGAGCATGAAATTTTCCATGCTCAACTTAGCTGAGCATGAAATTTATCCTGCGCATAAATGTTAAAATGCCAACAATTGTTGGCATTTTAACCTTTATGAGCAGGATAAATACAAATCTGATAGTTCGAAAGCAAGAAAAACCTGTATTTTGTGGCATTTTAGTTTTTATGAGCAGTTGAAATTTCGTGCTCAGTTGAGTTAAGCATGAAAAAAGTTTTATAACCTCGGGGCCTATTGTCAGCTTGATCTATTGGATAAGTCACTCACTGTTTACCTGTGCCATTGCCCAAAACTGGAGCTGTTTTTGTTTGTTTGATTTGATTCTTTACGTCCCATCAACAATCTTTCAGTTATATAGGGACGGGTCTTCCTGGGTTGAACCAGTGCTAAGCTAGGATAAATGTGTCTTGCTCAAGGACCACAATGTGGTGACGCTAGTGAGGCTCGAACCCGCTGCCCTTCCGTCTCAAGTCAAGCACTCTACCACTGAGCCATTGCACTCCCTGGAGCTGTCAGACTAGTCTACAACAAGGGCCTCTTATAATGTACTCCAGTGAAAATGATTGAAGAAATTGATTGAGATAGTGATGAAAGAAAATGGTGTATGAAAATAGAAAATCTTTTTGGAAATGAATAAAAGTCCTAACAAGGTTAAAATGTGCCCTTGCAGCTCCTAATTGGTAAATGTGTCATTTTAGTGGTCATTTTGACAACCACCCTATAAAGCAAACATCAAAAAAAGTTCATAATCAAACATGTCTGAAAACACTGCAAAAAACAAACATCAGAAATAATTCATATTCAAACTTGTTTAATTCATCAACCAAAACATATGTTGTGGGTACTCAAAAGAACCATCTCAATGAGACGGTTCATTTAGGCACCCAAAACACATATTTAAATAGATAGGTAAGACAATAATTTTCAAATATTACCATGTCTCAGGCCTCCAGATAAGAGTGTGTATTGGAAAATTATTTTCTTTATTTCTCATCCAAAACATATGTTGTGGGTAAAAAATTTTGAGCACCCAAAACACATGTTTAAATAGATAAGTAATACAATAATTACAACTATATTTTCATTTTTTTCCTTTTTTTGTTTAGCTTGTGGTTAAATATCCCAGTCACGGCTATGGTCAAGACTGTCATTTAGAGACAGCACAGGTTTAGATAAACAAAAATTTTCATCATAAAAATGTAATAATTTTTAGTATATGTTTTGGGTGCTCAAAAGAACCGTCCAATTGAGACTATTCTTTTGAGTACACACAATATATGTTTTGGTTGAGAAATAAGAAATATGAAAATTATTTTTCTGTTACGCACTCTTAACTAAAGTCCTGGACGGTCACTTATCCAAACCACACTTCTTACCTGGCCGGTACTCAGTGCCCATACTTTTGTTTGTAACTGACAAAAGCCCTACCTGAATCAGTGGAAGGAGAAAATTACTATAGAAATTATTTCACGATACTTAGCTTCATGAAAGTATGGGACCGTCTCAGGATCAACGCAATATTTCCATGTCTGGATTTAAGGTGTTTACCTCTAATTTGGAGTCGAGTTCGCTATCTGAAGCAACAACATGTGCATCTTCCTTCTTGCCCAGTTTCTGTATGACTGCTTGTTTGGTGGTCCAGAATGTCTCCTTCATTTTATGAAATGTTGAAGTGTCCTGTCGCTCCACCCATCTGTCATAGCTAGCCCCAGAATAGCCTTGGGTCCTACAATTAACAAATAAATTTGATTTTGTGCTGTTCATGGAATCATGAACACTTTGGGTCTCTTGCAAAGTCCACTTTGCAAGAGACCCAAAATATATTCCATGAAAAGACCAAAAATGACATTATTACTTATATTTACATTTTACATTATCAGTCAAGTCTCAATTTTCAATGTTCACCTAACTTGGCTGGTTTTCCAGATACTTTTAATTAAAGCAGACATACTGAAGAATATACAATCCTAAGTCAAAACGCCAAATTTCCGAGCTTAGCACCATGGCAATATAGCGTGACGGTGTTAAGGTTAACGGTTTTTAATGGCATTGACGTTGGTACGCCCAAATGAAGTAAATGTAGGTGTGGCTTAAACAATTTGATCATGGCATAGAAATTTCAAATATCAAGATTCATTTAAAGAACCCCGGTGAAATGTAAATATTGCAGAATGACACATTGGCTGTCCTGAATGGCCGGAGTTATTTTTGCCACAAAGATTTCAACCAAAAACAGAATCTAGGGTGAAGATTTGGTGCACATAAAATGCATTTAAGCCCCCTCCCCCCTCCTCCCAGTGGCTTAGGCTGCTGTCCATTCTAAGGTGGAGGTTCTGTTGTTGCTGATTCATTGTTTTATTGACCTCACATTGTGTTTGTGGGGGTTCTGTGCTGGTCCTTGTTTTGCTATGCATTTCTTTGTGTCCTTTCTAATTTTCAGATCATCTTGACAAGGTAGAGAGAGCAGCATACTTCCCTTTAATTGTCTTTCTGATGTCTTGTGACTGTTAGTGTTCTGTTGCTCTTCCTCACAGTGCTGTGGGTTGGTCTGCAGGGTGTGATTGTGGTATTTCCTGATCATACTTACTTACTTTTTTATATTCAACAGGTCAAGATAAAAAAATGGGTGTAAAATTGTGATTATTTAATTAACACATCTTAAAATTTGCTACATCTTAAAATTTGCTAGACATTACAAAAATTTTAATAGAATAAGAATACAGAGAATACCCACAAAATGACACTTTTTCTTACACTTACCATAGTGAAGCATTAAATCCTGTATTGAAAAACATGACTGTAGATCTAGATCAGCTGCTTCAGAGAAGCCAGCTGGTTAGGATCTACATTGGTTTTCACTCCCCTTTTAAATATATACTAAATTGGAAAATTGTTCCTGATAATTTGTCTTACCATACCTGGCCAGTAGTTTCGGACAATTGTAAAGATTTTCAGACTATTTCTTAGGGCCGATGCCAAACTGAGTAAGTAACTGCCATAAGTGTGTTACGGGTTGTTTACATTAGACACTAATATGAACTTCCACTTTCCAGTCTATTCAGTGGTGTAATTTCAGTTTAAATAATGCTACGTTTACACTATGTTCCCAGCGGCCACGGCAGTCACAATTTCGGCCACCAAGGTCTGTCAAGGTCTATCAAGTTTTGTTGCTGTCTGCCATGTTCTCCTAACCCGACCTCACAGCTCGAACCTGAGAACGGAGTCTAAGAATCTCAGATAGATGGATCTGAGGAGGAAAGTAGTGACAAGGGTAGAAATAATCATTACTGAATGGACTTGGGTAGTTTCATTGTATTATAGAGGTGTCATAGGTTATAATTTCTCATGGCAGAATATTGCGTTTATTTTTCTGAAGATCAATTAGTGTAGACATTGAAATATTGTTGCATCTTCTGTATTTTAAAAAATACTCATAAATGAGTCACTTGAGTACGAAGGGTTAATGTTGATACCAATGGCTAGTGTTTTTGTTTCAAGACTCTCATCGAACAGTGTCGAAAAGCTTTTGAGGCCTGAAATGTGTTATCATCTTCGATGCGAAGCTCTCTTGCTATAAAAAGTGATAAATATCCCAATTGTTGCATTCGTTCTTCCGAAAATCATGCCCGCACTTTGTATACGTCTTTAACCTTCCTGCTAGATGACCATTCTTCTATACAGCTGCTGGTGGCCTCCTTGCTGCCACAAAGGCTAGATGTACGCCCCTAGCAATTATATAAATACGAAATTGGCTTCTTCATTGCCATTACATGTAATGATGTTTTTAATCAAGGGTGCATAATATAACGATTGCAGCAGCTTTGTGGACCTCCTCTTTATACCATGGGCATATTGGGGCTCAAACACCATTCATCGCCCACGTTTCATCGTAGATAACCTTGACAGAACTTGTAAGACGTAGCAGAACTTGATTGCAATGTAACAAAACGTGAGAGATCCCAACAGAACGAGGCAGGCCGGGAGAAAACATAGAACCATCCGTGACAGACCGTAGCGCGCCGGCGAGCCTCTGTCACGGCAGACCTTGACAGACCATGAGAAAACGTAGTGAGACTTAACAGAACTTGAACACAAAGACAAAAACGACTAAAAACACCACGGCGAGCTACGTTTCTGGCTACCGTGACTGCCGTGGCTGCCGGGAACATAGTGTAAACCTAGCATAAGGATTCATCGTATGGATTGAAAAACAGCATGGATCCTAATCAGCTGGCTTTAACAGAAACCAGCTGATCATGACCCACACTGTTTACAAAAGAGGGTATAGAGTTTTGAAACAGTTATATGCACAGTGTGTTTATTAGGTCAAGTAAGGTAGTGTAGCTCCTTATCAAACAAATACTTACGACATTCTGTGTTCGCTTTCTGTTCACTTTCAGCAACTGTTAAAGTAACCTGAAAAACAAAATAATGAAGTGATCTTTAGAAGAGGACAAACATGTGCGTGCATACATACAAACGGCTGTTATGTTTCTTGTAAATGCATCTCCTCCTAAACCGTTGGACGTAGCAATCGCAAACTTTGCAGGTGCATAGATCACATGATATAGAGGGAACTGAGGAACCTTTTGTGTAAATGCATCTCCTCCTTAACCATTGGATGTATTTTAGCTTCAAATTTTACATGTGCATAGGTCAAGATCAAAAGTAAAATAATGTATTTTCTTGTAAATGCATCTCCTCCTTAACCATTGGATGTATTAACTTCAAGCTTTACGGATGCATACGTCACATGATGTAGCTCTAGGGTACTGAGCAACATTTCCTTTGACCTTGACCCAAAGGTCAAATAATGTATTTCCTTATAAATGCATCTCCTCCTTAACCCTTCGACATAGCACTTCCAAACTTTGCAGGTGTATAGGTCTCATGATGTAGAGGGTACTGGGCAACACTTCATATGACCTTGAACCCAAGGTCAAATAATGTATTTTCACGTAAATGCATTGTCTCCTAATCTGTTGGATGTAGCAACTGCAAACTTTGCAAGTGCATAGGTCACATGATGTAGTGGGTTCTGGGCAACATGTTGTTTGACCATGGCCCAAGGTCAAATAAAGTATTTTCTTGTAAATGCATCTTCTCCTAAACTGTAAGACATAGCAACTTCAAAGTTTGCATTTGCATAGGTCATATGTTGTGGAGGGTACTGGGCAACATCTTATATGACCTTGACCCAAAGGTGAATATAATGTATTTTCTTGTAAATGCATCTCCTAATTAACCTTTGGACAGAGCAACTTCAAAGTTTGCAGTGCATAGGTGACCAGAGGTAGAGGTTACTGGGTAACAGTTAGTGTGACCTTGACCCCATGGACCTAGTTATACGGGTGGTAAACCTAGGAACTACCACGAAATTGTGTTAACGTAATTTTGTTCCCAAGCCACATCCGGGACACGTCATGGTAGTTTCCAGGCCGAAAATTGGATAAAGAAAGGTTGGTGTCACTTTCATTTTTGTTTTATTTTACAGCTAAGAACGAACTATGGTGAAATCCGACAATGTGGTTCCGTGTAAATATGTCTCAGCTTCCCCTCTAGCACAAAATTTTGTTTGAAAAGTTTTTTTCTTTCTTTAGGTTCGTGTTTCCCCACTGAGCATCGGACCAACTTTCCCCATGTACATGTAGGGTCGGATGACCTTTTTGATTTTAGGTCTTAGTGTCTATTCTTTTTTTTAAATTCAGTTCACTGGGGAATAGATAGCTGGTTACATTAATTTGATATTGTCTTGTTCATGTCATGCGGCTGTTAGTGTTCTAATAAAATGTCTTTCAGAGCTCTTACTAACTTCTGATTCACAGTCCTGAACTCCAATTTTTTGGTGCTGGGACTCCATTTTTTTTAAGGAGGCTATATTTCTTTTGTATGGAGGGACTCCCACTTTTGGCAAAAAGGGCTCTGGGACTCCTGTTTTCAAAATCCTAGCGAGAGCCCTGTCTCTTCCTCACAGTATTGAATTGTTGGTTTTTTGTTTGTTTGATTTGATTCTTTACGTCCCATCAACAATCTTTCAGTTAAACACGGACCGATCTTCCTGGGTTGAACCAGTACTAAGCTAGGATAGCTGTGTTTTGCTCAAAGACCACAACGCAGTGACGCCGGTGAGTCTTGAACCCGCAGCCCCTCGGTCTTGAGTCAAGCACTCTACCACTGAGTCACTGCACTCCCAGTATTGTTGGTTGGTCTGCAGTGTGTGATTCACATTTCCTGCTCATGCTCACTTACTTTTTGTGATATAGTAATATAATTATTTGCAGGGAATAAGCCAGGGGATGACTAGGACAAAATGGTCACCCTAGGGGCCAAAATTTCACCCTAAATGGGACTCAGGGAGATTTAGGGGGAATCTTTTTTCAGGGGGATTCCCACATTCATTCTGTCACCACACAAACGCAAACTGTGGTGACATTCTACTACCACTCCTTCTATTTAATGGCAATAGTGTGTGTAATGGCTAATTTGCTTTTAAACTGACAGAAAATGCCGTAATTTTACGCTATAACTTCTCCCTATCTGACTGTCACTTCGTCCTAATTCTACTGGAGGAAGAAGTCACTTCTCCCTACTGTCAGGGCCCAGCTTGAACCCTGTATTTGTGTCCGTTTAGTTTGACAATCACCTTGCTAAGGCTGTAGAGCTCTGAATTGTAGTCTGGCTTTTTCATATGTACTTGTATAATGTATATGCAGAGGAACAGATAAGCAGGTCATTTGCGTAAATACACAATAGTGTAGATCGATGCAGGCATATAGCGATGCCCTGACAAATTATTTTCCCTCCAACTATTCCAGGGTGGAATAGTCTAAATCTCTTTCAGCTGTCAATGACAAGTTTAGGGCAAAAAAAAAAAGATTTTTTCAGTCAATATTTCAAAATAAGTGTAATGATCATAAGACCCAGGTAACACTAGTCTGGCACATATTCTGAATTAGCTTGGTGCCATTGGGCTGTCCTGTCCATACCCCATAAATACATATATAATATTATAAAAGTAACTTGATCTGGGGTACTGTATCATGTCGAGTGGATTAGCACATATCCTGGGATCAGACGAGATACGATGCGTTGAGGAGGATCTGATGATATGGGCTAATCCACGAGACTGTACGCCAGATCAAGTTACTATTATAATAATATGTTTATGTACCATTTTTCTGACATAATTCTGATTTTATAAATTGTTTTGGTCTTTAATCCAGAGAAACTTCGGGAAGGTTTGCCATTACGTTACAATTCTTGATGTTACGTCATCATGTTTTCCTTCTATGGTTCCATGCTTGAAATTTTCTTTACATAACTTCCAAGCAAAAACAGGTAACTGACTTTAGCCTCGTTTTTGATATTTTATGTTATAGAATGTTATGTTAGAGTTCTCGAATGAGATATAATGAACACAAGTGTGATGCTACTCTAATGTTTAATAATCAACAACTGTTCTGTAAGCCTGTGGAGAGAGCGTGGTGTATTAGTAGGCATGGGCAGATTTATGTATCAAACATGTGAAAGTGTAAACAATGCCTTATATGTAAGAGCAATATTAGAACAAGTGATATGGAATCAGAAAACCTCAGTTTGTTGATCCAGCTTTCTGTATCAGATAGCCAGAAAACAGACAGTTCAAAAGAAGTATCATTTATAGCAGTGATTTTATTTGGAATTTTGGGAAGCTACCTTTTCCTTCACATTTGGGAAAATATATCATAAAAATTGGGAAAATAAGTACTAAAATACATGAAATCGGGAAAATAAAGGCCATTTTTGGATTGGGAATGACTCCCATATAAGGCTGTAAAAAATGGCCAAATAAAATCACTGTATAGGTATATAATAAAAGAACTACACTCCACGCCTCCACTTTTCAGGTCCAATCTGGAATAAAAAATTCGCACTGAAACTGTCTGGTTACTGAAGATAAATGTATTTGATGTTTTAGATCATTAAAAACAAAAATTTCTTGCTAAGACCTATACTCAAGCATTATATCAGGGGGAATTTTGAGGTTCTTCCAGAGGTCCACAGGGCTTCCATTAACTTTCAAATCCAGGAAGTCCAGACTTCCTACCCTTGAAATTTGGAAGTCCCATTGTTTTTTTTGGAAGTCCCACTTTTTTTCTGTGATACCGTCATGTTGTGGCGGATTGTCAAACTGGCTTTGAAAAATAAGATTTATATTTCAGAGATCATTCTTTGTTCCTTGCAAGATGGGTAGGGTAGGGTAGGGTAGGGTAGGGTAGGGTAGGGTAGGGTAGGGTAGGGTTGGGTTGGGTTGGGTAGGGTTAGGTAGGGTAGGGTAGGGTTGGATAGGGTAGGGAAGGGTATGTTTAGGTAGGGTAGGTTTAGGTAGGGTAGGGTTAGGTAGGGTAGGGTAGGGAATGGTAGGGTAGATAGATAGATTTGTTTGGGAGGGTGTTTGTGTAGCAATTTTTATTTTAATAGCTTGTTCTTATTTGTGTAACAATTATTTTTTATAAGCTTGTACTTATACAGAATGAGATCATTCTTTGTTCCTTACAATGCATAGATAGGTAGGGTAGGGTATGGTAGGGTTAGGTAGGGTAGAGTAAGGTAAGGTAAGGTAGGGTCGGGTTAGGTAGGGTAGGGTAGGGTAGGGTAGATAGATAGACTTGTTTGGGAGAGTGTTTGTGTAGCAATTTTTATTTTAAAAGCTTGTACTTATTTTGTGTAACAATTATTTTTTATAAGCTTGTACTTGTACAGTGTAAAAATTGCAACAAAACAACATTCGTTTTTAATATGTTGTATGTTCGTTGGTGTAGTGCCTGTGTAGAAGGAGCGTTCAAGTACTAAATTATCGCATGCGCAGGATCTACACAATTAATTACGACGCAGACGTGTAGAGTTTATAAAAGTTATTTCACAAGCGTGCAAAGTGTCACGTCGGCACTTCAAACAAAACGGATAGTGATTGGGCTGTTGGCCGTTTCGCTTTATTGCTCAGGGACTGTACGTCCGTCTCGCGGGAATGGTTTCTAAGGCCTTTGTCAAGATGTGTCGATGTAAAATTTCACACCTGTTGGATGACACGCTTTTATAATTACCCTTCCGACTGAAGCCTACACCTGACACCGGCTGTCAATAAAACTCTCGAAAATAGTCAAGTGGGACGTCCTAGCGTGGTCAATAAACTCCAATACGAAGGCGGGACATAAATCACGTAATCTGGTAAATGTGGACGGGTTTTTTCTGCCGACAGGACGTCTCGATATCCATTTTCGGCCGTTCTAAGGAATTTTCAGAAGTCCGCGGTACGTCTTTGATGTGTTATTTCGGCGTACGCAGCCGATTTTTGGACGTAATATACGGCGTACTTCCGCCTAACGGAAGCCCTGGGTCCATTCCGGTAAGAACACACCCCATCCAGGCCCTCAGATGATGTAGCTGTGCTCGCATTAAAGGGTGTGCCTTATTTCATACATTAATTGTTTAATATTTATCTTTGAATAGGATACATGGATTGAGATTTGCCTAATCTTTAATCTGCTTTTGCATATATGTAACTGAATGCTCTATAAATACACTGGACAGAGTTGACTAAGGCCAAGTTGACCGAGG
This sequence comes from Loripinus fragilis, assembly GCA_964019695.1. NCBI lineage: Eukaryota > Metazoa > Mollusca > Bivalvia > Lucinida > Lucinidae > Loripinus > Loripinus fragilis. Next base: position 54,198,250 of record OZ026531.1, read on the forward strand.
CTGAGTTGACTCAGGGGCGGACCACGCTTCCAACTCTGTAGCTCAGGTGGTTGAAGCAACGGACCGGTTGTTGTATTTTCCCCACTTGGGGACACTTGCACTTTCCCAGGCACCATAGTACAGTCTGTCCATGTAGTCAGCACCCTAGATAAGCTTTTGGGTCAATTGGGTATTTACGCAACCTGGTTATCATCGATTGCAAACTTGCAAAAACAATTGCGTATTTTCATATTTTTTTACGCCACATTTTTTTTTCTGTGAGGCCTAAATGAAATATATGTGTGGTTCCAGACATGGGGCGAATTATTTGTTAATGCTAATGCATTATTAATGCATTACTTTTTTCAAGTAATTCAAGGTAATGATTAATTCACCAGTTTTTGAATGCTAATTCAATGCATTAGTATCTTAGATTTTGTAAGATTTTCATGATCTTTTTACAAAAATGTAGGTCATTTTATGTAGTTTTAGAAAAGGGGCATGGCGCTAGGAAAAAAGGCATGGCGCTAGAGAAAAGGGGCATGGCGCGGCGCCATGCTAAAACTGGCTAGGGGAAACACTATCTACGCTCCAATCGTCTGCCTGTCTAAAGTTTCAAAATCGCGGATTTTATTGTACCTGAAGAAAATCTCGTCCCCTTGTTGACATTCACATGATTTGAGCGTGTATACTTTGCAAAGTTTCACTTTCATCATAGTGTTTTTTCGCGAAATACTGGACTGGGCACCGATATTTTCATAAAACTGGAGTATATTGCGCGCTCGCTAGTAAAAATAAAATCAATACCCGACTGGCATTTGTTTATTAGCCGAATGGAAACCAAATGGACCAAATGGTATGCAATGACATCGCATGTAATTGCATACCGATCGTTAGAATTGCTTTTCGGTATGCACACATTTCATTTTAATTGCTTTTTTGAGGATTTTAATTGCGTATTAACGCAAATACGCTGCTTATCTAGGGTGCTGAATGTAGCATATGATAAATGGGGGCTTATGCCCTATACCCCCTCAATTGTGTTCAGGCTATATAGACAACCATATCAAAGGTTTCAAGAAATAATTTACAGGTTTGTGGGGTTCCGGGTCATTTCGGCCCATATCAATTTCGGCCTATAAATTTTGTCAACCTGGATTTCTGCAAAAGAGATTATATACTATTGAAAATATTTAAAATTGATAAATAGATTTATATTGAATAAAAAAACTGAAAATAGATTGACTTTACAAACTAGTAAAGGCTAGAAAATGCTTAGACTGGTATCTTTATTAGAAGAAATAATCATAAATCACATACAAGATTAGCAAATACAACTTGCTCAGTGAGTTAAACTGAATAATTGGATTAAGAAAGAATCCCTTGCGTTTCATATGCGAGCAGGAAATGCTCTGGCTAGAGTGTGCAAATGCCAGTGATTTTGTTACCTGCGCATCCTGCATCTTTTGCGCATAATTTTGCCTCTGGGATGCAAAGTTTTTATTTCAGCGAGTCCCAGGACGCAATAGTATTGCAGACTTGTCATTAAAAATAATGTTCTGGACTCATAAGTTTGCAGTTGGACTCATTGATATGGGAAACAGTGAGTCAAAGGACCCATAAGCCCAAAATTGTAAAAGAATCACTGAAATGCGCAGGCTCGTCTGAGCTTTGGCTGCCTGTTGCCTATGTGATGAACTCTTCTCTTAAATACAAACTTCTAATCAATTTAAAAGAACCATCCTTATTAATTATTATGTTTGTGTGTGCATAATTACAGGTAAGTCGATCTAATTATACCAATTATAGACAAACATACCAATTATACATTATTATACCTGTAGGCCGCATTGTATAGGCCAATTTGGTTATGGGCCGATGGTTATGGGCCGAAATGTCCAGTGACTGTCTGGGAATCTCAGAAACACGCTATCAGGGCTTCCATTAACTTTCAAATCCAGGAAGTCCAGACTTCCTACCTTTGAAATTTGGAAGTCCCATTGATTTTTTTTTGGAAGTCCCACTTTTTTTCTGTGGTACGGTCGCGGTATGGCAGATTGTTAAACTTGCTTTGAAAAATAAACATACATATTTCAGAGATAATTCTTCTTTGTTCCTTACAATGCATTTTTACTTTTAATTGCTTATAATGCTACAGAGGGGATGTCTGGTATCTCCTGAATTGTCATGAAATCAGCCTAGATGGGGAAGAGAGAGCTGTTTGCTTTGCTTGTTGTGATTGTTTTGTTGCTCTTCCTCACGATGCCACAGGTTTGTCTGCAGTTTGTGATTGTGTTATTTCCTGATCATACTCACTATTTTTGATGCCCATGTTGTCTGGTCTTGGACTGCAGTATGGTCAGCTGAGCATAGGACTTTCATCAGTATAGCTATAACCTGCACCATGCTGAGCCTGAATGTAACCTGCATTCATATTCATGTGATAGATAGATAGATATATAGATGGATGGATGGATGGATGGACGGGCGGGCGGGCGGACGGACGGACGGACAGACAGACAGATAGATGATAGAATTTGTTTGGGAGTGTTGTGTAGCAATTATCATTTTAAAAGCTTGTACTTGATTGTGTAACAATTATTTTTTAAAAGCTTGTACTTGTACAGATAAAAAATTGCAACAACAAAAAAACAACATGCCATTCGTTTTAAATACATTGCATGTCCGTTGGGGTAGTGTCTGTGTAGAAGGAGCGTACAAGTACTTAATCATCGCATGCGCAGGCTCAACAAAATAATTAATTACGACGCAGACCTGTAGAGTTTATAAAATTTTATTCCACAAGCATGCAAAGTGTCACGTCGGCACTTTCTGTATTTCAAAGATTTCTCAACTGTCAAACAAAACGGATACTGATTGGCGGTTTCGCTTTATTGCTCTCAGTTATTGCTCAGGGATTGGATGTCCGTCTCGCGGGAATGGTTTCTAAGGCCGTTGTCAAGATGTGTCATTGTTTTCACACCTGTTGGATGACACGCTTTAATAATTACGCGTCGGACTGAAGCCTTCACGTGACACTGGCTGTCAATAAAACTCTCGAAATCAGTCAAGTGGGACGTCCTAGCGTGGTCAATAAACAAAAGAAATGAGTTTCCATTACGAAGGCGGGACATAAATAAGGTAATCTGGTAAACGTGGGCGTGTTTTTTTCTGCAGACAGGACGTCTCAATAACCATTTTCGCCGTACTAAGGAATTTTCAGAAGTTCGCGGTACGACTTTGATGTGTAATTTCGGCGTACACAGCCGATTTTGGGACGTAATATACAGCGTACGCCTGCCTAACGGAAGCCCTGACGCTATCGTAAATTATCCTGTCAATAGGTGATAGCGGACTGCCCATGTAAAGGGAAATCAATCTAAACGTCATCAGGGGAAATAAGTTTGGTGGTCAACTTCCGTTTTGTAGACATTCATATATCGCGCATTCCCTTATTTTTTGATGTGAATATGGGGGTCCGTGTATTCACCAGATCGGGCCTAATCAGCGGATCGGACTGGGCCCAAAATTTGCCTATTCCTTTGCTTAATTGATTGTTTTTTCTTTACAAGAATGATGTGCATAAAAGATTATGTATTTAGTGCAATCTGTATGCTTTGAATATATTAATATTGATATAAACAGCAAAAAAAAAAAAAACATACTCAACAGACCCTTTTTGCAATGGCACACCTGTTGTGTTTTACATAAAATGACATGCGCAGGTCTATCCTTTTTGGTAAAAACATTAATTTGATCCTATAAATACTTTACAAACATAAGATAATTATAATTATCATAGCGTTATTTGACCATTTTTGGGCCAGATCCGGTCAGATAGTAGCTATAGTCTCCGACCTTGATGATCCAGACATCATTTTATGATATCATATACATACTATACAAACATAATAATAAAAAATGTTTTAAAAATGAGCTAAATAGCCAATTTCGGGCCCGATCCGATGATTAGGTCCGATCCAGTGAATACATGGACCGTGAAAATGGTAAGAAAAAAATTACGTGTTTCTCTTTTTTTTTTTTTTTTAAACCAATAATCAAATTTCTATCGCTCCAAACCGCAACGCAGTTGTAGGATAACTACCTCTGTTAGCAAGTCTGCCAATCTCAAGCGTGGTCGCCCATTTGAACGATAATTTTGATCGCGTGTTTCCGAGATTCCCCGGGCCCAGACCTGATTTAGAAGCAAACAGACCCTAAAAGCCTAGTCAAAATCAGTTGTGCCCAGTAAAGTGCAATCTTTCTAGCCCCCACTTGCTTTCACTTTAGAGACTGCACATCTCATTTTTACTAAGAAGTTACTAAAATGCAAGGAAGAACAAAAAATCAATAGACCCACTGTTGTTTGTTTTGAAAAGAACAGCTGCAAAAATTGGCAAAATTCAGGTTCAGTTATTTTCAACCACTTTGGTCAAACATACTTATTTTATTTTGCCACTGGGTTTTCTCGACTAATTCAGCAGCATATGACTGGAATACACCGCCAGGTGAGATAAAGGTGTGCTACAAACGTGGCAGATTTTGCTTCGATTCGATGACAATATTTTTGTCGTCCATCTTTTAACATAAACAGACTGTATATCGATTGTTTTATTTTTATTGCATGATTTATAAATGCAAGTAGGGAAGCAGTCTATAAAATGTCTGTTAGTTTATCAGTCGTTTCTGCAATGCAGTCACAGCTGTCGTGTGATACAGGTGCCCCTCCCAAATATATATATTCTTTAATTGTTCCCCTGAAACTCCGACCCCGTAATGTTTGTTGTCTTACATCCCGTATAAACATAAATCGATTTACTCTCCAAAGTAAAAAAATCTATTTTTTATTATTTTCTGTCCCCCAGACTGTTACTTGCCACATCCCTCTCCTGTTCCATTGTTCTCATAACTGGTCCCATAACCCATCCAATATCCATCAATCCATCCACGCATCCATTCACCAATCCATCTACCCACCCACCCGTTCATCCATCCATCCATCCATCCATCCATCCATCCATCCATCCATCTATCTATCTATCTATCTATCTATCTATCTATCTATCTATCTATCTATCTATCTATCTATCTATCTATCTATCTATCTATCTATCTATCTATCTATCTGTCTGTCTGTCTGTCTGTCTGTCTGTCTGTCTGTCTGTCTGTCTGTCTGTCTGTCTGTCTGTCTGTCTGTCTGTCTGTCTGTCTGTCTGTCTGTCTGTCTGTCTGTCTGTCTGTCTGTCTGTCTGTCTGTCTGTCTGTCTGTCTGTCTGTCCGTCCGTCCGTCTGTCTGTCTGTCTGTCTGTCTGACTGTCTATCTAGGCAGATTTTGTGGTGATTGTGTTTACATATTTAGTTGAAATGCCTGAATGAACTGATGTACAGTCGCTGTCCAAAATACGGACAAAACTGTTAATTCGCTTTGGGACAGCGTCGGTTCAGAGTTGAGGACCTGGTCAGTGATTTTGGTCATATCCACCTGCTGGGAAAGGGCTGACCTGTTGGCTCTCGTTTGTGATGTCTAATTGTGACGTTGTCACTTTCCCATTGGTATCCTGGGTCAGGTGTTTTGCTTGATTGTATCAATACCTGATCTTTGCCCTCTTTCTTATTTATATTGGTTATTCAGTTCTATGTACTGTTGAGTCTTGATCCCCTTTCTATATCTAGATTTGGATGTTCTTTGAGATGATGCATCGATAAGTTAGGGATCTTTCATGCATACCAAATATCTATGTTTCTTGATTCACATCAGAAATAAGGGTGAGTTTGGTACCATCAAACATATTAAAGCCTCCAGTAATTTTCTTACTGACCGTTCCAAGGCAGTGGATCTATTTTGTTATTTGTGTTTCATGTTTGTCTTTGTCATACTGTCTTGTCTGTTCTTTGCAGTCTTGTAGTCACCTGTTGGGAAAAGGACTGACCTCTTGGCTCTCTTGTGTGCGTTTTCTTGTGTTTTGTCACATGGTTTCCTGGGTCAGGCGTGATACTTGATTGTACCGTTTCCTGATCTTTGCCTTCTTTCTTACTTTGAATAAAAATATCCATCAGAGGAGATGGCAAACCATGTATATGTATTTAATGAGATAGTACTGAATGTCACTGCAAGCAAATATGGAACGATGACTGAAGAGAAACAATTTCATTTTGACCTTTAAATTCATCCAAGGGAGGTTAGTCAAAATGTAAGCCCTAAAGAGCAATCATTCTTACACCCAACAAAACACTGTGACTCTGGTATATATCCATACTTAATACTATTAAACTCTTAAAGGATAAAAAAGATATTAAGATCAAAAAGTTTCCCTAAAAATTTGCTCATGCGAGATAACTCAAACACAAAACAAAGAGAGCAATCTGCTTGATTTGCTATATGACCATACCAAATAATATCAAAGTATCTGAAAGGGAATGAAAGTAATTGAGGGTTTTAAATATAGCCCTACAAAATAGTCTTAAAATGTTGCAAAGTGTATAAGAGCTATGGAGTGCTTCAAACTCATTCAAGGGAGATTAATTAAACAGGAAGCAAGGGGGCATCCATGACTGCACGCAGCACACTGTCTTGATCTGGTGTGCATGCCTATCATATATCATACAAAAATCTCAGAGAGAATGAGTTATGGAACATACTGGATTTCCCAAAGTCAATGCAAGGGAAATAATTCAACCATGTAGCAAAGGACAGCAACCATTACTGCACATAACACACCATATTGCGCTGATATATATGCCTGCCATGAATCATCAAAATATCTCAAATTGTATAAGAGTTATGGAGTACACAAGGTTTCCACTTTAACCCTATATGCATAAGACACATTGTCTTGATCTGATATGTATGGCTACCAATTATGATAAATATACCTCTAAGGGTTTAAAAGTTATTGAGCACACACGCTTCCCCTGTCTAGTTTGTTCAAGGGAGATAACTCAAAGGACAGCTAGGAGGAGCAACCACCCCTACATGCGTCACACTGTCTTGACCTGATATATATGTATTCCAAATATCATCAAAATATTTCAAAAGGTATAAGAGTAATTGAGCACACAAGCTTTCCCCTATAAAGTTAATTCAAGGTAGGTAACCCAAAATGGCAGCCAGAAAGAGCAACCATTCTTACACGCTGTCTTGACCTGATATATATGTAAACCAAATATCAGCATGATATCTCAAAGGGTATAAGAGTTATTGAGCGCATAAACTTTCAACTCTTAGGATCATTCAAAGGAGATAAATCATAAGGGCAGCAAGGGGAGCAACCATTCTTGCACGCGACACACCGTCTTGACCTGATATATATGTATACCAAATATCAGCAAAATATCTCAAAGGGTATAAGAGTTATTGAGCGCATAAACTTTCAACTCTAATGTTCATTCAAAGGAGATAACTCATAGGGCAGCAAGGGGAGCAACCATTCTTGCACGTGACACACCGTCTTGACCTGATATATATGTATACCAAATATCAGCAAAATATCCCGAAGGGTATAAGAGTTATTAAGCGCATAAACTTTCAACTCTTAGGTTCATTCAAAGGAGATAATTCATAAGGGCAGCAGGGGGAGCAACCATTCTTGCACGAGACACACCGTCTTGACCTGATATATATGTATACCAAATATCAGCAAAATATCTCAAAGGGTATAAGAATTATTGAGCGCATAAACTTTCAACTCTAATGTTCATTCAAAGGAGATAACTCATAAGGGCAGCAAGGGGAGCAACCATTCTTGCACGCGACACACCGTCTTGACCTGATATATATGTATACCAAACATCAGCAAAATATCACAAAGGGTATAAGAGTTATTGAGCTCATAAACTTTCAACTCTAAGGTTCATTCAAAGGAGATAACTCATAAGGGCAGCAAGGGGAGCAACCTTTCTTGCACGCGACACACCATCTTGACCTGATATATATGCATACCAATTATCATCAAAATATGTCCAAGGGTATAAGCGTTATTGAGCACACAAGCTTTCCTATATAAGTTCATTAATGGAGATAACTCAAAAGGGCAGCAAGGGGGAGCATACATTTTTACACCCGACATATATATGTATACCAAATATCTTCAAATTATCTCGAAGAGTTATTGAGCGCACAAGCATTCCCCTATAAAATCTATACAAGGGAGATAACTAAAAAGGCCAGCAAGGGATAGCAACAATTCTTGCACGTGACACACCATCTTGACCTGGTATGCATACCTACCAAATATTATCAAACTAGAATTCCGAGAATCAGATGTGTCGCCTGGCAAAACAGAAGTCAAATATGTTGGATTTATATCTCCAGGCGAAGGGTTATTTATATTAATCACAAAACATAAATCCCATTTCTCCAACCCCTAAGTTCACCTTGGGTATCATACAGGTCATAGTTAAAAACCTATCAATTATATTTCACTGCTTAGTTCGATACAAATAAACTTATCTGTACAATTTCAATATCTGTCCTTTCAACCTGACCCAGAGGTCTTGGGTGTGATAGGTCATAGTTTTTGCTTCTATGTTAGTCTATACTTCTTTCCCTTTAATTTGATATGCAACATAACTACATTCAGATTTATTTTTACCTTTTAACCCGACCCACAGTCTAAGGGTGTGTGTAAGGACAGTCTCAGAATATGTGTTTGCGTTGTGCTCTAAGCTTCATTCCTTTTAATATGATATGCAGCATGACTTATTTAAAAATGTTTTGACCTTTTGACCCCACCCCAAGGGCCAATGGGTGTGTGTAAGGACAGAATATGTGCTTATTCACTTCATGTGCTCCATTCACTTTAATTTGATATGCAACATGACTTCTCTCCGAAAAAAATGTTATGACCGTTTACCCCAACCCCATGGGCAAAGGGTGCATGTATAAGGACAGAATATATGTACTTGCACAGTGCTCTATGTCCTTTAATTTGATATGCAACATGACTACTTGGAGAAAAAAATGTTTTGACCTTATGACCCAACCCCAGGGGCAGAGGGTGCATGTACATAAGGACAGAATATATGTGCTTGCATGATGCAATGTATAAACAATCATTATACAAAAGTATTTGGAGTTAAAATTACATAAACTGGGCACACCAAATGTGTTGTGGACGGATAAAGTGGACCCACTACTAGACCTGTGTTTCCCGCAGGTAACAAAGTAGCTTGCATCATTAAACAATGCCAACCAGTCACAAAGTAAGAAAGAGGGCAAAGATCAGGAATCAATACAATCAAGCATCACAACCGACACAGGATACCAAAAACTTGATGATGACCTCAACATCAGATATGTCCTCAATACATGGCGTTTTGATTGGTAAGCACTTAAAGTTAAGAAGAATTTAATCACAGTCCTTGGTATCTGTTTGCAAAACACAGGCAGCTAGATCTGACACTGACCCGTAGGTCATCATGGAGTGACGGATGAATCGACCGATCATGTTGCAGCTTCTAAAATTCTGCGGACATAGCATAGATCAGATTGCTAGCATACTTGCTAACTGTGGACATGATTTCTGAATCGACCAATCAGGTTGCAGCTTCTAAAATTCTGCGGACATAGTTAGCATAGATCAGATTGCTAGCAAACTTGCTAACTGTGGACATGATTTCTGAAGGCAGATGTCTTGCGAAATTCAGTTGCTGCAGTCTGTGCCTGATGTATTACCAGTTATCTGGATGGTGCCTACACAGGGTTCATACAGGCAAAGTTCAGTAAAATTCAAGGACTTTTCATAAATTCAAGGACTTCTAAAAGGCTTTCCTAGTTTTCAAGGCCTAAAAGTTTATAAAAAATACAGTTTTATGTGTTAAAATTCTACTGCAGAAATGCTAGACTGAGATAATGGAGAAATTACTATTAGTAAATTAGCATAAAATTGTTGTGCCTTTATTTGGTATTTGCATATGCTGCACCAAATAAATGCACAACATTTTTATAATGATTTAGGTCTTTGTCAACTGTGCTAATTCCTACAGAAAATAGTAGAATTCAAGGACTTTTCAAGACTTTTGAGTGATTTCCAAGTACTTTTCAAAGCAGAATTCATTTTCAAGGACTTTTCCAAGAAAGCCCTCTTAATTCAAGTACTTTTCAAGCCTGTGCGAACCCTGTGCGAACTCTGCTACAAATCGTGGACACGTGGAAAGGCCTTTGACATGATGCCAGATATGGGATTGCTATACACACTTGATTACTATGGGATAAGAGGGCTAACCCATAAGAAAACCAGCTTATGGTTCTTTGTGCGCAATCTATTAACTCTTTGCCTCCTGGGTAATTTTCATGCCCTTTTTGTCGTCTGCTGAATTTTTCAAAATCAACAAAAATTCTTTCAGGAATATCATCAGAGTGTCAAACAGATATAAATATATCACCAAGAAATTGGAAGATTTTAAAGCCAAGAATGAGCTTGAAATTTTTATGGCTTCGTGTTTCAGTTTGCCTGAAAATTGCTGAGAAATACAAAACATATCGATAACAGTCATGCCCTGACTGAACAAACTTGAAGTGATTCGAAAATACTAAGTAAAGTAATGGCATAGCCAGAACTCTTAAAAAGTAACACATATCAAAGAGAGACTACTGTATCAAGCAATGATTCTCTACAATTACGTCCCATTTCAAAATGGGAACTTCTCTTAAAAGAAAGAATTTGCTCCCAGAGGGAGCAAATTCTTTCCTTTAAGAGCAGTTCCTGAAGGTATGGAAAATCACATTTACCACATTAGGTGAGCTCCCTTGAGTGTTACTATTTTTATTACGCACATGCGTATACTGCATAATGGGAGCTACGCCAATGTAAAGTAGTAAGGATCTTTGACAATTGATATGGATCATAGTCCCCACAGATTCTCTGGTCCGGTGCTGGATCCAAATACAGTACCGTGGTTAAAATATGTAGGATGGTGATACAGACAAAACGCTAGAAGGGTGATACAATTATATATTTTTATATGTCAGAAAATAGGTAGTATCAAAAGGTATTCTAATGCATTTGCTTTTGTAACGCGACATTTGATTGTATAACATCAAAAATTTGCGACAAAATAGTTTGAAGTCATTAATAATGTCACATTTTGCTGGATGATGTGCGGCTTCATGCAGCTTGTAACGCTTCAATTTGAGAGTAAACTGCAGAAATGCATTAGAATGGGGCTAACCATATTCGTGTGTTGCGGTAAAACTAAATTTCCGACCGTATATCCAAGGAAAATTTTTGAATACAGTTATCCCCTCATTTATTGTAGGTATATAATAAATAATGTTAGGAACCTAGACTATATTGCTATAATCTAAAATAAACTTTGTTGGACCCAGACCTGAGCCAAGAAAAGGCCCTATGATAAAATGAGACAAAAAACCCTTAAGAGAAACAAAACTGAATTCAATTGTCAAAATTTTATTCATTGTAGCAGAATACTATTTAGAATTTTATTTATTGTAGCAGAATAATTATAACCCTTAAAGCGCCAAGAAAAAAATGCATCTGAAAATGTCGTCTGGTGAAGTCATCTGCTGCAAATAATTGCCTAACTTTACTGATGAATTAAGTATAGAAGCAAACAATGTGGACACAGAATAGACTGCCCCTATAGGAGCAGTCTGATCTGGGTCCACCCTGTTTGCCATAGAGACTTCTTAATCATTTCAGCAGACGAGAAAAGCAGACGACTTTTGTTGCAATTGGCACATTAAGGGTTAAAAGTTTTTTTTATTGTAGCAGCCTGTTCAGCTGCAGAAACTAGCTAGAATCTTGAGATTTTGCATGAGACACATTAAGATATTGCACTTTTCAGAGATTGGATAACAAAGGCCCTGATCAGACCGTGACAAAGGTGTGGGGGTCGGTTTTCCGATTTTAACTAATTTTTCTTAAATATCCCATAAAAATGATATAATTTGGTCTCAATGAAACCAAATTATTTCATTTTCATAGGATATTTAAAAACAGGGGGGGGAGGGAGGGGGTTGATTCGAACCCCCTGAACCCCCTCTGAATCCACCGTTGTCTGTGCCTAAGTTGCATGCATCAAAATCTGGTTTTCTCGTGACAGAAATTTTGTTAAGTGCTGAAAAGAAAAACACATTCAAGGGCCCAGAAGCACAAAATTTTTGAGCGTAAAAATGTATTCTTTTTCTTACCCATCACTGATCAGGTTAAACAAATGTTTTGGGAGTTTAAAAGAAGCATCTCATTGAAAAATTGTAACTTTTTTTTTGCATGAGTTTAAACATATGTTTTGGGTGCTTAAAAGAATTATCTCATTGAAAAATTGTAAATATTTTCTTTTACATTAGTTTATACATGGCATGGGTACACAAAAGAACCATGATTGAGATGATTCTTTTGAGTACCCACAACATTTGTTTCTTATTTTCTAAATCAAAACATGTATTTTGAGTACTCAAAAGAACCCTATCAATAAGAACGTACTTTTGAGCACCCAAACACATGTTTTAATCAATGGATAAGAAAATATTCACCAGGACTTGAGTTATTTTTCTTATTTCTTAGCCAAAACATATGTTGTGGGTACTCAAAAGAGCCGTCTCAATGAGACGGTTCTTTTGAACACCCAAAACATCTGTTAAAACTGATGGGTAAGAAAATAAAATATTTACAATTTTACGCTGAAATTTTTTGCTTATCTAAACCTGTGATTTACATTTTACGCCTAAACATTTTGCTTATCTTGACATATACTCAAATTTTATTTGAGTTTATGCCTATTAACCCTTTACTCCATAGACCATTTTTAAATCATGACATCATTTTTTATTTTAAGACAATATTGAAAAAAATTCAAGAAAAATTCAAAGATTATTTAGGAAAAGTCCACTTAAAATCACAAATCTGTGCTATATGGTCTGATGGAAACACAATGCTAGGCAGAGCCACATGAAATTCAACGTCCTTGTGATCAGGAGGGGGAATGGCCTGAATGACCTCTAGCGTGTCAAGGTCATAGTAAATATAGTCCAGCATGGCATGGAAGCCTGACGTGTAGTTAGTGTAGGGAACTATGCCGCACCCACTGTCAAGGTTTAAGTCATGGCTGAAATTCATCCCTGTAATGATCTGGTCTTCTGGTGCTGAAAAATAAATAGAAATACACGTGATTTCCAACAAAGTGGCATTTTTACATGTGTAGACTCAAACAAGCCTGCGCAGCCTCCTTTTAAGCATAGAAACTCCAAATGATGTCCAATCAGTAGCTTAATATCTTAGAATATTCAAGCGACCATACAAAGGCTCTGATCAGACTGCATGAATGGGCGGGCTGGTCTGAGCCTTTGCTGGTCGCACATACCACATTGTTGGAAATATCATGTCACTGCTCACATTTTGTTTGTTTGGTTTGATTCTTGATGTCCCAGTAAACAATTTTTCATTCACATCAGTACGGCTGTTCATGGGTTGAACCAGTACTAAGCAGCGGATAAAGTGTCCTGCTCAAGGACCACAACACAGTGACTCCACCGGCGGTGAAGCTTGAACCAGCAACCCTGGCCCGGAGGTTATAAAACTTTATTCATGCTCAACTCAACTGAGCACAAAATTTCATCTGCTCATAAAAACTAAAATACCGACAAATAAAGAAGTTTCTTGCTTTAAATATCTCAGATGTTTTATTTATCATGCTAATAGATGTTAATTGTTGGCATTTTAGCATTTATAAGCAGGATAAATTTCGTGCTCAGCTGAGTTGAGCACGAAAAAAGTTTTATAAACTTGGAGCCTGGGATCCCTAGTCTACGTGCTACTAACTGAGCCACTGCATTCTGCTAGAAATGAAAATAGAGGATCTTAGAGATGAATGCTTGTGCTAGACTACAGAGACTACTCTCCAATAAGTGAATAACAAAGGTACTGATCAGACTGTGCAGATGAGTAGGCTGGTCAGCACCTTTGTTGTTCGCAAACCCCGAAGACAGTTTTTCTTGCGTGGAGTCCCTCATGAAAGCTCATTTCTTAAAGACCTCAGGAAAGACAATAAAATGTGAGGCTTTGCAGAGCATTTTATCACTTTTTTGAATCCAGTTTTATAAATTCAATAACACAACAATATGAATGTTAGATTCTATTTATGATATGATACTAAATTGTTTTGAAATCACGTTTTTGGTGTGCAAATGCTAAGATTTTTCAATATTAATTATGTTACACTGATGTGATCTTTAGATAATTTTACCGACCATAATTCATGGCATTTTATCACTCACAGACCCAACATAAAATAATAATGAGAATTATCAGTTGCCTCTCATATTGCATTGCTGCACGTTGACCTTATAAACGTTAATTATCTTACGGTGTGTATAGCTATCAGGTCAACATAAGGTTGCACTTTTTGATTGACATCGTCGATGATATTGAATCAACACAAGACTTGATATTAACGTCATAATGGCTAGTTCGAAGAGTGAATCAACTCGGTAAACTGATAAAAAGAATACCAGGTTCACGTCTTTTGATATCAAGACCAGGCTCAGCTTTGAGAATGAAATCCTGCAAACATTCATCCATGCATACCTTCCTTCCAGGCTATATGGTCTTCTCGGATCTCTTTCTTTGTCATGAACTCATAAATCCCTCTGTGAGGGGCACTGTTGAAGTCACCGCAAAATATCAGACTGCATCTCTGAAACAATAATATACAAGAATGAACTCATAAATCCCTCTGTGAGGGGCACTGTTGAAGTCACCGAAAAATATCAGACTGCATCTCTGAAATATGAATATAGGGTAAATGTTCTAAATTATCTCTTTTTGTTCTAAATAAAAATGGCTGTTATCAGGGATGGAATTTACAAAATGCTTGTCAGAATAGCAAACAGGGAATGCCCAGATCAGACTGCTTCTTCAGAAGCAGTCTGAACTGGGCATGCACTGTTTGTCTAATATGCCTTTTTCAAAAACAACTAATTTTTGAAATATTAGAACATCTACCATAGAGGCTATGTCATAAGAAATTCTGTCAAATCACTACAAAATTAATAACTGTATTCAAAATGTTCAATTAGGGATGTTTACCACCAGCCTTATAGTTGCAAACAGTGTTACACTAATGTGCATCTGCAGAGCCCAAAAAAAACATTAAATTGCATACTAAAACATAGAAAATAAATCCCAAAATACATATATCAAATACGCTTATACCCATTCCAATGCATCAGTAAAACTTTTCTTTCAATAGAGATGTCATTAGGTTAAATATCTTGCCTATTTATCACACTGTTAAAAGAGACAACATAATTATTAGGGGATAACAGTATTCAAAATTTTGATGTCGGGAATTATATCCTTGGATGTAAGGTGGGAAATTTAGTTTTACTGTGATGTGTTAGCGTAGCCGTGGAGCCTGATTTGAGATCATATATATCCAATGATATATCTCCCCAAATTAGCATTTTGAATATGGTTATCCCCATTCTAATGCACATTTCCACTTGTTTGCTATTAAAATATTTGTTTCATCGCCAAATGAAGCGTTGCAAGCCACACGCCTTTCAACAAAATGTGACATAAAAATGATGTCAAGCTATTTCCAATGTTCAGTATAACATACACTTTCGCAACTTTCTAAACTAATGCTACCAAATCCTTTTTTACATTTTTTTATTTTTTATTTAAAAAGAAAAATAATAATGATAATAATACCAAATCCTATGCATTACAGTAGCAAGTGCATTAGAATGTCAGTTTCCCAACAGAATATCAAAGGAAAAACTGTCACAATTCTTTTTACATTATACCATCAGAGGTTGCATTACATTAGCAAGTGCATAAAAATATCAAATTACACTGCTAAATTGAGAACAAATGGGCCACATAATGAAACCCCGGCTCAGCTACAATGAGTAGTGTTTGGACTTATCACTCTCAGATTAAATATTAGTCAGGAAAAAAATCAGAAAAAGATGCTTGTTTAAGAAGGTACAGGCATTTTGTGAAGAAAAGGTTTTGAGATACCTATTAGGGGTATTTTGGTATGCTGAATCCAAAAACCAATGTTGGCAAGCTGAAAAATGGCGTCTTCACTATCTAATTTGCATATTTCCAAGATGGCCGCCGAATTGAAGAAAAATCCATAAAAATCCGTAGAGTAACATGTTAAGGATGCCAAACTGGTACAAATCAATCTAAAACATCTTCTCTTAATTGGGGGTCTTCACTGACATCAATTTATGCATTTAGAATTAAAAATATGACCAAGAGGTAATCAGGGGAGACAACTTGAGCAAAATTTCTTTCTTCCAACTTAGTGCAGGTTTTTTCATAATAGTCCATGCATATATTATCTGGCTCAAATGTGTCAGGGACGATTTCATTAAAAAGATATCTTAAAAAATGCATCGCAATGATATCACTATTGTTTGCAGGAAAATATGGCGAGTTAAACAAAATTCTGTAAGGTTCAGCTAGGGGAGGGAATTAATGCGATTTTAAAGAAAGTGGGCCTGCACCTACAAATCACTCGTATCTCTTCATCAACTCAGCCTACACTATTAAACTTGCTAGCAAATTAAAGCTTAGATATAGTACATTCATCTGATGGAATAATCTGATATGCAGATTAGTTATATAATTTGCATAATCATCAATACTGATGAAAATTTCAGAAAATGAGGGAAAATAAAAAAAAGCAAATATAAACTGAATTCTGTCCCCAAACTGTCCTTGTTACATGTTATTATATCATCAGTGATACAATTTGACAAGTCCTTTCATCCAATAGTCATATATATAAACATCTCATTTGCATATTCATGAATATTTATGAAACTAAAAATAGAGATAAAATCATAGAATAACTTTCCCCGCCACACCCTCCTCAGGAGGGGGGGGGGGGGGCTTATTTGACTTACCTTGCACCCGATGACAATTACTCATGGATGCAAAATTGTTCAATGGGACCACTAAATATAAAAAAATTCTTATTGTCTCCGAAATAACCTATTTAGATTACATAAAATTGCATGGTGTCAATGGCAACCCATCAGGCACTGTAGCTGGGTCTTTTGCAAGCAGGCCCAAGATCGACACTTGCGTGCCGCACCTATTTTCATGGATTTTTTCTCTCTTCCACTAATTCAAGTTAAAAAAAGCTGTCAGTTACTAGCGAAACAAAATGGTCGCTAAAATAGCAAATAAAAAACTGGTTAGAACAATTTGCCCTTCCCCCATAATGTGAAATTCCACAATATGATTCTAAAGAAAGTGAGTATACCTTCAAAATGATTCGTATCTAAGCAGCAACTCATCCTAGACTACCAACCCTGGTACCAAATTAAAGCCCAGACATATTTCTTTTATTCAATGTGCTGATATGCAAATTTTCGCTTTTGCATATTCATGAGTATTGGTAAAAAAATAGAAATGAATGAAAATTCGTAGAAAAAAATAAGGGTGTGTACCTATACACATTACCCATACAGTCTACTCTCGATACCTTGAATTTCAAGGGACTGAGCAAAATGTGTCAAGTTATCAGTAGTTCGAGGTAACCATATCATGACGTATAGCCACAATTTTGGGGCAAAATAACTCACGTTCAACTCATCCATAAAAAAACAACAAGAATGAAAAGGGGAAAAATAGAATCGTTCTTCAGGTACCACTGCAGTCCCGACATTATGGCCATTTTTGTCACTTTCTAAGGCAAAATAAAATAAACAAAGCATTTTCAGTTCTAAGTAAGTATCGGCTACTGGTCCTGCGGTCACAGGTTTTAGTTTTACCCTTTCGTACGTCGTCATATGTTTAAGCCCCAACAGACAGTGTACACGCACGTTGCTTTTGTCATGACATGACCAATGTCCGAAAATAGCCATACACGCACAACTGTGAACTGTCCAGTGCCTCGGACATGCTTAATACTCAATAGATTGCTCAAATATGACACATTAGCTCAAACCGTCACATGTAACCCGTTTGAAGTTGTACACAATAGATCAATAGAATTCGCCGCCCGCGGTCAATTATGTAATTTTACAACACACTTATTTACAACTGCATGTGTCACACACGTGGACCAAGTGATCAAACAATTGATGGTTTTTAAATTAAATGGGGATAATTAACGTTCAAAACGGTAGATTAATTGGAGAAACATTCAGATAAAAAGGTAAGTTAATGACTGTCTTTTTCTTTTGAAATGAAATCGAGTTAGGCGTTGTAAAATACACTAAAATTGATCAGCGGGACCAGTCTTTCGTAACGAGTTATCAGTTTTATTGACTTAGCCGTTGTCGAGATAAACGTTGTGGAATTGCAATAATATATAGGGGAAAATACCGGGACCGGGCCATCGAGTCGAGATAAGTGATAGTATTGAGTTATGCATAGTTGAGTTAACGAGAGTCGACTGTATGTCATTTGCTAGTTATCATAGACTATCAAACTCGGTACTAAATCAAAGCATAGACAAAATCCTTTTACCCAATGGTACGATATGCAAATAATCTAATTTGAATAGTCATGAATATTTATGAAAACATGAGAAATAAGAGAAAAATGGTTGAAAAAACAAGGAGGGTATGTACAACATTACCTAAATGTCAGCTGCTAACTTTTCTAGACTACCAAATTTGTTACCAAATAAAAGTTGAGACATTACACTTTAATCCAGTAGTATGATATACAAATTATCTAATTTGCATATTCAAGAACATTAATGATAACAGAAATTAGAGAAAAATGTGAGAAACTTTAAAGGGGTGTACGTACAACATAACCCATATGTCAGCGGCTAACTATTCTAAACTTCCAAAATCGGTACCAAATGAAAGGGGGGTCATAGTTCTTTAGCACACTAGTCTGATATACAAATCGTTTTTACATATTTGTGAATATTAATGAAAACATTAAACAAAGAAAGAAAAATTGCAGAAAATTTAAAATGGGTATATCTACAAAATTACCTATATCTCATCTGCTAATTGTCCCAGACTAACAAGCGTGGTAACAAATAAATGCTAAGACATAGCACATTTTAAGCCATGATCAGATATGCAAAAAATCATTTAATGGTTATATTCTTGAATATTAGTTTAAATGTTAGAAATGAGAGAAAAATTGTTATAAAGTTAAGGGGGTGTACCTACAAAATTACTCATATCGTAGCTGCTAATATTCCTAGACTACCACACTTGGTACCGACTTAAAGCTAAGACATTTTAGTTTACTCAATAGTAATTTAATGTGAAATTATCTTTTCTTAAAATTGATATTAATGTTAACATTAGAAATGAGAGAAAAAACGTAGAAAAAATAGTGGGGGTCAACTTCTAAAATTACTCCTATCTCATCTTTCAATTGCTCTAGACAATTAATCTTAGTATCAAATTAAGGCTGAGACATATATATTTTTTCATTCCAATGGTCAGATATACATTCATTTAACAAACATACTCATCAATATTGATGAACACTATAATAAACTAAAGAAAAATTGAAAACAAATCAATAAGGCTGTATCTTAAAACATATTCATTAATAAACAAATATGATAATTGGCGTATCAAACAACACTATTATAGAACTTGTTCTGGACTTTAATTTGGGAACAAGTTTAGAAAGTAAATGAGTATGAAATCTTGGATAAATAGCAGCTGAGATATGAGTTATTTTGTATGTACATTCTATTAATTGTTCTCTAATTTATTCTCATTTCTAATATTTAATTAATATTCATGATAATTTGCATATTAGACCATTAAGTAAACATGCTATGTATTAGCATTAAATTGGTACCAAGGCTGGTAGTATAGGATTGTAAGCAGCTGAGCTGTAGATAAATTTGCATGTAAATCCCCTTAATTTTTTACGATTTATCTCTTATTTCTAATGTTTTTATTTATATTCATGAATATGTAAATATCAAATTTGCATAACTGAACATTGGATGAAAGTCCTATGTCTTAACATTCAGTTGAAACCAAGTTTAAAGTTTTGGATGAGTTGCTCCTGAGATATGAGTACTTTTGTAGGGACATCCCCATTCTTTAGAATGGCATTATGCGTTGCCTTGGTAACTATGCACTTTCACATAGCTCAAATGGGTTTATTCTTAAGGGCAATATTTTTTCCCCACTTAGGTGTCTCCCAAAACAATTTGACACACAATAAAAGTTTTCCTGATGGTGCAAGGTTGGTCTTATTAGACCCTAGGGTACTAAGGAATGTGCATGCTGTTACTTTTTATAGATACAAAATGTACCATATATTTGGGCATGTACATTATGACATATTTATTTTAAAACAAAACAACTTATTGAATATTAAAGTTTCTTTCTCATTTATTACTTGAAAAGCTGGTTAACAGTCCAAAATTGTGCTATGAATGAAACTAACATTTAAATAGCAGAATACTGAATAAAGCACGTATATATATGAATTTATAGACTAAACGGACATTTATTACCATGAATACGGTAATATCCTGGAATGATTATGCAAATTGCCGCCAAAACCATGTACTCTAATTGTAAAACGATCTTAGGACATAATACAAATGATTTGTGATACAAAAACATTGTCAAAAAATAAAATATTTCAGTCATATGTCAAATTCCATGATTTTTGGCGGCCATTTTGAAAATATGCAAATTAGGTAATTAAGACGTCATTTCTCAGCTTGCCAACATTGTTTTTTGGATTCAGCGTTCCAAATTACCCCTAATCAAGGTGTCAAAACCTTTTCTTCACAAAATGCCTGTACTTGTTAACTTTTCTGATTTTTTTTCCTGACTATATCTACACATTGTTGATTTTCCCCCGATTCCATTGCCAGCCATGGTGCTGGGAAATTTTCATCAATGCTTTATACTTATTACGGCTTTCATGAGTATTAACTCCCCAGTTTATCTACTAACCTTTTTGCCATACTGCTGGAGAAGTCTCTCAATGTATCTCATACTGACAAGATTTTGTATAATCCTGACATGACATGCCTTGGGATGGAAGTAGTAATGAGTATTAGCAACAAGAAGCACTCTCCCTGGTTTATCTACTGGCTCCAAGGCCAGTACCTGTAAATATAGTATACAACCATTTAAAGGAGACAGGAACATTGAAAGCACATGTATCTGCTGTTACCATGGGTGAAAGTTCAAAATTTCCACAATCCTGAACTTTTAGACTCCTATCTTAAAATGTGCAGTAACACCACTAAATATTCAGAATTTCAAGTTCCAATGGTCAATTGTCTTTAGACAGACTAAAAATAAATCAGAGAAGCTTTTATAATCTCCCTAATTCAGGGTTTTGAGGCTGACTTTCTGTGAATAGTCAGCCTCAAAATCCTGGATGCAGGAATAATCCTGAAAACTTTCACCCATGTTTTACATATGCAGGAAATATACAAAATTGCACAGCCAACCCCTTGAATATTATAAAACAGTAATACAGTAAAACCTGTGTAAACAGGCACTCAAAAATAGGCAAAACAAAGATCTTAATGACAAATGGTAGCTTAATGAAGGTCAAAAGTATAGCAGAATGCTCCACTAGGAGCATTCTTTAAAACGTTTGACCTGCATTAAGCAATTGCCGATAATTGGTCTTGAAAACCATTTTTTTTGTCTTTTAGAGAGTGGCCCTTTTAGACAGGTTTTACTGTATTTACAGGTGATGGCATCCTTACGGGCACAGCCCCAAACTTCTGATAAAAAATGCATTATCACTATCAAGCCATTGTCGCCGACAGGTAGGGCAATACACACTAACCTGTCGCCTTTTGTTCAATGCACACTGGAATTGAACCGCCATTCCCCCGCCATTTCTATCATAGTATATTTTGTGATCACTGCTTGCATGACTTAGGGCTTTACGTCCGGAAAATATGGACTAATAGAGAAATGGTAAACTTTCAAAAATTGGACTTTTTGCGATTTTTCTTTATAAATTGTGTCACTACAGGAGCGCGAGAATTGAACGGGATTCACCAGACTGGGCTAGATCCCATAATTCATATGCAGAATGCGAGAGTCCTAGATGAGATATCGTCAGGTCTCGCGAGAATGCTATAAGGCAATCCAGCAATAAACCCCTTTAATTTTACCTTACCCTGCCACAGTTTGTCCTGCATATGCCCTCTGCTTCTTACAGCTACTATATATTTTCAAATGCATTCTAAAACACTTTTACCATGAAAGCAAACACTACAAACCCTGATTAAAAGTCTGATATGTGTCCATATTGTTTATGATAATTATAGGCTACCAATTTGAAAGTACATATACATAAACAAACAAGAGAACAGTATTGTTTGCAACAAGTTTAGGCTACCAAAGTACATAATTATGGGCCTCGTCGCGACAAAACCTGTCTTCAGGGTTTCCGACAAAGTGAGATTCAAATCAGTATCCTCAGCTGTAGAGACTAGAATTGGAATTTTGCTTGTGCAAGTCTAGATAGGATACTTTCCAATAAGTGAATAACAAAGGCACTGATCAGCCTGCCCAGATGCGCAGGCTGGTTTGCGCCTTTATTGTTCCCAAACCACCGAAGACAGGTTTTCTCGCCCTGAGGCCCATATGAGAAGCAGACAAGCAGACAAGAGAGAGCAGATATTGTTGTGAAAGCCAGGAAATGTGTTAAATATAGCTTGGTAAACAAGGGAAAACAAAGATATTTGTATGTGTGGTCTTATGGAAGATGTTAAAAAATTTGGAACACTAATTGCTAGCCAAAGTGTCCTAAATGAACATTGCAGACCCAGATCAGACTGCTTCTGAAGAAGTAGTCTAATCAAGGGCATCCTGGTTTGATAATCTGGCAAGCATTTTATGAATTCCAGCCATTATAGCCCACATTTTATTTGAGGACGAAAGAATACTTTTCAACATTTTAGAACATAAAGTATACTGTACATGTAAAGCAGTTGTCCTGGTTTCTAAAACCTCCTTGAGAGCTGGTATAGAGTAACTCTTCTCTTTAATATCAGCACAGATTGGATCAGTCTCCAGCACATCCTTAATAATCACATCATACTGTTCTAGAAGTCTGAAAATGAGAAAATACTGTAAATTCCGAAATTTTCGCGAGGACTTTTTTTGCGAAACTTCGCAAAAACCCTCGCGAAATGGCAAACTCACCCTCTAGTTTATTGATATAGGTAAATCTTGCCTTAGTTGCAAATTTTTCATATCACAAATATGTCTTTTAATGCCATTCATGAAAATAAAATTCTCGCAAAAATTTCCGAATCTACAGTATAGGTCCAGTTTAGGGAACTATTAATGTTTAAACCATAGGGCCAGTTAAGCAAAAATAGTTTGCGTATAATTGCGATTATTTCTTATTCATTAGTTTAAACATAAGTTTTGGGTGCTCAAAAGAACCGTCTCATCTAGACGGTTCTTTTGAGTACCCACAACATATGTTTTGGATGAGAAATAACAAAATTAATTTTTTTTACTCACTCTTATCTGGAGGCCTGTAAAAATATGTTTTAACAAGCACAGATCTTAGAGATATTTGTTTGATTTGATTCTTTATGTCACATCGACAATCTTTCAATTATAAAGGGACAAGCCTTCCTGGGTTGAACCAGTATTCAGCTAGGATTAATGTGACTTGCTCAAGGACATCATGCAATGACGTCAGTGAGGCTCGAACCCGCAGCCCCTTGGTCTTGAGTCAAGCACTCTACCACTGAGCCACTGTGCTCACTTAGGTCCAGATTAGGGAAGTTTTAATGCGTAAATTTGTGATTATTTTCTTACTCATCAATTTAAACATATTATGTTTTGGGTGCTCAAAAGAGCCATCTCATAGGGTACCTACAACATATGTTTCCATTGAGAAATAACAAAACTAATTT
This sequence comes from Loripinus fragilis, assembly GCA_964019695.1. NCBI lineage: Eukaryota > Metazoa > Mollusca > Bivalvia > Lucinida > Lucinidae > Loripinus > Loripinus fragilis. The sequence goes on from OZ026531.1 coordinate 54,222,067, forward strand.
TTTATTCTAACACACCTTGCCTATAGAGCCAATGCTAAAAAAGTGTGATATATCAAACAATAATTCACAGTTTTGAAATCGCGAGGAAAGTACATGCTAGCTGACGTCATTTGTTACTGGAAAATGACGTCATTCATGACGTTAGACGGTCTAACGTCGTTTTTACGCTTGAAAAACGTTACAAATACATGTAAACGTATGCGACGTAGTCTAAGTATTGGCGGGAGTTCTTCAGTGCAATGGCGGAAAGTTGGAAGAAGCTGAAGTTTTCAAATGTGTTTTCGTCGTTTATTTTGTGTTAGAATCGAATTAGATCAGCCCTAGTGCGTGAATTGTTGAGTAATAATTCACTGTTTGTCGGCCAGTTGTACGAAGATAAATCATTCGCGCTGCGCGCTCGTGATTTGATCTACTTTACAACTGACCTCCAAACAGTGAATTATTACTCAACAATTCACTGCTAGAGCTGATCTATTTCTTAAATAAAAAAGCATCTACAGTCGACTCTCGTTAACTCAACTATGCATAACTCAATACTATCACTTAGCTCGACTTGATGGCCCGCTCCCGATATTTTCCCCTATATATTATTGCAATTCCACAACGTTTATCTCAACAATGGCTAAGTCAACAAAACTGATAACTCGTTACGAAAAACTGGTCCCGATGATCACTTTTAGTGTATTTTACAACGCCTAACTCGATCCCATTTCATAAGAAAAAGACAGTCATTAACTTACCTCATTATCTGAATATGTCTCCAATTAATCCACCGTTTTGAACGTTAATTATCCCCATTTAATTTAAAAACCACAAATTGTTTGATCACTTGGTCCACGTTTATGACACATGCAGTTGTAAATTAGTCTGTTGTAAAATTACATAATTGACCGCGGTCGGCAAATTCTTTTGATCTATTGTGTACAACTTCAAAGCGGGTACATGTCTATCTCATGTAAGTCACAATTTGAGCTAATGTGTCATATTTGAGCAATCTATTGAGTATTAAGCCTGTCCGATGACTGCTCGTTTTAAATAAGGCCAAAGTATAATTTAATTGTTTCTCGGGCCATTTTTTCTAATTTTTGAAAACAGATTCAGCGTTTTATTTCAGGCACTGGACAGTTGTGCGTGTAAGGCTATTTTTGGACATTGGTCAAGTCATGACAAAAATAGATAGGAAAGAGCCGACGAAAATTAAAACGTGCATGTTCACTGTCTGTTGGGGGACATACATCTGGGTAATACCTGCGACCCCATGACCAGTCGCCGATACTTACTCAGAACTGAAACTGCTTTGTTAATTTTATTTTGTCTTAGAAAGTGAAAAAAAAAATAGCCATAATGGCTGGACTGCAGTGGTATCTGAAAAACAATTCTATTTTTCCCCTTATAATTCTTTCTCTTTTTTATTTATTTCAATTCAAAATGTCAATTGATTCTTGGATAAATTCATCCCGCAGTACATTAATGTAATAGCTCCCAATAACGATCTATTAATGGACGAGTTGAAGCAGATTTATTTCGCCCCAAAATGGTGACTATACGTCATGATTTGGTTACCTCGAACTACTGATATCTCAACATATTTTGCTCAGTCCCTTGAAATTCGAGGTATCGAGAGTCGACTGTATTTTCAAAGATATATCCAATACCAAAGACTGAATGCAAAGAAATTTTGATTTCCATTTCAGATGGCCATTTTGATGCATACTTTTTTCTCCGAACTCTGAAGTTGGAAGAGAATAGCAGAACAAAATTATTTTGGGCTGCTATTCTCTTCTAACTTCAGATTTTGGAGGAAAACGTTTTGGGTAGGGGGTAAAACTTTAGGGTAGGTTGGGTAACCTGAACCACACATATATTTTTTCTTGGCATAACCTTCGCAAATAGATTGGTTACAGATGAGGCCCGACAACATGTTGGGCCTGATCTGGATCCAATCTCTTTGACACTCAGATGGTATTCCTGAAAGGATTTTTCGAAAAAGTTGATTTAAAAAAATCAAGCATGAAAAATTTCCCAGGTGGCAAAGAGTTAAAACAGTTCTTAGAATATATTGTATTGGGATATTTTGACTCTACTCTTTTGTCATAGGGCCAGTAAAGCAAATATTTTTAGCGTAAAACTGCGATTACTTTCTTACCCATCAGTTTAAACATGTGTTTTGAGTGCTCAAAAGAACAGCCTCATTGAGATGGTTCTTTTGAGTACCCACAAAAAGTGTTTTGGTTGCCAAATAAGAAAAATAATTTTCTGTTACACACTCTTATCTGGGGGCCTGTTTTGTGCATTTGTTTCGATGCTTTTTGTCACAGTAACAAAAAAATCAGCCGCACATTTTCCTGTCTACCAGGGTTGAACTCGTACTAAGCAGAAGATAAAGAGTCTTGCGCATTTATATAACAGTCTTCTTTGAGTCTCGAATTAGCAACCATTCAATCCCAAGTCTAACACTCTCCATTAAAATACATGCAGAGTTCCATGTTTTAATGGGCCTTTGAAATTTTTATAAGCCCTTTACAAAATTTGATGGGGCCCTGTAAATCTTGAATATACACTCCTCGAGCATAATCAACCTGAGATATGAATAGCTTAATTTTATGTGGGGCTTACCATTTTAGCAATAAAATAATATTTATCTCACAAAATTGATCAGGCCAATCCCAGGATTCACAATTATGTTTGACGAGTTTAGCCCCCAGATAAGAGTGTGTAACTGAAAATTATTTTTCTTATTTCTCAACCAAAACATATGTTGTAGGTACTCAAAAGAACCGCCTCGACAAGACGTTTTTTTTGAGCACCCGAAACACATGCTAAAACTGATGGATGAGAAAATAATCATCACCATTTTACGCTAAATGTTTTTTGCTTAACTGGCCTAATGAGGTTTCATGTTTTGCTTTAGTACATTTGACAATTGGTTGTTCATCTATAGGCCAGAACTTTAATATTAGTATATTCATGGAAGATTTTTGTTTCCGATTTGGGGGCAGGGGGGGGGGGGGCAAAAAAGCTCTGAAAATGACCAGTCATTTCAAAAATACACAGACAGAACCTCAAAAGTATATTAGTTTTTTCAAGTTTTTTCATCGAAACAAATAATATTTAGAGTTGAGGGATAAAATAAAAATAATATTTTAGAAATTAATTTTTTCTACTTTCCGGAAAGTCACAGTAGGAGGGTTTGTAAATCAACTAATAAAAAAATCTGGCCTTAAGGGTATTGCTGTACCTAAACTTTGACTTTCTGAAGAATATAGCTGACCCCTCGGCCACTGTTCCTCCCTTTGCCTTGAATGACCCCTCAAACCCTTGCGTATCAAACACGAATAGTAACTCTCCTAGATAGACTTTACGATCAACTTCTTGAAGACATATAATATCACCATTGTAACCTGTTAAATAAAGAAAATAAGCAATAAATAATACATTTTATCAATTCTTGACTTTGCCGTTTTTAGTAGCATATGTCAGGTAATACAGACATGCCCACATCTTTATATAATAACACTTTTACCCATATCTGCGGCGTTTATTTTAAGTCTAAATTTAATAAAATCATGATTGAAATGGTCGTAATGCTAAATATAATCATAAACTAGATGGGCATTAAATTAATTAAGCTTGTTTCATAAATTTCATCTGAAATGAACACTTGTTTAAGATCCTCTATAATAGCAATTACAAACTAGAACACATTCGATGGAGTGCCATCGCAAATCCCTGCGCTCTCGTAGAAATCTAATGGTATTTGACCCCATCCCAAGGTCACCAGTTTGATCGTAGGGTAAAATTTTCAGTGTATCCTGGTTTACTGTGCATCCCCTTTAATTTGATATACCGAACCATATTTAGTCTACAAAATTAAATTTTATACCCCCCAGCACCCACAAGTCCCAAACCCTGGGGCATGACCAAGGGGACTAATTGAAAATCCTGTCTAATAGATATGTTTTATATTGTTCATTTGTGAAAAAAACGATTGAAAAACCACAACAAGAGATCCAAGAGGTCATTGCTAATGGCTGCATGGCATGCATAAAGGCTCTCTTTCTGTTGAAAATTGATTACCTGTGAGTTCTTTGACAATTAAGTGTTTTCTGTAGTCTATGGAGAGAGCATATGGAGGGCAGTAAAGGAACAGTTACCTGTGAGTTCTTTGACAATTAAGTGTTTTCTGTAGTCTATAGAGAGAGCATACAGAGGACTGTAGTAAAGGAACAGTTACCTGTGAGTTCTTTGACAATTAAGTGTTTTCTGTAGTCTATGGAGAGAGCATACAGAGGACTGTAGTAAAGGAACAGTTACCTGTGAGTTCTTTGACAATTAAGTGTTTTCTGTAGTCTATGGAGAGAGCATACAGAGGACAGTAAGGGAACAGTTACCTGTAAGTTCTTTGACAATTAAGTGTTTTCTGTAGTCTATGGAGAGAGCATACAGAGGTCTAGTAAAGGAACAGTTACCTGTGAGTTCTTTGACAATTAAGTGTTTTCTGTAGTCTATGGACAGAGCATACAGAGGACTGTAGTAAAGGAACAGTTACCTGTGAGTTCTTTGACAATTAAGTGTTTTCTGTAGTCTATGGAGAGAGCATATGGAGGGCAGTAAAGGAACAGTTACCTGTGAGTTCTTTGACAATTAAGTATTTTCTGTAGTCTATGGACAGAGCATACAGAGGACTGTAGTAAAGGAACAGTTACCTGTGAGTTCTTTGACAATTAAGTGTTTTCTGTAGTCTATGGAGAGAGCATATGGAGGGTAGTAAGGGAACAGTTACCTGTGAGTTCTTTGACAATTAAGTGTTTTCTGTAGTCTATGGAGAGAGCATATGGAGGGCAGTAAGTGAACAGTTACCTGTGAGTTCTTTGACAATTAAGTGTTTTCTGTAGTCTATGGACAGGGCATACGGAGGACAGTAAGGGAACAGTTACCTGTAAGTTCTTTGACTATTAAGTGTTTTCTGTAGTCTATGGAGAGAGCATAAGGAGGACAGTAAGGGAACAGTTACCTGTGAGTTCTTTTACAATTAAGTGTTTTCTGTAGTCTATGGATAGAGCATAAGGAGGACAGTACGGGAACAGTTACCTGTGAGTTCTTTGACTATTAAGTGTTTTCTGTAGTCTATGGAGAGAGCATAAGGAGGACAGTAAGGGAACAGTTACCTGTGAGTTCTTTGACTATTAAGTGTTTTCTGTAGTCTATGGAGAGAGCATAGGGGGGACAGTAAGGGAACAGCACTGTTCTTGTGTACTCCTGATCAGCATATAAGTCTGCTAGGATGTTGTAACTAACCACTCTGAACCTAAAACAAAAAAAAAAAAACATTAAATCAGCAAACCTCTGAAAAGACTGAATAATTTGATAAGTAAACCTAAAGTTACATTGTACTCAAATGGCCCAAACTACATCTATAATTATGCATATTGTACATGTACATAGTATAGTCTGGCACTCTACAAACTGAGCAAGCTGCTTCCCATGGTATTATTGGAAATGCATATTGGCAACAGTGAATGTTTCAAACTCCAGCAAACTTAACTCAGTGATTCATTTACAGTTTTGGGCTTATGGGTCCTGGAACTCACTGATTCCCATATCAATGAGTCCAACTGCAAACTTATGAGTCCAGAACACTATTTTTCATGACAAGTCTGCAATACCATTGCATCCTGGGACTCGCTGAAATAAAAACTTTGCATCCTGGAGACAAAATTATGTGCAAAAGATGCAGGATGTGCAGGTTAAAAATCACTGCAGATACTGGAGTAAAATAATGAGAACAGGTCAAATGGATGCTATCTTGATTCTAGAACACATAGTTATGCAGCTGATAATAAGTAGTTAACCCATGACTTTTAAATCATTAATGTAATGTGAATTTCAGCACTAGCCAGAAAATAACCCCTCCAGCCAATAGCATTTAATCATCCCTCATTGTAAATATATACTGAAAACTCACTGGAAAAAAAGATATATATTTGTTTTGATGCGTTACATCCCATTCAACAATTTTCAGTCATGTCAGGACCATTTCCTGTGTTCTTGGGTTGAACCAGTACTGATAAAGCAGTGTCTTGCTCAAAGACACAACACAGTGACTATGCAAAGTTTGGACGCAAATCATGCCCAACAAAATGTCTGCTCTGATCCAAACTGTTTGACACTCTGATGCCATGGCAGGCAGTGAATCATCGAACTAGCAACCCTTTGATCCCATGCATGAGTCTAATGCTCTACCTACTGAGTCACCACGCTTTGCCCCCTAAAATGCAACAAGTCATACTCATTCTTTCCAGTAACTGTCTTGGTGTATAAATGTCTATGTTCAAATGGACAGAGACCTGGTCCAGCAGTGGTTGCAAACTTTGAATCAACAGAAAAGGGTTTTCCAGATCTTTCTCCTGATTTTGGTGTACAAGTCAATCTTAGATGAAAATCAATGTCTTCATTTGTAGGAGTGTAGCAAAGCTGATCACCAACTTTAATACATTCACTCGTTTCCTTTAATTCTTCATTTTTGTGCTTTCTGCCTGTGGCCCCTGTTTCAGTATACTTGATCTTTTCCCAAACAAAATCCGAGTCATCAAGGTCTGTGAACTCCACATCAGTTTTAGGATAGATTGGAAAGCCGGACATTAAGCTTTCAGGAATTGTCACTTTTAAACAAGCAGGAGCATTGTAATCAACCACCAATTTCGAACCATTTATTGACAAAATATTTCCATGAATGAAGGCATCTTTCATTACAGTGTCTTCAGGAATCTCACATTCGTCCCGATATACTTTCAATTCTATTGCAGACTCTTGTTCTTCACCAGGTTCTAGCCTTTTCCTTTTCTTCTTTTCAACTTTTTTACTTATGTTTGCCGCAATTCTGGTCAACGCGGACTTGATTTCCTCATTCTGTGGTCTCAGTGCATTGAAAGTTTTTGGGATAGCCCCTTGGTGAGAATAATCAAAAGAAATTTGGATTCTCTCATCTCCATCGACACATCGTACGAATACACGAGAAGCCATTGTACAGTAACTACGAAGAAACAATCTTAATTGGGTGGGAATAACTCGTGAATACAGAAACATGAGGAGAAAATAACATGTTGCACAAGCGTCGCGAAAACACGTGAAACCGAAAGTAGGTTGGTTCTCTAATCTTGAGCATTTTTTCGTTATTAGCAAACAAGCGGCTGGTAACCAGTATGATCAGACGGGTAGTATGTTTAATTTTTCGACTGGTTCCTTTGGTAACTGGTTGTACAACAGTCGTGCAACCAAGTATTAATTTAGGAAGTAGGGCCCAGACCTGTAATTGTTTTTCCATAGACCTCCATTATAGCCTTTAAGTAGGCTGTGGTCCTCTCAACTCTTCAATCACTATGAGGCTGCCATAGAGTTACAGATTGGACCTAGTTCAACCAATTAACAAGAATGAGATACCCTGATGACCGCCATGTTTTGCCACTTTTTGGCCCCTGAAGGTGGGCACCCTACATGAGAGGAAAATTCTACTGAAAAAAATACCAGAATGCAAGGTCCTTTTTTCTAAGCCACACAAGTAAACTTAATCAACAAAAACAATGAGATGTTGTTTCAAAAAGTACAGCAAAGATAGACCTGTCTAATAAATACAATATATTTCCTAGTTTTATTATTGACCAATCAGGAAACACCTTACAACTTAAAAATATTGTGCGGAGCTTCCACCCACCTTTTGAGCCAATCACTGCCCTTTTTACATTTACAGGTCTGTGACCTAAAGCCATAACCCATTTCAGATAAAGGACCAAGAAAATAGTTTAATTCAAACCAATAAACATTTTAAAGCACATTTATATTGTTTGTTTGCATCATTTATCCCAAAGTTATTCTAGGGAACCCTTTAAACAACCCTACCCCCCTAGACATATTACTGGTAAACTCATTGTACAGCAAAATAATGAAAAGGCAAAGTGAACATATTCATTTTCTTATATCGCTTTTATTATACATCAGAAATGCTTTAAATTTCACTCATATAAGCTTATAACACCACTTTACAATATACTATACCAAAAAGATGCATGTGCTTTACCAGCATGAGTCTAATGTGGAGTTACCCCACCCACCCCCATTGACAAGGCCAAAATTACTTGCTCCAAGCTATGGGACATATAATCCTTTCTTTACACATTAAATCAACCTCTAATCATATAAAAAGGTTCATTTGTGCAAAATAAAGCAATTTTTGCTAATTTAGGTGACAAAAGCTAATATTATGTAACAGCCATAGGGGGTGAAGAGCAAAACTAGTTTCCATGCAGAGGGGCTATGCTCACCGACATGCCATTTTGACCACTTACATTCTTTCCGAAGACCTAGCTGGAGAAGAAAACTACTACAGCCAGGATGCTGCAAGGCCAAGGTCAGTGAAAGGGAATTATCAAGGTCATAGAGGTCAAAGGTCAAGGTCACTTTGCTATTTTATTGGTCAAAAAGGTACAATTTCTGCAATTAATGACCTATTTGTCTTAAATTGAGGTAAAATGGGTCAAATGGTCAGGGAAAACATCATATTATTGACAAAGTTTAAAAAATACTGGCCCAAAATACTTATTTTACAAATGACAGGCTGTAAGTTTGGTAAAATCATGCCTGTGTATTGGTATACTATTGCAGTTTCATCATGACATTTTTTCATAGTGGCATTTATGTTGCCAGATTGAATAGTAGAGATTGAAACAGACTAATACGCATTCATATATCCATCTGAAAAGGCCCCTCTTATCAAGGTCAAGGTCATCAATAAGGCCAAGGGTCAATTTGGATAGCAAATCAACCCAAATGGACCACTAAACAAAGTGGGTAGTGCAATATCATACAGGTTTCCAAGTTGTTCTTCACTGTTGCTCAATTGAAAGGTCAATCTGTCAAAGTTCAATGTCATATTGGGTAATATGACAGTCTCTTGTGCTATCTCTGGGTTCAACTAAGGCACATAACAACAAATGAGCATGCAAATATGGGTTAAACACATGTAACACTTTTCAACTAAATTGCATTTAACTCAATAAAGTGACCACTACTGCGGTTTACGCAAACTTGCGAAAGGTCCTTTTTTACCATATTTTGACAATCACAAGAACACATACTCCCAAAAATGCTCTAGCATAACAATAAAAAACACAAATGCTCTGATTTGAGAACCAGTCAGTTTCCGATAAATGAAAGTATGCTTACAGTATAGCCTCATAGTGCTAAAGTGCAACTCACATGCTTCAAGTCCAATATGTAGTGCAAAACTGAGCCAACCATCACCCCCTACCTACTAATAAGGCTCTTTTTCTGCAGTCTTAATGATTTTTGTTTTAAAAAAGTGGACTTTTTGAAAACTGAAATCATTATTGGACTTGCTGAAATCAAAACAATGCATCAAAAACATATTACAGGTCACATACATAGCAGCCAAGGTATCCAACAAAACAGGCCTGATATTCTTCTTTAGGGCCCAGACCTGTAATTGTTTTTCCATAGACCTCCATTATAGCCTTTAAGTAGGCTGTGGTCCTCTCAACTCTTCAATCACTATGAGTCTGCCATAGAGTTACAGATTGGACCTAGTTCAACCAATTAACAAGAATGAGATACCCTGATGACCGCCATGTTTTGCCACTTTTTGGCCCCTGAAGGTGGGCACCCTACATGAGAGGAAAATTCTACTGAAAAAAATACCAGAATGCAAGGTCCTTTTTTCTAAGCCACACAAGTAAACTTAATCAACAAAAACAATGAGATGTTGTTTCAAAAAGTACAGCAAAGATAGACCTGTCTAATAAATACAATATATTTCCTAGTTTTATTATTGACCAATCAGGAAACACCTTACAACTTAAAAATATTGTGCGGAGCTTCCACCCACCTTTTGAGCCAATCACTGCCCTTTTTACATTTACAGGTCTGTGACCTAAAGCCATAACCCATTTCAGATAAAGGACCAAGAAAATAGTTTAATTCAAACCAATAAACATTTTAAAGCACATTTATATTGTTTGTTTGCATCATTTATCCCAAAGTTATTCTAGGGAACCCTTTAAACAACCCTACCCCCCTAGACATATTACTGGTAAACTCATTGTACAGCAAAATAATGAAAAGGCAAAGTGAACATATTCATTTTCTTATATCGCTTTTATTATACATCAGAAATGCTTTAAATTTCACTCATATAAGCTTATAACACCACTTTACAATATACTATACCAAAAAGATGCATGTGCTTTACCAGCATGAGTCTAATGTGGAGTTACCCCACCCACCCCCATTGACAAGGCCAAAATTACTTGCTCCAAGCTATGGGACATATAATCCTTTCTTTACACATTAAATCAACCTCTAATCATATAAAAAGGTTCATTTGTGCAAAATAAAGCAATTTTTGCTAATTTAGGTGACAAAAGCTAATATTATGTAACAGCCATAGGGGGTGAAGAGCAAAACTAGTTTCCATGCAGAGGGGCTATGCTCACCGACATGCCATTTTGACCACTTACATTCTTTCCGAAGACCTAGCTGGAGAAGAAAACTACTACAGCCAGGATGCTGCAAGGCCAAGGTCAGTGAAAGGGAATTATCAAGGTCATAGAGGTCAAAGGTCAAGGTCACTTTGCTATTTTATTGGTCAAAAAGGTACAATTTCTGCAATTAATGACCTATTTGTCTTAAATTGAGGTAAAATGGGTCAAATGGTCAGGGAAAACATCATATTATTGACAAAGTTTAAAAAATACTGGCCCAAAATACTTATTTTACAAATGACAGGCTGTAAGTTTGGTAAAATCATGCCTGTGTATTGGTATACTATTGCAGTTTCATCATGACATTTTTTCATAGTGGCATTTATGTTGCCAGATTGAATAGTAGAGATTGAAACAGACTAATACGCATTCATATATCCATCTGAAAAGGCCCCTCTTATCAAGGTCAAGGTCATCAATAAGGCCAAGGGTCAATTTGGATAGCAAATCAACCCAAATGGACCACTAAACAAAGTGGGTAGTGCAATATCATACAGGTTTCCAAGTTGTTCTTCACTGTTGCTCAATTGAAAGGTCAATCTGTCAAAGTTCAATGTCATATTGGGTAATATGACAGTCTCTTGTGCTATCTCTGGGTTCAACTAAGGCACATAACAACAAATGAGCATGCAAATATGGGTTAAACACATGTAACACTTTTCAACTAAATTGCATTTAACTCAATAAAGTGACCACTACTGCGGTTTACGCAAACTTGCGAAAGGTCCTTTTTTACCATATTTTGACAATCACAAGAACACATACTCCCAAAAATGCTCTAGCATAACAATAAAAAACACAAATGCTCTGATTTGAGAACCAGTCAGTTTCCGATAAATGAAAGTATGCTTACAGTATAGCCTCATAGTGCTAAAGTGCAACTCACATGCTTCAAGTCCAATATGTAGTGCAAAACTGAGCCAACCATCACCCCCTACCTACTAATAAGGCTCTTTTTCTGCAGTCTTAATGATTTTTGTTTTAAAAAAGTGGACTTTTTGAAAACTGAAATCATTATTGGACTTGCTGAAATCAAAACAATGCATCAAAAACATATTACAGGTCACATACATAGCAGCCAAGGTATCCAACAAAACAGGCCTGATATTCTTCTTTAGGGCCCAGACCTGTAATTGTTTTTCCATAGACCTCCATTATAGCCTTTAAGTAGGCTGTGGTCCTCTCAACTCTTCAATCACTATGAGTCTGCCATAGAGTTACAGATTGGACCTAGTTCAACCAATTAACAAGAATGAGATACCCTGATGACCGCCATGTTTTGCCACTTTTTGGCCCCTGAAGGTGGGCACCCTACATGAGAGGAAAATTCTACTGAAAAAAATACCAGAATGCAAGGTCCTTTTTTCTAAGCCACACAAGTAAACTTAATCAACAAAAACAATGAGATGTTGTTTCAAAAAGTACAGCAAAGATAGACCTGTCTAATAAATACAATATATTTCCTAGTTTTATTATTGACCAATCAGGAAACACCTTACAACTTAAAAATATTGTGCGGAGCTTCCACCCACCTTTTGAGCCAATCACTGCCCTTTTTACATTTACAGGTCTGTGACCAGTAAGTAAGGTTGCAAAGATCAGGAATCGACCAGCTGACCCAGGATACCAATGGGAAAGTGACAAACTCACAGCAGACACCACAAACGAGATCCAAGAGATCAGCCCGTTCCCAGCTGGTGACCACAAGGCACAAATAGACAGACACGCACAAAGGCATACCAAACACAAGACAGAAAAACATAAATGATCCAAAAAAGAAGTATACCGCCTTAGAACGATCAGTACAACTATTTTACCGGAAGGCTTAAACCGGTTTCACGGCGCCAATCTCACCCTTAATTCAGAAGTGGATCAAGACACATAAATTCGCGTGTATTTGGTTTGCATGAAAGACCCCTTACTTATCAATGCATCATCAAGAGTAACAAGAGATAGATAGATAGATCATCTCATAGAACATATACATTGCAAATAAAGATATAATAAGGATATAAAGCAAAGATGAGGACTCAAAAGTAAATAAAACTGAATACCGGAGCAAAAGAAATCCAAGAGGTAAAACAGCCAAAGCATCAGGCCCCTACCATCTCATCAATAGATAAGTCTTTAAGTCGAAACCGTCATAGAGTCTGAAGTCCGACCCACCGGCATGCAATTAAAGAGGAAAGTAAAGTTGCCAACCGTGATTGGGTTGACCACCAAGCATGCAGTCTGTTGCAATACATTAATGCTGTAGTCAATCTTTTTATAGTGGGAAATTATTTTAATGAACTGTGCTAAAAAAATATAAGTACCAACAATTTTTTTCAATGTACACACCAAGTCACCATAGAATTCAGGTTCTGAAAGTCCTTGGCGCAAGAGAGATTTAAATCCAACTTGGAATTTAGATATCAAATTATAGTATTGTCTATGAAATTTGGAAAAAGGTTTTGCGAAGTTTATGATACCGATAGCAGTGTTTAAGAAGTGTCTGAGTTAACAATTTATTACCCGTACAATTACATAGCCTTTCATGTTATGTTAGTTTTCACAAATTTCATATCTTAGCTTTTACCTAAACTGTGGTTCTCACAACTTTTTCCCCTTTAAGACGACCCAAGCAAGCAAGCAAAACATATCGAACCACATTACCCCAAATGGATAGCTCTATAAGGGACTGGTGTGGCTAAGAAATAATAAATTAATATGAAACTGGTCAATACATTATTAACAAAATTGGTAATCGCTTTATTTATAAAAAGCAATCATTTGCCGTTTGTAAGTATGTGGTCCCAACATTACTCAACATGGTCCACAACATCCCTAAAGCTCGAACCAGCGACCCTTTGATTTCAAGTTCTCCACCACTGAACCACTGTGTTCCTCTTAAGTAGGACAATCTGTCCACATTTCGCCGATTTTGCCTTGCGTACCTAGACCCTACAACTCAGGTAAATCCTTTGTACAACATCAAGACACATGATCCCAATAGATATGTCTCAGCCAAACTTATCAACTAAATCAACAGCACCAGTGATATGTCGCATCAAAAATTGCAGCAGCTATGAATACACCCTTTTAATGAATGTGATTTGCGTTCCGCTTGTTCATTTAATTTACCAAAAACACTTTATACTTAAATACAGACATTATGCGACCTTGTTTTGACGCCATGTGCTTGCTGGGATCTGAAAACATCCAGCTTACAGAAACACGGGTCGGAAACTTCATAAACAGAGCCGCCGGCTCTGTATATGCAGTCTGAAACAATCGCAAAAAAACTAAAACTATTTCTTTTGTCGTGTAAATAAGCAAAAAAAGGTAATTTTTTGTGCTCAACTGTGGTCTTTTAAAGATGTGAGCTGAAAATTTTGTACGGTTTCATCTGAATCGTTTTTGTCGTGAGATAAACACCATTTGCAGCTCGCACCAGCATAGATAAGAAGTTAAAAGACCAGAACGGAGCACTATATACATACTCTTTTTTACGCTATTTTACACCATAAAAACACCGAATGGAAATCTTACGGTTTTTATGCGATTTTTGTCAGCCTCCATATACTGACTATCGGAAAGACACTAATAAGATTTCCCTTTCAGTGCTTCGGCTCTGTTTATGAATTACCTAATCATGAGATAGAGCATACAAAATTTGAAATCATATTAGACTCGGTTTCTGAAATTCACTGAGTCTGTTCATGGGAATCAATGGAAAGTGCTTTTCTTTTTTATATATTGATTTATATGTTCTAGGAGATAACGCATTGATAAGTTAGGGGTCTTTCATGCAAACCAAATATCTATGTCTTGATCCAAAGCTGAATTAAGGTGAGGTTTGGCGCCGTAAAACCGGTTTAAGCCCTCCAGTAAAATAGTTTTACTGACTTTTCCAAGGCGGTACTTCTTTTGTGGATCATTTATGTTTTTTCTGTCTTGTGTTTGCTGTGCCCTTGTGCGCGTCTGTTTATTTGCGCTTTGTGGTCACCTGCTGGAAAAGGGCTGACCTCTTGGCTACCGTTTGTAGTGTCTAATTTTGAGTTTGTCACTTTCCCATTGGTATCCTGGGTCAGGTGTGGTACTTGATTGTATCGATTCCTGATCTTTACACCCTTACTTACTTTGTTTACGCTCACGCTCCTAAGCGGTATTCTGTTGTTTGTCAGAGTCCCGGGGCTAGAGTCCAATATTCGAAGCGTTCGGTCAGAATTAGACATATAAAGTCTGATCAGATATGTATAGAGGTCGGAATCAAAATATCTTTATACAATTTTTATGATTATTTACTAATAATAGGCTGGGTTAAGTCCGTAAAGGCTGATAAAAGGGTATACACTTATTCATGAACTATTTCAAAACATTAATGTGTGCTAAAAGATAAAAAATGTAAACAGGGCAATATATTGTACACTAGCCAATTAAAGTAAATACGCTATTTAACGAAGAAACTGATCAGCCCGGCTGACAATTAAGGGTTATCGTAGACTAAAATGTCTATAATTGCGATTTGCACGTGTAACGGCTCAGGTACCTGCAAAATATCATGATCAATTTATATTAATTATTCATTTTCTGCGCAATTTCAGGTATTACTTGACTTTTCGCTTACTGTAAAGGCGGCAACTTTAATATTCATATCTGGGTGTGCTTCGGCTATTTCATCTGCTAAGGAAGGGAAATCAGGTTTTAATTATAATTTGGTAAAGAGTTAATAAGCTAGTTTGAGCCGCGCAAACGTGCGTACATTTCATGAAAATCCTAACTGTATGCACACTAAATTATTAACCCTTAAAGCGCATAATCACAAAATGTATGTTTTTGTCGTCCATAACCTATTTGAAGCCTCATAGATAAACATTGTGAACCCAGATCCGACTGCTCCTGTAGGAGCAGTCTGATCTGGACCCACAATGTTTGCCTCCTTGTTTTAGTGTAGGCCTCTGTGTAATTCCGTGTTCATTTTTTGGTAAAAGTGCCAAACATACATTTTCTTGTAGAAAAATGGATCCTGTTTAAGAAAAAAGATGTGTACAATTTTTCTTTGGCGTTTTAATGTCACAGTGACGTCACAAAGTGACGTACCCATTTTTAGCTTATTTAAGGCTTTAAAGTGGAGTGTTATGAATTCCAGCAGGCATAAACATGAACTGTTTGATCAGTTGTGGTAAGTCTACTGGCGACATGCTAATTTAAGAGCTTAGTTCCTGACTCTGGATATTAAAGAGGTTACATTAACTTCAAAATGATGTCTGTACATTGAAAAGTGATGTCAGTACCAAAATGAAAATTCTGTGATAGTGAAAGCTCAAATAGCTAGACCCTCCTCTCCACACAGCAGAGAAAATATTGTTCACTATAATTTTCTGAAACTACATTATATAAGATGCAAAATTACATACGTTAGCTCTCTGGCCTATATTTAGACAGGCATGTTAACTACGTTACCCTATTATAGTTTCAAATCCTATTTTGCAAATACCAAGTAATACCTAATTATTATTTATGGAAATGCTGTTTGCCTTTAAACATTTTTAAATGAAGGGAACAGTCGGTATGCATTTAAACAATACATCACTATGATGTTAGAGTTATACATGTTACTTTAAATGTATAACTATTTAATGCATAACTGTCACACATTGGACTACTAAAATACCTCCTAATGGAGTTTTGTACACTATAATTTTCTAAACCACATTCTACAAGCCACACAATAATATGTGTTAACTCTTTAGTGGTTGGAGCGATTCCATGCAATAGCGAAATTTTCTACGTTACTGTAAAATAATTGGAAATCTTATCTAATTACTCCTTATTCTTACATGCCAATATAGCCTTTTAATTGCAAGCAAATGGCTAGCAATATGATGTTATCAAAGAAGAAGGATCTGTTATTACCGTGATATACGTTACTTTCTTTTAAATATATTTTTGAATTACAAAAGAACACTTTTTAGTTTACACTCCTAGTGGGCTATCTATTGCCATTTAACTGCCATTGATTGTCATTAAATGAAAATGCCAACAACGCATGGATGAATAAGAGAATAAAATATTTGAACTTTATTCACATACAACGATTTTTTCAAGTTTCTGCGTTTTATTAAATATGTAAACAGCATTTTATTTTCTTAAATTCATATTAAATGATATCTTATATCTCACTGACACTGATATATTTGCCTCTTTTATACGTGAAATGATTTATAAAAGACACATATTAAGTCATCAAACATATCAGAAGAAATGCTAGATGCTCCTCAGGAAAAAAATTTGCTTCACTACATTAATATGTTAACTTATTGTGTAGTTTATAAACATTGTTATATGTTTAATGCTGAATGAAATATATTGTACTATATTTATCGTATTTTAGATTACACAATAATATTAAGCATGGACTAGCTTAGTAAGTTTTATCACATTTTATAAGCCAGCTATTAATTACAACTACTATGCTGATAGCATTCAGGAATAAAAGCATTTTCAGAATTTGTAATTGTAGGTCAATTCAAGCATTTAAGAATTCAAAACATTCAAGAATTTAAAACAGTCCTTTATCCTTGTCTTTTGAAAAAATGAACTGAAATTATTTTAAAACGATTTTCCCCAAAGGTATGACACACGCCAAGCCTATCCATATGGTTATAACAACTTTATCTCAGAACGATGTCCAGTTTGGCGAGAAAAGAATACCATTTAAGATGGTAAAATGCATAACAAGATAATTTCAATTTTATCATCTGTTCTGTCTGGTTCTAAACTATTGTTAACGTTCAAACAGAACAATATTTGTTCTAAAGGTTTATTTTAGTCATACATTTGAAAGATATATGTTTATCAATTAGACAAGTCCCCAGGCATTGTTAGTATTACATGTATATTGTAGCCATTGCTAAAATAGCTGACTCACAACAAATTATTGTGTTTAATAAATTATTTGTTTTGCATTATTCTATCAATTAGACCCATTGATATTACAGTGGAATTTTGCTGCAGATAATATCACATTGATATTTAGCATGTCAAATGTGAACATTATCGTTGATACAAACTTGTAGCCTAATAATTGTTTGCATAGTTCAAATCAAACAAAATAGATTTACTAGTAACGAAAGAACAGATCAAAGGAATAAGCCCATTTGATTTTGGTACTTGTCGCACTGTTGAGCAATAAAGGCTCAGGTGAGCCTGTGCATATGTGTATGTAGACTTGCCAGAGCCTTCGTTGCTCGTATACACAAAGCAGTATGAAGATTTTGACCAAATTTTAGAACACTAGCCCCTCTGCATCATCGTGAGTAATTAAACAATGCAGTTGCTAGACCAAATATTTATTTATGATTTACAGTAAAAGAGTCTAAAAATATTTTTCATCTAAAAGCAACGTGATTTATACTTGCGCTACTGTCAAAGAACATATCTGAAATATAGCATTCAACATTTAGTAAACTATCCCATACACACATATTACACAATTGACAATGAGGCATTGCTAAATCAATCTCTGAGATTTATAATGAGAGCCTGTACATTTAAATGAGAGATAACTGAATAAAAGTATACATGGCAAATTGGATATGCATAAGTTATGCACATTTTTAAACATTGCATGTGCGACTATCATTGGTGACAATGTCGATACTGAGAAGAGAGCCATCTTAATGCTGAACAGTTAGCATTGTGCATGCTCCTTTTGAATCTATGACCTGGCAAGTTATCAACTCATTCTAATCTTAAGTACACATATACATGTAAAACATTATTATTAATGATTACATTTATCATGTGTATGAGGTTCCAATACTATTTTGCCAACGTTCTGTTTAGTGGAAATTAATATCAGGTATATAAGCATTTATTGCAAGAACTCAATCAGATCTAATCTATTGACTGCATTTTTTTTAATATTTCACATTTCTACCCAGCATTCTAAAAACCATTGTAAAATCTACTTTACAATAACTTAAATGTCACCTGTTAAAATTTGGCTGGATACAATTTTAGCTGAAAAGCCTTTATTTAAATTGGCCGTTGTTTTCAGACAGACTGATATATTGATATCTATTTAACAAGCACAGTCAGTTTTGAGATGAAATAAAATATTCTATGACGTATAATATACGGAATAAAGCAATGTATATGCAGTCTTGAAAGTTGTAATATACGTAGCGTGATGCGTACAAACAAAAGCAAAACTAATATTTTACACCAGAAACGAAATTAAGCATAGCATGGCTTTTCACTCTTGCTTATCAACAGAATGCTCATATTAGGTGTTTAGAGGTTTTCAAATTGAATTTCATGCTGAATTAAAGAATGAACTTTATTGTTCAGGGTCATCTTTTTTAACAATTTAAAACTCTTAAAGTATTTATGATACAAACAAAGTGTTTGCAGCTATATGTTGGTCCATTACTTGTCTTTTGGAAGGTGTATTTAAAACTTAGAAGCTAACTGAGAGCTTATCAAAAAAACTATCTAACAGAATTTCAGTGATTTTAAAGGGAGAAACTTAAAATGCAACATAAATAACATTACAATGGGCTCATATAACTTTTATAAACATAAATATATGTAAGGAGTGAAATGTTCCTGTATGATAAATGAATGTTTGTCCAATTTAAATAATTAAAGTATTACCTTAACAACATTGACTACATTTATTTTGTTTAAAAAATGTAGGGTAACGTAGTTAACACGCTGTAGCAGCTAAATACCTCAATCATCAGAGAGTTAACTTGTTTCAAAAAGCTGAGCAAAGAACATACAAATATGCTAAAATCTGATTTCAGTCGCAAGGCACACGCGAATTTCCAGAAATAGTTTTTGGGGTACGCAATGTGTTTTTCCAGCACATTGACGTCAAATCGACGTCAATTTAACGTAAAATTGAAGTCCATATTGAATAAAATTTTCATTTTAGTGTTTTTATAGACGTTTTTAGCCATTTCAATGCAACAAACATAAACATAAGACTATTTTATTTGTGTAAATAACCCCACCACATATAAGCTCTTTGATGGAAGTGAAAAGACGGTACTCCAATTTGTGACGTCACTGTGACGCTAATACTGCAAGAAAAAATTGTAAACATCCTTTTCCTTACTCTGCATATATTTCTCTAGTTGAAAATCGATAAAAATCACTTTTACCAAAAAAATGCACACGGGAGCCCAAATTTCGACACAGGGGCCTACACTATTTATGTTAAATAGATATTTTGAGATGCACTTATTTTGATGGCGTTTTAAGGACTAAATAATGACTAAAGTGGTGGCACAATATGATACAGTTACTTTTGAATAAAACCACGCCTCATTTTCGGCTTCTTCCCTATGTCTAAGGTTGACCAGTCCTAATTACGCATTCAAGAGGTGCCGCCTTTACAGTAACCAAAAAGTCATATAATATGCGAAATGCATGCTTCACTCATCCAAACAAACGCCTCTCATTACACGAAGCCCACTGGATAAGATGTTTTCTAGTAATTCGAGTTAAAAGGATGTTAAGTTAAAATAGTAAAACGACGATAAATCGAACTCTGATAGCTGAGCCGTGGCATGAGATTTCCAACAATGTGGTATGTGCGACCAGCAAAGGCTCAGACCAGCCTGCGCATATGCGCAGACTGATCAGAGCCTTTGCTGGTCGCTAAAATATTCTATGACTGTTAAACTACTGACCGAACCTTTTTTGAGTTTTCTAAGCTTAAAAGGAGACTGCACATGCTCGTCTGAATCTACACTCGCCAAAATAAAACATTGTTGGAAATCACGTGTCACGGGTCAGCTCAAAGTACTCGATTAAATATTGATACATTGCATGGATTCAGATTACAGGCTGCTGATTAATCATCCTGTGCTACAAAAAGAACAGTCTCTGTAAGTCTGTCTATATTAGTGGTTTTTGAACTACAATTACCACTGCTGCTGCTGCTGCTGCTACTACTACTACTACTACTACTACTACTACTACTACTACTACTGGTAGTACTACTACAACAACCCGGCTTTAACAGTTTGTCGGATGAGACTATATGGTGTGGTCCCGACTCCATATGGCCCTAGCGGTTGACGGGATGCTAAACACAAACAAACCATGAAACAAACACACAAACTACTACTACTACTACAACAACTACTACTACTACTACTACTACTACTACTACTACTACTACTACTACTACTACTACTACTACTACTACTTGAGCAAGACACATTTATGGTTCAACACAGGAAGACCCTTTCCTGTTTAACTGAAAGAATGTTGATGGGACGTAAAGAATCAAATCAAACAAACAAAACTACTACTACTGCTACTGTTACTGCTGCTGCTGCTGCTACTGCTACTGCTACTGCTACTGCTACTGCTACTGCTACTACTGGTTCGATCACCAGTTTGTCGTAAGGTCCCGGCTCCATGACGAAAACAAACAAACAAACAAACAAACAGAGAGACAGACAGACAGACAGACATGCAGGCAGGCAGGCAGACAGACAGACAGACAGACAGACAGACAGACAGACAGACAGACAAACAATCAATGAAACAAACAAACAAACTACTACTACTACTATTACTACTACAAAGTGCTACTAGCATATCCACCCCACGTGCATCTGTTGGATTTTTTTTTGATCTGTTGTTTGGTGTCCTTCCAATTGGTTGTGGGGGTTCTGTGTTTGTCTTTGCTTTGTTGTGCAGTACTTTGTGTCCTTTCGAGTTTGCAATCATCTTGAAGAGAAATGAGAGAGCTGATTGCTTTGCTTTTCTTGTTACTGTAAATGTTCTGTGACTCTTCACAGTGCCGAGGGTTGGTCTGCGGTGTGTGATTGTGGTATTTCCTGATCATACTCACTTACTGTTTTTTGTCCCAGGTACAAACGTAGCTACCTCTGGTCTCGTATTTGGGTGGTTAGTCTTTGTCTTTCAGGTGCACGGCTCAGTAAAGTTAATCAATTTTAACACTATATATAATTCACCAACCATTGCATTATTTGTAAGATATTTGTAAGATGTGCTTTTGAATCTTTTGTTTCACAGAGACTCAATGATACAACACTCTGATAACTAGATTTCAACACAATGATTAATTAATCAAACACATTTTATATTTGAGCCAGCACATGAGATTTTGGTAGATATTGCATTTTCGAGCACGAAGTCTCAGGCGAGCCTGCGCATGCGCAGACTCGCCAGAGCCTTCGTTCCTCGCGTACACGAAGTAGGGATGTAGACCAAGACTCAGAACAAAATTTAGATCTCTAGCTTCACTGGATACGGCAGTATGGGTGCTAAAAGGAGGTTTTCGCTCATAAGCGATAAGAGCATGTACTAAAATCCCAACATGAACTGGCTTTTGATGTTGGGTTTATTGCATGGGCTCCCTCGACAATTTGGACATTAAAAATGTGGACAGTGTATTGTTTAAATGTTTCATAAATTATATTATTTTGTATTTTTTGTGGCAAAATGAGACAAATCAGTGTATTGACACGTGTGGAATATTTTAAAATAGAGTAGTATAAAAATGAACGACATCCCACAATAAACAATAACAGGTCACCATTCAATACTTGTATAGTGTCGTGTTAACATAAGTTTACACATGTGCACAGTGCCAAAAAAACCCAACTAGCCAATCATGGATAGTTACGAGAATTCCGTTGATGACGTGCAGAGTCAGTCATCCGTGAATGAATATAGAAAAGAAGACGATCATGACGTAACTAATGACGAAATATCGAAACAAGACGGTTCCGAAGCAGGAAATGACGTTGAAGCTAACAAAGATTTTAATGTGATTGGTCAAGGACTAGAAGAGGCGGAACATCCGTTTCAATATTCAAATGATACGTCGGATTTGCGGCTAATTGTGGAAGGGAAGCCACTCTATGTTTCCAGAGTTGTCTTATCATTAGTGTCTCCTGTGTTAAAGCGGTACGGAAGAATTTTCATCTTGTTTCCGATTGTAAATAAATGAAAATGTCGCACAATATTTATGAAATAACAGAAGATTAACGCTAAAAATTTTGAATAACTATCCATTGGATACGTTTTCACATTACATACATATCTCACCATTTAAAGAGAGGCCTTCCCATAATAAGCAGATGAAGGCTTCCGTTTTCAATATTTCATTAACTTCCTTAAATTCTGAGAAAGGCAATAAAATCCTCAATTTATAGCAAAATGTTTATATTTCCCCTTCAAATTAGACTACAGTAAAACCTGTCTAAAGCGGTCTTTCAAAAAGAAGACCAAAATGGTTTTCAAGACCGATAATCCCTTAATGCAGGTCAAAAGTATTGCAGAATGGATTATGCAATTATTTCGACCTTCATTAGGCTACCATTTGTCTTTAAGACCTTTGTTTTGTCAAAATTTGAGTGTCCGCTTAAGACAGGCTTTAGTGTATTTTCCATAGAAGAATCAATGAAAATGTTTTTGTGGCCGTGTTCCTTGGCTGTACCAGTACTGGCCGGGTGGGTTTGTGCTTTTGTGATTCTATGTCCAGGAACTCTCGAAGGTTCAACCGGCAGTGGTTCTGGTTTTAAAGCGTCTCAGAAGACGGGGCAACGGCTTAAAGTCTCATCCGACAGACTGGGAGAAGCCGGGAATCGAACCTGCGACCCCTGGTTTACAAGACATAGGTTTATCCCCTACGCCACGGCGGTTTCTCTGAAAATGCAAACAAAGTTAATATGAAGAACAATAAACTACAGTAGGCATTCCGTTTATAGAGACATATAATTAATTAGGGCCATGTGGCACCATCCCTCCATAGCTTTAAGATCTTAACTAAACAAACATCTGCAACTTTTCTTTTTTTTCCTTTTCATTCGATTTTGATCTGAGGTTTAGGGAGGGTTTGGTTGGAGCTGGAAATGAAGTGATGGCAGATTGGATGGTTAAATAAGGGCTTATAGTTCAGATTCCCTTTCAGATTGCTGGCAACCCGTGATGCCGAAGATACGGTGGAAATTGAACTTCCGGGGAAGAAATATGATGATATGGTTGAGTTCCTGTGCTGTATCTACCCGGATCTTCTCAGCCCAGTGACAGGTACAGATGTAATCATAATTAGGCCTCGACGTGAGAAATCCTGTCTTCGGGGTTTCTGACCAAGTAAGGCTCAGACAAGCCTGCTTAGCAACGGCGATAGCTACAATATTGAAAATTTGCATGGACCAAGTCTGACTGCTAAACGTTTCAGATAGCGAAAAACAAAGATGCTGACCAGACTGCGCGGAAGCGCAGGCTGGTCTGCGTCATTGTTGTTCACAAGTAACAAAGTCAGGTCTTCTCCCGTCGGGTCCATATATCTCTAGATACTATCGATTATCCTTAAGCCTAATTGGAAAGCCGATTGATCATCGATAGAACAGTCGGCAATATTATAAATTCATACTATCTTGCCAAATTTGGGATGCAATACCTCGTAATGTCGAAAATCCATTAGAATACAATCGATTACATGAGAAACTTCAGATTCGGGACAAGATTATGACACAAATTCCGCTCGACAAAACAAGATGTGATAATTTTTAAGTTAAATATGATGATATATCTTTCATGAAATCATGCATTTTGTGCTCGCTGAAAGGGCCCCACTGAGCACCCACACCACGATTTCATGAAGTAATAAGTGTAACAGTCTTGTTAGGGACTTTGATAGAACAATAAAAATAACTACTAGGATTGGCGTAATTTAAAGGTCAACCGAATCGATTTTTTAAAACTCTCCCTGATTTAAAAGACAGTACTTAATGAGAGAAACAAAATGCCGAAAACCCCATTAAACATTCCAAATAGTTACCGAATTATAAAGGTTTTAATTTTTAACTAGGTAGAAATATGCAAGACTCTCATATGATGTCATTTGATATATTAAATTTAATATTTGTAAATTACTTTAATATTATACAATATTTTATTTGCTGAAAATGATTCAATATGATAAAATACAACATTTCCATAAAAGTTTTAGCTTTAATTTGACTATTTTAATTGCTTAGAAAATGTACTACATTAAAAATAACATTTGGAAATATTACGTCTAAACAATAATGTTGGCGGACCTTATTTGCTAATGCATAATTTTTAAACTTGCATAACTTTTGACTTGGTTGGTAGTTTTTGATAGAGTTTTCAATACATGTATTTTGTTTCTCTTATCAATGTCATTTAAATAAGGAGTTGTTCGATTTCAGACGAACTTTAAATGTAAAGAAAAGTTCTTTCTTATCTTTTCCTATTGACTTGTAAAGTAATACACTTTCGAATAATCAAAAGTAACAAAAATTCTGTCGATTTCTCTCGACAGTAGCGTATGTAACTATCTGAGTTCATGCTTATACTATCTCAGAGTAAACGAAATGAAGAGTAATATGTTACGTCTATATAGGAGCCCATCACAGAAACAAAGCCTAGTTTTTACGTCATCTATTTAGGTTTTGGTAAACATGGCGGTAGGTGACCATTTACATAAACTTTAGTTAAGGTGTTCATTGGAAGTGCGACGCTTTCAATGGGCATCTTAACATTTTTCTTGCAGAAACCATACGCATGACATATTGTACCAGGAATTTACGATGAGTACCGACTTCACTCGTAAATTCCCTTATTTTATATAATTTTTCAGGAGATAATATCGCAGCAGTTCTTCCTCTGGCCGACCAATATCAGGTCAAACGCCTGTTGGATAAATGTGAAGACTTCCTTGTGCAGGACATTGAAGCTGTATCACCAAAGCCACGACCAGATAAGATAGTTAATTATCTAGCAATATCCGAGAAGTATGCCTTTGATCGTCTGCAGAAAGCAAGTTTTGAAACTGCCGCCAAAACCGAGTCAGATCTGTTAGAAAACGTGCAGGACTTCTGGGATCTCCCGAGTGTGACGACTACAAGTGTATTCATACGCAGGTTGAAGTTGTTAGAACAATGCGGGAAGAGCATCCGCGCTAAAATAAAGGAACTTCAAAATCATTGTGGATTATATCATAAAGGAGACAGAGAAGGAGACAGTGTGTGTACGAAGTGTTATGCAAACATAGGAAAAATCGCACAAGCCGAAATCAAACGCATTTAGCCAGATTGCCATGATGTCCATATAATACAGTCTTTAACTTCGGTACGTTCCAAAATATGATACCCAAGCCTTGGTAGATTTTGGGGCAGTGGAAAGCGGTTTGCAATGGACGTTTCTCACAGTCCGACTTGCTAGGGGTTTCACGCCTACGAGACGCTCTGATGCTCGATAAGAAAGACAACTGTCCTAGGAAAAACATCAAAAAATGTGGAAATGTCATGCAATAGCCTATGTGATATAAATATGAGCTCAGGATGTACTCTCATTATATCATATTTACTCTCGCATACCTTGTGTTTATACCGCAAACACGTACGGATCCAGAGTCTATTGCATGCCATTTCCCGATATTCGATTCTCTCCCTAAGGCATTTTTATTTTAAATTCACAGCATTTTAACATGCTACAACCTACGAAAGTATCCGATTAGCAATATGGTGCATTTAATGATAGAGCTGTCATGCAAATATACATAATTGTGCCATAAAGTGACATTGATTGGAAGCAGTGAAAGTGACATGTTAGCAAAATGACAGTTCTTGAAATTTGACGATAGAATTGTCAGGTAAATACACACAATTTGGTAGATAGTTACAGGTACCTTAACATTGATTGGCACCTTGACATGTTGTGAAGAGGCAAATACAATGGGTATGATACCTTATACGCGTTAATAAAAATGCTTTCTTTATTGTTTAGCATCATATGTTGTCGGTACATGTTGAAATTGCCTCTTATAGGCAATTACAACATATACGAGCAAAATATGTTCAATGGATAAGAGATTTTGCACCATTAATCCTTTTTCACATTCTTCTCCTCAATTATTTGAATTGATTTAGTAAAATTATCATGTAGAAATGAACATGTTTTGATGTAGTTTAGCATGTACCTAGATGAAAAAATAGACCGCCATTATTATGCTATTGGCAGCTTATTTTGAGATGTTTTATTGGTATATTTTGCTAACGTACTTAGTATTTGTGCGGTTGTATAATATACGGAAAACTGGTCAAAATCAAGTAAGCCCCTCCGGAAATTTTCCCATAGACTTAATGTAAATACAGTTATGTTTGATTTATCATAGCATTTTACTGAATAAAGATTTTTTTTCATAAAACTTGCAAAGTAGCAGCAACGTTTCCTCTCATAAAGTGTTAGGTTTCACTTTTATTGATAAATTTTCGACAGAGCTTCAAACAATATAATAAACATTCCCTATCATTCCTATAGTACAATTGGCATAAATTTGGATATTCTTAGAAAATTTAGCACATAGCCACATACCCAAGAAAAATCGGTATTTTCGGTTGAAACTTTTGTGTAATTACTCCTAAGATATTGTTGTCTTACTTGGGAGAAGTTAGAATTTTCAACTACCTTCGATATTTTTTTTAATAAACAACTAAACTTTGTGAATTTAACATTATGGCTATGGAAAAAAGTAACATTGGACTTAACTTATTTTGACCAGTTTATATACTCAGACGCATTGCAAAGTGCGCTAATCTGTATATGAGACTTATTTGGCTGCCCCATAAGATAGAGATATTGACCAGGGTCATTTGTAGATAACATGCATCATACAATCTCATTTGAAATAATTATAAATGGATACGCATCTTATCTGTGTTGGACATCGGCTACCATATATTCTATAATATGCCAGAACAAATCCGACCATAAAGATTTTTTCTTTTTATCTAACTTTCTGAAATATATTTAGGGGATCGTCGGATATACGGTCAGAAATTTAGTTTTTAGGCGACGCGCGAGCGGAGCCGTAAAACGTGATTTGAGAACGTATATCCGACGATAATACCTCCCCAAATGAATTTTTGAATATGGTTATCCCCATTCTAATGCGCGTCTACAGTCTCGTCTCAAATTGAAGCTTTGCAAGCCGCACAAAGGCGTACGTCATCCAACAAAATATGACGTAATAAATGGCGTCAAACTATTCCGAATGTATCCAGGACATACTGTCGCAAATTTTGACGTTATCCTATCAGACGTTGCGTTACAAAAGCAAACGCATTAGAAAGGGGTTTTTATCACATGACGTAGCGTCTGGGAGCGATACATGTATAACACGATGCAATAACGTCGATAAACCACTATTGGTTTACAGATTTAGTAACGTTACGTAATGACGTCCATTTTAAAGTTGTATAAAATTGGCGTTTTAAGATCTAAAATGCAATTTTCAAGTAATTTTATTGTCGTGTGTTAAATAGAATCTAACATTCGTGCTCCTGTATGTTAATATGCCCACAAGTGTTCGCATTTTAACATTTATTAGCAACACAATATCTTAGTGTTTAAAAGCAAGAAGAATATTTGTTTTTCAGCATTATAATTTTATGAGCAATTTCCCAAAAAAGTATTTTTTTTTATTTTATACTTTTTATAGGCTACCTGCAAGGTCTCGCCCACTGAAAACAGGAGGTGCTGAAAATGCAAAAACGAAGAACTTTAGCAAACCCAAATAATTTTGGTACCGAAATATTCGTCACGTTCTAACTAAGAAAATGCATATCCACACTTGATGTTTTCGTTCATAAATAAGAAAGCTATGTGCGTTTGAAGTTCTGAAGTGAAAGGCATTAAGTGAATGGAAAAGTCAGAGGTAATCCAAAAAAAAACTCTACAGTGAATTATAGTCACTTTTATTTCAATGTAACATTCATTAGATCAAATATGGTATTATTTCACAAGTCATATTACATATTATTATAATTGCATTGTTTGGTTCAATGATTGTTTAAATAATGGGACAGCTCATGAGATCTTGGTACTTTATCGCGCATGCTCAGAAACCGTTTTAAACGCCCAGCAGGGATAGATGTCTAGTTTTTGGTGTGAGACTTCATATAATCCTGACTTTGTGCATTTGAGAAGGCGAGGCTCTGGCGACTCTGTGTATTTGCACAGGTTCGTCGGAACCACATCCTCGGTAACCCAGGCGTGATCCATTCCGTACCCACTGCATTCATACAGTCACGCCTGAGTTACCGTTACCAATGACGTCGGAACCGTAGCTGCACAGCAATTTGATGATTACCAAAATCTTATTGTGGTGGCTCAAGTGATGGCTTTTCATGTTTTAGCAAACGGTTATATTTCACCAAAAAATCAAATTGCTTGGATTATTGGCTGACATGCAGTATAAAATGTGACTGTGTATGCACCTTTCTAAACAGCTGCCGCACCATTATGAATGATCAGTGTTTACTATACCTACTAGAATTATCATTTTATGCCCATTTGTAAACTGCCAAATAAAACATGGCACACATCTGTCGTCTCTGCTTAAAACTATTTTTGTTTATTATTCAAGTGACTTTGTTGACTGGTGCTGTTCCGCCATTACATTTATGTAAACAAATAAACGACTGCACATGTAAATATTTGGATGATGGAACCATTCTGGACATCACAAGTCTTGGAAATAAGGATGGTACCCCGCGTTTCAAGGATATCCCATCTCCTGATGGACTCCTGTATTCATATAATCCATGTGGTGGGTTCTCCGAAGGCGTGTGCAATAATGCCACCGTTTGTTTGAAGAGCACTTCCGGTGAGACACGCATGATCGGAAGTGCTGCGCTGACGCCACAGTTTACTTACGACGAAATAACGACCGAGACGGTGATTGGCTACACTGCTGGAGAGATAGGTCAGACCCATACCTTTGTTTATCTAATCTGTGACACGAATGAAAACCCGGGGTCACCGCAGCTGTTTCCAAACGGTACACAAGATCAGGACTATTATATAATGACAGTAAAGTCGGTGTGCGCATGCGGCGGTGGATGTGACGCAAATGGGCCTATTCAAAAATCCAAACCATCTTCGGGAGTTGAGACATTCTTATATGTTTGCATTGGTGTTGCGGGCTTGATTGTGCTTTATTTCTTAGTTGGTTCGCTTATCATGAAGTTTGCACTCAAAAAGAGAGGGAAAGAAATTATACCCAACAGTGCTTTTTGGTGCAATCTCCCAACAAATATCAAAAACTGTTCTACGTGGTGCTTCGAGAAATGTGTGAAGGGAGAGGATTATAAAAATATGAAATGAAATTTACTCTAACCCCTTACGTACCATACCTGTGGATTTTACAATAACGTTTTATACAGTTTAGGCAGGATGGTCCATTGTGTATACTCTTAATTAAAACTATTGTGTGTCTTTCTCAGAAACCCCTCTAACCATTTATGTACCATTGAAATTTCCCATAAAGTTTTATACAGTTAAGTCAGGATGGTCCATTGCGTGTATTGCTGAGGGGTCACAGGTTTTAATTAAAACTATTGTATTTCTTTCTCTGAAACCCCTCTAACCATTTATGTACCAATGAAATTTCCCATAAAGTTTTATACAGTTAAGTCAGGATGGTCCATTGCGTGTATTGCTGAGGGGTCACAGGTTTTAATTAAAACTATTGTATTTCTTTCTCTGCAACCTACTTTAACCCTTGTGTACCAATGGAATTTCCCATAAAGTTTTATACAGTTATGTCAGGATGGTCCATTGTGTATATTGAGGGTCACATCATTTAAATAAAACTATTGTATTTCTTTCTCTGCAACCTACTTTAACCCTTGTGTACCAATGGAATTTCCCATAAAGTTTTATACAGTTATGTCAGGATGGTCCATTGTGTATATTGAGGGTCACATCATTTAAATAAAACTATTGTATTTCTTTCTCTGAAACCTACTTTAACCCTTGTGTACCAATGGAATTTCCCATAAAGTTTTATACAGTTAAGTCAGGATGGTCCATTGTGTATATTGAGGGTCACATCATTTAAATAAAACTATTGTATTTCTTTCTCTGAAACCTACTTTAACCCTTGTGTACCAATGGAATTTCCCATAAAGTTTTATACAGTTATGTCAGGATGGTCCATTGTGTATATTGAGAGTCACATCATTTAAATAAAACTATTGTATTTCTTTCTCTGCAACCTACTTTAACCCTTGTGTACCAATGGAATTTCCCATAAAGTTTTATACAGTTAAGTCAGGATGGTCCATTGTGTATATTGAGGGTCACATCATTTAAATAAAACTATTGTATTTCTTTCTCTGAAACCTACTTTAACCCTTGTGTACCAATGGAATTTCCCATAAAGTTTTATACAGTTATGTCAGGATGGTCCATTGTGTATATTGAGAGTCACATCATTTAAATAAAACTATTGTATTTCTTTCTCTGCAACCTACTTTAACCCTTGTGTACCAATGGAATTTCCCATAAAGTTTTATACAGTTATGTCAGGATGGTCCATTGTGTATATTGAGAGTCACATCATTTAAATAAAACTATTGTATTTCTTTCTCTGCAACCTACTTTAACCCCTTTATGTACCAGTGGAACTTCCCGTAAAGTTGTATACAGTTAAGTCAGGATGGTCCATTGTGTATATTGATTGAGGGGTCACATGTTAAATTTTCCAAAAAATATTGTATTTCTATCTTTGAAGATCGATTTTGACTTAGCAATCTGTGCAGACCCTGATGAAATGCCACAACAAGAGGCATTTCATTTTGTTCTTCACTGTTTGTAAAAGTTCCCTTATAGGGAGTTTCAGGTCTACAAAGGTTAAAAATCAAAGTGTTACTACATATATACTCAGAAAAACAATTGAAGGATATTTAGAATCAGTCCCATCTCTAACATTCAATACAATAAAAACTAAAATAAATATGCATGCATTTCATAGTTCCATATCTATGCAATCGAAATGGTTGCTTTATTTCAATCACGCTACAATGGTTTAAGTACAGTACTAATCCAAATGGTGCAACCCTCTATACTGAAAAGTCACAAACGTTCAAAAATGATTAAAACCCATTTTGATCGTTTGTATTCCATAATGACTGGCCCAAAAATGATTACTGGTTCTCCCTCAAAAGTATGATTTTGTATGATTTCCTAATTTTGTAGCTCTCTTCAGTGTTTTACTGCCAATTTGTGGTCAAATTTGCCAGGATATGCCAGATCTGTGCATTTTTGTTGAAGAAGTTGTCCCATTACTAGGGACAATGACTGATAAATGCGTGTGTATACTTGTCTGTGGTCGGAATTAGAACATAAGCAATGACCTGGTAAAGGTTGCAGCAAAAAATTTAAGCGATACATTTATTGCTTGTGAACTTTGGAAAGAGAGGGTTGGTACATTTGGTGTGGCACTGTATCGTAACCAATGACCCGTAAATTTTATTTGCATTTGGTTGAATAACATAGTGATAGTTCTATCAGATACAAACTTACTTTGTTTGAAAAATTATATTCCCAAATGTTATATAGTCAAAAGAATTTTAATATCCTTCAATTGTTTTTCTGAGCTTGCCGGGTCCCGAGGAAGCTGTTTGAACACGAGACCGATAGGCGGAGTGTTCAAACATCTTCCGAGAGACCCGGCAAGTGTCAATGTAATGAAATAAACATGTGCGATCGTTATTCTTGCATATGTTACCTTATTCCATCCCAATTCGCACTGAAAACGCTGCTGAAACATTAAATAGTCCGTTTTCATACACTGGATTCCTTTGAACAAAATAGCGTCGCTGTAAACTTTCGAACGTTTCGCGAACAATAGCATCGGCGAAATGATCAGTCGGTCCGCAAAGCTTTCCTTATATAACGTCATGCAAATAATGCAGGGCTCATTTTAAGTATTTTCTAGTTCAAACCCATGTTCATACAGCACGTGAATCTCCTGATTTGAACATGGATTTTCGTTCATTTGACAATGGTTTTAAACAGCTATACGAATAGATATCTATGCAAGAATGAACACTCCTGAACTGGTTCTTGTGCAAATAGTGGAGACCCAGATGAAATGCCGCAAATCCACACCATTTTATCCAATCAACCTGAAAGATTCTAGCTATGAGAGCAGTATTGATCATGACCAGCTGGCTCCCAGCATTCCAATTTTTCGACAACTACCATAGGTTCAGCTAATGGTTATTTTGAGGGTAATATTGGCATTTTTTTCTTACCAATCAATTAACATGCGTTTTGGATGCTCAAAAGAACCGTCTCAATGAGACGGTTCTTTTAAGTACTCACAACATAATAAAATTGGTTCTGGTTACACACACTCTTATTGTGAGGTATACACTGTTTTCAAACCTGGATATTTTTCGTCTAGGGTCATAATGTAAGGGTTATTTAAGGACGGACTGAAAGGCCTTGCATTGGTGTCATACAGTTAACCCTCCTTATATACTGACACATTCTTGTTTCGTGCGTATGTCTTAGGTTTGTGACTTCATCTAAGTCGTATGCTTAGTTTGTGCATCCGAACAGTGAAGGCTCTGGCGACTGATGCGCGGTCTCGTCAGAGACTATGAGCCTACCATTGGTTAAAGTAAGAAAGAGGGCTAAGATCAGGAGTCCATGCAATCGATACAATCAAACACCACACTGACCCTGGATACCAATGGGTAAGGGACAACGTCACAATTAGACATCACAAACGAGACTCAAGAGGCCAGCCTTTTCCCATCAGGTGACCTAAAGGCAATTGTCGTATAGTTGGACAGCGATGACGCAGACGGGCCTGTGAAATCACATAGTCTCACCAGAACATTCCCAGCTCGCATGCACAAAACATCGGATTGGGTAAATGTTTAGGCAAAGACATATATGTAGATCTGTATCCCCATTGACTAGTCGCGCATGAGCGTCTTAAGAATGCTTTGCGTATGGCATTACATCAGGCAACCACCAAGTTAGCATCTCATTCCAATGAAACATCTAAAGATAAACTGTCAATAATAATAAATTGGCTATCAATTATTGTTAACCAGCTGCACGCCAAACTACACAATTACTTGTTCATTTCTACATGCTCATTACACTGAATTAT
Source organism: Loripinus fragilis (assembly GCA_964019695.1). Lineage (NCBI taxonomy): Eukaryota > Metazoa > Mollusca > Bivalvia > Lucinida > Lucinidae > Loripinus > Loripinus fragilis. The sequence goes on from OZ026531.1 coordinate 54,255,604, forward strand.
TAAAAGTAGTTGAGAAATTTATGAAAAAAAAGTTTATGGTGACAAACACACTCTTTATTGAATTGACATATATTGTAGATGCACATTGGAATTGCCTCAATGAGGCCATCTATTATTGTTATCCAACTGCACGCCAAACTACACAATAACTTGTTCATTTCTTCATGCTGATTACACTGAAACATTAAAAAGTAGAAGGGAAATTTGTGGAAAAAAGTTTATGGTGACAAACACTCTTTATTGAATTGACATACAATATAGGTGCACATTAGAATTGCATCAATGAGGCAATTCTAATGCGCACCAACAACATATGCTAGTGAAATTAAGGAGACATATTTTGAAATATACACTAAACAATGTATCATGTCCATTGGCTTTGCCTCTTTTAAACATCTAAAACTGCCAATCAGTACTAAAATACCTGTCACTATAAAGCAAATTGTTTATATTCACATGACAGCTATTATAATATATCACCAAATTTGATTTCATGAACCATGCTTTTGCTAAGCCGTTGTCGCAGCCAGGAATCACGGTATCATCGTCAAGTCTCGCGAGAATTGTTGCTAAGCTGCTACCTTCGTGGTTGTAAGTGCTATTATTTAATGGCCAGACATGCATGCTTTGGAATGGATAACAGACAATGAATAATAGAAGCAACTTAGGCAACCATTTTCCTGCTAAGTTAGACAATGCGTCCAACTAATTAACAAGTAATTAAACCAACCAGTTTTTTACATGCAAATATTTGATATAATAGTTTGTTTTATCATATGGAATTGGTGGTATCTTTTGTTTTTAATGAAATTTAATCTGTTGGTATGTGCATATAGTCTGCATTTAATTGGCGCACGCGAAAGGTTCCTGGCTAATTGGTTTAATCGGTTATTGCATGTTACAGAAATAAAACAATAACAACAAAAATCTCCAATGTCGAAAAGATGTTTTCAGATGCATCAGTGGACTATTTCATTGACGAAGAAAAAAGTTTGATTTGAAAACTATTTTCTAGAATTTTTAAGGATATTATTTTTGAGCGGTGTCTCTAAACGTAAAATGGTATGCGTAGCTAGTCCCAGCAGACCTGCTTGATTGGTATAACATTGAAAATAGCAAGGTGAAATAAAGTTTGTGATTTGTCTCAAAACAAGGCCATCAAACTTATAAGCTATGGCTTAACGGATGGTTGGTTGGCGTAGCTTTGTTTGCATAGCAACTTGATATTATATTTGTGATATGTCCCAGATCTAGGTCATCTGGTATGCATCTTGTACTCAAACGGATGGGTGGTTTGAATGAGAATACTAACTGCCAACCATATATTGTTTAGTTGGAAGGCAACAAAAATGTATACTTAACTACTAAAGAAACCTGACACATACTGTGTGTTAATTTTTTTGTAGTAAATTAATACAATGTACACATATCTTTTAATTGCGTAAAGTTGAACAAAGGTAGACTAAGATGCACTGAGATTTTTTGAAAATATGAACTAATTTCAAACGTCAGCTATCAAACCGTCACGTAACCCCGAAAATCAATTTTCACAAGAACAAAGAAATCACGCAAAATTCACTTGAAACCGCTTTAGTGTGATTCTTTGTTATTTCATTGACATATACTGGGCATTGAAATAAAACATGCGTGCATTGTTCAACCCAAAAGCCTATTTTCATTTTCTTAACGTCAATTTTATGTTTTCAGCGTTTTATGAGTTTTTTTAAAAGCACTGCCACTTTATCAACTTTTTTCATTTTGTATGATATTTGGAAAGCATTTTGACAATGTTTCAGTGTTTTTGAACTCTGTAATTGCTGCCTACGTCCATTAAGCGACGCCAAGCGTTATATTTACATGCTGATATGTGTATACTGCAAAGCTTGAAATTCATACGCGATTAAAGTAAAGTGTAGCCAATTGGCACTATAACAAAGTAGATAGCACACACTAAACGGCGACAAACGTTGACAAAGAAAAAACGGTTACTATTCATAGTTTACGTTGTTTCTTAATTGACGTTAAATTCTGTTTATTCCGCTTTTACCCTTTAACGTGACGCGAAACGCAAGTTCTGATTTTTGGAAATGCATTCTCTTACAATGATTGGTTGACTTCAAGTCATTTCAGTTTCTAAAATTGATTAAACAAAGGAAAAAACACTTCCGTTTAAATAACGTCAAAAGCACAAATTAAAACCTCCATATCATACGTCACAGCAAGAAATTGCAATTTTTTAAAATGCACTTTTGTCTGTATTGGTATTGGCCTTGCATACATGAAAACAGTTTCAAAAAAAAATAATTAGACATACGCTACCGAGGCAAAAGTGATAAAAACAATATTTTTGACGTCATGTTCTAAAGTTGATTAATATGATATTTTTTCGAAGAATACTTTCTATTTTCTTGTTATTAAAATAAGCATAAAGGCTTAGGTCTATAATTTGTTATTTACGAGTTTGAAGCAAGTAAAAAGTGTAAGGTTTCTTTAGTAGTTCAGTATATTATTGGTAACTGCAGTGAACATATAGGTGGGCCAGCACTTCCGACCTGCATTAAGCGATACTTGGTCTTGAAAAACAATTTTCGGTCCTTTTGAGTTGGCCGTTTTACACAGGTTTTACTGTATATATCATCAAGTTTTGCTTTTGTTACCAAAGCTTTAAAGATTTCGCCAAACATCTATACTTAAATTTGTCCCATATGTCTTTGGCAGTAAATGAGGGTACATCTCGCAACTTGAAGTTCATACCCGGTCATTGAAACATGTAAAAGCGGGCCATCATCGGCCCACCAAGAATGGCGTTTCGTAGATGGGCCGATAGAGGCCCGAGACGTATTGCTGGCTGGGTATATGCCATATTTGGAAACTTGTATCTAAAACAGTTGTCACAAAAAAAAAAATAAAACAGTGATTCGTATTGCTGATACTTATAGATACCTAACTATATAGCCCCTTCCACAATAGCGCTGGAATGGTACCCTGCTTATACTAGTAGCATTAATTGAATAGTTATACAAATGGCCAACAGTTGAAAGAGATTTCGACGACTGTGCACCATGTGCCCAAAATGGTTTCCGATGGACTTCATGTTATAAGCAGATATGAAAACTGAGGATTAAGTTACAAAAATTCGTCTGATTTAAAACAAATGACGAAATACGAAAAGATGAACAAAACTAGAGGCGATTCTTGGAAAGAACCAGAGGACCCGGCGGCAACGATTGTTGTTGAAGTAAGTACTTCATGTGTTCGGGAAACCCTTAAGCGAGTAATTTTGCAAACATTGAAGACCCAGATGAAATGCATTATACTAGATATTACAAATATTGAAAAGTATGTGATAAAGTTGTCAAAATTTTTTAATTTCTGTGCAAACTGATTGGTTGTCAAGCCCACGAAGCGGCGGAGTAAACTGTACATAGCATTTAGAAATCATTGGGACCAAAGTGTTAACTTCGCATTATAAGTAATCAAATGCCTTTAATCTTTACTCGTGGCAGATATTGTCTCCTGCTTTATAGTTTACTCCGCCCCTCCCTGTGCTTCACAACCAATCAGTTTGCACAGAAATTTAATTTTTGGGACAACTTAATCACATATTTTGTTAATACTAGAAAAGAGCCCACGCAAGCGCGGAAATATTTCATGATTGTCAATTTACCTTTATTTTGCATTTAAAAAAGCTGAAACTTGTATCCCCCTTTCATGTGTGTTAATTTTTCACAGCTTTATGAAATCTGAAACTTGTATTGGCGATTCTAGTCGCCGAAATGACCATGGGCCCAAATAGGTATGGGCCGAAATGACCCGAAACCGGCGAGTTTTAATTTTTTTTACAAAAGCTGATACTTGTAAACATGATTATGCTTATATCTTCTCATCTTGAAAATCACTAAAAATCTTCAGCGAGGTGACTTTTACTATATTTGTTTTCCTCCAAACAATGCCAAAAATCGCTCAAATCCAGGTTCTTATTTCTGAACAATGCACTTTTTTAAACAGATTTTATTGATAGCGTCATTGCCTACTGCGTCAAGTGGTACGACCAAGCCTATCAATGTAAGCTGTTTAGCGACCTTGAAACTTAGGATTATTGAGCGTGAGTCAGAGAAAGGTGTCTTGAACTTTCATAACTCTAGTTGCCATCAATGGTAGTAATTAACTATTTTATAGAAGTTCTGTTTGTTTTGTTACTGTTTTGTGAGTCCCCCCCCCCCAAAAGTCTGTACTTGTTTAAAGCTAGTGTCAATTTAAGTTTATACTAAGGTCTGCTGATTATTATAGTTTAGTGTTGTGTTGGTTACTGGTACTGTCCAAAAATAGGGACAATGTCGGAAAAATTAGTCTGCAATTTTTTAAGTGGTAGCTGCCCAAACCAATAAATGAGTGGTTTTCACACTCAAAATGCAAAGAAATACAATATTTAAGGAAATTTTTGTATACCAAATTATCTTCTTCAAAGGCAAACCTGGAAATGTCGTTACTTTTCGTGGTTAAAAAACAAACTTTTTCTCCTTATTTTTCTTCCAACTTCTGATTGGGAATTTTACTGTGCCAATTGGGAAAAAGGAGGTGTTTCGACTTTGGGAGTGGGGCCGAATTTCGCCCCCCAAAATGGCCTGAAAAGGAACACTGATGCCGAAATGGTTTGGATTGATTTTACGTCCCGGTAAACAATTTTTCAGTCATGTTGAGACGGAGCCACTTCTTCCTGGGTATTATTAGTACTTTGGGAAGGTGAAAGTGCCTTTCTCAAGGACACTACACAGCGGTCGTGGGGTTCGAACTCGGGGCCTCTAGGTCCCGAGTCCGACGCTCTACCACTGAGCCACCGCGCCTCCATATGCCGAAATACACTTCCCTTTTTACGACCATTATAGGCGAAACGGAGCGGTCTGGGGCGAAGTATTTCGCCGATTTGCCCTCAAACTGGAACCCTGCTTGTACCTGAAAGCTAACATATAAAATTTGGGTTTGATTGGCCCATCAATTTCCGAGAAAAGCCAGTTTTAATTTTCATATACGTAAATGACCTTTAGCCAAGGTCAAGAAATGACCTCGGCCTTCAATACTCACAATTCTTCATTATTTCAGTTGGTTTCAGGTCAGAGGCTGAAATATTTGTGAAAAAATCAACAGCTTTCACTTTTTCCTGTAGAAAAGCCTAAGTTAACAAATTTGACCTTGTTGTAAAATTGGTCAAGGTCAACCGTAGGTCATCATTTGAACAAAGTATGATGGGCAGAGTCACCACTGCTACATACCAAGTTTCGTGGAAATTGGTTCACCGGTTCCGGGGAAGAAGATTTTTGAAGGGTTTTTACCATATATGGGCGTGGCGGCCATCTTGGTCATGTGACCCAGATGCAACAAACAAACTTTCGTTCCCCCTACCCAAAGAGGCTCCACATAAAATTTGTCTTTGATTGGTCAAATGGTTTCCGAGAAGAAGATGTTTGAAATTGTTGACGACAACGGACCATGGGCATCCTACCTATAAGCTGACATATGCTGCTAAGGTGAGCTAAAAACAAATTCAACCTCAAGCCCTCACCAGTAGCTTGCACCTGACCGTTCTAAGGTGGTGATTTTGGTGTAGTTCTTACTTCGTTATTTGCATACCTGTCAACTTTTTGAAATCTTAAAGAGTGAGATTGCGCGCGACGCCCTTAAAATGGTTATTTTCTGCTCGCATTTACCGCGCGGACCAATTTTACCAAATTTTTTAGGAGTGAGATTTATTTTTTTCTAAGAACCAAAAAGGGATTATTGGGCCGAAATGACCATGGGCCGAAATGACCCGGAACCGACGATTTTTTTTTTATTTTCTTTTTACAAAAGCTGATACTTGTAAATGCGGTTATGTTTATTTCTTCTCGTCAAGAAAATCACAGAAAAACTTCAGCGAGGCGCCTTTTACTAATAATATTTGATAGCGTCATTGCCTACCGTGATATAAGTGGTACGACCAAGCCAATCGATGTAAACAGTACATTATGCGCAGCGACCTTGACACTTAGGATTATTAAGCGCGTGTCGAAGAAAGGTGTGATGATTACCGCGACTAATAATCAGTTTTGATAAGGGATTATTTAAAATTACAGCCATATCTTTTTTTCTTTGGCGAGTTTGGCGGCGTTTTCCCCATTGTTGTTTATAATATGGCCGACTTGACACAGCATAATACACATATACATATGACATATACACAAAAATTCGGAACGCTTCGGTCATCTCCATTCAGTTTGTATTGGAAACCCAATCGATCTAAAAATAGTGACGCGTGACCATGAACGTGACATACACTAAATATAGAAACATTCGCCAGAGGGCGCAGTTCTTTTAGAAAACACACTTAATTCCAAAATTCTCTAAATCTATGCTAAATGAAAACTCATCCTAACCGAGATTATCAATGAAAGCAATATCTTAAAGTAACAGTAAAGAAATCAAGCATGAAAATGACCTCGATTTTTCAGTTTATGCGGTAATTCGTTTATTTAGTATTATAGATTTGTTTTATCTAATAAGTAAATCATGACATGGTCAATGCGACCATTTCCAAAGGCGCAGTGAGTGGAGAAAACTATAAGTAGGTCATAGATCATAGTGATCCACTTAATTCTTTTATAATTTGTAACATATGACCTTCAGCAACATAAAAATGGTTAAGCAAAATAATGAACCCCCGGCGGGACTCGAACCCGCAATCCCCGGCTTAGGAGGCCGGTGCCTTATCCATTGGGCCACGGAGGCGTTGTTTCATATATTGAGGAGATTCATTTTTTTCTATTTCATCAAGACTTAGTGAAGCGAAAAATGCATATATCATGAGTGGCGCTTCACGAGATGGCATATTCATGACAGAAATTTTTATTTTCTTTTTATTATAGTGACAGATTTTTTTTTCACTTATTGACGTCATACACGTTCACACATTACGTCATATTAATCATGACGTTGCATAATGTGCAATGTCGGACAAAACTGAAACCATGAGCAGTAGATCTAGTAGAAAAAGTGAAAATTTCAGCAAATCCCTACAATTTAATTACCAAAATTTTTCCTTGCGATCTAACTAAGAAAATGAACAGGCTACCCACACTTTGTTTTGTCCACAAATAAGAAAATTACAGACGTTTGAAAATTCTGAAGTTGATGGAAATAGCAGAGGACATCCAATTCCACCCGTGAATTTTCATGGCTTGATACAACTTTTTATATTTTCACGTCTGTGAAATACAGCTTTTATAAAATATGCATTAGATCTATATTCAATCAATATTTTCTTTTTTTGTAGATCTATATATTTCGATATATTGATTGATTTTTTGCCGATAAACCCTGGTGTAACGAACCGATTGGCGCTTTCCTTGTTCCACTTGAATACATTGATATATGTTCCCCCATGTTCCACAAAAATGAAAAAGTAGTATTTTTTCTAATATTTGACATTTGTTCCATAGTTTCCCTGAAACATAGGCTACCATTGCTCCCATGTTACCTAAGCCCCTGGAAGAAATAGAGGATCTTACATGAGTGCTTATGTTTTATTAAATTTATTAAACGAGTTGGGGAAAAGAGATAAAATGCGAGGCTTGCCGAGCATTTTATCTCTTTTTCGCAACGAGTTTAATAAATTCAATAATACAAGAGCACGAATGTTAGATTCTATTTATCATATGACAAATACTTTGAAATCTCATTTCTGACGTAAAAACGTTATACTTTTGTCATTATGTACGCAACGTTGTTATGGACGTCATAGCGTTTCCCGTAAATCGATAAACCACTAGTGGTTTACAGATTTTATTGCATGGCGTTATTTCACTCTCAGACGCGACGTCATGTGATAACATCAATAACAGTTTTGCTTGCTTGATTGATTTTTATTTACAAAAAAAAGAAAAGAAAAAAAGAGTAAACTTTCTTTGTATTTTATATTTTTATAGGCTACATGCAATGTCTCATCCACTGAAAAAGGAGGTGCTGAAAATGCAAAAACAACATTTTAGCAAACCCAAATAATTTTGGTACCAAACTATTTGTCACATTCTAACTATAAACAAATGCATACCAACACTTGATGTTTTACTTCACAAATTTAGGATAGTCATGGGCGTTGGTAGTTCTGAAGTGAAATGCATTAAGAGAATGGAAAAGTCAGAGGTGATAAAAAAAACCCGCTGGTTGATATCAATCACTAGTGCGTTTCGATTGCCGCCTATCTGGTGTGTATAAGAGGTAGATGGCAGGAAAAACAAAATAATTGTATATAAACCTCCGGCGGGACTCGAACCCGCAATCCCCGGCTTAGGAGGCCGATGCCTTCTCCATTAGGCCACGGAGGCGTTGTTCTAAGTTCTTTGCCTCAAATCTGAGCCGGAAACTAGAATGTCAAAGCCACCCTCACTTGCTCTCCGCGAAATCTCAACACCTTATTTAATTGTACATACAAAATATACTACATATTTTTGAAACAGACATGTAACTGTTGTTTTATGAGAGGGACAATTTGACGAAATGGGGGACAAATTGAAGAATAAATCCTTGACTACTATTTGCTATAAAAAACCCAGTGCTTCTTGAAAATTTGCTTTTAAAACGAATTAACGGAATTGATAGCGACGCTGAAAAATTCAATTCAATGCCCAACGCCACAAATTCAGAAGTTCCAGATGGGCACTCCATAAGAACACAGAATACATGAAATTGAAATTAAACATGCTACATTTTAAAATTGAAATTTCCAATAATCAGGACGAGTCTGCACATATGCACAGATTCGATACAGCCTTCGTTCCTCAACAATGCGATAAGGGCTGTTTCACATATACACCGAATTCGAACCGAAACCGAACCGAAACCGTAACGGCCACCAAATTTCATCGTTTCGTTTTCGGCAGACCTTTCACATATGAACCGAATCCGTGGACGAAATCTAAGAAAACGCCTGTACAATTTGGACTAATTTCCCTCTCAGATAGCAGAAATACCTTTACAATACAAATTGTTCCATGTCACTGCATTAAGTTCGTGGTCTTTATAGTCGCTCTGGGTATTGTCCCACAAAAGTCTGTAGTCAACAGTATTGTGCTTGTAAAATAATTGCACAATTGTCTCGCTGGACAATTCATCATTGGCTTTCATGATTACTAAGTTATATACAACGCACGCGGTTGTGTATGTGCAGATTTTATTAAAATTACCTGTCGTGTTTGCTGAAATTCGGCCACCGAAACCGAAAAAAATAAAATCAAATTCGTGCACGTTTTCGCTTCGGCGTTCGGTTTCGGTTCGGTTTCGGTTTCGGCGCATATGTGAAAGCGCCCATAGGGTTTAAGGCATTTTAATTTTTCGGTTCGGTTTCGGTTCGGTTTCGGTTCGGTTTCGGTGTGTATGTGAAATGGCCTTAAGAGTCAAGGTCTGGGCGAAACCTATTCAAAAAAGGTCCAGTCGACTACGATCGGATGGAATTTGGCATACACATTTAAAATAAATCGCAAAGATCCCATTTTAAGTTAGTAGCTCACGCTTGTAATCGGGGCAAGTAGAAGTCAACACCGCCTCCGTGGCCCAATGGATAAGGCACCGGCCTCCTAAGCCGGGGATTGCGGGTTCGAGTCCCGCCGGAGGTTTATCATTTTTACCCTTTATAAGTAAATCATTTATATAATTTTTGTAGCTTTATATGGGCTAGGAAATGAGAATACAACTACGTCTGTTTACCTTATTTATTGGGCTTAAACCAGAGACGTTGGCCTTTCCACACCGGAAAGGCGGCAATCGAAAACGCTCTCAACTATCGACGAACGCTAGAAGCAGTAATTTCTATAGCCATTCATCTTCTGATGCTCAGTCGATCATAGATGCTCATTAATTTAGGTGAATGAAAAAAAAAATGAATGAGAAAAAAAATCTTCTGGCTGGGTCATTAAAATGAGTGCCCTGAACTCCTCTGTGGTATCAACTGCGACCACAGTTGGAGCCAGACTATTCCGATTGGGAATAGTCCTTTAGAAAAAAGAATACTTCAGGGCATCACTATAAGTCTGGGGCCTGCAATACTGTGAGTTGTGTGATGACCTGATAGATCTTGTACTCTGAGACGGGGTTAATTACTTGTCTTTATCAATAGATATAGACCCACAATGAATCTTGTGGAAGAAAAACAGAAAGGACGGATCCCTCCGGGCCTCCAGAGTTGGACATTGCAGCTTATCGAGCATCACACCAACACTACTAGTGTTGCGCCACCTCCTGCAGGTCCAGCGGTGACAAATGACAATCACAAACTCTGTTCCTGACGATGTTGATCTACGTTCGTCGATAGTATTAACGTTTTTGATTTCCGCCTATCCGATGTGCTTTCTAACAACATCTAAGTTAAAAAAACTATAAAAGACAAAAAAGGCCACGAAAATGATCAGGCCTCAAGGTCATAAAACTTTTTCCATGCTGAACTCAGCTCAACTCAACAATTGTTTTCATTTCAACATTTATTAACATGATACATATAACATCTGAGAGAATTCTTCATTTGTCGGTATGTTAGTTTTATGAGCAGTTTAAATTTCGTGCTCAATTGAGTTGAGCATGAAAAAAAATATAACCTCGGGACTAGGAATTGTCACAATCACGGTTTAAATCAGCAATGCGTAGTTCACACATAGAGCATAAAATCTTTCATGGGAATGAAAAGAAAAAAAAAACTTTTACCTTTGGCGCTAAATTGAGAAAACCTTCTCAGACTTATGCAAATTTGATTTCGCTGCGGTACATGCGAACAGTTTTGTTGTGTATTTTTCATTCCCTGGTGATTGTATAATTTGCCTATCGCCGATAATTTAAAAATCATGCGAGTTACACGGAAGACACACTTAAAAATAGTTTAAAAACCTCCGGCGGGACTCGAACCCGCAATCCCCGGCTTAGGAGGCCGATGCCTTATCCATTAGGCCACGGAGGCGCTGAGAGATGACGGAACACGACCTCAATTTTTCGGATGTGGGTGGCCATGGGGTACTGGCGCTTCATTTCACTGATTTAGTGTCTTGTATTCGACTCAAAACTCGTTTAAGGACCTATATACTACTTAATACTTCCCACAATGGGGTGCCCGACTTAACATCGAAAGACAACACATCTAAACGTCAATACATCGACACGACGAACTGTCTTCAATACTTTGTATATCACTTGTTTTATGCATGAACATAAAAAGGGTATGTCGCCGTGCTAAAGTTTTCGTAATCTCATGTGCAAGTTTTCATCCTTTGACCAATTTTTTGAACCAATGAAATAATAAATCAAGCCCTAAATACCAAGCAAAAGTAGTTGTAATCTTCGCCCAGCTTCATTATTTTAATTTTAGTTATTGCTTATGACCTCAAGCATTCAAGAAAATGTGAAAATGTATTCGTTATACCAAGTCGTGACAAAATAGTGCATAACATATTTTGGTAATTCGCGAAAAAAAACTTTGTTTTTAGAGTAAATTATATAAAAAAAAATCTGACATTGAAAATCTTAAAATTTTGCTTTTATGTCATGAACTATCATAAAACCTTTTAGAAAAAAAGAATAAAAATGGGAGTCACCGTGCTAATTTACCCCCACCGCCACATATTTCGTGCATAATACAATATAAAACGCAAAGGAGTGATTTTTTTGTTATCTTTATGATTCCATATACCTGGTGTGAAGTTATTCAGCATAAAAACGCTAAAAAAGAAAGAAAAAAACACACTCTAAAATATGTGCCCACCCAGGAATCGACCATAAATTATTTCTGAGAAATCTGACGCAGAAAAGGTGCGCTTAGGATTTAGCCGCATATGTCTTCAATAGAATCCAAACGCGCCTTTTATCCTTTCATACATTTTGCTGATTTTAAGAGATTTTGACAGTGCGACTGCTCAATGTTCCAACCTACGTTCTAAGCATTACATGTGTTTCTTATATACTAGTTTTTTTTTTATCAGTTTTACCAATTGCGTGGATATGGAGATGGAGGGAGGGAGGGGGTGGTTTCGTGAGTTCATGATCTATTTCTGTATGTCCTTTTTAGCTTGACAAGTACATGTATCTCTGAGAGAGAGAGAGAGAGAGAGAGAGAGAGAGAGAGAGAGAGAGAGAGAGAGAGAGAGAGAGAGAGAGAGAGAGAGAGAATCTTCTCATCGCGCGAAAATCTTCGGGATCTCCGACCTGGTAATGCTAAAACCAGCCTGCTCAGCTCCAATGACTAGCCTGAATATTGCAATTTTGCATGTAGCATCTCTAGCTATAATACCGTCTAAAAAAATATCAAAGGCGCTGATGAGATTGCACGGGTTTGCGGGCTGGCCTGCGACTTCATTTTTCGCTTGCAACAAATTCGGCGCCCTAACTATTTTAGCTGCTTCAAAAGATTTCGACTACAATATGCAATTTAGCAGTATTATCATATTAACCAGTATTTTAAGCCAGTTCATGACTATTTGACACTCATTGCATATGCGTAAGGTCACCCTTTAAACATGCGTACATAACAATATATTTAGGCTTGAGTCCTTAATTTTGGCCTGAGCCTTCATCTATACCTTCCTTACTATGCATGTGCAATCAGTGAAGGTTCTTGTGAGACTGTGCGTATGCACAGTGTCCCCCGATCCACCGCTGTTCGCCTATACGATTGGTATCAAAATTTCATGAACCGGCTCATATGTTTTGAAAAGAGTCTAACAAATAATATTAAACACGCAATCCTACAATATAACGTGCATAGTATCCATGTTTGACGGCTCCCCAGTGACAAGCTTGCATGGGAAGTCAAGATCAAATGAAATCTGGCTAGCAAGTTCATTAATTAAAAATGAAAATCTTAAGATTGGAATTGGATGTGTTGCAACCAGTCAGAAAGTCACACATTCTCTGATTAAGTAAATGATGTAGGTGCATTTGATAGTCCAAAACACATATGAGTGAAATTACCTTGTTTTCGCTTTTAATAAACAACAACGAAAATAGACCATGTGTTTCAATTTGGATATTATTTCTATAGGAAATGTATTGAATTTGAGCTAAATACTAATCTAATGTAATGACATTGTTTTCACTTGTAAAAATTCACTGCCAAATACTTTATTTATCCATGAAATGCGTTGAGTTTGAGGCACTTCATGGTAATTTTTTGAGACGCCTCCTTGTCTTTGGATCTTATTTCTTCTGGAAATGTGTTTGCGTTTGATTTCTTTCTTAACCCTTAAAGCGCTAAGAAAAAATGCATCTGAAAATGTCGTCTGCTGAAGTCGTCTACTGCAAATAATTGCCTATCATTACTGATGAATTAAGTATAGAAGCAAACAGCGTGGACCCAGAACAGACTGCTCCTATAGGAGCAGTCTGATCTGGGTTCACACTGTTTGCTATAGAGGCTTCTTAAACATTTCAGCAGACGAGAAAAGCAGACGACTTTTGTTGCGTCTTGTAGGGTTTGTGACCAGGTCAGGCTGTTTAGCTTCAGGAAGTAGCTAGTATGATTACATATTTGGACTCAATCTGCACGCACATCGGCCAATTCCGTGGAATCAACCTCTGCCGTACGTAGAGGGTCCACTTTTCATGGACTTCGGAAACGTGACGTTGACGTCACAGAAACCATGCCAGAACAATAACAAGTTTGATTGCAGCGAAACATACGGTTGCAACATTCTACATTATACATCGTAAAAAAGAAGATGCTAAAGCGATATTTTATCTAACAAAATAAACTTCATTTATCCTGCTGACAAAACTTTTCGGATAATCAGAATAATCCATCTTACCAGGGCTGAACCCACATGCTACAGAACTAATTTTCACTGCGCCATAATGGAGCTTTTTGGTACATAGTACTACGCAGAATGCTCTTAACATAAAGCCGAGCCATGATTCGATTCTTGAATTGTGGCGGAGTTTGCTGAATGATTTGGACTGAGCAGGTACATGTACATTACATCCGATCCAGATAGAAGTTTCCGCTGCTTTTACCCATATAAGAAAAAAACATCTCAAAAACCCCAAGCCAGCCTGTGTGAAAGATAAAAATCAAACAGCCACACGTCGCTCTGTGACGTCATTGAAATGTTAAAATATCAAAAAAAAAAATATTGGTGAGCATGACAAACAAGAATCTATAATTCGCGTGAGGATGAGATAGAAAACCTGTCCCTTAGGGTCACTTTTTGATATCACTGGACAAGCCTTGCGGTGCCAATCCAATATTCCCAGGATGTATTATTCTATCCCACCCTCAAACTCTTGGCAGATTCTCATTACAACATGCATATGGCTAATTGAACTGTATGTCCAGAGAAGATAGATAGATAGAGAAGAGGCTAATATGACCAGCAGACAGTTTAAACAGCAGAATATATGAAGTTATTTTTTTAAATAAAATATCGCTATAGTGATAGTTTATTGAAAAAAAAACATAAACTTTATTTAAGCCGTTTGTTTAGCTGCAATCACACTTGTTACCAGTTGGGATCAATCGGAACTGACTTCGCCAATTCCGTGAAATTCCGTGGAATCAGACCACGGATGTACATCAATGATCTACTTTGATAACGCGGGCAATAACGTGAAGCTGACGTTATATAAACTGACGCTGACGTCACAGAGACCATGTTGACACAATAACAAGTGTGATTGCAGCTAAACAAATGGCTTAAATGAAGTTTAAGTTTTTTCAGTAAAAAATATTTAAAAAACATAAACTTTATTTATTCCGCTGATTAAACTTTTCAGATAATCAGAATAATTATTTAGGAAGATGTATTTCCATTTATGCATATATAAATAAGAGGCTATATATGCATTATTTTCCCTTTGGAACTCCCCTAACCATGGTAGGCATAAGAGAGAAAATGGTAGAAAATAAAGGATTTGATGTTTTGTTTCGTATATTAAATTCCCTGAGAGGGTGATAGTCAAAAATATCATCTCTCGAAATAAGATTATCAACCTAGGCTGCGCCTCGGTTGTTAATCACATTCCTCTGGACTATCACCCTCTTAGGGAATGTAATATTTATATAATATTTCCAAAAAGTGATTGTTTTAAAAGAACTGTTTCTAATAGTTAGACAGGATTATAACTGGAATACCTACACAATGCAAGCTGCTCTGCCAAGAAAAGCAATAGTAACAGATGGACATACAACATCCATTGTAGTTGTATCTCAGGTGAGCATATTGTTGTAATTATCCTCTTAGAACAATGGCATTTCCATTAACATCTATACAATAAGTTGGAATGGTCCATTTATATATTGAAGGGTCCCCAATTATAATTCCAAAATAATATCTTATTTCTTTCCCTGAAGTTTTCTGGAAAACAGATACATTGAGTCAGTTTATGAGAACTTCTGTAAACACTTAATATTTGTGGCATCAAAATTTGATGATTTAAAAAGACTGATATACTGGTTTAGTTTAATTTTGGTGGATTATCAATTGAATGCCCTTTGAAACAATATAGAAAAGAATCCAACGTAATCTTTCCTTTGATAGTAGCCCCTTGTAATATGGGGTTTCTTCAGCGTTGAATCATACTCTACTGTTTAAATGTTGGTAAATCCTTACCAATATCAATAATAAGGATGCGTGTCCACTTATTGCTTTTTTATTATCAAAGTGTATTTGCAGTCTCATGTTTTGATGATTTTTGTTGATACTGCCAACTGAGAATACCTACTAAATATGAGTGTTTGATGCATATAAAGTGGGTCTAGAGGTGAGAAAAGCTGGTGAAGTTGGCGCCGTGAAACTAGTTTAAGCCCTCCAGTAAAATATTTTTACTGGCCGTTCCAAGGCGGTACTGCTTTTGTGGATCATTTGTGTTATTTATGTCTTGTGTCTGTCATGCTTTTGCGTCTGTTCATTGCTGCCTTGTGGTCACCCGGTGGGAAAGGGCTTACCTCTTGGCTCTTGTATGTGATGTCTTAATATTATCAGTTTCGGTGTAGTTGCCTTACATGAATCCAATATTTCTAGCTGCTTGCATTTCTCGATGCAAAACAATTGAAATGTCATGTGATCTAGACCGCGCCTCTACGTAGAGTAACGTCAACCTCAGCCAATAACTTGCTTTGTTTATCAACGTTTGCGTGACGTACATCACGTATAAATACGACGTTATATACATGAGTTTCGCTCCCTTGGCTATTCCAGCACCCCATTGCAAATACAATAGTCCATTTTATAAGGGTAACTAGCGGGGTTGGGTGGAAGATAATTAAGTAAATTAATTGATTATATAGAATGTAAATATTAGGATTTAAATTCATATTTTAAGCTTGCACTAAATGATGAAGAACATTAGCTATTTTAATATTTACGAGAAGACCTTCAGGCTTCACAAACATTAAAATAGCTATTGTTTTTCATTGTCCAGTGCAAGCTTAAAATATGAATGTCAATCCTTAATTGTGTTTTTGTCACTTTCCCATGTGGTATCCTGTATCAGGTGTGGTACTTGATTGTATCGATTCCTGATCTTTGCCACCTTTCTTATTTTGTTGTATGCGAGCATCAAAAGTGCAGACAAGCCTGCGCATCAGCATAGTCTGATTAGAGCTTTCTGATAAGTATTATAACACCATTTGATACCCGTAAAAAATGATATTATATTTAGTCTCTGTAGCTTAGCATACTGTTTTTGAGTCACACTTTGTTGAAAACTCTGAAAACTATGGTTTCCTCTTTAATTGTACTGTGGATCAGGCCTCAGACTCTATGACGGCTCTGACGTAAAGCTTTAATCGGTGGGTTGGTGCGTGATGCTTATCTGTAGCTGGACCCACCGTGGTTCAACTACAGGTTTTCTTTAGCTCTGACTATCTGTGAGTAATGAGCCCTTTTGTTTGTTTCATCATAGTGTGTTAATTTGATAAGAGTGTTTCTCCATGATAATACATTAAATAGTTGGAAGGCTTCCATGCGAGCTGGACATTTCTTGTACTTCAACAACAGCAGAATCTAGGGCGAAGATTTGGTACCAGTAAAATGCATTTAAGCCCCCCAGTGGCTAAGGCTGCTGTCCGTTTTAAGGCGGTGGTTCTGTTCTTGTTGATTTGTTACTCTCAATGTGTGAGTCTGTAATTGTTCTATGTTTTGTTCTACGTTACTTTATGTCCATTCTAGTTTTGCAATCATCTTGATGGGGAAGAGAGAGCTGGTCGCTCTGCTTAGTTTGTCTTCTTGGTGTCTCATGATTGTTGTGTGGCTTTTCCCCGCGATGCCGTGGGTTTGTCTGCAGTTTGTGATTGTACTTTCCTCTTCAATTACATGCCGGAGGGTCAGACTTCAGACTCTATGATGGTTCTGACTTAAAGACTTATCTATAGATGAGAAGGATCAGACCTGATGCTTTGGCTGTTGTCAGGCCCACTGGAGTTTAACTGTTGGATTTCTTTTGCTCCTGTATTCAGCTTTATGTACTGTTGAGTTCTTATCTTTGCTTTATCTCCTTTTAACGTCTTGAATTATATGTTCTAGAAAAGAAATCATTTTTAAGTTAGGGATCTTTCATGCAAACCAAACATCTATGTGTCTTGATCCATATCTTAACTAAGGGTGATGTTGGAGCCATGAAACTAATTTAACCCCTCCAGTAATATCATTTTACTGACCTTTCCAAGGCGGTGCTTCTTTTGTAGATCATTTTTGTTATATATGTTTCCTGTTTGTCATACGTTCTTGTCTGTTCATTGTAGCCTTGTGGTCACCTGCTAGGAAAGGGCTAACCTCTTGGCTCTCTTGTGTGTGATGTTTTATTGTGGTTTTGTCACTTTCTCGTGTGGAGTCCTGGGTCAAGTGTGGTACTTGATTGTATCGATTCCTGACCTTTGCCTCCTTACTTACTCTGGATAGAAGCCCTGGTTTTGTTGGGATAAGGTCCATATTGTCTTGACAGAGGTAATGAATAACAAGCTAAATCTTCTCTTAACCTTTACATTAAGTAACTTCAACCTTAACACCACAGACACGTGCATTTCTTTAATAATTAATTTGCAAGTACGATTAAATCTTGCAACTCACAAGTTTTATTACCCTGTTTTGAAAGGTCATGGCCATGCCATACGAAAATCAATTGAAAACGCTAATGTATGATATGGTGAGAGAAGTTACTTACGTAATGTTATCACCTTTTTTCGTATTTGTACTTTAAGCGCAGACAAAAGTACACGCACCGTGCTATTCTATATAGACCGACAAACATGTATGCCTGGACAACTCTTGAAATACGGTTTTAGTGTAGATTCACATGGAATAAGCACAGCTTTATGAATTGGATGTGTGTGAATTTATTTCGCTTTTTTAAATATTGCAGGACTATCTGTTAATTTCTCATGTTTAAAGCAAAGCCTTAACTCTGCACATTCAATTTACTGAATAAAGTTACAAATTGAAATGCAGCTGTCGTCAAAATTGTTTTAAGGATTCTCAAATGAGACACCATGTTTTTCAATGTCAAATTTAAAAGTATTAATTGTTTCAATAGACCCTGATCAGTACCTCAATCACATGACGTTATTCAGAACACTGCTGTGTTAGATAGGAGAACCCCCGTCAAGTGTGTTCACAATCCAGCAGGCTTTAGAGGAACATTCGCCCAATTTTAAAAGGATTTAAATTCGTGCATCTTTATAATATGACGTATGCACATATAGATTATAAACGGAACTCAAACATATCTGGATCCTACTTGGACCTTCTAAGGGAGGTAAGCAAATTTGTCAATTGAGCCGTGGCATGTGATTTCCAACAATGTGGCATTTTGACAAGTGTAGACTCTGCAGACTCCTTTTAAGCTTAGAAACTCCAAATGATGTTCGGTCAGTAGCTTAACAGTCATAGTATATTCAAGCGACTAGCAAAGGCTCTGATCAGACTACGGGTATCCGCAGACTGATCGGAGGCTTTGCTGGTCGCACATACCACCTTGTTGGAAATCCCACGTTACGGCTCAATTTTGTCAAATGACTAAAGAGAAGGGGTCCTTCTTCTACGGGTGTCATCCGATCTCTGAACAAGTAATGTTTGTATGGTTCCCTCCCCTAGATATATCTAAGTGATATTGAGATGATATTGAGCAAAGAAATGCCTGGTCAAGGTCCTTAGATGTGATACGCTACGGAAATTAAGAAACCATCGAATACCTCCTGGCTGTGGTCTCCACTTCCTGTATAAAACTACCAGGCTGCTGCAATGTCAAGGTTAGGGAAAGGGAAATATCAAGGTCATAAAGTCAAAGGAACTAAGATCAAGGTCAATTTGCAATTTTAGTGGCTAGAAAGGTACACTATCCACAATTTATGGCCTATTTGCCTTCATTTGAGGTCAATTGGTCAGAGAACAACATCAAATTATTGACAAAATTCTGGCCCAACTTACTTTTTTAATAAATGGCAGGCTATGAATTTGGTTAAAGCATGCCGGTGAATTGGTATGTTGGTGCTGTTTCATTATGTCTTTTTTTTTCAAAGTGTCATGAATATTGCAGGATATAATATTAAAGATTAAAATCGACTAATACGCATACATTTAATCATTTGAAATAACTCAAGGTCAGAGTCATCTTTAATGTCAAGGGCCAATTTAGACAGAAAATCAACACACTCTGGCCCGACTGGATTACTAAACAAAGTCGACAGTGCAACATCAGACAGGTTTCCAAGTTGTTCTACACTTATGCTCAATTGAAAGGTCAATCTTTAAAAGGTCAAGGTCATATTGGGTCATATGACAGTCTCCTGTGCTAGCTCTAAGCTTAACCAAGACAGACGACAATAGATGAGCATGACAATAAATGATCATGCAAATGTGGGTTTACCACATGTAATATTTTTCAACTCAGTTGCATATACAGGGTGGCCAATCACGTGATACTCAATTGGTAATCACACATTTTAATGAAGGTTTTCTTATCTATGCAAGGTATGTCAAAGTAAGGAAGACCTTTTTTCGTGGGTGCTTTTTATCGATTTCAGAAAAAAACACTAAGTGCAGTGTACTGGGCTTTACAAGGGATCATTCTATCGTTGACTGTTTTCAGCTAAAACATGTTATTCGTGCAAAGTATGCCACGGTGATTTCGCAAGAATCACACTTTTGTCAGTACATATTAATGTTGAATGCTAATTGGCTAATTTATTCAATCTAAGTAAAAAAAGAAGGCAAAGATCAGGAATCAAAACAACCAAGCACCACACCTGACAGGTCAGTGGCCATAAGTGAAAGATCTACCTAGATTCTAACTCTAGCTGCGTTTTTACTAAACTCTTTACATGCAGAGTAAGTTTGCATATCTTTGTAGCTCACCTGTCACGTAGTGACAAGATGAGCTTTTGTGATCGATCTTTGTCCGTCATCGACGTCCCTCGTCGTTGTCCGTCCATTAACAATTGACTTAAATAACAACTCTATCTAAAACCCTTGTCAAATTTTTAAATAATTTAACAAAAATGATTTTTTGGTCGCCCTCTACCATAATTGTTAAAATGGTTCTCGTCCGTTGCGTATCTAGGTCACAGAGGCTAAAAACAAATTTCCGAGATGAAAACTTTAAACATCTTCTTATCTGAAACCAGAAGGCGGAGAGCCTTGTTATTTGGTATGTAGCATCACCAAGTGGACCTCTACCAATTTTATTCAAATTTTACTCCTGGGGCCAACAAAGGCCCCGTCCGGGGGTCACATGTTTTACATAGGCTTATATAGGGAAAATGTGAAAAAATACTTGTCTAAAAACCACATGGCCTAGAGCCCGCAGGGGGGGGGGGGGTACTCTGATATTTTCATACATACGTAGGCTCCGACCATTTTTTTGGGGTCAAATTTTTGAATTTCATTATTTTTTGGGGGTTTTCAGAAAAATGAATAATTTTTTGGGTATGAGAATTTTGTGGATATTTTTTTGGGGGTCATCCCAAAATTGGACTAGCTTTAGGGGTTATTTCTATGTATTTTAGGGTCTTTTCTTAAGGTAAATATACAGAATCGGCATATTTTTTTGGGTTGCAAAAATTTCAAATATTTTGTTGGGGTGCTTGAAATTTCTGATAATTTTGGGGTGAACGGTAGATGCTGGGTCCGAGCCTACGTATGCAGAAAAAATTAGAGTACCCCCCCCCCCCTGGGCTAGAGCCATGATATTTGGTAAGTAGCATCACCTAGATGACCTCTACCAGGATTGTACAAATTATGTCTCTGGGGCTAAAATGGCCCCGCCCCAGGGTAAAATGTTTTACATAGGCTCATATAAGGAAAACATGAAAAATGTTCTTGTCTGAAACTACTAGGCATAGAGCCTTGATATTTGGTATGTAGCATTATACGGTGGATCTCTACCAAGTTTGTTCAAATTAAGCCCCTGGCGCCAAAAATGGCCACGCCCCAGAGTCATATGTTTTACATGGGCTTATATAAGACATTTTTCAGTTACTGCGGACCTTAGGATTTGAAAGGTGTAGCACACCTTAGACTTACGTTATTTAAGAGGGGCTATCTCAGCAGTGTAATTCAGAAACATTTAACAACTTCATTAGTTGTAACTTGCGACTCGGTTATTTTCTTATTAGGAAACCATATGAAGTGCTTTAATAAAGTCATCTTCAGCAAACTAATATTTTCTTTTAAAGTGCTGATGTTTTGTAGTCGTGACAATATTGCATGCTTTTTAGGTCTGCTGATTATATTAAAATGCACTCAGGACTAATTTTAGGATGGAAGTAAACATAATGAATCCAGAACAGACTGCAACTCATGCAACGGTTTTACTCTGCTAGAGAGAAAGATTTCAACCTTCACTTCTGTACTAGAAACTGAAATTATATTCAATCTATTGAGTCTGACTGAAAAAATAAAGGAGAATCACTTTCATTTGCACACTCTTATTCCGATGCCTGATTGGACCTTTTGTGCGATAGGACTCAGTTTGGAATTTTGGTCCGATTGAAGTAGAAATTCATAAGGAGCATTCTGATATACATAAAGGCCTCCGTGCGAGCTGGACATTTCTTGTACTCCAACAACAGCAGAATCTAGGGCGAAGATTTGGTACCAGTTAAATGCATTTAAGGCCCCTGTAGGCTTAGGCTGCTGTCCGTTCTAAGGCGGTTGTTCTGTTGTTGTTGACTTTTTGTTTATTGTTACTCCCATTGTGTGAGTCTGTAATTGTTCTATGTTTTGTTGTATGTTACTTTATGTCCATTCTAGTTTTGCAATCATCTTGATGGGGAAGAGAAAGCTGGTTGCTTTGCTTAGTTTGTCTTCCTGTTGTTTCATTTTGGTTGTGTGGCTCTTCCTCGTGGTGTCATGGGTTTTTCTGCTGTTTGTGATTGTGGTATTCCTTATCATACTCACCTACTATTTTTAGGTAGTGAATACCCTTTATACGTTATTTACATGAACCACAAGATTGGTGGCCTTGAAACATGATTTACATCATTGGATAGTAAGTGAGTATGAGCTGGAAATGCCCCTGACCAGGTCCCATACTGTTATGGAATTTGATCATAAAATAATTTCGCAATAACTAAGTCAGGTTGCAATTATTGTTTACCTATTTTTAGAATGCAGGCAGAGTTGCAAGCGATATTGAAATATATCAAGGGAAATTGTAGTCTGTAGGCCTTGGTCCAACCCTTTGTGTGGACTTAGCGGTGGGGCGATGACCAACAATAAACTTTCCACAATATGGTATATGCAGCAGCATGGTAGCAAATAGTTTGCCAGAAGACACACACTCTACCCTTGCATTGAGCTACATTATATCAAGGCTTCGTTAGAGCTCTACTCCTAGGACTTTTTTATCGATCAAAACTGAGTTCTGCTGATACAAGAAGGGTTGTTGTCAGTTTCTAGCGTAGGTATGTGCACGAAGTACTGTTAAACCGCTTAGTCAAGCTTGTCATGAAAAAAACTGTGGTTCCTCCCCCAACCTACATCACCAAATTAATACCATGAGGTAAAAAGCTATACTTATTGTGTTTTTGTATTTTACTCCTTCTGAATTTCTAAGGGTGCTGAACTAAGCATGTATTGAATAAAACAGTTTTAGCATTTTTCCGGTGGTGGGAAATAATGGTTAATTATAATTATGATAGATTGGTATGTTCCTTCAGTATGTTTAAGATAAGGAGCTAGATATGATGGGATGCAGCTTAATCACATACGTGATTTAGTCCATCCCTGATTGAACTTAACATTAGCGAATTCCCAGTATGCGTCATGATTTTAGTTTAATGATGACGTCAATTGTATAGTGTAACACCAGTCAAGGTGACAAAACTAAAACTGTCAGTGTAGATGTCTCTTCATTACGGCACCCTGTGTGACTGCGATGGGGGAAGCTTTTTGCATACTCAGGGGCGTACTTACGAAAATATGCATGTGCGAACAACTTGGCGATGCAAGTATAGGTGTAAGGTAGTGGTTGATTCTAATCTTCAAGTTCGCGTTGTGTTTTCAAAATATCTTTAGAATTTCTAAGTCTTGTAAATATCAGCAACAACTTTCACAATTTTATAATTTTATTAAATCTTCTTTAAGTCAACTAAAATACATCTACAAACTAACTATAACCCAAAGTTGCGAAATCTACCAAAAGTCTAAACAAAGTCTGAAGCTCTGCCACTGGGTTTCATTTTATATACCATGAAGTAACGTGATAGAAGCTTACCACAGCGCCACCTAATGACATCATCACTAACCAATCATATTACAAGTTTACTATATAGCGCCCTCTACATAGGTAAGCTTCCATTTATATCAACCAATCAGAAGATACAAAAGTGGCTCATAGTCACACCAGTTGTGCAATTCCCCAAAGGTCATATGATTAAATGTATTATGCAATTCTGCCAATCAATGTCAGAATTGACATGATCTATTTATTGGGCTTATGTAATTTTACTTAACTAAGTAACATCTGTCATCATGACCTTTTGAAAGTGTTAAAACATCCCATCAAAATTGACAGGCTAATAAATATGACATTTGAGAAACAATAACAAACTGGTGTCAGAATTCCCTATAAAAACATAAACATGTCAATCACAGATGTCAACACCACACCTGACTGAACGCCTGTGTCCTATCCAAACCAAGCATTCACAAATATTGTAAATACACGCAGGCAATTCACAATTATTATGAACCCTCGCAGACAAAACCAGTGGCTATTTTATATAGGGTTTTAGCTATTCAATTTGATTTTTGGAAGTTTATTGTGTTTATGCTGCGTGTCTTCACAGCTCATTTAAGCCCTGTGAAATGCTCTTAAACCATTTTCTGCAAAAGGGCCTAACCCCTAGTTTCATTTAGGGGGATTATTCAGAGTGGGAACTCTAGAAAATGCCCCAGGAACGCACCTGATACTTATATCTCCCAATAAGTATAATATACCAGTCGGTTTATGCACACACCCAATCCCCTGACATGGCGGGGGTTAAATTGAGCAAATGTTACATGTTTTACATTTTTGCATTGTCCCCTTAATGCGGGGAAAATGTGCGACATTTGATATACAAAGGCAAATATGGCAGTGGAAAGTAAAACATGACAGACGGTGGAGAAAACTGTCATGGTTTTAACAAAAGTCAAAGTCCCCGCTGTTCTCTGGTTAAAAATGAGTAGTGCATAAATTCGAGTCTTCTTAAGGGTCAAGGGGGAACCCAAATTGCCTAGTATTTCGGTACATGAATGATCAAAACAAGATACGGACGTTCATGCTTGAATTACATGTATGCTCTATATCTCCTTTGCCTTCAAATGATTTTCAATTACTGTGTTCCAGCTATATTGGCTTGCACAAGTTGCGCACGCCTTATGCGTTTCCACTGTCCATTAACCTGAGCTTGATGAAATATTGACGCCAAAAATAATCATATTGGACGCAGAAACATCGAATTTACCTACTCGCAAGTTACAACAAGTGAATGCATACATGTATGGAACAAGAAATAACTTTAAAAAGATATTCGGCTGCATTTCAAATATGAAATATATTTTTCGGTACATGTTTTTTACACTTGCAAACTGGTGAAATACTATCATGCTGCATTTCATCAGGGTATGCACTGTTTGTTAAGACTAAAAAAGATCTCAGGGCAAAAATACAATATTTAGTAGCAGACGAAAAAGATAGATTCCAGCTACTGCTGACATCGCCCCTCTTAAATAAAGTCCAAAGTAAGTCTCCGTTGACGGACAAATTGTAATGTAAGGTGCACTGGAAAATGTCTATTGGGAAATGTCAAAAATCATCTTCTCTTAAATTGGAAGAATTTCACAAAAATTCTTTTGATGGTTCAAAACCAACTTTGAGAAATGCTATATAGCGTGTCAAAAAGTTTGCATCCAGAACAGGTCATACGTTTTGTCGTCCCTGATCTCGGTCCTTTCTGATCACAAAAATAACTATTTCTCCGCTAGTGTCAAACAGTTTGAATCTAGATCAGGCCCAACATTTCAAATTTCCGTCTGACCAACCGTTAATTCGTCCATCTGTCTTTATCTGTCTTGCTCAACATTCGCCAAGACTCGGCTTCAGAAGTTCGAACACATTGCTAACTCGAATGTTGAGCTGAATATCGATTATCTAGCTCAACATTCGCCAATTTTTTTTCTTAATAACTTCTTCAGTACCAAGACATCGAATCTTGAGCCGAATATCAATTGTCTAGAGATTCGGCTTCAGAAGTTCCGAAACATTGCTAACTCGAATGTTGAACTGAATGTCGATTGTCTAGCTCAACATTCGATAAATTCGGGTTCAGAAGTTTGGAGACACACATTGAAGGTTGAGCTGAATGTTGCTTGTCGAGCTAGACATTATATGTTGAGCTGAATGTCGATTGTCTGGCTCAACATTCGCCAAGATTCGGCTCTAGAAGTACTGACCCATAGCTAACTCGAATGTTGAGTTGAGTATAGATTGTCTAGCTCAACATTCGTCACAATTTTGTTTAAGAACTTCTTCGGCACCAAGACATCGAACGCTGAGCCGAATGTCGATTGTCTAGCACAACATTTGCCAAGATTCAGCCTCAGAAGTTCGGAAACATTGCCAACTCGAATGTTGAGCTGAATTTCAAATGTCTAGCTCAACATTCGACAAATTCGGGTTTAGAAGTTTGGAGACACTCGTAGCTCGAATGTTGAGCTGAATGTCGATTGTCGAGCTGGGCATTGAATGCTAAGTTGAATGTAGGTTGTCTAGCTAGACATTGAATGTTGAGCTGAGTTTTGATTGTATAGCTAGACATTGAATGCTGTGCCGAATGTTTATTGTCTAGCACAACATTAGCGAATATTTGGCTTCAGAAGTTCAGACACATTGCTAACTCGAATGTTGAGCTGAATGTCGATTGTCTAGCTGAACATTCGACAATTTCGGGGTCAAAAGTTTGGAGACACTCGTAATTCGAATGTTGAGCTGAATGTCGATTGTCGAGCTACACATTGAATGTTGAGCTGATAGCTGATTATCCAGCTAGACATTAAATGTTGAGCCGAATGTCGATTGTCTAGCTCAACATTCGCCTAGAATCGGCTTCAGAAATTCGGACACATTGTTAACTCGAATGTTGAGCTGAATGTCGATTGTCAAGTTAGACATTGAATGTTAAGCTTAATGTCGTTTGTCTACCTCATTATTCTAAAAATTAAGGGTCAGAAGTTTGGAGCCACTCGTTACTCGAATGTTGAGCTGAATGTCGATTATCAGGCTAGACATTGAATATTGAGCTGAATGTTGATTGTCTAGCTAGACATTGAATGTTGAACTGAATGTTGATTGTCTTGCTATTCATTGGATGTTGAGCCGAATTTCGATTTTCTAGCTCAACATTCGCCAAGATTAGGCTTCAGAATATCGGACATATTGCTAACTCGAATGTTGAGCTGAATGTGGATTGACGAGCTAGATATTGGATGTTGAGCTGAATGTCGATTGTCTAGCTCAACATTCAACAAATTTTGAATCAGAAGTTTGGAGACACTGGTAAATCGAATGTTGAGCTGAATGCCGATTGTCTAGCTAGACATTGAATGTTGAGCTGAATGTTGATTGTCTAGCTAGGCACTGAATGTTGAGTCGAACGTCGATTGTCTAGCTCAACATTCGCCAAGATTAGGCTTTAGAAGTTCGGATACATTGCTAACTTAAATGTTGAGGTGAATGTCAGTTGTCGAGCTAGACATTGAATGTTGAGCTCAATGTCGATTGTCTAGCTCAACATTCGACAAATTCGGGGTCAGAAGTTTAGAGACACTCATAACTCGAATGTTGAGCTGAATGTCGATTGTCGAGCTAGACATTAAATGTTGAGCTGAATGTCGATTGTCTAGCTAGGCACTGAATGTTGAGTCGAACGTCGATTGTCTAGCTCAACATTCGCCAAGATTAGGCTTTAGAAGTTTGGATACATTGCTAACTTAAATGTTGAGGTGAATGTCAGTTGTCGAGCTAGACATTGAATGTTGAGCTCAATGTCGATTGTCTAGCTCAACATTCGACAAATTCGGGGTCAGAAGTTTGGAGACACTCATAACTCGAATGTTGAGCTGAATGTCGATTGTCGAGCTAGACATTAAATGTTGAGCTGAATGTCGATTGTCTAGCTCAACATTCAACATATTCGGGGTCAGCAGTTTGGAGACCCTCGTTACTCGAACGTTGAGCTGGATGTCGATTGTCGAGCTAGACATTAAATGTTGAGCTGAATATCGATTTCTAGCTCAACATTCCACGAATTCGGGGTCAGAAGTTTGGAGACACTCGTAACTCGAATGTTGAGCTGAATGTCAACTGTCTAGCTAGACATTGAATGTTGAGCTGAATAATTATTGTCTAGCTAGACATTGGATGTTGAGCAGAATGCCAATTGTCTAGCTCTACAATCGCCAAGATTCAGCTTCAGCCATTCGGACACATTGCTTACTCGAAAGTTGAGCTGAATGTTGAGCTGAATGTTGATTGTCTAGCTAGACATTGAGTGTTTATGTGAATGTTGATTGTCAGTAGTAATGGGAGGTAGCTAGACTTGTTGATTGTTGATTGACTAGCCAACTTCACGCATATCAGAACTTTAAGGATGACCTCATACTCTGTGCTATATATCATGCATTTCATTAAAATAATTATATAATATGTATTCCGTGGCTAGCATTTCTTGTTTAATGGAAAGAAAAATACATTTTAGGGAGAATTTGCTTAAATTTAGGGGGGATTTGGGGAGAAGCTGAATTAATTTGAGGGATTTGAGGAGCAAAGACAAAGTACTTTCAGGGAGCGGAGTTTTTTTCAGGGATTTGGGGAGATCAATGCATTATTTTCAGGGATCAAGGGAGCACTGACCCCCCCCCCTGGCGGGTCCACGCAGCTGATTAGAGTGAAGACAGGTTTTTCGCGTAGATGACATTTGAGCCGCGACATTTGATATCCAACAATATGGCATTCTGGCATGAATAGACTCAGATGAGCCTGTGCAGCCTCATTTTAAGCTTAGAAACTCCAAATGGTGATCGGTCTGTAGCCTATGAGTCATAGAGCATTCATGCGACTAACAAACGCTCTGATCAGACTGCGCATATGCACAGGCTGGTCTGAGCCATTGCTAGTCGCACGCACCACATATTGTTACCAGCAATCAAACTTGGAAATCTCATGTCATTGTCGTAAGAGAGACTGCAAACTTCATAAAAAGCTAACACTTGTAAATCAAAAAAGAGAAAATGAATCAAGGGAGAAGAATCTTACAACTTTTCGAAAGTAAGACTTCATCATGCTCGGCATAATTGCACTAAATGTCTGTTCGGAATAAAATAAGACCCCTTTTTTGAAATTTTAAATCGGCACCGCCAACTGTAACGCTTAATCATGTGTGCGCACGCGATCCATCGACTCAAAATAGTTTAGTTTATCGTTTATATAAAATGTTAATATTTTTCATATGTATTTACGGACAAACGGAGTGGACCCGTAGCTTACGGGATCTGCGTCGCTTAAATGCAAAGTTTATTTTTAGACCTCTTTCTAGAGGCAAAACGAAAAAAGTGTACATCAATTTCGGAAAGGGGGAGTTCCACCCTATAGGGAATTTACATAGGGTTCTGCCCACGCACACAATTTTATAAAATTTTGTAGAAAGATTGTCTATCACATGTGTGTTCCATTTCTGATATATTTACCCATTCATCTATTTCAGTTGTTAAATTTGAATGATTTTAAATTTTAAAATTAAAAAAATGGACACCTTGTTTAAAAGTGGCCCTAGGCGATAAGATTTTTGATTTTTCAACCTAATTTATTCTCAACATGATGCCTAATAATTTGTAATAATGTATGTACCAAACATGTATTTCAATGTATAAAATAAACAAGTCCACATCAAATTTTGTTTGAAGGTACCCCTAAATTTGACATTTTGAAAGTTTTTTCAACAAATTAAATTGTAAGTTTTGCCTAGTTGCTGTTCTTGTCAACCTATGAAATTTATATCAAATTTGTCCACACATGTGTTTGTTTTAATCATAAAATCTCAAGAAAAAATAAAACCGGTAAAATGGAGTTTTCTGAATTTCAATCTTAATGGACAAAATTTTGCAGAATGTAAAAATCAAGATTTTATGTAAACTTCCAGCAGTATGCTCAATTTACATAGAGTTCTGTTCTGCACAGGCATAGATCTTGATGATATTATGCAAATTGGCTGTTTGGCTTATAAGTATTTTGTTTTCAATCGCTTTTCATTGGTTGGTTACAACATTTGGTATTGTGTAGTATGTGATTATAGGGGTACCCCCAAATCAGCCCAATTTGCATCTATCCAAAATCAGAATGTCTATTTATAAATGATAATTATTAGAATAATATGTGAGTTCTAGCTTATGTGTGGGGTACACACATTGCCATATCTATCACATAAATTGTTTAAAATAATGTTGCTTTTAGAATATTTATCAAATTCAGCTGTACAAATTATATCAACAATGTTTTGGTTTTAATTATAGTGTGTTACAGTTCTTGTCAACCTTTCCGATCTATATATGATTTGACTATATGTATAAGGATAATATTCACAAGATTTGAAGCCCCGAATTATATTTTGTTTGAATGGTGAGTCAGACTTTTGTTAAATGAATAAATATTATTGAATTCATCATAAATATTTATGCCCAGTTTTACAGAATCGTTTAGTATGTCAGCATTCTGATTATGAGGTAATTTGAGAATCAAATTCATGATTCTATAACCACGATGGAAATAACAGCACAAAGACTGTTTCACCTCGTCTAATGCCAGATGTTCAGTATGTATACATTGAAAAATTCGCTAAGTGTTTCTTAATATTTGAAAAGCCATTTATAATCTTAAAAAGTATTATTTTTATTTTCACCAACCACATTTCTATTTATTGGAGCAGTTTTAAGGCTTTTGTTGGAATATTAATGATTTCAAATTGGGTTTATGATAAGTATTTTTGGTTTTGAAATGTTCTGGCAGATAGAACTTAATGCATGAGAAATAACCACAATCAATACCAATTAAGATACAATGCAATTCAAATAAGGATCGGTAAACCATTCATTAAAATTTACACATTGAGTGACTCAGGGACTGCAAAATAAGGATACTATTTAAATAATGTGGGAAAATGGATCATTCCATAATAGAAATAAACTATAAAGTTTTAAAACTTAAGACTCAGTTTCACTCAGTCTCTGCAAGACACTAAATGGAAAATGCTGCAGCTCTCATGACTCCTAGCACTGGCTTAAATTGTCTTCTACTTTCTGCTGAAGCTAAATATTCCAGAAGGAACAGAATAAGAAAATACAACACTTTAACAATGTATGGGGGAAAGTTTTACCCAATTTTATATGATTTGACTCAAGATAAATGCTGGCCAGATTCTACATTTATTAAACTAACATCATTCTATTTACAACATAACTTTGGCTATGAAGAACCAACCCAAATATGAATGACAGCCAGCATTGGCTCAGCTAGTATGATTGCAGACCTTTAAGCCCAGTACATGCTGTTCAGAGGATAAATAGGTGCAGCATGGCATAGTACATACGGTCTGGCATAGCACAACCCACTACATAGGATTCCAGCTGACTTTGACCCTGCACATGGTGGACCTGCATAGCCACGAATATCTGAAGAGATAGCTGACTGATACAGTTAGAGTCACCAAGGTCGCCAGGCTGGGTCTGCCCTAGCATCTAGTGGAGCACTATGTCAGAGTATGAGCCTGCAAGTCAGGGTAGTGGACTGTCCGTGCCGCACAGGAGCTGGTCTGTGTTGGACTTGGTCCAGCCAATTGTGTCTGCGGACCCGTAACTGAAACAGGTTAATCAGACAGACAGCTTGAAGGCTTAAAGGGTGTAGCAAGTCAGGGTGGTGGACTGTCTGTGCCGCACAGGAGCTGGTCTGTGTTGGACTTGGTCCAGCCAATTGTGTCTGCGGACCCCTAACTGAAACAGGTTAATCAGACAGACAGTGCAATGTGGAGGAAATGAGTTGATTTCAGATAGAAATTAAACTCCCCCCAATTCCATCTAGATTTACATTGAAATCAAAATGTAATTTCAAACTACTGGAAGTGCCAGTAGTGTAAAAATTACAATTACCTTCCTAACTATATTCTGGGTTGTTTCTTTCCAAATGTTGAACAAAGGTGGAGAAAGGGGTTGGCGGTGGGTATCCAAATGCAGTCCTGCAAACAGCTAGCAAGCAAGATGACAACTGAGCCCAGATTTTGTCTGGGACACCTGATGATGCATAAATTCTATAAATAACAATTTGTCATAGAAAGAATGTCAAATGCACACCCTAGAACCTAGGGCTGCAGAATAGTTACAAGTATCATATAAACTATATTTATTCCTCAATAAATAACAAACAAAGACAGCTGGTGTGACATCCAAGTTCTCTGAAAAAAAGAACCTACCAAAATAGTGAGAACATACACAGTTTCTTAAACACTTGACCTGGTTTCACTTATTTTATAAGAGTTAATGAGAAGTATGCACATAGTCCTGAACCAATTTACCCTCAATATTTGATTCGGAGGGACATAAGATAGAGGAAATTCTAGGTGCAACAAGAATATAGAATGTATCTGGAGACGATGAATTTCCTATCATAAATCCTAATCTGTTTGAATTTTTTCAATGGCTGAAAGACATTAAGAGAATAACCACCTGTTGGCTTCAGTCCAAAAATAATTTGGAAACCAGTGGAAGATAAATTCACAAATGATACCTGCTGTACATCCACCGTACAACTAAGTTCTTGACCAAGTGCTACTTATCAAGTGCTGCTTACAAAAATGCCAGTTTTATGCTATTGAATGAGCTAAAACTTCTGACACCAAAAATATTTTGGACCTAATTTGGATGAAGATACTAAATAGTGATAGTCAATGCGTTTTTAGAATAATACTGGTAGAAAAACTGCGGTTTGTAAGACCTAACTGGAATATTTTATTTGAAATCACTTAAGAATCAAAACTGACTTAAATCATTTCATGCAAATTATAACACTTTTACCGGTGTTCAAATTTTATGAAAATTTACATGCATAAAGAGGATGTATTTGACCTACTTTTCTGAAAATATTATGGGTTGACAAAAACTGGAACATGGTAAATATTAGGACAGAATCCCCTATAGACACTAACTTTGGTGTTCAATATGGGGATTATTCAAATTTTGATGGGTCAGACAAAAATTATCTAGATCTATTCATATACATTAATGGTAGTAAGGTATACCCTAGGAAGTCTTCTTTCATATTCCATTCAAAGAATGTAGCAGTCAATAATGTTAATGATTTGAGACTGATATTTAATAGGTCATATATTAGTGCAAAGAGGGTGTACATCAAGGTGCCCCCCTGTGGCCTAACAGCCTTCGAGGAATGAAATAATTTCATTTTTGTAGTTGTTATAACGTAGGTATTCAACATACAAAATATTATTGAAATCCATGAGTGGGCAGATTTGGAACTCTCCCTTTCGCGCGGACGGGCATACTGGGAAAGTTGTCTGAGTCCCGTCTTTCCGACTATTATACAAATTCTGTTTCCGCATTTTCTGGACAGAATAAAGTAACTAAAATGCGTCCGAAATATCTATTGGTTTAAACATATTTTTTTTATTTATATAGGTCTGCTTTGTACATAGAACATCATATAAAGACATACAATAATATACCACACTTCTAACGCAAAACTAAACCTTAACTGAACTATATCATTTCACCTATTGTAACACAATTTTATATAAAAAATATGACACTTTATACAAATGACTAGTGCATTATCAAAATAGATCATGAATCGGACCCATTCTCTGAATCCAGTGTATCCAAAAATTCGAATTAAAAAAACAAAAAAAAAAAAAAATAATAATATCCAAAAATTCGAATTTAAAAAAAAAAAAAAAAAAAAAAAAAAAAAAAATCGAATTTGCGAGAATTTCGAAAAATCGAAACTCAATCGCATTTTCGAGGTTCTACTTACGCCAGGTGTTATCAAAGTTTGGTTCTTTTACGTCTTCGTATGGAATGTATGTATTAGAGTGAAGTGGTTCTGTCTGATAAAGGTTAGCTCTTGTGGGGTTTGTTATTTGTGCCCGGACAGCACATTATGTAGATGTTTTTACAGATGATTTTTTTCATATATAACCGGCTAATCCAATCGATCACGTAATTCATGTGTGGTCAAGTGTTTAAAAGTAACAAAATCGATTTTAGAGGCCCCCCAGGGGGGGGGGTCTGTGCTCCCTTGATCCCTGAAAATAATGCATTGATCTCCCCAGATCCCTGAAAATAATTGCCTCGGCTCCCTAAGAGTATTTTGCCTTTGCTCCCCAAATCCCTAAAATAGACCAGCTTCTCCCCAGATCCCTAAAATTATAAGTCAAATCTCCCTAAAATGTAATTTTCTTTTCGTAGGATTAAAATCACATACTTAAAAACTATGAAGCTATACAAGAGCGCATGACTTAATGATAACTTAATATATTGCCTCATACATGTAAAGACAGGGCTTAGTCATGGAATACATGACATATAATTATTTCAATGAAATGCATGGTATATGGCTCAAAGTATGAGGCCATTCCTTAAATTGTGGGCATGGCGGAATGCTCTCTAGATTTGATTTTTTAAATTAAAGACAAACCATTTGTTTTTCTGGTTTGGGGGGGGGGGGGGGGGGGGGGCAGGGACTGATTTTTTCCAGCAGCTTAAACTAGATTTTTTTTATTGACAAAGTGAAAGTATTTTTTGGTGTAATACAATTGTCTACAATTGCTATTAGGCCCTATACACTTGTTAAACTTCAGTTTCATCAAATAAGTGTATGTCTGATCAGCATTTTTAAGTTTTTTTCTCATAATAATGAGCTTATTATCTAAAAAGAGGATTACATAGCAGGTGCATAGGTAGACTGTAACAATACACAGCCCGACTCGTGCTAGGGGGTCCGGGGGCATGCTCCCCCGATAAAAATTTTGATAAAAATGGTGCAATCTGGGCGTTCCAAAGCATGCTATTACCAAGCTAAAACCAGCAATTTTAAGGTTAATAAATCAACAAAAACAAAAGTAAATTGCCACATTTTTTTTGCTGAGGTCAATCTAGATGTACATGTTATACAAAAATAAATACATTTAGAATTTACAAGGGAGTTCTGGGGGGCTATCCCCCCAGAAGCAGAAGAAATTTTAAAAAATCAAGCAAAATGGCGGATTTTCCTTAATTTTTTTGCTTTTTGGCAGGGCTCCCTAGATCCCAAAACTATGAGCTTGCTCTCCAGCTCCCCTAAAATAATTACCAGTGCTCCCTAGATCCCTGAAAATAAATAGTCATTCTCCCCAGATCCCCAAAACCCCTTGGGGCCCCCATTTTATATCAATTTATATCAAGATGTCATTTTTATTTTTGAATACACGCAGATAAAGCCCTGCTTCCAAACAATTGTGAGAATATAGAATGAGGTAGATCTATTAAGTATTTTTTAAAGAGAAGCCTATTATCCCTTGATTTGTTTTACAAGTGTGAGCTTTTTAAAGAAGTTAGAAGGCAACTTACGTCGAGTGTATCAACGATATTTGCATCAACGATATCCGTTCTGGCTGGCTATCGTCAGTTCCAGACAAATAATAGGGCTTCGAGGGTAATTTGTATCCAGGTTTTTAATAAAAATATTTTGATACAATTACTTTCAATCACGTCCGATTCCTAGACAAATTTTAATTTGCAACTTTTGAATCTAAGGGTATTGCTATTCGATAGACTGTTGTCCTAACATTATTTATTATTTTGGCATGAAATTAAAAACATGTTTTGCTGACGTGTTGATGTTCATTGTTGCCAAAACTTAAAAAAATGATACATTAAGAATAAGTAAATTTTATTTATTTCATTTTCTTGCGTTTTTAAAGTCCTTCAGTGTACAGCCCTAGGTGCCGCTTTAGATAACTGTTTGTGTTTTTCTTTTGCCAGAAGAGTATCTTACCCACCGACTCAATAACTATTGTTAATGTTCGTCTATGACGTGGTTTTAGTGCTGTGTAAACAATTACCAAATTTGGAGGTTTTCCCAACAAACAAGGTGCACATGCTGTTTTTCAACTAGGCAAGCCTCCTTTAAAAAGGAAAATTTATTATAATTTCTTAGGGGTTTTTGCGCCCTGGGAGAACCCGTAGGTTCTACCGGCTACAAAAATTTCCAAACATTATGCTAATTTAAACATATGAGGGTATGATTAATATAGATGGCAGATTAAAATATTCGGGGCAGATGGTCGCGTATTTAACGTGAGATAAATTGTTTAAAATCAATGGTACTGATTTTCAAATTCATTTTGACCTTTATTGAAATACATTTTTATTTATGAATACACATAGATAAAGAAAAATGGTGCGATCTGGTGCAATCTGGGCGTTCCAAAGTATGCTATTACCAAGCTAAAACCAGCAATTTTAAGGTTAATAAATCAACAAAAACAAAAGTAAATTGCCACATTTTTTTGCTGAGGTCAATCTAGATGTACATGTTATACAAAAATAAATACATTTAGAATTTACAAGGGAGTTCTGGGGGGCTATCCCCCCAGAAGCAGAAGAAATTTTAAAAAATCAAGCAAAATGGCGGATTTTCCTTAATTTTTTTGCTTTTTGGCAGGGCTCCCTAGATCCCAAAACTATGAGCTTGCTCTCCAGCTCCCCTAAAATAATTACCAGTGCTCCCTAGATCCCTGAAAATAAATAGTCATTCTCCCCAGATCCCCAAAACCCCTTGGGGCCCCCATTTTATATCAATTTATATCAAGATGTCATTTTTATTTTTGAATACACGCAGATAAAGCCCTGCTTCCAAACAATTGTGAGAATATAGAATGAGGTAGATCTATTAAATATTTTTTAAAGAGAAGCCTATTATCCCTTGATTTGTTTTGCAAGTGTGAGCTTTTTAAAGAAGTTAGCAGTCTGTAAACAAATTCGTAGAAAACCTTAGCTAATACGTGGTGTAACCGTAATAGTTCATATCTAAACCGTTCAAATCCTTGGCGAATTTAGGACTACGAATAAGTAAGGACTGGTACGTATTAAATACGGACTAAAGCGGATCAGTACGTTCTATAGGATGTGCTACGGTTGTTTGATCCGTGGTCAAATTGTGAACATGTTTAAAACTTGTCAAGGATCACCCTGTCCAACCCTGTAGTCGGTGAAACGGTCCAAACACCGGTAAAATGGTGTTGTACATGTGGCAACGGTAAAGTGCCGATTCGGATAAAAAAATCAATGGACGAGAGCAGACATCCGGTAAGAAATTACTATTTTCTTTGATGTAATATAAACGTTTGCAATAAAGGCATTAACTAGTGCATTCCGTCGAGAAGTGACGTACCTTTACAATTGTATTTGAATGGTTAGCAATTTCTCGCTGATTTCTTCAAACATTTAATCCTAAGCTGGGAAAAACGATTTGTCCATAGGCTGTTTGGCGGGTTCTTTTGAAAATACGCAGAAAATATAAGTAAACGAGCTGTATGCAACGATTTTTGGTAAACGCTGTTGGCCGTTTTTATTGTTTAAACATAATAAATATGTAAAAAATGTAACTAATGTAACAGGTAACTAATAACACACTTTCTCCTTGGTAAGGTGTACGCATTTAGTGGCTAATTAATGTATTCTGTTCAACAAATGATCCAAAATGCTTTAACCTTATTTGTCGTGTTGTCTCCACCTTGTTTGTCTTGACGTCGTTTTTGTGTCGGCGACGAGCTTTTGGTTACTATTGCCCCTTACGACATTGGTTGCCCCTTACGGTACGATTTCTACTTACAAGACGGATGCATTTGAGCAATTTAATGAGAAAAATAGAAAAAAATAAGTTCTAGAAAATATTCTCATAGTGATGCAGGACGTGTCACCGATCGTAATTTCAATTAAGCTAGGCCATGTGAAACCCTGCTTAATGTCAACTGCGACCAACAAAGGCGCAGACCAGCCTGCGCATCTGCTGCCTTGCAATTGAAAGCAGGATACCTTCTCATGTTAAAACTAGCCTAATCAGACTAAAACCAGAATTCCAATGCTGCAGCTTGTTTCTTTGGCTGAGAAGGCTGGTTTGAATCTTATCTGGTTAGAAATCCTGAAGAAACCTTTTTGCATGGTGTGGCTCAATCCCAAGTCAATTGTAATGAGGAGCGTAGTAACGCAGTGGTAGAGTGCCTGACTCCAGATCGAGATCTATCGCGTGTTCGAGCCTCACCAAAAGCGCTGCATTGTGTCTTTAAGCAAGTATTTGGTTCTCTGCTTGGCACTGGTTCAATCCAGGAAGATTCGGCCTGATATGACCAAAAAATCTTACTTTTTAATTTTGCCCATTAGCTGTAGAGAGGAGTTTTAAGTTTCTTATGTAGTTACTTAAGGGAAACTAGCCACAGCCCAAGTGGCCATGTTTTCACGGAACATGTTCGTTTTAGCGATTTTTGTATGCTTTGAATTTTGATAAGTGGTTTAATGGAAGATATTTAAAAGTTTTCCATTCTGCAATAAAAGTAAGTAAAGATGAAAAAATCAGGTATCGATGCAATCAAGTACCACACCTTACCCACGATACCAATGGGAAAGTGACAAACTCACAGTTAGACACCACACACGAGAGCCAAGAGGTCAGCCTTTTCCTAGCAGGTGACCAATTGGTTGTCCGCCTGTATTTTAGCGAATGCGACATTAGGGTTTTTGCTTGCGGCGCTCTCGCCGCAAGCATTTCTGTCGGAATAGTGATACCCTCTACCTTGTTTGTTTATTTATATAACATACTGTTAGCATAACGGTCGTGGTTATTCAACGACAAGACAATTCACCGACAGCAAGTTAAGACAGGGTTCGTACAGAAATAGGAAAGCAGAAGTCCAGGACTTTTCTAGGACTATTCCAGGACTTTTTCATTTTTCAAGGACTCGATATCTTCCCAATTTTGTATAACACAACGTTTAAAAGTGGACTTTTTCAGTCAGATGCGGCGAAATGAAAGGCGCACTCGATTTCTTTGATTCTGACAACAACAACAATCTGACACCAGTGATAAAAACCGGGACTACCGCACAAATTGAATAGAATAGAATACGAGTTGCACCTCGCTTCAAGCGATTTTCATTCAGTTGTTGTTGTTTTTTTTGCGATTTTCGCACAGTGTTTTGTGCATCCCATAAATCTGAAAGGACCAAATGTATTTTATATTTTTCAAAGACTAATTCATATTTTCAAAGATGATTTTACAAAATTCCAGTACAATACCAGGACAAAAGGCACTTTTTTCAAATTCGAGGAGTTTTCCAGGACCAAGGTAAAATTTTTCCAGGTCTGTGCGAACTCTGTAAGAGCATGTCTCATATTATATGCCATATTAACCCCCAAATTCACTTTGTTGATATATGTTGTGGTCATGGAATGTTGCTCACTGTTTTCATCCACTAGCTGTGACCTTGATCTCAGGAGTCAGTTCTTGAAAAAATGCACCCACAGCAGATCGCCTATTTTATTTATGGTAGCATTCCATATTTGTTATGTAGATACATCTTGAACCCTGGCGAGTCACCAAATGTTTCCAGGTCACTGTGACCTTGACCTCTGGTTTCAGTTCTAGCAAGGTCGAGCTCAGAGCATATCTGTATATAATTTGAGGTAGGAATCCTAAATTTGGTTTGAGGATATATTTTGGGATCATGGCCCGTCGCATACACTTCTGGGTCAATTTGACATGTAGCTTGTACATAAGCATGTATAAAAAACACTGCAGCTTTAGTTGTATAACTTTTTTAATCATGCCACGATTGTCCAAACATGAACGATCTGGCGCAATTGGAATGATATTGGCCCACTTCGAATCGAACTAAAGATCCTAATAAAAATCTTAAGTAATATATGCGTGCGTACGTTTACACCCGAATGGCTACAGTTGCAACCTTTTACTTAGTTGTCAAGTAAACAAAGTGAATAGCCCTGTATGCCCCACCTCAATTCTTCATCGTACACAAAAAGGTTGCGCATAAACTGCACAGACTACTCTAATTAACAATTACGAATAAGAGGGACCGCAAATAGAACACATCAAGGATTTATTTTGTAAAATAAAAACATTTTGAGGCTATTGATAGATCTTGAACCCATCCTGCTAGATAGGTCTAGAGGAGGTAACCAGATAAGCTACCAGAGTAACGGTGCTCTGACCCAACGTTGTTGTTTAGTATGTTCATGACATCACTATAGTAGCGACTATCGATGTTCGAATTGAACTTTAGTTACTATAGTAGGAACTAAACTTCGATTCGAAGTGGGCCATTATAATTGCCATCAGTCAACTATATAGAATAGCTACCAGTCTGATAATAAAAGTGGTCATTAATACACGTAAAATATTGTAATAATATTTCTTTCTTTTCCAAATGGGTATGTTCATTAGTCTATCAATGTAATTGTCTTTAGTGCAGTTGTATGATTATCAGAACTTAGCACCAGCCTATAGACTAGCAACAAATTAGGAATATGTTTATATGGGAAAAATGAAATGACCATTTGAAAAGTTCTAGGCCTTTGGGAAAGGCGATCAACTTTACAACCCCTCAGAGGTCGTTATCAGGCTACAGGGACAGTTAAATATCGACGCAGGTCTGGTTAACCAAAAATGACGACCTGACGTTAAGAAGGCAACTTACGTCGAGTGTATCAACGATATTTGCATCAACGATATCCGTTCTGGCTGGCTATCGTCAGTTCCAGACAAATAATAGGGCTTCGAGGGTAATTTGTATCCAGGTTTTTAATAAAAATATTTTGATACAATTACTTTCAATCACGTCCGATTCCTAGACAAATTTTAATTTGCAACTTTTGAATCTAAGGGTATTGCTATTCGATAGACTGTTGTCCTAACATTATTTATTATTTTGGCATGAAATTAAAAACATGTTTTGCTGACGTGTTGATGTTCATTGTTGCCAAAACTTAAAAAAAATGATACATTAAGAATAAGTAAATTTTATTTATTTCATTTTCTTGCGTTTTTAAAGTCCTTCAGTGTACAGCCCTAGGTGCCGCTTTAGATAACTGTTTGTGTTTTTCTTTTGCCAGAAGAGTATCTTACCCACCGACTCAATAACTATTGTTAATGTTCGTCTATGACGTGGTTTTAGTGCTGTGTAAACAATTACCAAATTTGGAGGTTTTCCCAACAAACAAGGTGCACATGCTGTTTTTCAACTAGGCAAGCCCTCCTTTAAAAAGGAAAATTCATTATGATTTCTTAGGGGTTTTTGCGCCCTGGGAGAACCCGTAGGTTCTACCGGCTACAAAAATTTCCAAACATTATGCTAATTTAAACATATGAGGGTATGATTAATATAGATGGCAGATTAAAATATTCGGGGCAGATGGTCGCGTATTTAACGTGAGATAAATTGTTTAAAATCAATGGTACTGATTTTCAAATTCATTTTGACCTTTATTGAAATACATTTTTATTTATGAATACACATAGATAAAGTCTCCAACTGGTTGTGCGGATACAGAAGTAATAGAACTACATGTATTTTTAAAGATTATTCTCCCTTGTTTATTTAAGACTTTATCATGCTCTCGGACCCAGTAGAGCGGTTTAGGGTAATAGTGAACCCTAGGTTGTAAGTGAAGAAATTGTTAAATATATAGTTAGTCTCCCCAGGAAGTTTAAGAAACATTCCAAAAATATGTTCAGAACTTTTCTAAAACTAAAAGATCAGTATGTTTATACGTGCTGTGTCTTATGATTAGGCTTGTATAGGGGCATACCAAATATCTCATATCCCCGGAAGTAAAATGGCAAATATCCTGTATCCCTAAAACCCCTATACAAGCCTCTATGATACACGTTCACGTGGCCTCTATATTCGAAAATATGCTACTATGAGGGTCTGGATGGGGGGTCTGGTATTCACTATTCATTAAAAAGTTAACCCATTATCTTCATCTCATTAAAATTTTGGGTTATTCATTAAAATAAGACCAATTATTCATTAAAAGTAAATAAGGTGGCAAAGAAATCTGATTATTCACTATTCTTTATTTTTTCTTCAATTCATTAAAAGAAATAGGATTATTCATTAATTTTCAGACCCTCATTATTCACTAATCATTATCTCTACTATGTTATGTGTATAGATTATGCTGAATCTCTAGCTGTATACAGTCTGTACCAGAGAAATAAAAGAAGTTTGACTTGACGTTGACTTTGATACATTTCTACAAGTGTTATAGCTTTTTAAGAAACTTCACAGCAACATGATCGCGCCACGAGAAGACCTCCTTTATTACGTTTTACGACGGTGCTGCGCAGTACACTTCTGCTCAGCTTCATGGATTAGCTAGGACACGGAAAGTTTGTATACTGGCTATTAACCTGTCCAGAACTGACCACCTTTATTACTCCGCTTTTTGACAGCAGACACTGGCTGCTGTCCAGGAGACGAACAATAAAAGTGCTGGTCTGC
Organism: Loripinus fragilis; assembly: GCA_964019695.1. NCBI lineage: Eukaryota > Metazoa > Mollusca > Bivalvia > Lucinida > Lucinidae > Loripinus > Loripinus fragilis. Next base: position 54,297,701 of record OZ026531.1, read on the forward strand.
GCAGTTTTGTCCGTTTGCAGCAAAGTCAGATTTTCTGTTCGATGGTCCGTCAAGCTTGGCCATTTTTCTTTCTTTTCCAATAGTAAAAACCGCCAGCCAAACACAATACAAAAAACAAACAAAAAACTACAACAACAAAAAAAAAAAAAAAAAAACATACCTCAAAATACAGGGCTCTCGATCACCCGATCTTGGGGGCGAAACTCGGCCCCATTCCCAATGCAAAAAAGTATTTCCCCCAATTCAACAGAAAAAAATCCCAATTTGACCCCCCCCCCCCAAAAAAAAATAAAAAAAAAATAAAAATATATTTTTTTTTGGGAGGGGGGGTCCATCTTTATTTCATATACATATTTACAATTTCACAGAATAATAGAATACAATCACAATTGCTTCTTTCTCTCCCTTTTCTCATAGTAAACTAATTTACATACATTTTTGCAATTTAGTTATTGGAATCAATCTAGTGATGGAAACGTCATACATAAGGACGATGTCAATTCCAATTTTAGTCAAAACGTCGCTAATTTTCCCAATTCCATGGGCTCCGGCCCATTCCCAAAAAGAATGTGAGAGCCCTGTTAACACATGGAAAATAATCCAGCAGGCAAAGGGGTCAACTTTGTTTCACCTTCCTTAGATAAATTCATTAGGAGTACAGAGGTATCGATATTGTACAATATATCCGGAATAATGAATATTTAACAAGTCCAACTCTATGCATGCTTGACCATTTATGTATGCTTTTAGTCGCCTGCTGATTTGTTTCAAAATCAACTTTGTCAAAAACGACCATTTCGGAAATTCCATCAGAATGTCAAACAGTTTGGATCCAGATTGGGCCCGACAAAATGTCGGGTCCGATCTTGGTCCAGACTGTTTGCAAAGGGCATCAGCAGACGACACAAGCAGATAAGGAGCTAACATCTTTAATTAACCACAATTCCCATAGACGCAATAGCAACATATAGGGTATTGATATTTTATGGCATAACCAACAATAGAACCGGATCGTACAAAATTGAACCTTATTACACGAAGGCCTGGTGAGACTTAGATTAGACTGCGGATATACATGAACCCTCGCTCGTTAAACGCTTTGATCAACAACAAAAAAGCCCAGGAAAACTCCATATGAATGAGAAGTTAGATATCTGGGTATTATTCAAGATTTAGATGTTAGGTTAATGTAGGGTACATTTTGCCCATTTCACATGCTTCTGTGCTCTTACGTTTATTCGCGGTTATCGTAATTAAATTACAAGAAATTTGCATAACTAATAATAATATGACAGCAGTAGCCAGATACAGCGTCAGCATGTATACACTTTTGATAACGAGTCAGTGAAAACGCAAACAAAAGGAAACTTTTGAAGCAGTACAGTTTGTGAAATTTGAAGTATTGCATTGGACTTTTCTAAAATATGATGAATAAAATAGTTTTGAGCGTTTAGACTCTGGATTATTACCTAGAATTTAGATAATAGATCAGGGACGTATATTGAAATTCAGAATCCGTGATTAGAATGTGCAGAAATAGCATAAACGGAAACTAATGAACAGCGTTAAGTGACCAATCCGGTTCCTTTTTTGTTGGCTGCTGTAAACTGATTGCAAACAAATTTTAGAACGCCTTTTTGGATTTCTATTTTCATATAAATGCCAATTTAATTTTATCAGAATTTTGTCGCATTAACATCTCTCACTTACACGGACACCGAGGTTTTAATAGCAGAAAAAATAATCCGCTAAGCTATAACGTTACAATAAATTGACAAGTCCAATATATATAGATATTATTATTATGATGCACGCTGCCGCGGCGACAGGTTCGGGACGCAAGTCGTCGTGTGTTCGAGGAAATAAACAAGCGATAGATCTCGAGGTAGGTTATATTCGGGGGGGGGGGGGGGGGGGGGGGGAAATCAGGCCACGTTATGCGCGGATCGAAAGGGGGAGTCAGAGGGAACGGACCCCCCCCCCCCCCCCCTGAAAAATCATAAAAATATAGGATTTCTTAGCAATACTGGTCCGGATCCCATGAAAAACACAAAGCCACCAAGTCAGCATTCAATGTTGGGCCATCATCGGCCCGCAAGCGAAACGTCATTTTACTGACGGGCCGATGATGGCCCATTTATAGTGGCATTTGGATCCTCTATCCCCACATCAATTTTAAAAAAACTTTATCAAATTTGGACCCCCCCTGACAAAACTTTCTGGATCCGCGCATTCACGTGTAAGCTCTAGATCTTGTTTGCCGTGGGCGTCCATACGGAAAGATAAACCACGAGCTTTAGCGAGTGGATTATATTCCGTACAGATGGACACGTCAAGCTGTTACTTTATTATTGCACCAGCATGCGTTTACACACTGTGCAGTATGAGATATTTGATGTAAAACTTTCGAGTATCTAAAACATTTTTTCATGCTCGACTACCTTGCGTATGAAAATAATTTTCGTGAATACCAAACTGCAAACAAATGAATAATACCCGCGGCGGCTCCACCCGCGCTCTCGCGCAAGGCTTCAGTGCTCACCGCGGCGCCCTTCCTACTCGCCGCCGCATGGCCCGCTAGCATAGCTCTTATTGCGGCGGCGGCCCGGTATAGGCTCCACGCTCCAGCGCCATCCATTTTCAGGGCTAGTTGATTCGGCAGGTGAGTTGTTACACACTCCTTAGCGGATTCCGACTTCCATGGCCACCGTCCTGCTGTCTATATCAACCAACACCTTTTATGGGGTCTCATGAGCGTTGACATCGGGCGCCTTAACCGGGCGTTTGGTTCTTATCTTGCACGAAACAGCAGACTGTAATTTATGCGGGTGATATTTTCCAAAAATTCTAACATCTTTTGGCATTTTTTTTATGAACATGATAAGTTTCATGCTCATGTGATTTGATCTGAAAAAAACTATATCAATATAACCTAGGGGCCAGACCACTGGTGTTAGTGATATGAAGGGAATTGAAATCCGCTGAATAAGTAAAAAAAAAGTGAATTAAGTGCGAGTATCCTGATGATTGAGATTTCCAACTATTGTATTTCCAGACTTTAGTGTTAGTTTCCTGATTATTCTTTTAACAGTCATGCACGGAACTCGAGGGTGGGGTGGGGTAGGGGGACAGAGTGTCCGGACCCGCGCCCTGAAAAATCATAATCTCTTGGGTTTCTTAGCAATACTGGTCCGGATCCCCTGAAAAATCACAAAGGTACCAAGCCAGCATTCAATGTTGGGCCATTATCAGCCCGCAAGCGAAACGCCATTCCAATGGCGTTTCGCTGGTGGGCCGATGATGACCCGCTTTTAGTGGTATTTGGATCCTCGCTCCCCTTATCAATAGCCTGGGTTTGGCAATATTTTCTAATGCTAATATTCTAAAAATACCACATGAAAGGTATCGGTTGTCCGTTATTGATTTCGTATATTGATTTTTGACCAATAAACGGAAAAATAAAAAAAGAAGAAAAATGATCAGACTGGAACCCAGGCTACTCATCAATTAAAAAATCAGCCTTGTCAGAGTTGGACCCCCCTCTGACGAAACTTTCTGGATCCGCGCACATTAAATTTTGTTTGACCATAACAACTTTTTGATGTTTTCTGGGGGCTCTATTTTCAGGAGCTGATTGAAGAAGAAAAGGACCCTAAGAACTGGAAGAGCATCTTTATCGCATTATTTGTTATCATCACAGTCCTTGGATTGGTCATCACTGCCATATTCTTGATTGGCCCAGGTACCCCTTTATGTACTAATGGATTCGTACATCTGGTTTTCGAGACCGAAGGGCCGCGGGTTCGAGCCTCACCGGCGTCACTGCGTTGTGTCCTTGAGCAAGAACATTAATCCTAGCATAGTACTGGTTCAACCCAGGAAGACCCGTCCCTTTATAACTGAAAGATTGTTGATGGGACGTAAAGAATCAAATCAAACAAACAAACAAACAAACATCTGGTTTGACACACTAGCCATGGAATGGTACATTAAATATATCTAGGGGTCACAGGTCTCAATTTCCTAAAATTGCTAATCACAGCTATTTTCTTGATTGGCCCAGGTAACCCTTTAAGTACTAATGGATCTTTCCATCTGGTTTGACACAATATAATTGGAATGATCCATTGTTTACATTTATATATAATCAAGGGGGTCACAGGTCATAATTTCCTTGGTTAGGTTATCGTAGCCATATTCTTGGTTGGACCAGGTACTCAGCAAAGGGCCAGTAAAGCAAAATATTTTCGGCGTAAAGTTGCGATTATTTACTTATCCAATAGTGAAACATGCGTTTCGGGTGATCAAACGAACCGTCTCATTTAGACGGTTCATTTGAGTACCCTCAACTTATGTTTTGGTTGAGAAATAAAAAGAATAATTTCAGTTACGCACTATTATCTGGGGGCCTCTAGGTAGCCCTTTATGTACTAATGGATTCGCCCATCTTGTTGTCACAATACACTTGGAATGGTCCATTGTATACATGTATATATAATCGATGGATCACAGGTTATATTTTCCTTGGTTTGGTTATCACAGTTATCTTCTTGGTTGGACCCATTACGCACTAATGTATTCTTCCTTCTTGTTTGACATAATAAACTTAGAATGGTCCATTGTATTTATCGAGGGGTCACAGGTTATACTTTCCTTGGTTTAGTTATCACAGCTATCTTTTTGATTGGACCAGGGAAAATTTATGATAAATAAGATAAAATCAGCAATGCGAACCGCCGTACATTCATACAAACTAACCCCCTTCCCGAAAATCCTGGTTCTGCCTCTGTGAAGCGCTGTTATGGACATCATTATAAAACGTTACTAAAATATATAATTTAATGTATGTGTAAATCACTAGTGTTTGATCAATTTTAATACATGGTATTATATCAAGCGCGAAGTCTTGTGATAAAGTAATTTATGATATATCATCTGCTTTTAAAGACAGCGTAGACACAAATCAGCTGGTTTCTAAAAAACGAAATTAACTAATTGATTGGAATCTACGTTTTTGCATCATGCAACATTACTTTTCAGAAAAGCAAGATGATAAATTAGGTGATAAACTAACATTGGAAGAGTTCTTAGACGACAAATACAAACCGCTAACAGTTGAACCCATCTGGTTGACAGGTACGTCATGTTTCAATGTTTCAGAAACAAATAAAATTGTTATATGACTCCTATGAAATACCTCCTCTGATTGGCTCAAACTAGCTTACACTGGTTGTGACAGATCTTGATGTCAAACAGTGATTGTTTATGTCAGTGCTGACAGAGAGCTAAAAATAGATTGAACTAAATCTAGCCCAGGTGACATTACTTTTGTCACTGTTGATAGAGAGCTAAAAATACCCCTATTGTAAACGCGTTGACAGTAACAGGAGCGATCTCTCCCGTTTTTGTCAACGTTTACACTAACGGGAGCATTTACACTAACGCGTGCTACACGCCTGTATGTGGAGAGGGGCAACTTTTAACAGATATTTTTATGCGCATCATCATACATGTCAACACAGAATTGTTGTCTGTTCTAAGATGCCCTTTTGCTATTGGTTTTGCTGCTCCCATTTTTGTGTTGTACTCCTTCCAGTGTCAAGGTGTGTTTCAATCGAAAAAAATCTGCTCAATTTGAGAATCAAGCCTCGGATGTATGTAAAGCGTAGTACTATGTATGAAAAAGCTGCATTTTATAAACCGGAACTCAGTCTGGCATAATAAGGAAAAAAGTACTGTAGCATGTGGGTTCAGCCCTATTAAAATCCATTATTCTGATTACCTGAAGTGAATAAAAGTAGTTTATGTTGTTTCAATAAAATATTGCGATAGTAATATCCTAAACTTCATTTGAAGCAATGTTTATTGTTGAATGTTGTAACCGTTTGTTTAGCTGCAATCACACTTGTTATTGGGTTGACATGATTTCTGTGACGTCAGCGTCACGTTATTAAGTAGACCCTCAATGTAGTCCATGAGGTAATTTAGATGATGTCCAGCATATAATGAGTCGCAGTTAGCAGATGCGCAGGCTAATCAGAGTCTTCAATAAGCGTAAAACGTCAACTTGTGATTTTGCTGGACACAGACTCTTTAATCTAATGGAAAGGGCAATAACTCTTACGTCTCCACATTGTTTTCTTTTGTTTCAGATTGGGATGCATTTATATACAAGAACAGATTTGAAGAGCTGATTTTATTCAACTGTACATCGAATGAGACGTCAGCCTTTCTAGGAAATTCTACGTTTGTGCGTTCTCTTTTATATTATAATAGATGTATATAACCATACAATCAACAATGCATCGAACATATAGACGAGCGTATAATAATTTGATAAATAAGTGAAATTCGATGATTTTTTAAAATAAATTATTCCTATTTTCCTATAAAAAAAATTGTGTGAAAGTTACGAAAATCGGACACGTTTTTGTTAAATTAAATCGAATCGATTTCACTAAAGTCTCCTGGTATTACAAATAAATGGTAAGCAAAACACCACCTTTCAGTTTTAAGTTGCAATTATTTCTAACGAAATGCACGAGGCAACAAGTTATAGCTCTAAATTTGAAAGTATACTTTAAATTTGACCAGTAGTGGCGTTCTTTAGAATAAAATAACTCACCTGGTCTTGAGAACTAGACAGATTGATTTTTAATAAATTTAAACTCGTCGCTAAGAAACAAAAATGCTTGAAAAATGATGTAAAATGTGATAAATCTGTAAATAGAAAACTGTGAGCGTGTTTAGAAAACTTCTTAATGGCATATTTAGCTCGTGTTCAGCAAAATAAATTTTTTATTTTAATACAAATGATGTTTATTTTTAAGTCATCAGCGGATTACTCAAAAGGGCGTGGATTCTAGAATTAATGACGTCACAAACGTGATTTAAACCGGATTATACTTACTATTTTCTGCGAGAAACTTCGACAATGTTGCTAAAAGTTGCATCTAGAATTTAGTGCCAATATGTCTTAAACTTACAAAGATATCCGCACATGTACTGAAACGTGAGTTGCAATTTGCTTCAGAAAAAGCTTAGTATATAGTAGTGGCGTTCATATAAGTGGCTGTAACTAGAGGAATATACTTTGCTTTTATTTATGTCTGGTGCCATTGTAAAGGCGGTACATTGTTCTTTCTCGAAAAGTATAACATCTAGTAACATATATGCGCAGAAGTTTATGAAGCTGGTTGCATTCATATTTGAACAACCCTCTTATGTAGCTTTATGGAAAATTCCATTGGTCTGATATGAGTTTACATGAACACCTTTCCCTTTATTTCAGAGAGAGATGAACACCGACAAATTTAAATTATCTCCGGACAGGCGATACGTCTTATTCCAGTATGATATCAGACACGTAAGTAATGAAATCTAAACTCAAGGTGTTACTTAGTTACAAACCAAATAGTATGGTGGACTTACATATATACAAACAAGAAACAAGCAACAGCAACAACAAGAGAACCAATGTCATAGAACGAACAGAAGCCCTCTATTCCAATATTATATTACACACGTCTATAACCACAAGGTGCTACTTTGTTACAAATCAAATAATATGGTGGATTTATATATACACAAACAAGAATCAAGCATCAACAACAGAATCAATGCCATAGAACAAGCAGAAGACCTTAATTCCAGTATTATATCAGGCACGTAGTATTGAAATCTAAACACAAGGTGTTACTTCGTTACAAATCAAAATTTATGGTGGATTTATATAAACACAAATAATTTCATAGAAGGGACAGAAGCAGCCAATGGCAAACATTTCATATCCGAGTGATTTCTTTTTTAAATGAAAGTTTTAGAAACCAACAATACAGGTCAGAGTATCATAGATTTTTCGACTTATTTTTATTCTCTTACAAAGGGCTAAAAAAATTTCATCACCTGAAGCTTATAACTCTATATTTTTGCAGGTAAACACACATTCCAGATTTTCCACCTTATTTAGAGTGAAAATTTACAGTATTAGAACAAAGTAAGTATATATATTTACATGTTTGCTTAAACAAATTTTAATGGTAAAAAATTTCGCCCTAGATTCTGCTGTTGTCAAACACATAAATATTTAGCTCGCGTGGAGGCTTCCTAACTTCAACGTTATTATGACTCCAGACTATCGTGTCCAACGTTATTATATTTCCTGCCTATTGTGTACAACGTTATTATGTCTCCTGACTATTGCGTTCCAAGTTCTTATGATTCCTGACTATTGCGTTCCAAGTTCTTATGATTCCTGACTAGTGCTTTCAACGTTATTATAATTCCTGCCTATTGTGCTCCGAGTTATTATCATTACTGCCTACTATGTTCTAGGTTATTATTGTTTTTGACTATTTGTTCCAAGTTATTATGATTTCTGCCTATTATGTTTTAAGTTAATGTTAATTCTAGCAATTGTGTTCCAAGTTGTTGTGTTTACTGACTATTGTGTTTTCTGACTCGTGTATTTCAGATTATCAGTTGATTTCATTGGACCATCTGGTGGGGATATTCAGTACGTTACATGGTCACCTGTTGAAAATACTGTCGTAAGTCTGCACTTTATATAAATATTTTTCTTTGAGCCATATCAGCATATTTGGCAAATTGGTAAATATAGTAAAATCTCATTACAGTGAATCTGTACAGACTAGAGTTTTTTCTCTCTCGAATTATTAGTAGTTCGAATAAATAGGAAGTTGCCAATTAGATAATTTACGCCCTCAATAGCGATTTTTTTCAGTATGTTAAAAACCTATGTCGTAGGTCCTTGATAGAAATAGCTCTAATGGGACGCTTCTTGAACCCTTTACCTCATAGGGACGCCTTTAAGCACTTTTGCAAACAGAACAGACCCAGATCAAGCAGCTTTTGACAGAGCTGCCTGATCTGGGTATACTCTGTTTGCTTATGGAAATATGGTTAGATATGATTAGATATGATCGTACACAAGTGGACCTAACAAGTAGTTTCTTTGTTTGTTGTACAATTGTGAAAGTTTATTTATATAATGTTTCATATGAAACCTAGCGTGAAGATTCACGAAGGAACTGTTTAACTTAATAACAATCATCTGTGTGTCAACAAAGCCAAGATTTGTGAATTTTTTAAATTTTAATTTGTTTATGAATTGTTTCTAGATATTTGTCCAAGAAAACAACATTTATTTCAAGAGACTCGACAATGACACTATTTTCTATGTAACCAACAGTGGCCTTAAAGACACAATTTACAATGGAGTACCAGATTGGCTTTATGGAGGTAGGATTACTGCAATATAAACTAAATGTTTGAACACCTCATTTTCTCTTTAAAGTTTACTAAAGTAATTACGTATAAAATATAGATATGGAATAAGCCCCCATCCCCATCCCAATGGCTTAGGCTGCTGTCTGTTCTAAGGCGGTGGCTATGTTGTTGTTTTTTCATTATTTATTGTTGTTTACATTGTTTGTTGGGCGTCTGTGTTGGTTCCTCGTTTTGTTATTAAGAACTTTGTGTCCTAGTTTTGCAATGATCTTGATGGAGAGAGAAAGCTGGTAGCTTTACTTAAATGTCTTTTTGATGTTTTCTGACATTCTGTAATCTGTGGCTCTTCGACGCTTCGTCGTGTATGGGTCTGCAGTGTATAATCATGGTATTTTCTGATCATACTCGCTCGTCCTTTTAGAAAATTAGGGAATTTCATATTTGGTGTCAGAAGAATTTCTCCCAAGAATGTCGTATTATTATTTTATAATATGCTGGTTCCTCAGACTTATTGGGTTCTAACAGAAGGCAGAACACCACCTACATGTCTGTAGGTGGTAGGGGGAATGAAAGTTGTTGCACTATTCTTAATTCTCACAAATTGACTCAATAAAACGTCACTTTTTTGCAACTTTAATTCTCTTTATTTTGGAAAGATTGCCTTGTCCAGATTGTTCTGGAGCAGTCTGTTTTTATTTTACACTATTTGCTCACTTCCATACATATTGCCAGAATATTTAGGAAATTTATAAAGCACATACAAAGTAAAAAAGAATATGTACTTATTGGGATAAAGATCACTGATCTTTCAGAAAGATTGGTTATGCTTCTAGATTAATTATTGCTTAGTTATTTAAAATGACAGTAGTGGCAACAAACTGGAGAGGTTGGTGCTGATATATATTTTACTGTCCAAATCATTTGAATTTTACTGTCCCTACATTAGAAGACAGATAAAAGAATATGATGTTTTGTGTATCACAGCTTGCAATTTATGTAGCATTCCAAAAAACATCTTAATGTATATAACTTATTTGCTTTGAGAGCAATTGGTAAAATTGTAATATGCTTTTTTGTGTCTTGCTAGCCTCCCAGTCGTCACGTTTGTATTTTATTTAATTTATGTGTGTGTGTCTCTCTTTGTCTGCAGTTAGGGCATTTCATGTTAATACAAGAGGTGTTTCATGTTTATTTGAACAAATTTGAAATTGCTATATCTCATTTATTTCTTATTATATTTGGTAATAATACATTTTAATCGGTTAATCTGATCTCCAGAAATGCGCAGCCACCATGAAAATATCTCTTACCTTTAATCGCTGGATTTAAACAGTCTTTGAAGAGGAGTAATCAAAATTGAAGCGTTTAAAATTGCTGTCTGAAACGAAATGTTCAAAACTATTCTCGAACGATTTCTCTTAAGGGTGTGCAGTTTTCTCTTGAAACCTATTGCAAATTGTACATAAATGATTAAAGCGTGATCTGCTAAGAAATAAAGCATTTCCGTAGGATATTTACTTTTTTGAAGCAACTTCAACATCAAATTTTGGGGTTTTCAGTTTCCAAAGCAACACTAAATTGTAAGTATAATACATGAATGCAATATTTGGTGATCAGTTTTATCGTCGATATATTCTTGAACTATACTATGCACAATAAGTTTAGCAATTTCTTATGTTTCGCATCTTTGTGTGCTCATCTTTGTGCAGAACCGATCAATTTCAATTGCAATGATGAGAACAGGATCTTAGGCAACTGAAACTACGAAATTTCAGACGCCAATCTTTAAATAGGCATTTGGAGAGAGCAAGAATTGCATAAGGGGTCAGTAAGCAAAAATCACATCCGTTGTAAGCAATGCTAAAATGATAAGCATGTGATTTTTCGTTTTGTGGTCTTTCATCTTCATCATGCATCATACGCCTATAAAAACTATTGGTTATGTGACAGATGTGATACAGATTTCATGCTGAAAAAAATCAGCTGCCATCAATGACGTCAAAATGTAGTTATCATTTGATTAAACTTCTAATGTTAATTGGCATTTCAATTCAACAGAGTATCAGTTTATAAAGATATCATAGGCTTACAATGTAACTCATCTTATGGTTGATTGAAACTTTAAGTTACTGAAATATTGTGCGACACATTTGCGAGATAACGGTGACGTTAAATTTTACCTTTCGGCTCGTGCACTGTTGTAGTGAAGATGCTTCATTCAACATTATTTGTCTGAATATGTTGGAAGAGATCACACGGTTTCGCTTGTTAACGTGGTTCAAGAAAACCCGATTAGAAACACCGTTTAAAAGCGATAACGTAAAAGCATTAGTAAAAACGTCAAATTATGAAAACTTGGTCCTTTATTTCTCTGAGAAAAGTCAGAAAATTGCAGCATTTGCTATGCTTTTTGGTTTTCAGTGACCAAACAATCGTTTGAAAATGGTTTTAGCTTCCACCAATAATCAGATATACCCACGTTACCCACTGGTCTTAAAATTAAACGTCACTTTAGCACGGCCACTGCGTTTGGTAATTCTGTATTTTTTTTAAATGTAAAATCTTGTCAGATGATCGGCGCTTGTATCTTCATGACATCAAATGAAACTCGAGATCTGATGTGGATGGGCTCACCCATACAAACAATTGCTAAATTTATTGTGCATAGTATATTTAAGAACTTGTGTCGGCTGTGAGTTTTGAGAATTTGTTATTCACAATTCTTCCAGGACACATTTTATATGTATAATGCCTATTTGGGCACTCGTATGGTAGAACTTATAAAGCCCAGTTGTCAAGCAAAAACAGGCGCACAGAAGCTGTTTTTCATTTGAATAATAGACTGAATTCTCGTCTAAACTTAAAAGAAATTTGAACATTTTTATACACATTTTCATTAGAAATACACCCGTTGTAGCTCTTAAAATCAGTAAAGGGGAGTGGGCGTGTATTTTTGGACGCTGTGTTATGGTTATGTTTTAAATTACCTATTTGTCTATTTGGTCATACAAGGGACACGTTCTTTATTTAAGAGAAAGCAAAAGTTATTTATTTTATTAACATGCAACCTCCAAAAATGAAATTCACATTTGTTCAAATAAACATGAAACTGGTCTCGTATTTACTTGTTTCAATGGTGCATGGCCTTGGAGGACTTGACACACGTGTAAATTGTATGGATCAAGTTATTATGTTTTCTACTTTAGAACGTGTGTTACAATCTGACAACACGATATGGATGTCTCCGAATGGAGCTCACATGGTCTATGCTGAGATTGATGACACACATGTTACACAGTATCAATCAACATTCTATGGGGATCCAAAGAAACAATATTCAACAGTCACAGCACAACGTTATCCTAAGGTTCAAGTTTGTTTTACACATTCTAATATGTAATTTGCTAAACAATTGTGATTATTATTTCAAATATTATTTTTAATAATAAATTGGATTTAACAAGATAGAACAATGATTTTCTGATAAATTAATAAACATGTACAGCATACAGCAAAATGCCCAAAACTAAATGCTCAAAAAATGTCTAAGCAACCTGCATATAAGTGTTAAACATATAATGGGGAAATATAGATATATAAATCCTGCAAAAACGAATCAACAACCCTGAAAAACAATTACACACACGACATGTGGTTTACAACGTTGTATCAATCAGGGCATATCAACATATCTCGGGCTGCACTGTTTACATGTGCCCTACAAAACGTACACTAGGCTTACATAGGTTAACCCATTTTTGTATTCAGTACTAGATATATGACATTTGCAAACAGTAGCCATATAGTAGCATGATACAGAATATTTATAATGAATAATTCACCAATCCGCTGGTTCAGAAAATCTTTTGTAACACATATAAGCATAGTGCCTTTGTATGGGACAAAGATAAACAGTTCAGACCCAGATAAGTCTGAGCAGGGCTATACGGTGGGCTTTCAGAATGGATTATAAAAATGTGAATTAAAATGAAAAATACCACACAACAACCCTTATGACGGAAATGTCTAGTCCAATTGATACATGAAATATATATTATATACAACACTGTGAATGGAAATGACAGCATATTTATAATTTTAAGGCAGGTACAAAGAATCCTCATCTAAGGTTAAATCTATTTGATATGAAGAAGAATGTATCCCAAACACTACAGGCACCACTGGAGTTAAGGAACAGGTAGGTGGAGCTATTGCTATAGGTCGAGATAAATTAATCCTTTGAGCATAAAATTGTAAATATTTTCTTAACAAATTAGTTTTAAAATAAGTTTTGGGTGTTCAAAAGGACTGTCTCAACTTATGTTTTGGTTAAGAAATAAGAGAATTAAAATTTGATCACTCACTTTTATCTTAGGGTCTGTATAATAATAATAATTATAATTGTTTTATGATTTCATAAAAAGTTCAGTGTAGTTTTTGTATTGCATGAATGCTAGGTTAAAATCATAGCAACCCTTGTGAATTAATTAATTGTGAAACTTATCAATATTTAAACTTAAATATATACTTTTTAGAAACCAGTAAGGAATCAAATGTTTGGGCCTATATATATATATATATATATATATATATATACAGACAATAATTAAACATTAACACTGCCATTAATTTTGCACCATACTTTTAAGTGCTGGCGTTTTCATTTATCCACTGTATTTTTTAATCTGCTCATCCCCAAAATCATAGTTATTTCATTTTGAAATAAAAAAAAAATTATCAGTTGGGCCTCGTTGCGAGAAAACCCGTCTTCGGGGTTTCCGAAAAAGCGAGTTTTAAACCAGTTGCCTTGGCTACACAGACTTGCTAGAAAATTAAATTTTACCTGTAGCAAGTTTACATATTATACTTCCCACAAAGCGACCAAAGACGCTTATCAGACTGCGCAGATGCGCAGGCTGGTCTGTGCATGTGTTGTTCGAGACCCCCCCCCTTGGCTTGTCAAATATAAAATATACTATATTTAAGCCCTCGATTGTTACAACTGCTGTGGTTCTTTTGTTGTTTTTTATTAAGGGGATAACTGTATTCAAAATTTTCATTTGGGGAGGTATATCGTCCGATATATGGTCAGAAATTTAGTTTTACGGCGACCTGTGAGCATAGTCGTAAAACATGATTTCCTAACGTATATACGACGATATACCTTCACAAATGAAAATTTTGAATATGGTTATCTCCATTTAAATGCAATTCTGTAGTTTCGTCGCAAATTGTTGCTAGCAAGCCATATAAAGCGCACATCATCCAACGAAATGTCACGTAATTAATGACGTAGAACTTTTTCTGACAGTATTTCGCAGGATATACTGTTGTAAATTTTTGATGTTATCCAATCAGACGTCGCGTTACAAAAGCAATAGCATTAGAATCACAGTTAAAAGTTGCTCCCACTGTTTGTCTGTGTTTTTGTGCCAGGCGCTTGTTTTGAAATGTAGTATTTTGTGTCCTTTCTATCGATGCAACCACCTCGCTGGTTGCTCTACTTTAATCGTGTACCTGTTGTCTGTTAGTGTTCTTTATCGTTTTCTGACTGTGCCTTGGGTTGGGTTGTTATTGTTGCATTTCCTGCTCATGCGCATTTGCTTTTTTATTGTTATTTCAGAGACCATTATGTGGCAATGGTGAGATGGTTAACAACAGAATCAGTGTTAGTCACGTGGTTGAACAGACCACAGAACTTTTCTGTTATAACAATATGTAGTGTGATAACAGTTAAATGCAAGGAGGTAAACTAAACTAGTCAATAGTGTTTTAGTATATCAATATGCAGTGTGATTACAGTTAAATGCAAGGAGGTAAACTAAACTAGTCAATAGTGTTTTAGTATAATTTATTTTCAAAGGTCGCTTAGAGCAAGTGGTTTGGTGTAAAATTGTCATTATTTCCTTAACCATCAATTTCAACATGCAATAAAACTTGTGTAAAACGGCCATTCTAAAAAAGAACAAAAATCGTTTTTATGGTTTTTAGACTAATTATCGCTTAATGCAGCTCAAAAGTATTGCAGAATGCTCCAATGAATGCCAAGATCATTCGGCAAGTCAGAGTGTAACAGCAATGTAAAATCATGAAAAGTGTAATAATTTGATATTCAGATATTATGGCAATCTACTTTAATTTTGTTTTATTACAGAGGTGACATAGAAATATTAGACATACAGTGTATGTCTAATATTTCCATGGCGCCTCTGTTATAAAATTCAAAACTAGATTTCCTTAACCATTTCCCTCATAAATATTTATGCTAAGCTCTTCCTGCTATGAACAATTCATTAAATAAACTTTCACATTTGTACATAGAGCAAAGAAATTACTTATCAGGTCCACTAGTGTAGGATCATATCTAATCATATTTCCAAAAGCAAAAAGAGTAAACCCTGATCAGGCAGCTCTTATATGAGCGGTCTGATCTGGGTCTGCTTTGTTTGCAAATGCGTCAAAAGGCGCCTCTATGAGGAAAAGGGTTAATATCTTAATATTCTCAAATTGTAGGATATTGGTCCAATTATGAATTAAACTCAATGGTATCATGTATTTTAATCTTTTACAATCTGTCAACAATCTCTAACAATCTGTCAACAATCTCTAACAATCTCTCAAAATAAATTCCCTATCAATTAACTATGATACATCGATATGTAATTCTAATGCACTTCATTTTGTAATGCGGCATCTGATTGGATAACATCAAATGTTTGTGACAGTATATCCTGCAATATATTGTCGGAAATATTTTGACATCATTAATTACGTCACATTTCGTTGGGTTGCGTTCAGCTTCATGGGGCTTGCAACGCTATAATTTGAGACGAAACTGCTAATGTGCAATTGAATGGCGATAACCATATTCAAAATATTCATTTGTGGAGGTACATTGTCGGATATATGGTCGGTAACATTAGATTTAAGGCGATGCTTAAGCGGAGCCCTAAAACGCAATTTCCAACCATATATCCGACGATATACCTCCCCAAATGAACATTTTAAATACAGTTTTTCCCTACTTTGTAATAAGTTAAGTCATATTCAATTAGGGATTTATGGTGGCAACTAGCTCCTTCAAAATATTTCAGGTGGTGACATCATGAGTTCCTTACTTCTTACATTCAAATTATTTTTTACTTTGATTTTTTTTTGATAATAAATTAATGTTGCATCATAATGCTTGTGTTAATTGGTTAAAATTAGAAAAATCTTGTTGGAAAACATTTAGCCTCCCCCCTCCTTAAAATGAATCCTAAGCCAGGCGATCCATAACTGGACATTTAAAAACATCTCTTAACACTTATGATACATTGATAATTTGGCATCTCACCACTACTTGCTATGATGAGAGACATTATAGTTTTACGATAATTTAGAAAACGTGACCTACAACCTCCTAAATACACACAATGAAAAGGCACATAAGGATATTAGTATTCGAATCAACATAGCTCTGTGGGTTACTAGCCTCTATACTAGCTTTGCAATCACCTTGCCCTTATCGTGTTCTTGCTGTCATGAGGGTGTCCATGTTGGGAGTCTTTTCCTCGTGGTGTCATGGGTTGGTCTTCAATCAGTGCTTGTGGCGTCTCCTGGTCACATTTACTTTTTTTTGGTGTGTGTTTTTTTTTTCAAAAAAGATACAAGCATAAATCTCCCAGCACTGAATTTTTTGCCAATGATCATTTAGATTTAGCTTTTAATTTTGCTATCTATCTTTAAGCAAACTGTTTAAGAATGTTACCCATAGTCGTTTATTGTTCTTTCCTCAGCACAAATCTATCATAAATTATGTTTTAATTGCACATCTTTTTAATTTAGTGCATGATTATTTTTTTTTACATTTTCCAGAACTTCCGATATGAATCTCACAATGGCTGGATAGATATGGTAAGTTTTAATAAAATGTAGTATACAAAGATATTCTTATTGGAGTACACATGTATCATTGAATTTATAAATCATTGTGATAAGAGATTAAATGTGAGGCTTTTATGAATCTTATACAATTGTTAGGGGATATGATTTTCGTTGTCTGTATGACTGTTGAAATCTTTAATTGAAATCCTTCCAAAGCCACATTGGTAACTGATTATTTTAACCGTACATTCTGTACTTAAATTATTTAACTTGCATAGAGAATTTTTTTTAACTTAATCAATGTATCAATAAAGTAAAACAATGTCATTTGGGGAACCTCTGCTTAATTTTGCAAACATGGCAAGCTTTCACAGTTATATATACATCAGTCCCTTGTATTTACACTTTTATCTACTGTGTTCTACTGTAAATTCAAAATATTTTGCGAATTTTAATTTCGCGAATATCATTTAAAGTCATTTTTGCAACATTTTAAAAGTCGCAATTGAAACTTGATGTACTTACTCAAGTAATTGACACAGTATTTTCCCAATTTCAAAGTTTTGAGAAAATAAAACTCTCGTCAACATTTCTGAATGGACAGTACCCTTTCTTTTTACAGCAACAAAAAGATGTAATTTCTACCAACAGCAAAGAATATCTTATTATATTACCACAAGGTAACGGTCCAGCGGGAAGTTATAATCAGATAGCAAGTATTGACCCCATGGTAAGTTTATCTTGTAATCACTTTTCCCCTCACATTTAACCCTTAAAGCTATTTCTTGACTTTTCGCTTACTGTAAAGGCGGCAACTTTAATATTCATATCTGGGTGTGGTTCGGCTAGTTCATCTGCTACTAAGGAAGGGAAATCAGATTTTATTTATAATTTGATAAAGAGTTAATAAGCTTTTTGGGCCGCAAACTTGCGTGCATTTTATGAAAATCCTAACTGTATACACACTGAACTCATATTTATTAACCCTTAAAGCGCATAATCACAAAATGTATGTTTTTTGTCGTCCACTAAAATATTTGAAGACTCAAAGACAAACAGTGTGGACCCAGATCAGACTGCTCCTGTAGGAGCAGTCTGGTCTGGGTCCACAAATTTTGCCTCTATGCTTATCTTAAATAGACATTGTCAGATGCAGTTATTTTGCTGGCGTTTTAAGGACTAAATAATGCGTTTTGCGTTGATACTGAGATAATGGCACAAGATGATGCAGTTACTTTTGATTTAAACCACGCCTCATTTTCAGCTTCTACCTATGTCTAAAGTTGACCAGTCCTAACTAAGCATTCATGAGGCGCCGCCTCTGCAGTAAGTGAAAAGTCAAAGAATACAATCTGAAAATGTCGTCTGCTGAAGTCGTCTGCTGCAAATAATTGCCTAACATTACTGACGAATTAAGTATAGAAGCAAACAGCGTGGACCCAGAACAGACTGCTCCTATAGGGGCAGTCTGATCTTGGTTCTTACTGTTAACCATAGAGGCTTCTTAAACATTTCAGCAGTCGAGAAAAGCAGACGACTTTTGTTGCAATTTGCGAATTAATGGTTAAACCAGCTTATGTAATTAAGGTACCTAAAGCATAATTGAGCTGTGACATGTAATTTCCAATAATGTGGCATTTTGGCAAGTGTAGACTTGGATGAGCCTGTGCAGCCTCCACTTAATCCTAGAAACTCCAAATGATGTTCAGTCAGTAACTTAATACTTAAAATGTGCTGTTCAAATCATTTCTTTAACTCTTGGCCTGCTGGCATTGTCACAGACAGGAAGCAAGCTAGCACATACTAACCTGTCGCCTTTCGCTCGGTGCACACTAAAACCGCCATTTTTATCAAAAATATATTATACGATCACCCCTTGCATGACTCAGGGCTTTACATTTAAAAATATTGACTAAATGAGAAATAATAAACTGTCAAAATTTGACTTTTTGCTATTTTTACCAATAAATTCTGTCACTACAGGAATGCAAGAATTGAAAGGGACTAGCTTAATGTCGCTAGTTACCCATAATGCAAAAGGTGAAATACAAGAGATCTAAATGAGGTATCATCAGGTCTCGTGAGAATGGGCCTGCTGGGTATTTTTTATGTTTTTGTTGCTGTCTACTGAATTATTTCAAATTTAACTTTTTCAAGCAGGCACAAAGAGAAAAGGCCATTTAGATATACTAACAAAGACACATACATAAAAGCAAGCCTGTAACTAGAAATGGTGTTTATGAAACACTGTGCCCCAACCATATGCTTGTCCATGAGATGATTAACCATCATATTTTATCAGCTGGCCATGTTAGAGGATGCTAGCTATTATAGTTTTCATGATATCTTTGTTACAAGGTTTCAATATCCAAATTTGCAAAGGGCAATAACTCGAAACAAATACAATAACTTTATTTTATATTTTCACCAAGTAATTTATTCATCATGTTCTATCAGCTGACTAACTTTGAAGCTTCTAACTGTAATTGTTTTTAAGATACCTTGATTACAAAAGTTTATTCTGACTCTTTAAAAGAGCATAACTCCACAAAGGGAGATAATCAGACTAAGAAAAAAATAGGGGTCAGATATTTTTGATGAGGAATCCATTTATGAAATTTCCCCCAAAAAAATTTGATTGGACACACAAACAGACGGATGTACAGACAGACAAGGAATATGCCCTTCAAGATTTTAAAGTTGGGGGTATAATAAAAGTAAACAGCCCTCTCTTCTTCAGTGAAATGAATATCAAACTAGAAAAAAGGTAGAAAGAACTGGAATACACACACTAACTAGTAACTAAAGCCACTGTGGAATGGAGCTTTAATATAATCCACAGGCCTCATCCATACCCTGCAATTGTTAAAAACATAAACTGCACTGCCCATATGGAGGCTATCTAACCACCACTCACAGAGAAACAATGAACTTAAAAACTAACTGAGATAACAGAAGAGAAGCTACAGCTTAAATAGAGCAAGAGCCTAAGGAAATACTATAAAACCTGTGTAAAATGGCCACTCCAAAATAGACAAATTAAATACCTAAATGACAAATGGTAGCTTAATGAAGGCCAAAAGTATTGCAGAATGCTCTAAAACGGTTCTTTTTACCAACCAAAACGTATGTAAAAACTGATATGTAAGAAAATATTTACAATTTTACACTCAAAAATTTTGCTTATCCAAACCTATGAATATTTAAAATACTTTTGTTGATATATTGATAGGCGTCACACTCAGATGGAAGGAGACTCTTCCTGACTTATGGAAAATCAGAAGTTGTCAAAATGGTTGGTTATGACAAAACGTCCAACTCTCTGTAAGTAGGCCATAAATACATGTACCTTGGTTTAAGAAAGGGTATGCATTATTTAACAAAAAGACTCTTTATATGTTTAAATGACCTTCTGTATCCAACACTTAATCTAAAAAGAATAATAATTAGTATCATTAATGTGACCATTCATAAAAATATTAGTGCAACAAATAATTTTGCCAATATTTTTTTGTGTGTGTCATATTAATAGCCAAATATAATAATGTATTTTTGTTTCATGCACGAGGAATTACAAATATTTGATAACTCTAACTAAACCTCAAATTAATGCTTTCAATGTTTGTTTGATTTTTTGTGTTGTCTATAAATGCTGTTTCAAAAAAGAAAGGTTCATATCACCTGCAGGTTTAATGTTTTTAAAGTAAGTAAGGGTGCAAAGATCAGGAATCGATACAATCAAGTACCACACCTGAGTCTGACCCAGGATACCAGTGGGAAAGTGACAACTCACAGTTAGATACCACAAACGTGAGCCAAGAGGTCAGCCCTTTCTCAGCAGGTAACCACAATGCACATATAAATAGACGTGTACAAAGGCAAAGCAAACACAAGACAGAAAAAACATAAAAGATCCACAAAACCGCTTTTCAGTAGATAATACACCTTCTTTTCGTATATATTTTTCAAATAGCTATGGCAATCATTTTAAGGTAAAACTATTACGTCTTGGCTTAGTATGTAATAACAGTTTTAAAATGTCATAATTTCCATTCGTCCTCAATTAAGTTACTTGGTTTATGAAGAGGCTATACAAAAGATAACAAAGCATTATCATAAAGGAAAAACTGAAATAATGTCGGATGTTTTTCAAATTAATTTCAAATGACCACTCTTTGTTGTTTTGTTACATCTTTGCCACTTTGTATTATATACTCGTAAGTGTTATCTGGAGATGTAAGATTGGTCAGATAACAAAAAATAAATAAACAAATAAGTCACCATTAAAATAATTTGGCTATTTTGCACTGATTTATTGTTTATTTACGTATATTTAGGTATTATTTAGCTATCTCTGAGAAGGACACACGCAAAAGACATTTATACAGGTAAGTCTTAAGTTTGAGAGCTGAATTGCGAGAGTACAAAATTGTCATGTCAACAGTGGCTAGCTGTACATACACTGCACATACTAGTACAGTTGGGTGGATGACGTCACATTTAAGGCCAGTTATGAGAGGTAAATAAGCAACTTTATAAAACCACATTAGCAACAGGTCAACACACTTTTGTGAATGAGTGGACACACATTCAGAATTTATTTTGACATTGTTGGGGTTGTTTATTCGTTAACTTGGGTGTCAGAACCAGAATTAATTATTGTTTATTTGTTTTTGATAAAGCACCTGGAAAGCTGTATCTCTGATATTTTTAAAAATTGCACAGTTTTCATATTGTGTACAGTTTTAAAGGTTTGTACCTATTTATGCAAATCTCTGGGTTTTGCTTTGTTTTAAGCGTTGTTACATTTAACGATAGCAAGTGCCTCACATATATAGAGAGGATCTTACAAGAGTGCTCAAGTTTTATTGAATTTATTAGATAAGTTGAGGTAAAGAAGTTTTATTGAATTTATTAGATGAGTTGAGGAAAAGAGATAAAATGCGAGGCTTGCAACGAGCTAAATAAATTCAATAATACAGGAGTACAAATGTTAGATTCTATTTATCATATGACATTAAATTATTTGGAACCATATTTTTTGGCGTGACAACGTTAAAGTTTTGCCATATGTGTGACATTAAAATAGTAATTTCATAATGTTTCCTGAAAATCTGTAAACCACTGGTGGTTTATCGATTATAATGCATGGCGTTATTTCACTCCCAGACGCGACGTCATATGATAGAAATGATTAAATGTAATACTTAACGTTATTGCTTTATCTTTTTAAAATGTTTTTATTACATCAGATAGGTCTTCTATTTACCACCCAAAGAGTCTCAGATGTTTAAATAATTAAATGTAATACTTTATTGCTTTTTTAGCATTGTTGCAACACGTGATAGTTCCACTTTACACCATCCCAAGTGTCTCACATGTGACATCACAGATTGTGATTATTTCGACGCTACGTTCAGTATATCAGGAGAATACTATATTCTGGAATGTCTTGGTCCCAGGGTGCCTTATTATGCTGTATATCAAACCCCAAATAATTACAGTAAGTGCATACTAGATTGTGAATACTTCACTGCGACCTTTAGTATTTCCGGACATATTACATCCTTGAGCGCCTTGGTCCCTGGGTGCCTCACAGTAAGTGCATAATAGTTGTGAATACTACGACGCGACCTTTAGTATTTTGGGAGAATATTGTATCCTTGAGTATCTTGGTTCCTGGCTGACTTATTATGATGAACACCAAACCCCAAATACTCACAGAAAGTGTAAAGTTCGTATATGTGAAAAATTACACAAAGTTTACACAATATGGGCTTTGAATTAATTTACACAGAATAGGCTTCGAATAAGTTAACACCATATGGGCTTCTTCACAAGACAAACTGACATTGTTGCTTTTAAGCAACAAAGCAAAGGCAAAGACCAGCCTGCGCTTACGCACATTCAGATCAGTGTCTTTGTTATTCGCAACTCAGAAATAATATTAGTAGTCAAGGAGCTAGGTTTTTGAAAATTGACTTGGCACAACTGTCCAGCCAGAAAAGGTTTGACTTCAGAAATAGTTAGAACTACCCTTCTACAACATTTCTAGGCACGTCGTACAGTCAAATTGTGGTAGCAGTTTTCCAGGAGAAGCCGTTTTGTACACCTACCCCATTTTTACTATTAAAAACAAAATGGCGACATTTGAATAAAAAATTGTATCCAGATTGTATCCAGATGGTGCATACGGTCGTTATTTACTGCCAAATTCTAAATAAGGATCTAAACAATAATGAAAATAAATTGTTTGCATCCAGAAGCACAACTTTTATGTTTTAACTGTCATTTACGTTATATCTTCAATTACGCCTTATAAAATCAATTAAACTTGGTCAAAGTTTAATTTTATAAGTTCTTTGAGGGGTATATACGTTTTACATACCATGTTTGGAAAAGATAATTACCTGACTGTTTCAAAACTGCAAACATGTTGTTTCTATCATAATTACTTTAAGAATTATAAGCTGTTGAATATGGGTACCACATAAAAAATGATGAATATGGTTAGAACTGTTTCACTTTGCAAGTTACCATTCTATACCATCTGCTGACTTTTTAAACCATAATTGAGCAATCTATCGATACGCGATTATAAAAAGCTATACCTAACTGCGTTTCTGGTGTAAAGTTCCATAATTTAATGCTTGTATGACAATATGTAACATATATTACAAACTTTAAGACTTCCTATACGCATATTGCTAAATACCTTATATTATGTGTCATACGGTATTTTATTTAATTTCAAACCTGTTTTGTTTTAAATTAATACCAAGACAGCAGTTTGTTCTAAAATATTTATCAGTTTTTATAAGGTTCCTATATCTATAAACATTTACATTTGCAATAAAGATTTTTTGTAAGTTTTCATCTCCACGAAATTTCATTTGATTTGTCCAAAGTTGAAGATTCTAAAACACATAAACAAAGAAATAGACAGCTATTTAGAAGTAGAAGAATACATTATAGTTCTGTCAAATTTATCAAAGTAACATATATAACCATATCAAATATCATAAGGTACTATGTTTATCCTAAATGTTATCAAAGACAGTATACGATTGTGCCCTGAATAGCTTATCTCTAAAAGATGTAGAATTTTGTAATACATGTATTTATTGCAGGGAAAGAACAACACAACACAGTTTTATTGAATGAAGACTCATCATTCATTTGAAAATAGTTTTATGTACCCAGTATACTATTGTACACATTATGCAAACAAAGTCAGTAACATGATATAGGTTAGCTCCTTGTATAAAGTCTAGGTTAATTTCCCATAGAAAAAAATACAAATTACTAAATGTTTAGAGAGGTGGTAATAGAATCATGCTATTTTCCTTTGCTTACATTCCAGACAAAATTAATTACCTAAGAGTTGGTAGGATAAAATTTATATATATAACAATAGAGGTTATGCATTGTACGTGTCTGTAATCAGTTATTTTTAAAGATAATCTCTAAAAATCAAATTGTATACTGACATTTATATGCATATGCTGATGATGACACATTACTTGTTTCAGCTTTTATAAACCATTTTAGTTTATTTTCAGCATACCTTTCATAGTATATTTAATGAAACTGTTAGTACCTTTGATCATTTGCTAAACTAATATCACTTTATAAGGAGAAGTTTTATATTGAAGAAACATTTTCCTGAAATGGGTAAAATCAGTTATAATGGATGACAACGATCTCATGTGATATGATCATATCCAAGGAACACATGTGCTGCTTAAGAAACTATTTTAACACATCTGTCATTATCAGTCAAGAGTTATGTCAGGCTGAATAAGGCATTGTGACACTTAGGTAATGTAAAATATACTTTAAAATGTTCTTTAAGATATTAGGTGGAAAAATAAAACGTTTAAAAACATGCAGTCATGAGATCTTGCTAAGTTTTAGCAATCAATGCTTAAATAACTGATGATAGTTTTCACTATACAGAATGTGGCATGGCCAAATTATTACAGGAGTCTTGTAAATATAATGCTTGATAACAAAGCGCTGTATGTATATAAACATAAGAATGAATAAGTGATATAAAATTAAAATCAACACAGCTTTTTCTAAAAAATATCTTGCTTCTTCAGACAGAAAACAAATGCATTACACATAAAAAGGAATTTATATAAAAGCACAAAACATGTTGAGGGAGCTGATTTATAGAGACATACAAAGAGTCAATTGTTCTTACAAACACTTTGTGCAGTAGTCTTTGCCATCAATGAAAGACTTAAATGCAATGCCTAGGAAGGATGCATGAAAGTTGTTATGCATGTCATATTTGCAATGCTTCCTTCCAAAAGAAATCATACTTCTATTACTTTTCAAAGTAAGTATAAATCTTAGAGGTTGATAAAGCAGTGACTCTATTGTTGTATATGTCATGTTATATAATATACAAGATTTTGAATATCTTATCTTCGATATGATCTTTGACAGTAGCACCAGAGTGAATTTCGTTGCCAAAAAATCAAAAAACAGTTGCTGACCTCTCTTATGTAATTTATGCATGCTCAATTGAAGATTTGAACCACTGTATGTGATTTTGGTGCCTACCTCACATGGGTAAATGCACCGTTAAATCCCCCATGCTGATGCAGTGGAGCTAGCGTTTGTCTTCATCTACATTTACAAGCAACAAATGCATTGATGTGTCTAATGACATATTTTTACAGGCTCGCATGAGCCTTCATTGCTGAACTAAAATCAAATGTGCTTGCTAATTTGATATTTTATTTACGTTACTATTTATCATCAATTTAGTTTGATTTGGAACATACAAAGGATTAATGGGATGCTATTCTTGCATCAATGATTATGTCCTCATTTGACATGCTGAATATTGTAATGATTTTATATGAAAAAAATCCATGTTTAGACTAAGCTAATTGATAGAAATAATGCAAAACAAATTTCCAATAATTTATTTGAGTCCATTTGCTTTGCAAAAGCTACAATATAATCTTTACAACGCAAGAGAGTTGTTCTAAGCGATAATGACCTCTAAAATGTATAACCATAAAGAACCTTGGAAAAATATCCTGTTTCAATGCTCTATAACATTGCAGAACCAGACAAAGCGTATGATAAATGTCACCACTCCTTAACCTTTTTAAGTCGAATGAAACTTCACACTTTTGTCAAATGGACCAGTCCATTTTAGTCTTCAGGGTTTTTGGATGTTGTTTTTCCATTCTTATTCAAATTTTAATAGAATATCCTGTAAGCAAACAGTTGAGAACCTGATCAGATATGGCAGTCTTTGGCGTCTGATCTTGGCCTGTACTACTTATCTATGTCCCACAAAAAACGCTAGTCTAATATGGGTTAAATACTTTTGTTGTATATGTTACTCGCATCAGTTGTATTGTTTCTTCATCAAACTGGATAATGATTGGATAAAGAGCGGTTTAGCCATATGAATAGGCATGGCGTTTGCCATATGTGGGACAGAAACCGTTAAGATTAAAACAGATTTTTGCTCTGGCAAGGATTAACGTTTGCTTTAATGTTTCATTTCTCAATTTCAACCAATATTGTGAATAAAAAGCTAATTTTAGGTATTCAGTGTAAGTTTTTCCCCAAATCATAGCTATCAATATAGTTATTGTAGTCAATAGCTGTAAGCTACAATTGCATGTATTTTAGTGGCTTAGACAATTTGTGGTATAGTGCTGTCATTTCATTAAATATTATATTTAGCAGAAAGTAACATATATAACTGTAATAACAGGTGCCAAAATTAGTTTAAAATCATATTGCTAGTAATTAATTTTCTTTCAAATAATAGCTAATATTGATACGTATGAATAAGAAGTAACTGGATATTAAAACTATAGGAATTCCTATTATTTTAGGGTAACGTAGTGAATTTGGCTATTGCAGGGCAACGCCTTATTTGCTGAAAAGTTAACGTACTTCATTATGTGGTTAATATAATTTGGTTTAAGAAATTTACAGTCTACAAACCTTATTTTGCGGAGGTCGTTTGGTAGCCCAAAATCTAATGATATTAATGCATTGAATAGTAATACGTTTGAAAATAAGTAACGTATATAACTGTTATATTATGTTGTATAATGGTTAAACGCATTCTGACTGTTTGCTGCATTTCATTTAATGATTTTAAGGCTATCGTCATACCCATATATAAGAATTTAGTATAAGTCACAAATACAATATATTGCAGCAGAGAATGTACACTGAAAATTGTGTAATACACGCATTCCTGAATTGTCATTTCAGGTGGTATGTTCTTTCTTTGATTTGTAACAAATGTAAAACGTGACAAACATACTTTAAGAATAATGTTTAAATATGAATATAAATAATGCTATTTTAATTGATAAATTAAGAAATGGGTAAGATTTCATTTCTTTTTGAATTTCGATACATTATATTCAGGGGGTGGGGTAAATCACCCCTTCCGTTGGACATTTCCCCGTCTAATATACCATATATACAAAAAAAATATATATTGCTTTACTGTCGTATGCCATTGCATACATATAATGTATAAATTTAAAGGGAAATAGGCTGAATAGAAAGCAATGGTTGAATGTCAGGCGTGTTTTCCTCTCAATTTACCTAAGGCTCATTTAGCGTAGGGTACGTTCAAAGATGACGTCCTACAGCAAAACTGCTACCACAATTTAACTGTACGACGTACCTAGGAACATTGCAGAAGACCCTAGGATTGCATTTCTGCAGTCAAACCTTTTCTGGCAGGTAAGTTGTGCCAAGTCAAAAACTAAGGCCTGTACAGAAATTAGCGCCTGGACTATAGCATATTGATGCATGCAAAGTTTCGATTCTATAGCTAGTCAATGTAGATGAGCTGGCTGATTGAAGCCTTGCCTGGTCGCAAAGTCAGGTTATTTGCGACAAAGCCCATATCATATCTAAATAAATACAAGTGTTTATGATAAAGAAATTCAACAGTGCGTAGACAACATATTTGCACAAAAGAAGCAAACGCAATTACAGTAAAAACCTGTGTAAAACGGCCACTCAAAAATAGACAAAGCAAAGGTCTTATTGACAAACGGTAGCTTAATGAAGGTCAAAAGCATTACAGAATGCTCCAAGATAGCATTCTGCATTACTGTTGACCTGCATTAAATGATAATTGGTCTTGAAACCATTTTTGCATTTTTAAGAGTGGTCGTTTTACACAGGTTTTACTATATATGAAATACACACATACATTTGTACAAGTAGGACAGGACATCACCAAAGCGCAATTCAGTATGAAACACACATAAACAATAATGGTACCACCATATTAAAAAGCTGCAATAGCAGAGCCATGGACTTTGAACAGGCAGCATTCTTTATTATATTATCATGCCCTAGATGTACCCTTGATAAGGTAGTTTGTAAAAGTTTGTAAAATACATGCATCATTTATCTGGTATAGACTTTTATTTGTAATTTAATGTTGCATATATTTTTATACAGATTTGTTCATTAGGGCAGTATTTGAAATAGTCCATTTAAACAATATTTAGCGTATGGACACAGAGACACTATTTACACGTACATGTCTAGCAACATAATTATAATGTTAATAGTACCAAAGTGACATGTATAGATATTGGATCACTTCAAATTTGTAAGGAAGAGAGAATATTTGACCACAGATAGTTAATTCCCAATAGCAAAAAGCCTTGGTAGATATCTTTTTAAATATCAGTTTATGCATTTAATTTAGCTCTGTATTTTAAGCAGGTGAGTCTAAGAGATTTTTGTTTTTATATGTTCATTGTTTCATTGCAGTTATTTCCCTTGAAGAAAATACTGAGTTGCAGCAGTTGATTTCTTCCAAACTGTTACCCATGACTGATTATTTCAACATTCCGGTCCTATACAGTGATGAAGGTAAACAACTATTATACTCAAGCCAGTCTGTCTTTATCACGGCATCTCCTTTATCAGGGCATTTGCATATCACATGGATTTTCGAGTACAAAGTAAGTAAGGGTGCAAAGATCAGGAATCGATACAATCAAGTACCACACCTGACCCAGGATACCAATGGAAAAGTGACAAACTCACAGCAGACACCACAAACAAGAGCCAAGAGGTCAGCCCTTTCCCAGCAGGTGACCACAAAGCACATATAAATAGACGTACACAAAGACATAGCAAACACAAGACAGAACAAAAACATAAAAGATCCACAAAAGAAGTACCGCCTTGGAACGGTCAGTAAAATATTTTACTGGAGGGCTTAAACCCGTTTAACGGCGCCAACCTCACCCTTAATTCAGATTAGGATCAAGACACATAGATATTTGGTTTGCATGAAAGACCCCTAACTTATCAATGCATCATCTCCTAAAACATATAAATCAAGATATAACAAGGAGATAAAGCAAAGATAAGGACTCAACAGTAAATAAAACTGAATACCGGAGCAGAAGAAATCCAACAGGTAAACCCCGGTGGGCCCGACAAAGAGCCAAAGCATCAGGCCCCTACCATCTCATCAATAGATAAGTCTTTAAGTCGAACCATCATAGAGTCTGAATTCCGACCCACCCGCGTGCAATTAAAGAGGAAAGCAAAGTTGCCAACCATGATCGGGTTGACTACCAAGCATGCAGTCTGTTGCAATACATTAATGTTATCGCCAATCTTTTTATAATGGGAAATTATTTTAATGAACTGCGCTGAAAAATTATTAGAATTAACAATCTTCTTCAATTTATACACCAAGTCACTTTAGAAAGCAGGTTCCAAAGCCAATTAGCAATTGTTTACATCCAACATATTGGAAGGCGATCGTCAATCTCTCAACTGCAGCAAAAAATCAAAATATCACAATTTTTGGCGTTCATATCTGTAAATTAACAATAACCATGCAGAAATCAATATTTTGAAAAATAACGGCTCCCCCTCCCTATGAAATCCCTGCAGTAAAAACCTATATAATCCGTTGTTTTATTTTTTTGAGCCGATATCTGTGGCCTAGACGATATATGTGGTCTGAATGTCAGGACTGATTCCCACCCATTTTAGGTCACGTAACCTCCTTATTTGGAATATTTCCCAAGCATAAAGTATGGAACCCATTTAACGTATTAAAACACATTGTTTAGTGAAGTTCATTTTCGTGAAAAATACCAACACTTAAGAAACTTGATAAGACCAAAATTTAAAAAAAAAGTTCGAATAATGAAACCTTGGTGTGTAAATTACATGCAATATAAACACAGTGAAGTGCTTAAACGTTCCAGATCTACTTATGTTAAGAGGATCTAGCTGTTTATACCAAAGCGTGTATCCACCGCAAGCACTTTGCATTTATATAAAACAATTGTGAAAATACCTTAGTTCTATTTTCGGTCAGAGTTTCTTATGTTTCAGTTCACTAAGTTTCAGTATCGATTTTTTAGTGATTAATAAATGTAGTTAAACAGAACTTTGAAAAACTAGAGGACCTGAGGGTCCTGAGGCGCTCACCTGATCTCCTTAATAATGTTAAAATAGGTCAAGGTCAACTACAGCTTATAATGGAACAAATTTTGTTTTTACCATTTACATTTTGGTCAAGTGACCTAATCAATCTAATGAATAATCCATTAAACAGCCCAGTGATTTCTAGGAAAAAGATGTTATCTAAGATAGGTATGTGGCAGTCCAGATGAGTGGCCTTGGATAAAAGGTCACAGGTTAGCTTGACATTTGGTACTTAATAAACCATTGTCTCAATAGGTTTAACTGTTATGAATTCGGCTCAGTTATAGAAAATGAACATTTTAAGATTTTCTCCATATAAATGCATTAGGAATCAAATTTGACCTTGCCATTAAGTAGGTCAAGGTCAACCTAGATTCATCATTATTTGCTAACCTGGTAGGGCCAACATCCCCGCTCCTACATACCAAGTCCCAAGGCCAATGGCCTTTTGGTTCCAGAAAAGAAGAGATTTAAAGAGTTTTTACCATATATGGGCATGGTGGCCATGTTAGTCATGTGGCCATAACAATTTGTATAAGTTTTGGCTAACCAATTATAAGGAGATGCGATATGAAATTTGGTTTCAATTGGCCAAGAATTTCTGAAAAAAACTATGTTTTAATATGTTGATGGGACTCCAATATAAGCGAACTTGGCTAAAAGGTCAAAGATCAACCTTGACCTTTGAAACTTGTTTATAGACACTAGATTGAACATATCAAGTGAGAATAATGACTTTGGCTTCCACAGTATTCAAAAAATCAACTTTTCAAAAAAATTTCCCATTCAAATGCATTAGGAAGCAAACTTGACCTTGACGTTAAGTAGGTCAAGGTCACCCTAGGATCATCATTTGAACAAACTTGGTAGGCCCCACATCCCCAATGCTACATACCAAGTCTCAAGGTCACTGGCCTTCTGGTTCTGGTAAAGAAGATTTTTAAAAGGTTTTTACCATATATGGGCGTGGCGGCCATCTTTGTCATGTGACCAAAATATTTTGTATAAATTTTGGCTGACTTATCATAAGGAGTCTTCACATGAAATTTGAGCTCAATTGGGCCAATGGTTTGTGAGAAAACTATGTTTTAATATATTGATGAACCACAATATGAACGACCTTGGCTGAAAGGGCAAAGGTCAATCTTGACCTTTGAAACTTATTTATAGCCATTGTCTCATTTGTTTCAACATATCAAGTAAGAATAATCACTTTGGCTTTAACAGTATTCAAAAAATCAACTTTTCAAAAAAATTTCCCATTTAAATCTATGAGGAAGCAAATTTGACCTTGACGTTAAGTAGGTCAAGGTCAACCTAGGATCATTATTTGAACAAACTTGGTAGGCTCCACATCCCCGATGCTACATACCAAGTCCCAAGGTCATCGGCCTTCTGGTTCTGGAGAAGAAGATTTTTAAAGGGTTTTTACCATATATGGGCATGGCGGCCATCTTGGTCATGTGACTAGGAACATTTGAACAAACTTTCGTTCCCCCAGCCTAAGGAAACTCCATATGAAATATGAGTTCAATTGACCCAGTGGTTTCAGAGGAGAAGATGTTTGAAAATGTTGACATACGGACGGACGACGGACGACGGACGGACGACGGACGCCGGAGTCACTGGTATACTAATAGCTCACCTCGGAGCCTTCGGCTCAGGTGAGTTAATAATCTTGGACATACGTCTTTCCATACTTTGATATTTTTTATTTAAAGTGAATGTCGTGATAAAAGAGTCACCGCTGCCACCTATAGCCACACAAAAGCTGAAATTTTAAAATGCTGACAAATTATCAGCAATCTTAATCATTGTATGGTTTCAGAGAAATGATTTATAAAGCTATCAAGGTAGAATAAATTTCACTGGTTCATTTTGTATATTTACCTTGTCCAGTTAAGAAATAAACGCCTTGATAGAGGAGGGGTCCATCATACCCCATTTAGGCTGAATAGACTTGCTTACCATTATCCAATTTCAGGAGTGTTGAGTATTTGATCCTTTTTCAAATTTAAATAAAACATTCTATGAGCAAATAATGTTGGTCCTGATCAGAATAAAGTTTGTTTGTTTGGTTTGATTCTTAACGTCCCATCAACAATCTTTCAGTTATATAGGGACGGGTCTTCCTGAGTTGAACCAGTACTAAGCTAGGATAAATACTCAAGGAACACAACGCAGTGACCCCAGTGAGACTAGAACCCAGAATTAAGTAATAAGAGGATATAAAATCACAAATATTTCTTTTTTTTATAATGGTATATGATTAACTGCTAGTTTAGTTCTGGTGAAATCAATATTTTATTTAATTAACTTTAAAAATGTCATTAAATATGTTATTGAAAATATGTATAGCCCATTAAACCCATATAAGCCTAGAGGTCCTTTTCAGGACATAGGCAAACTGTACAGAACCAGATCAGACATCACATAATGCGCGTTTGTGGCGACTTTTATTGTATACTAATACTTTTGAAAGTAGTTTGGAACAGATTGGGCCCTCCAAATCTGAATTTAAACTGTTTGACACTCTGATGGTGTCATGTGTGTGTTTGTTTTCAATATATAACAAAATATTGACAGGCAACACACAGACATTCCATGCAAAGAATTGAAAGTGTTACAATCGTTCTTTTTCAGTGTTACGTGCCAAAATGCTTCTGCCACATACCCTTGATAAAGAAGAAGAAATACAATATCCTTTACTGGTAGTTATGTATGTGGTTTACCTTGTGTGAATGTGTGTGTGTGTGGGGAGGGGGGGGGGGTATTTGGTGCTTATATTTGTACAGGCTCGTTTTTGTAAGTTATATGGATATATTGATTTTTTACATGTTGGGTCCAACATTTAAAAAAATCGATATATCCTTATAACTTGAGTCCAAAAACCTAGATCTATTCAAATAACAGATAATCTGGAAATAAAGACCAAGAGTTCAAACCCTTAACATGAGAAACAAACTATATGGTACACAAAAAATCTTTGAGAGGATATATACTTCATTTAAATGTCTATAAGAATATATTATGAGTGTTGGGGTTGTATAAACATATCTATCTGGCGGATCACCATTTCGCATGCTCCACAAAAATTGCCAAGTGATGGCAAAATTTCAAAAGGATGACTTTTTCTATCCCATCCTAAAAGTATGGATTCTTTTTCTTGTTCACTTTTCAGTTATGTCTTTGCATTTTAAACTCTTGGAAGTTCCTGAATATCATAGCTGAGATGCAACATCACATCATGACTTCACTTTAGAATAACAATTATGTCACTTGATGAACAAATGCATGAGTTCCAATACAACCAATGCAAAACCATCACTCGAGGGCCTGGGCAAGATAACATGGAAAGATAAAGATTTCTATCCAAGACCTGGATATTTTTAGTATATGTAGTTCAAGAATCATCATTTTTCTTTTAGAGCACCATTTGGAAAACTATTCAGACCAGACAATCAATCCACCACTAAATAGTACTAAATCTGTATCAGAATTGCATTAAGAAATTTGATTTATTTATTCTTTGTAGATTTGCAATGTAAATATATCGCTTTGTACAAAAAAAACATTTTCTAATGAAAGTGGCTAGACATACTAAGAGTGTGTGACAATATAAAGACCTACCATTCTCTGTGAAAGTGAACACTGAAGTAAACAATCTCTACTACATCCAGACAGTTTACCCACAATTTAAGCCTGTTAGACACAATTACAACATATTCAAGAACATAGTGAGAACAAGCTAGCTATGCCAGTGTATACGATTTGACAGCTTTAGTTTAACTACATACAACCATGCAACTAGCAATTTAGCAATATACTCCCACGCAACATCTCAAGATAAGCTGCCAGAAGCATAAAATAGACAGTCTATTATTGTCATCCAGGCGCATGACAAACTACATGAAAAGTTGTTCATTTCTACATGCTCATTTCTTTGAAAAAATGAAAGTGGTTGAGAATTTCTTTAAAAAAAGGTTAAGATGAAAAACTCATTTATTGAAAAGACATATGTTGTTGGTACACATTGGAATTGCCTCATAGAGGCAATTCGTATGTGTACCTACAACATATGCTACTGAAAATAAGGAAGAAAACTATTTGGAAATGCACATTTTCCATGTCTTTACCGCTTTTGAACATCCGTTTCTGCCAATCAGTATTAACATTCTGTCACTCTACTGCTAATTGATTATATTTGCATGCCAGCTATATCTCCAAATTCGTGTTCATGTACTGCCTTTTTGCTAACCTGCTAGTTGCGTGGTTGTAAACACCATCTAACGTATTTTATTTCAATTTTAGAGGTGAGGAACCTGGCTCTCATCTGGCAACAGCAAGGTTCAAGTATGGCTGGGAAAGTGTACTCTGCAGTTCATATGACATCATTATAGCATATATAGATACCAGAGGCAGTGGAGGAAGAGGGGCTAAATGGAGACAAAGTATATACAAAAATATTGGAAAACTTGAGGCAGATGACATCATTTCTACAACAGAGTAAGTATACATTTAAACCTGTCTTAAGCGTCCACTCAAAAATAGACATAACAAAGGTCTTAAAGTAATTTGGTAGCTTTATGCAGTTCAAACGTATTGTAAAATGCTCCCTTTGGAGCATCCTACAATACTTTTGACATGCATTAAGCGATAATCGGTATTGAAAACCATTTTGGTGTTCTTTTTGAGTGGCCGCTTAATATAGGTTTTACTGTATGTTACCTCTTTGCATGCTGGGCAACTTTTCATGCTTTTTGCTGTTGTCTGCTTACTTTTTTATGTGCAGATCTAGAGGGGGGACAGGGGGTCTGGACCCCCGGAAAATCACAAAAATATAAGGTTTCTTAGCAATACAGGTCAGAATCCCCGGAAGATGATAAAACCACCAAGCCAGCATTCAATGTTTGGTCATTATCAGCACGCCAGTGAAACGCTATTTAAATGGCGTTTTGCTGGCGGGCCAATGATGGCCCACTTATAGTGGTATTTTGATCCTCCCTCCCCTTATCGTCTAAAAAAACGGTGTCAAAGTTTGACCCTCTCTGACAAACTTTTCTGGATCCACACATGTTTTTTACAACATTACCTTGTAAAAATCTTTCAGGAACACTATAAGAGCGTCAAACGGTTTGCATCCTGATCAGAAAAAAAAATAAGAAAGTATATGATCAGGAAAGGCCACAAGCACACACTGCAGAACAAGCGGTAGTACCTCGAGGAAGAACCACCAAAAATAGCAATCACAGTACATCAGAAAGTCAATTAATGCAAAGCAACCAGCTCTTTCTATTTTATCAAGATGATTGCAATACTAGAAAGGACAGAAAGTAATGAATAACAAATCAATGACCAAGCACAGAATACCACCAATGGGAGTAACAATACACAATAGATTAACAACAGGACCGACAGAATATTGGTCCTGTTGTCCAAACTGTGCCCAAACTATTTGCAAATATTATTTAAGCCACCGGTAGAAAGGAAAGCATCTAGTGCAGTTTGGCATTTGATACATGTAGCAACTAACACAAAATTTCACCATGAAAAAAACTATATGGTTCAAGGGGTGTTCATTTAATTGTAGCACTGGGGTTCTGCAAAGCGCATTATAGGACTTATCCATATTTCACTCATTTCAACCGGTTAACGAAAACTCAGTTTCTAGTCTTAAATTCCAGGCTCTGAATGCAGATAAATCTACGTTTTGGGCTCACAATGAACTTCTTATTAACATGTGGTATGGAGGCGCACTCGTGCAAAAAATAAATGAACGCCCTTGTGTATGCACCCAGCCATAACTAAGATTGACCTATACATTCCTTTATAAACTCTGGCTAGGATTGTCATAGACTCAAGAGCATCTCCATACATGAATGCACACTCTCTGATGTAAATGATACAATATAGTTGATGTTTTGGCACTTTAATTTAGGTAATAAATGTATCGACATTTTCATTTGGAGAGGTATATCGTCTGATATACGGTTGGAAATTTAGTTGGAAATTTAGCTTGCATATCGTCATAAAACGTGATTTCTGAACCTACATATATATCCAACGATATACCTCCACAAATGAAAATTTTGAATATGGTTATCCCCATTCTAATGCACGTATGTAGTTTCGTCTCAATTAGAAGTGTGACAATTCAGAGCTGCATGTCATCTAACGTAATGTGCCATGATTAATGACATCAAACTGTTTCCGACAGTATATCTCAGGATATATTGTCAAAATTTTTTAACATTATCAAAGAAGATGTCACGTTACAAAATCGAGTGCATTAGAATTATGTTTCATGATGTCCAATAAGGAGAATGATGCCAAAGTCTTCTTATTTAAGATTATAGAGGATGAAATGGCTAACAAAAGAGACAATTTCTTTGTTTTCACAGGTATTTCAAATCATTGACCTTTATAGGAGACATCACTGCAGTGTTTGGCGTCGTAAGTAACTTTTGAAAATTAACTTATATTACTTTTTAATAAGAATATTTTTATATTACGTTGAGGCCAAATAAAGAATAATTGTGTTTCGGGTCACGGGTCTGAAAACTTTAGGTAGGGTAGGCAAACATATATATCTTTTTAATCATTCCTTTTCTGACATCAGGAACCCCACCACCAGAGTCTTTGGTCAGTGTTGCCATTGTGTGCGAGGCCTGACTAACAACCATACAATTAAAGCAAGCTCAAATAAAGATGACATTATATAAGCTGAATGCTTACCGTAAAGTCCTAGAAATATTGAATGTATATCATGATGTGTAAAAGTTACTTTGAGTCAAATATTGTTTAAACCAAAGCAAGCTGATATTGTCAGAGACTGGTATTTCAAATTTTTCATTTTGTAGATCTGATTGGAGATATATACTTAGCTCATTTTAGTTGCTATTTTATTTTATTTATTTAGGGATATGGTGGTTATGTATCTTTGGCTGTGTTAGAACGAGACAGTTCTATTTTTAACTGTGGGCTATCCATTTCACCGATTACCGATTGGAGATACATGGGTAAGTTTAAATGAATTGCTATGCGAGAAAAGCGACCTTTTGATCACATAAGCCAGCAACCAGCATAAGGAACAAGTTGGCATGTGCGTATACATCATTGGTGTAGCTCTAATTACGCATTTACGCACGAGCAAAATAACAATAGTTACATTCAAGGGAGGTCACCTAATGTGGTAAAGGTGATTTTTCATACCATAAGGAACTTCCCTAAAAGGAAAGAATTCGCTCCCTCTGGAAGCAAATTCTTTCCTTTAAGAGAAGTTCCCATTTTGAAAAGGATGCAATTGAAGGACGCAAAAGAAAGCAAATGCTTAATCCAGTAGTCTCCCTTTGATGTGCGTAACTTTTTCAGCGTTCTGGCTATGCCATTGCACACAGTCTGATCAGTCTTAGTTTGCAGCCTGAAGAAATGTGGGTCCAAAAGCTATCCCTAGATTGTCCAATGCTAGATCTGATCAAACTGTGCAGATGAAGAAAAAGATAAAACGCAGGGCCTACAGAGCATTTTATCACTTTTTTCGCAACATATTAATAAATTCAATAATATATGAGTGCAAATGTAAAGATTCTATTTATCACATGACAAAGTAATTTGAAATCGCATATTTGTGTGAAAACGTCAAGATTTTGCCTTCTTTTACGCCATTTTATGACCAAATCTTTACTTAACTTTACTAAATTTGTAAACCACTAGTGATTTATTAATTTTATTGCGTGCCCTTATGTCATTCTCAGATATATTTAAAGCGTAATTGTATTGTACTTGTCATTATGTATTGTATCATGATTTTGCAACAATAGATCTCCTGATAACAGTGCGTATGATTGTAGTTCTCAACCAAAATACATGTCATGGATACTCAAAAAATCGCCCTAATTTGACACTTTTTTGAGCACCCAAAACATATATTTCATATGATAGGAAAGAAAATAATCACAATTTTACACTAAATTTATATCTGAACTTATGAATGAGAAACATAAATTTACACATACTGTACATGTTTCTGTTATTGAATATAACAATAATAAAGACAATATAATATTTGTTTATATTTCCTTTTAATGTAAATTCTTTTTATGCTGAGAGGCACATGTGTTCACCAGATTTTATGTACATGTACCATATAAAACACTACAATATGATAATTTCTATCAGTAAAGAATATGCAGTATATGCTTTATATTTCTTTTTATCTGTAGATTCTTTTTATGCTGAGAGGTACATGGGTTCACCAGATTCTAAAGAACATATAGAGCACTACAATGTAAGACTTCCTACTAGTAAACCATAATTCAGTATATTCTTTTAATGTCTATCTTTCTGTTTTAACGAAGATTCTTTTTATGCTGAGAGGTACAAGGGTCCACCAGATTCTAAAGAACATATGGAGCACTAAAATGTAACACTTGCTACTAGTTAAGCATATGCAATATATGCTTTGAATGTCTATCGATCTGTTTAACACAGATTATTTTTATTCTGAGAGGTACATGGGTTCACCATAGTATAAAAAACATATAGAGCACTACAGTGTAAAGCTTACTATAATTTAGCTTGTGTTGTTAGAATAGCGTGTAGCAAATTATATACATTACATGCTTTAAGGATCACAAGGGCTTAAAATGCACACACTACAAAAGGACATGAGTATGACCAGGAGTCTGTGCAAGGTTGCACCCACTTGATATTTTGTACATATCCTGAGTTTGTAGCATATAAATAGAGATATTACATTAAATTTGCAGTTTTTTTTATTGAAAATTAAAGCTTACTCTTGCCATTATTAGTACTGAGTATAAGTGTTCTATTGTGCAATTACAACGAATCGCTAATAACCTGTTATAACGATGCCAGAAATTTGGCAATTGGTGCACTGTAGTACATGTATAATTTGAAAAATAACATTTTGGCTGGAAACATGTTTCATATTTAATATTAAATTCAATCCTTATTATTCAGTTTTTGCTTAAATGCTGTTGACCTTCAATATATCAGTTTTCTCCCTTTTCAAAGAACAATCTTATTTAAGTCAACTCAAATAACCATTTTGTTTAGATAGTTTAGTATTTAAGTCAACTTACATAACCATTTTGTTGAAATATTTTAGTGTTGTATTCGTCTCAATTTACCATCTTGATGAGATGTTTTAGTGTTTTAGTCCGCTCAATAGATATTTTGCATTGTAGTCAACTCATTGACCATCTTAATAAGATATTTTAGCGTTGTAGTAAACTCAATTAACCATCGTGATAAGATATTTTTAAATTAGTGTTGTTGTCATCAAATATAACCAACGTGATAAGATATTTTAGCGTTTTAGTCAACTCATTAACCATCTTGGTAAGATATTTTAGTGTTTTAGTTAACTCAGTTAACCATTTTGGTGAGATATTTCAGTGCCTTAGTCAACTCAATTACCACCATCTTGATAAAATATTAAAGTGTTGGAGTCAACTCACCATCGTGATGAGATATTTAAGTGCTGTAGTCGACTCATTAAAACATCTTGATGAGATATATTTCAAGCATCAAGACATGTGAGCCTGCTTATATTATTTTGGTACTTATCACAGTATTGACCTGGGTTCCAGTGAGTCCGGGCACATGTAGAAACTCACTTAAGTCTTCACTGCTCCCTTATACAAAGTATTGGACATAATCAAATCTAAGGCTAAAATTTGGTAGCTGGATACACTGGCATTGGAATTTAAAGAAACTTTTTTGTACTAAAAAAGTGCCAAAATCTCATTCGCTGACAGGGATTTTTCTGAAGGCGGGCCAGGGTTGTGTTGGTTTGAAAAAAAACAACATTTGAACATTATGCAACCTCAAAGAACTGGACCACCATCTTGAATGGCTTAAAAACCTTCAATAGAAATAAGCAGTATAAAGCCATAACCTAGTTGTTGTTTTAATTGCCTTCCATAAAAAACTCATCAAAATTTGTTTAAACATGTGAATTAATACATGTTTCATTCACATTTTATGCAAATTGTCTTGCATTTGTAACTTTGCTATTTTTGATTGGATTTTCATGAAATTTTAACCAAAATGTAGGGACAATGGGACTTATATAAATCATGTTATTTTTTTCTATTATTAAAATAATTGCGATTCTTTTGAATTTTGACAATTTAACATTTACCCATTTTTATCTACAGGATGCGAATATATCAAAACACACCAAACATCTCAGAGGCTCAAGTATTATGTTGATGCATGGTACCAATAACAGGATAAACCATTTCCAGCATACAGCTCAGTTATTGAAATCGCTAGCCCATTCTGGGATACCACATTCATCTGAGGTAAGTTAGAGTACCAATGGATATGACACGCATCTCAGAGACTTAAGTATCATGTTGATGTATGGTTAGTTGACAGAATAAATAATTCTCAGCTTACAGCCCAGTTATTGAGGTCTCTAGCCCATTCAAGGATACCACATTTATCTGAGGTAAGTTAGGGTACCAATAGATATGACCCACATCTCAGAGACTGCAGCATTATGTTGATGCATGGTACTAATGACAAAATTAACCATTTGCAGCATACAGTCTAATTATTGAAGTCTCTAGCCCATTCCAGGATATCCCATACATCTGAGGTAAGTTAGGGTACCAATGGACACTCAAGTATTATGTTGACATACTAATGACAGAATAAACCATTGTCAGTATACAGTCCAGTTGATGAAGTCTAGCCAATTCTGGGATAGCACATTTTTCTACGGTAAGATCATAAGTTAGAGTACTGATCAGCTGGTACCGAGCATAAGGTACAAGTTGGTATGTGCGTACTGCGAAGATTGCAATCAGTCTGCGCATCTACACACATTCTTGCGAGCGATACCTCATCTAGATCTCTCACATTTCGCGCTTTGAATTATGGGTAGCTAGCGATTTCTGGGTAACAAATATAGTTTATTGTAATAAATCTCAAAAAAGTCCATTAATTGAAAGTTTACCAGTCCCCAATTAGTCAATATTTTCTGAATATAAATCCCTGAGTCATGCAAGCAGTGATCGCATAATATATTTTGATAAAGATGGGGGGTTAATGGCGGTTTAATCCCAGTGTGTACCAAGCAAAAGACAGTATTTAGTGTATGCTAGAAGGCTTCCTGTCTGATACAATGCATCCACACAGTCTGATAAGAGCATTCCTTGTCAGCCTGAATAATTACATGGAAGTAGGCAATGAAAAGACTCATCAGACTGTGCAGAAGCGCTGGCTGATCTGAGTCTTTGCTGGTCGTACACACCAAGTTGTATCATTTACTGTGTCCCAGCTCAAATGAAAAAGTCTGGGAAAGACATGATCATAAAATATTTAGGGAATAACTGTATTCAAAATTTACATTTAGGGAGGTGTGCAAGCAGAGCCGTAAAACGTGATTTCTGAACGTATATCCGACGATATACCTCCAAAAATAAAAAAAAATGAATATGGTTATCCCAATTCTAATGCACTAGTAACATTTTTCTTTTCTTTCAAAAAGACAATAAAATGTATTATGTTGCGCTTACAGCCAGCAGCCCCTAGCTTTTTAAAACCACTTGCCAGAATGATAAAAACACTTGCAAGCTGGATAAAGACACTTGCCATTAAATAAATAGGGATGTCACTGTCTCCAATTTATGACGTTATCCAATCAGACGTCGCGTTACATTTGCAATTGCATTAGAATGATGTCTACAAAATATATTAAGACACTATCATTACAGAAGAGATACAGTAAAACCTGTGTAAAAATCGAAAATAGACAAAACAAAGCTCTTAATGACAACTGGTAGCTTAATGAAGGTTGAAACTATTGTAGATGCTCCAAAAGGAGCATTCTGCAATACTTTTGACCTGCATTAAGCGATGAACGGTCTTGAAAACCATTTTGGTCTTTTTTGAGAGTGGCCATTTTACAAGGTTTTATTGTACATAAAAACATGTGTAAAACGGCCACTCAAAATTAGACAAATAAAGGTCTTAATGACAATTGGCAGCTTAATGAAGGTCAAAAGTATTGCAAAATGCTCCAAAAGGAGCATTTGGCAATACTTTTGATCTGCATTAAGCAACAATTGGTATAAAAAAACAACATTTTTTTTATCTTTTCGAGAGTGGCCGTTTAACAAAGGGTTTACTGTAGTTAGCAGCCTGCCTGAACAGATCTTGTGTTTAAATACTATTAGAATCTAACCATGGTTGCAAAGATATTGTAGTTGTTGTGCCCTAACAGACTGCTCTCCTGTCAAAGGTGATGATTCTGTTATTTGCTAGCCCTTTGGTTTTCTTGCACCAAATGCGTAAAAGGCATGCGCA
The DNA here is from genome assembly GCA_964019695.1 of Loripinus fragilis. NCBI lineage: Eukaryota > Metazoa > Mollusca > Bivalvia > Lucinida > Lucinidae > Loripinus > Loripinus fragilis. The sequence continues at coordinate 54,340,640 of OZ026531.1, forward strand.
GAACCAGAGGAAGGGACAGGGAGCTGGGAACCTACCCCCTGAAAACTCACAAGCTAAAGAGTTTCTTAGCAATACTGGCCCAGATCCCTGAAAATTCACAAAGCTACTAAGGTCGCATTCAATGTTAGGCCATCATTGGCCCGCTTTTAGTGGTATTTAGATTCTCTCTCCCACCATCAACTAAAAACCGTTGTCAAAGTTGGACCCACTCTGCAAAAAGTTTCTGGATCTGTGCATGAAAGGGACAATCTTCTAAAGACTGTGTTCAGAGCACCTTTTAGTGAATATAGTTTCACTTAATCCGTTATTGAATCAAATTAGATGGAAGCTCTTAATAGTACACAAGTAATAAAACCTATAGATAAGAAATAAATAAGCTGAGAGTCTGCACAATTTTCAGTATTTTTTTTCAAAATGGGATTTTACTATTAGATGTTCTGTTGTACATTGCAGATTTACCCTGATGCAGACGATCTCTTGCAAGACCCAGCATTGAAATATCACGTTTATGTTTCCATGGAGAAATTTATTCTTCAGTGCTTTGGACTCACTGCTAATGGTGATAAAATTGTAAATGAAGATGAAGAAGAGGAGTGAAGAGGAGTATAGTAGAGTAAAGTGGAGAAGAGGAAAACTGGAGTAAAAAGGAGTATGAAGACAATTTGAGTAAAGCAGAAAAAGATAATGAGTAAAGATGATTATGTAATAGTTATACCATGGGTTGTCCGTCTGTACGTGGAGATAATCCATAAGCTTTAGCGAGTGGATTATCTTACGTACAGGTGGACAAATATGGTATAACTATTTATACCACCTTCTTTAGTGTAGACCTTGCACATCATGAGATATTTCGTGCTAAAGTTGGTAAAGGTGGTAAAAAGTAGACTAAAGTGGAGTAAGAAGATGAGTAAAGATTGTTTAAGATCTCATAGCGTTTGCTTTGTGCATTCAAATCATATGTTTTAAAAGGATATACTAGAATCTGTGATTTTGGGGTTGTATATCATTAAATCATAAAAATCCAGGGATTAATATTTGATAATTTTTCCCAGTTTTAAGTCTAAATATGTTTGTTTTAGTTGGACATTGTAAATTTTGTATCTTGTTTTATTTCTGTTTGTACCATTGTTCAAACTTCCACCTTTTTTATATGCAAAATAGATTACGGTGCTTACTGGTGAACTTGCGCACCTAAAAAGTGATAAGCGATTAGGATAAGGATACAAGTCCCACCACACCAATTGCTCTGTTTATTTGAACACCTAGACATATAAGTTCCAAAACGTATCAAGAAAATATCGAAACGTCTGTCTGGAATTCTAACATAAACACACTTGTCACCATGTTTTTCCCAGAGGTCAAATGTCTGATGGACTTGCGCATTTGCATCGTATGACGTCATCACGTGGCTTTCCTAAAAAATCCAATTTAAAGCAATACTTTGGAATAGAATAGAGCATACGATTAGGTTATTTATTTTTAACTTCTTCCAAGAGCGTTTAAGATTCCGAGTTGAATGATGCTCGGGGCAGTGGGCGACCTCATGAATAATTAATTAGGATAACATAATATGACAAACACGAGGGATTTACAGGTATGTTTACGTTAAAATCTTTCTCTCGATATTATTCTGCATTTTGTTGAAGGAAAGGAAGTTTTTTTTTATCAAATTGTTCTCTGCAAACGAATGTAAACAAGTGCCTAAATACGAAAATGCCAGATGCGCAAGTCCATCGGACGCGCAAGGTCATCAGACTCAACTGTATCTAATAGATGTTTTTTTAACTCAAAGTCAGTTCTAGTAAATGTGGTGTTACTCTTACACCCCTGTTACATTTAAGGGTCCTTCTCACTTAAAAGGGGATCTAGCAATTAGATTAAACACGATATCGGTGTTGTAGTCGTCTTGGTGTGGGAGGGGGGGGGGTAGGTTGCTTTGCTTGGTTTGTCTTCCTGGTGTCTCGTGTTGGTTGGGCGTCTCCTTCTCGCGGTGCCAGGGGTTGTCTGCAGTTTGTGATTGTGGTATTTCCTGATCATACTCACTTACTATTTTTTACTTGTACGTTTTGAAATTCTATTAAAAATTAAGCACCTTTTTATATGAAATTTTCAAGTCTGTGCCAAAGTTTCTCACATTTTTTCTCATAACTGTAAACAAGCACCAAATGTCATTTAACTCTGTTCATTCTTTAGATTGATATATTTGCAACATGTCCCTTGACAAGCAGTGAAGATCTAGATGACATGTTGCATATTTTGATTTGCTCAAACCTGTTGGTAAAGTGAACCCATAGCAAAGAGTTTGTGATAAAAGAAGCCACGACATGAAAAAACCAACAATGTGACTGTGCGTCATGAGAATACTTAGATCAGGCCTGTCATGGGTACAGTCTTATTAGATTCTTTTCTCTTCACGTGAAAAAGGTTAGGCCCTTAATGTTCCAGTGAGCATACATCAAAGACTCTGTTCTGCCTAGGTGGATACCCAGGCTGATCTGAGTTTACGCTTTGCGCACATTTTTATGTTGGTTTTGTCATGTCATGGCTTATTAATTCTTATGCGTTATAGATTAATTTTTCATAGGGATAATTTAATTTTTACATAGAGGATCTAACATGGGTGCCCAAGTTTTATTAAATTTATGAAAAGAGTTGAGGAAAAGAGATAAAATGGGAGGCTTGACGAGCATTTTATCTTTTTTTCGCAACGAGTTTAATGTATTCAATAATACTGGAACACGACTTATCTACCCTACGATTTTTGCTGCAAGCCTTTCCATTCAAACGTCAATGTTAAAGTGAATGGACCACTCACGAGTTACGCTGGTTGTCACAGGAGCTATTTGAACATATTACCTGTTCGAACTACTTCTACTTATATTCATATAAGCACTTATTACACCAGTAGAGTACTAGTCTTTCATCGCTTTATAATGTTTAATGAATTTTTAAGAATAAATAAACAAATCATACAAATGTGTTATGCTCAATACCTTGTACACAATAAATTTTCCCCCAATTATTGTTATCAACAGTTTAATATTAGCAACAGTGTATTGACCAACACAACGTTAAAATGTTATGCAAATGACATTAGAAGAGCAGCTCACTGATAGATTGGTTCCAATGCTTATTTTGGCAAAAGCTAGTGAATATGCCCAGAAAATGCCACAATCACAGACAACCCTGGGGCACCGTCAGGAAGAGACAAAGAACACTTACAGCGACATGACAGTAAAACACACAATTAAAATAAAGCAACCAGCTCTCTCATCCTCAGCAAAATTGTTTGAAAAATAGAAAAGTCAAATGTAATCGAAATCAAACTTCAAAACTAATCGGTTTACACAGAAATTTAAATTTTTGGCCAACTAAATCACATATTTTGTCAATATGTGTAATATCTATTAAGTAAAATGATGCAGTAAATCCATGAAGTGGTCAATGCGCTATTTTCAATGGGAGGGGAGGAGAAAACTATAAGTAGGTCATAGATCATATTTTACAATTATAAAGAAATTAAGTGGTTCACTCGCTGCGCTTGTTCCCATTTAATTCCTTTATAATTGTAATATATGATCTATACATGTACCCTATATACGTAGCGTTAAAGTCCAACATGGTGAAGTTACCGTGGCGCTGCAGGCAAATATGATATATATCACATTTTCAACCTTTCATTTTCAATCAATACAATCACTTAGAGTTTATGAGTGTTTATTTTCGTTGTACGTAATAATCATTTCAATTTAAATCATTTCAAATCACCAAACCCGTAAGGACTAGCGCATTAGATAATTGTTCTGAACACATAAAACGAGTATTAAATATAACATGAGAGTGAGCATGAGAGCTCATGCATTATTGAATGTATTAAATAAGTTGTGAGGAAAGATATCAAATGCGAGGCTTTACTGAGCATTTTAGAGTTTTTTCCACAGCTATTTTAAAAACTTCAATAGTACAGGAACACAAATATGATAATGTATTGATCATATATAACATTAAAATTGCATTTAAATCTCATTTTGGTATTTTGCCATAAATATGCACGTAGTACCTGTCTTTACTACATAATGTTACTAAATATATAATTCAGAAGTCTACTATTGTATGTTGTTATATTAATCCCAGACGCAGTCAAATGGGTGGCACCATGAAAGGCCTGACTTTGCTGCACGCAAACAACAAAGGCGCAAATCATCCTGCGCATCTGCGCAGTCTGATCAGCGCGTTTGTTATTCATTTATTGCAAATTATACTATTGCAAAATTTCAATATTCTAGCAAATCTCTGTAGCTCAGTAGGCTGGTTTGAACCTTACTTTGTCGGAAACCACTGAGACAGGTTTTCTCGCATCGCGGCGCATATGATAAAGCCACTTTTTAAACGTACATGGCTAGTGTAGCACGCATAGAACCTGGTATTTTATCGCAGCCTCTCTCTGCTGTTCATACAAATATGGAAGATTTTGATCAGACTGGCCAGGTGCGTCTGAACATTCCTTTTCTAGCGTGAGAAAAAGTAGGTGACTATATATAACCAGGAAATGCCACAATCATAGACAGGGCACATGTGTAGGAGAAAAATTGCACATGTATGAACGTAATTGCATTATGTGATTCCCAATTGCAAATCCTGACTATAGTTGTAATAACTGCTTACTTGGATGTACGAAAACTTTTTATTTTAGGTTACCACGAAGCAAGTTGTTCAACCACAAATTTCACACATCATAAATATCCCACTGTGAAGAATCGGTACCAATTCCCCAATGCAAATGAAAAATTGGTACCAATACGTCACATATTTCATTCAAATATCTCACACTTTGTGAAAAATACGCACATTTCATATAGCACACATGCGTAATCTTCACATTGATAAATTGTCACTGACATCTGTGACGATAAAGTACCAGTTCTTCACATCTGTGGTAATTTGGTACAAATTTTTCATATGAGAATTTGGTATGAGTTCTTCAATTGTGTGAGTTTTGATACTATTTTTCACATGTAATGATTTGATATCAATTTTTCACAGATGTGAGGATTTGATACCGATTCTTCACATGCGTGAGGATCTGGTACCAATTCTTCACATTTGTGAAAATTTGGTACCAATTCTTCACATCTGAGAAAAAATCGTACAGTTCTTCACACGTTAAAAAGTATAAAATGTAAAATTTGAGCACAAATTTTACACCCCAAAAATTATTGAAATTGACGGTACGTAAGTTTAAAACTTTGCCAAAAGTGACGTATTGGTAACAATTCTTCAAATGATGTGAAATTTGCGGTTCGACAAAGCACACACACAAGAGTCATGAGATCAAAAAAGTAAAGTGATGATGTCTTCAGGACTTGCGACCAGGTGAGACCAAAACCAAGTTTAGTTACGAAGACAACTAGAATCTTGAAATTTTGCAAGAAACATATTTAGTTATTATACTTGTCAAAAACTTACTACCCAACAGCCCTTAAATTCCAATTGAGAAAGGTGGGGAATTTCATTAGGCATAAACGGCTTCAGCTTTTATTGCAAATGAAACATAATTTAACTGTTCATTTATTTATCATTTGGAGCTGCCACTTTGTATTGAAATGTTGCAACAGGGCCACACAGATGATGATTGTTCTTGAAGAAGTCATTTAATGAGAAACCTACTCTCTTGTTACTGCTCAACTCGACATCGTTACCATTGCTTTGTAGGAATAAGTAGAATTGATATCTATGTACTCCCTTTGGTGGTGTTGGTTCCCTATAATCTGAAATAAAATGAAAGTTTATAGATCTAGAGAAAAAAACACACACACTTTAAGCGTAATTTTGTGTTTATTTTCTAATCAGTCAGTTTTAACATTTAATTTGGGTTTCTCATTTAACAAAGTGGGTGGGTGCATCATTGTGACGGTTCTTCCAAGCACCCACCCACTTTCTTTGAGATTTCTCTTTATTTCATACTCTTACCTAAAAGCCTGTGCCCAAAATTACAATGCTTCCTTAAAGTTAAGGAAGATTTAAAATAAATATTGATATTTCAACATGTTACAATAAACCTTTGATAAATTGCCAGGATCGATGTAGTACTTATGGTCAAAGATACCATTGTGATCTGCAGAAAAAGTGAAATTATTCTGATTTTAATAAGTTCGAAACGTTATTTTTCGCATCCTAAAAAGCAATTCTTTACTTATAATTATGTTCCTTAAATTTAAGGATGCATTGTAATTTTGGGCTCTAAAAGTTAGTCATGCCGTTTGAATAATTACATGTATAAGAGTTTAAGTGGTGTCACATATTCGTTAAGTCTTTCTTTAAACAGGCATGCACTGCTGCCTTATTGACAATATTGGGGTGCTTATTAATTTGACATTTTACATAACATAAAGGTACTAAGGAATGGAATACAACTGCAGCAGTGACGCAGATCAATAAAATCGAACAGGTTTTAAGCAGTTAAAAGTTATATCAAAATCAGTTGCACTGCAACAAAATTGATACACTTATTTCATATTTCTTACAATATGCATTATTTAGTTCCTGGTCATTCAAAACGGACTGACTTGTTTTATGGAGCTTCATTGGCCACTAAACGCTTATATTTAAGACTCTCCCCTTACTTATCCAGGCATCATCTCCTAGAACATATAAATCAAGATATAAAAAGGAGATAAAGCAAAGATAAGGACTCAACAGTACGTAAAACTGAGCACAGGAGCAAAACAAATCCGACAGGTAAACCCCGGTGGGGCTGACAACAGCCAAACTGTCAGGCCGCTACTATCTCTTCAATTGATAAGCCTTTAAGTCGGAACCAACATAGAATCTGAAGTCCAAACCACCGGCGTGCAAATAAAGAGGAAAGCAAATTTGCCAACCATGATTGGGTTGACCACCAAGCATGCAGTCTGTTGCAATACATTAATGTTATAGCCATTTCTAATGGGAAATTAGTTTATTAAACTGCGCTGAAATTTTTTTAGAGCCAACAATCTTCTTCAATTTATACACCAAGTCATTATAGAACTCAGGTTCCGAAAGTCCTTGGTGCAAGAAAGATTTAAATCCAACTTAAAATTTAGATATCAAATCATAGTGTTGTCGATAAAATTTAGAAAATGTTTTGCAAAGTTTATGATACCGATAGCCTTGTTTAAGAAGTTTCTAAGTTAACAATGCAAGTATGGAAGTCAGCAAAACGAATACGTTGAGAGATATAGACTCCATAGGATGTAGTGCGAGGAAAATCAACATCTAAAAATGGGAAATTGAAAATTTCAAAATCAAAATCGTCATGTTTTTCATAAATTTTGGTAGGAACAATATCATTAGAAATGGACAAATGCAAAGTAAGTAAGGGTGCAAAGATCAGGAATCGATACAATCAAGTACCACACCTGACCCAGGATACCAATGGGAAAGTGATAAACTTACAGTTAGACACGACAAACGAGAGCCAAGAGGTCAGCCCTTTCCAAGCAAGATGACCACAAAGCACATATATACAGACGCGTACAAAGACATAGCAAACACAAGACAGAACTTAAACATAAAAGATCCATGAAAGAAGTACCACCTTGGAAGGGTCAGTAAAATATTTTACTGGAGGGCTTAAACCAGTTTAATGGTGCCAACCTCACCCTTAATTCAGATGTGGATCAAAACACATAGATATTTGGTTTGCATGAAATACCCCTAACTAATCAATGCATCATCTCCTAAAACATATTAATCAAGATACTACAAGGAGATAAAGCAAAGATAAGGACTCAACAGTTAATTTAAACTGAATACCGGACAAAAGAAATACAGCGGGTAAACCCTGGTGGGCCCAACAAACAGCCAAAGCATCAGGCCCCTAACATTGCATCAAAAGATAAGTCTTTAAGTCGGAACCATCATAGAGTCTGAAGACCGACCCACCGGTGTGCAATCAAAGAAGAAAGCAAAGTTGCCAGCCGTGATTGGGTTGACCACCAAGCATGCAGTCTGTTGCAATAGATTAATGTTATAGCCAATCTTTTTATAATGGGAAATTATTTTAATGAACTGCGCTGAAAAATTATTAGAGCCAACAATTTTCTTCAATTTATACACCAAGTCACCATAGAAATCAGTTTCTAAAGACGTGACTTCGGTTTGAGAAGTAGTAGCTTTATTAAGTTGGAGCTCTGAAGAGTTTATTTGACTAATAACATTTTGTCAAAATAAACAGAAATAATGTTTAAAATATCATCCAAATATCTGGATGTAGTGATAAACATCATAAAGTCCCTCTGATAACAAACATGAATAAATCGGCAACCAAGGGAGCACAATTAGTGCCCATAGGAATCCCAACAACTTGTCTTTACAACTTGGTGCCAAATGGAATAAAAATGTTGGCCAACAAGAAGGTCAGCGCATCAAATACACTTTGATAAGACCATGCATGATATTTTTTAGTTTTTTTTTTTCCAAAATAAAAAATGCATTTCTGTCTAAACATACAAGGTAAGGAGAGCCTGCTTTAGATGATTCTTTCAATAAGATCAATAAGTTTAACTTTAATCACATTATGTGGTAAAATAGTGTAAAGAGTAGAAAAATCATATGTAGACAAACTAGTCGCATTAAAATATCTAGCTTTAAGTTTATCTAAAACTAAACCAGAATTTTAAATAGTCCAAAATAGATTTTTACTGGATTTTTCATATACCTTTTCGCAGTACTTAATATACTGTTTTTAACAGCTGTAAGACATGAGGTTAACAATTTAGAAAGCTCTGTTGTCGTAAAAGAACTAGAATTAGCAATAAATCATGCTATATAGGATATTATGAGAGTTTAGGTTACCAGTACATGTAGGAACTTTGTCTTGATTTTCTTTAGCTTTGATACCAAAATGCAGGGCTATATGATAGCCATGCCCATCTACAACCACCCTCTCACTCAAAGAAGCTTGCAGTTTATAGGCATTAGTGTCAATAAGCTTACGCTTAAGAGTATCAATATAATACAATCTTAAAACAACTACCACATTGTTAACGGCTTTAATTGCTGGAACCAAAGCAAAGTTCATATGAGAATCCATAATACCTCGTTTAAGATGAAGAAAGGAATATCAGTGTTGAGGAATACTTTCCAGACATTACCAGACATTCGGTCTGGTGCAGTCATGAATTTTACCAGACCAAATAAAATTTTACAGGACCGAAAAAAAACCCCCAACAAATTGAATGATTAAATATAAGAAATTATCAATACTTATGTTTAATTTGATGGCTAAAAGCAATTGCATGCTTGTTTTTAACATAGCAGTCATTCAGCCTTTGCTTTGGCCATTAGGATAATATGCCTATGCAGCACATGAATTGAACCCATTGGCATCCACTTTTCTATTTCTCTGGCGATTACTTCCTTTTGAAAGCAAAAATGCGGGAGCTAGTGTTCTCGCAAATTAACACTGGAAAACAGTGTTGGGTCATAGAATTACATTACAGGGAACAGCTAACAATATATATATAGATTGATTTTAAATATATTAGGTTTAGCTTAACTATATATTTTTTTAATAAATCCCAAACTTTCCATTGAGTTAACACCATTAAACTGTAATCAATAACCCCCTTTTGATATATAATCCATAAGAACATTGCTGCCTTACTCAATCAAGTTGACATCAAAGTGAATCATTCAATAATAATCTTAAATTATTGAAATAAAGGGAGCTCACTCACCTTAAACGTTTGGACAACGTATAAGTGTCTATAAGTGTCGATCTTTTTTTTTCTGACAGAACGGACTTTAGTGAGCCGTTACATTTAAAAGGTACCTTGCAGTTATTATGTAGATGTGTGAGAAGGATGAATTAACACATCTCTGTCAGAAAATATTGGAAATTTGCCTTTTCTAATGGATTTGTGTGAGGTTGTATGCCATAAATAGAAAGAAGTAGATTCCAAAAATAGATTTCACGGTAAACAAACTGCAAAATCGAAAGTAAAATCCGCGAATTTTATGCAGGTATTACTCTTAAAACGTAAGCATTTATTCTTTCTTCACTTCTTCACAAATTATTGCGAGTCCCAAAGGACACACATGGTCTTTTTTTGCGGGTCCCAAGCTCAAATTTCGGCCAAAAAGACGAGATTCGCTCCGAAAATTTCATCGGACATACGGTCTGCCGCTGGAGAACTATTTATCGGACCGAGCCAATCATTACCGGAAATGTCCGACGGTCCGACGGCCATTGGGGAACACTGAAATATATAGGTTTAGGGATAAGATATGTGTATTCTGAGAGTAAAATGAAATACGAGTATCAATAATTTAAAAAATGTTGATCTTCCATTCCTTCAAGGCATTAGGTTCAACATTTTCTTGTTTACACCAACAATTGTTGAAGTCATTTAAAGAAGCAGCGATCACTCTACGACATTTAGGAAAATCAGTATTAGAGGGAAATCTATATTTAGGGTCTTTAGAAATAATATTGCGAACTCTAGCGTCAGGAATGACATTTAGATTACCTGTACTCACATGCCCTGCAGGGGGATATAATTAATTAGAATTTGTCAATCTCAGGAGTTGGGGTCATTGGAATATATATTCATATCAGTTACAATTGTATTAAAGTTAAATATAGTAGACCTAATTGGTTTGTTATATTTATAGCAAATAATTGGAGTTTCTGAATTATTAAAGTAATTTCAAATAGAGGAAATCACTAAATTATCCTTAAAGATACAATGTCAATCAATAAACTCCTTACCTTTAGATACTGTATTTCCAGGTTTGAAGTGACCCCCGTTTTTCATTTATTTAACAACTTAAATCCTTACCAATACGATCGACGTTTAGCATGTGGATGTAAAATGCACACAGCATAACTAAATCTTATTTTTGGGAGCAGCCCTTATTTTGAACTAATGCCCAAATGCCCTGCAAATCAGAATAACTTAGTCTTTTTCCTTGAGATATATACCCTCTATATTAGTTATCATAAGCTTTATACACGAGATTTACACTACTGATCGGTAGTTTATTTATATATCGATAAGGTACAATTGGGGACTAATTCAAAGTGGAGGAACAAATACACGCAGAAATTCCATCTAATTTCAGCCTATATAAAAGATCACAAATCAGTGAGAAAAAGACACGTTATTTTTGTATTTTCTTTTTCAATTGAAATAACCATAAAAGAATAAACGGCAAAAATCGGGGGTCACGTTAAGCCTGGAAGCACAGTAGTGTATGGAATTTTGATAAAATTTCGTTTATGGTTGACCTCAGAATCGATATCAGGACTAAGGAAATGTTGAACATAGCACCTTGTCAAACGTGCTGCTTTATATAATGTGTTAGCTCTATCGTACAGTTGATAAGTCTCTAACTCTAAATTACGCAAAACTCAGATAGGCAAAGAACTAAAAAATGAAAGTAAGCCATGCCGACCATGATTATTTAAAGTCATAATAAGATCTTTACGAGAAGTATTTATGATTTATCAGTACACATGTTGCGCTTAATGTTTCGGTTCTTACGTTTACCATGAAATCTACTTTTACGTTTTTTACATTCCAAAAAAAGAAAAAACATCAAAATTTGGCATTTTAGAAATATTACCTTCCTGGTATATATTAACATAAAAACCTAAAGGTAAAGGTAATTGCAAAAAATAATCCATTTTAGTTCAGTGTCATGTCTCTTTATAATTTTTAATCTAGATGATGAATTTTGATCATATATAATATTTTTCAACCTGCTAAATTACAATTTTACTAGGTGAATGACCATTATTTTTGAAATGGCGATAAAGAATAGTGTCAAATTATTGAGGCTTTTTCATTTTACAAAAGTGCTAATGAAACCTAGACTTAAGGGATCAGCCAGCTTCTCCAACATATTGCATACCACAATTAATTTCAGTTCAAGTTATAACATAAATCCGATCAGATGAAGTTCAGTCCGTATCCTTATAACTGATAATGAAAAATGTCTACCATTTACAATTGATGTAATGGTAGTTTTAGTACATAATATGTGCAACAGACACACCTCTTGGCATGACACTTAGAAAATTTTAGGATACAAGACACTTTATCCCCTTCTAAGTACTGGTTCAAATCAGAAAGACAGAAATGCGCCCTGAAATGACTGAAACAGTGCTGGTCAGGACGTAAATCATCAAAACAATCAAAACAATAATACTCATAAAAATGAAGCGTATATAACTTACTTATAAGATTTCTTCCATCTAATTCACCATTTTTAAGTGAGCCACCCTGAAATGACATATCTAGCATATTATGTACAAGTTGGCAAGTACGTAGTGCCAAAATTCAAATCAGTCTGTGTACCTGCACAGTCTGATTAGAGTCTTAGTATTCTGCCGGAAAAAAAAGGTTCGATCCTTTGCTATCAATAGGGCAACCTTTGAAGATTTTGATCCGACTTTGCGGATGCGCAGGCTGATCTGAGTCCTCGATGGGCACACATGCCAACGTGTATCTTTTGTCGGATATCAACTCAATTGGAGGTAACACCATAAAAAATTATGTTCTATTCAATACATGGTGAAAAGACTCCACAATATCAGACAGATTAAGCCCCTTCTTTAAAGAGGTGGCCCAAATACTATGCATGGTATATTGTAAATTAATTCATGTCAGACCCCTAGTAAATGCTGCTGTTGTCCTTTCTATGGCAGTGTTCTGTTGTTGTCCTTTCAAAGGCGGAGTGCTATTGTTGTCCATTCTAAGATGGTGATTCTGTTGTTGTTAGCTCATTGCTCCCAATGCAGCATTGGTTTTGTGTTTGGTTCTGCTTAGTTTTGTGTTTAGTCCAGAGTTGGGGTAATTAAAATTGTAATTGTAATTATTTGTAATTAAATTACACTTTCTGAAGTAATGGCATGTAATTGTTATTCAGATATTTCTTTAATTAAATAGTAGAATGTAATTAATACCAAGGTCAAAAATAGGAGTAATTAACAATTACTTTCAATTACTTTTTAATTACTTTTCAGATCAGTTATCAATTTAAGTTACTTAAATATTTGTGTGTACCAAGTGTAATTACCTGGATGAAATACTTGTCCGTGCCCTGTGAAAATAGCTTATCAAAATATATTCGTGGCCAGTATAAGTAGCTTGTGAATTAAGCTTAACCAATTATCTAGCTAGTCCGTGCCTTGTGTAAATAGCTTACCAAAATACCTCTTACTACCTAGCCTGGGTCCAGTCGTCAATGTTGTTTTGCCCTAATATTCTAAAAAATAAGATCATGATAAAAAATACACATTAAAGGTATCGGTAGTCCATTACTTATTTCGGCAGTCCGTCATTAGTTTTGGTAGATATTGACATTTTTACCAAGAAACGGAAAAATAAATAAATAAATGATCAGACTGGACCCCAGGCTACTTACTGCCCAGTGTAATCAGAAATACCCGTCCGTGTCCAGTATCAGTTGCTTACCGAAATACTTGTCCGTGCCCAGTGTAAGTAATATACACCTTTGACTTTCGACGGAGCATCAGGATCTACCATAACCAAAGTGTATATGTTTCCCTGAAAATAACACAGTGGCTTAACAATCAGGCAACTACCAAACTAGCATTTCATTTCAATGAAACATCTAAAGATAAACTGGCAGCTATCTATTATTGTTACCCATGTCCATTGCAAACTACACAATAACTTGTTCATTTCTACATGCCCATTACACTGAAATGTGAAAAAAGTTTATGGCGAAACACATTCATTTATTGAATTGACATCTTTTGTAGGTGCACATTGGAACTGCCTCAATGAGGCAATTCCAATGTGCACCAACAACATATGTTACTGAAATTATAAAAAACTATTTTGAAATGTACACTAAACAAGTATCGTGTCCATTGGCTTTGCCTCTTTTAAACATCACACACTGCCAATCACACAGTATGTAAACTGAAATAAACATCCTGTACCCATTCCTCCTAGCTCACGCCTTATACATTATGAATTACAGCACTCGTGCGTAACCAGTTGTCGGAAATCGTGATGTGAGAGTTGTTGGTACAGCTGTAATTGCGAGGACCCACCATTTAATATTCATTTTTCCATAGATCTAAGTAACTGTTACACTTACAACCATGCAATCATGTAAACATGTGATTGCCAATTCCACTAAAACCGTGCAATCTGGCATTTAAGCTCGTTTTCGACTCAGAACAGCTCTGATTGTGAGCAAGTCGTTTTTTAACAAAGCAAAATGCAAAGGAGGAAACCGTTAAAATCATGGAGCAAAACGGAACAAAATAGATAAAATGGCTTTCTTACCTTGTTCGAATGTGTATTGTCTGTATCGCTAACAATATAAATCGAAACGTGTACATGTACCTAAATACACGCATTTTTTCCGACTACTGGTTACGCACGAGTGCTGTTATTCATGGTTACAAGGCGTGAGCTAGGAGGAACGGGTACAGGATGTTTATTTCAGTTTACATACTGTGAATCAGTACAGTACTAAAATACATGTCACTTTATAGCAAATTGTTTATATTTACATGATAGCTGTATCACAAAATTTGATTACATGAACTATGCTTTTGCTAAGCTGGTAGTTGCATGGTTGTATCAGTTTACCAACATCATTTGAGTTGATGTTCAGCGCAATGTACAAGTTGGCATGTGCATAGAGTGAAGATTGGAATCAGTCTGCGCATCCGCATAGTCTGACCAGAGTCTTAGGTTTCCGCCTAACAACGTTGAACCTTGGGCTACCCATAAAGCTCCATCAAAGACTCTGATCAGACTGCGCAGAAGCGCAGGCTGATCTGAGTCTTCAATGAGCGCGCATGTCAACTTGTAGCTTTTGCTGGGGACAGCGAGTACATCATTGCTGAAATATTTATATTTTTATATTTAAAATTCCTCTTCATGCAACAGTTAGGGAGCGCAGTGGCTCAGTGGTAGAGTACATGTACTTGACTTGAGACCGAGGGGTTGCGGGTTTGAGCCTCACTGGCGTCACTGCGTTGTGTCCTTGAACAAGACGCATTAAGCCTAGCTTAGTACAGGTTCAACCCAGGAAGTCCCGTCCCGACATAACTGAAAAATTATTGGCTGTGGCATAAAGAATCAAATCAAACAAACACAATCAGGCAACAGTTAATCGATATACGTACAATAATCGTATCGTAAGGCAAATCTCGCGATATATGTCATTGACAGATCAGTGTATCACTGCAACGTTGGTAAACAGTATAGACCCAGATGAGAAAATACAGAGTGGTAGCTCATCAATTTTTGCACTATTGTGTGGCGTGAAGACAGAGATATAATGCAGGGAGCGCAGTGGCTCAGTGGTAGAGTGCTTGACTCGAGACCGAAGGGCCGCGGGTTCGAGCCTCACCGGCGTCACTGCGTTGTGGTCCTTGAGCAAGACACATTTATCCTAGCTTAGTACTGGTTCAACCCAGGAAGACCCGTCCCGCATAACAGAAAGATTGTTGAGTGGACGTAAAAATTCAAATCAAACAAAAACAAAGAGATATAATGCAACTGTAACATGTTACAACACGGTCTGTATTAACAGTCTGGAAACTCACGGGTACCAATAACGCTTCCCTTGACGGTAAACCATTCAATTATAAGTGTTTTCCATTGGTATTCCAAAGATTTTTGTCACTTTTAGTCACCGTTATTCCACCGAAAGTCAATGGAATTAAAAATGACACTTTTATTTTATTGTTATTCAACTAAAAGTCAGTGGGATTAAAAATAACAATGTTATTTCACTGTTATTCCATAGGTATTCCAATGAAAATACCAATGACTTTACCACTGGTATAGTTTCACCGTTATACCAATGAAAATACCGTTGACATTTCCATTGGAATTGTTTCACTGTTATATGGGTAAATTTGTGAGGAGAAAATAAGAGGCAGCTAGCCATTACTTTAAACCACTACGAGACATTTTTTTGATACCTATCATACTTAAGTGATGGCTGACCATCAAAATTAAGAACTTCATTTCCCTATAGGCCACTGGATAAGAATACGTAATTAAAAATCATTTTTCTTGTTTCTCAATCAGGTACTTACTCTTTTGAGCCCCCAAAATATATGTTAAAACTAATGGATACGAAAATATTAACAATCTTACGCTCAAACATTTTTTAAATCTTCGCCTATGGGGGCCCTTACCTTATGTGCGCCAGTCCATTTGATCGTGGGTTCTGTCGTCGTGGCGCTTTGAAGTATCTCATCGCCACACTTCAACTTGCTCGTATGTGAAACTGACAACAAGGGAATGCGTCCCCCATCACACGTGTGATCATCTCCCTCTTCAAAATATGTCAAAACGTCAGGATCATGTTTACAGGTGCCTCCAGATCTGGCATGTGCTGTCCTCGACGTTGCTATGGCAATCACAGTGATAACGATTGACAACATTGCAGCACCAGCTATGCACAAAATAGTATATAGTCTATTTTTAGACATTTGCATTTTAAAACTAAAATACTAATTTTTAATCACCCAGAAAGCGACACACAATGAAATCACCATAGTTCAATATTTTATAAAAACTTCAGCATCACACTTTAGTTGTCTCATTATTTTTTTGCATGCTGGGTAATTTTGAATGCTTTTGTTGTCGTCCGCTGACTATTGTCAAAATGAACTTTTTTAAAAAATCTTTCATGAACACTATCAGAATGTTAAATGGTTCGGATCCAGATCAGGACTGACGTTTTGTCGGTCCTGATCTGGGTCCGAACCATTTGGAAAGGTTTTTCACCAGATGACAAGAGTCGCCACTAGCCACGAAAGAGTTGACTGACTGGGAAGACGTCGATTGGAAGACAATTGTCGATTGAATTACGAAAGCCAATTAGACCGGATTAACGATAAATCCAGGGCTCCAGATAATAGTGCGTAAATGAGTATCGTTTGCCTTATTTCTCAACACAAACATAAGGTAGTAGGTGCTCAAAAGAACCGCCTCACCGTAGAATTTAGTAATTATTGTAAAGATTTATAATTAAAAGGTTATTGGACATCAGGTAAATTCGGACATACATTTGCAAACAGTGGAAATCCAGATGAGACGGTTTCTAATGAGCCTACAGGATTATCACTCCAATAATTAAAGTATGATACAAACAAGGTCGCTGTCCGAATTAACCTGATGTCCGGAGTTACTTGACTTTACCCTACAGAAAAGGTATATTTCCGTCCAGCCATGACCATAGCTGTTGACTTGGGATGTAAAGCAACAAAACAAACAAAAAATGAAAAGGTATATCTTCAATTCAGGCCCCCAGATAGGAGTGCGTGATTTATTTTTTCTGATTTCTCAAAATATATGTTGTTGTGCTCAAAACAACCATATCAAAGAGACGGTTCTTTTGAGCATAAAAAACCAATGGTTAAACCGATGGTTTAGAAAATTTTCACAATTTTACATCCACATGGTTTGTTTATCTTCACATATGCAAGTTCATTATTGTTATTTCCCAAATCGATATATTCGATTTCTGCAAGATTAGCTATGGAACAGCTTATATAATATACAATTCATCGGCAACACGTTGTCATATTGATACATGTACACTTGAACCTACTTCGCAAAACTTATTCAGTGAAGACTCTTTATATTGACATTCTTTATAACAGCAAAATTCTTTACAATGTAGGTAGTATTTGCACAAAAGTACTATAATTTTATGCATTTTGAAAGGCGAAATGCCTTTCAAAATGCATAAAATTATCTTTTTTTCCAAAATAAAAATCTTAAAAATGTGTGTGTGCCTACCCTACCTAAAATATTCAGACCCGTTACCCGAAATACACTTATTTTTTTTTTATTTGGCCTAAGTAAAACACATGTATACTGAAATACATTCACAATAACCTTGAAAAAAAGCACAGCTTTGATCCTGGCCGCCAAATGAATGATAGTATTGAGCAAACTAAACTGATTACATGGATACTTATCCGTTTATCATGATTGGTTTCTTAAAATATATCCTATTGCGTTTGTTGCAACTAAAAAGTGTAGGAACTCTATAGTCAATGTTTAAATGCTATATTCTTATGGCGTTAAACCTTCCAACAGAACTCATTTATAATGCAGTAATCTAATAAACGAAATGACCCTACAGAGTGTGCAACGATTACCTCCATATTGCTTTAACCGATACATATGTATACTTTGGTCTGTTCGGAACTTAAAAGTCGTTCTGAACAGTTTTTCAGTCACACTTTACGTCCAGGGCTAGGAATTACAATGCCTCCTTAAAGTTAAGCAAGACTTAAGTTAAGTATTAATATTTCAACATGCTATATTAAATGCTAAATAAATAGCCTGGATCGATGTGGTATTTGTGGTGTAAGATATCATTGTGATCTTCAGAAAAAATAAAACTATTTTGATTTTTATCAGTTTTAAACGTTATTTTTCGCATCCTGAAAAATCAATACTCAGCTTAAGTCTTCCTTAACTCTAAGGAGGCATTGTAATTCCGGGCCCAGGTCAATATTGTTTACAGTCATGACGGTACACTTTACTTTCCTGGATTGGAACCAGTTCTTAGCAGTGTGTATGAAGTTACATGCACAAAGACACACCACACTTAGGGTATTTTTTATTTTATTAAAATGAATTTTAGGTATACTTAGCTTAAGTCTTCCTTAACTCTAAGGAGGCATTGTAATTCCGGGCCCAGGTCAAAATTGTTTACAGTCATGACGGTACATTTTCCTGGATTGGAACCAGTACTTAGCAGTGAGTATGAAGTTACATGCACAAAGACACACTACACTTAGGCTATTTTTTTATTTTATTAAAATGAATTTAGGGTGAACGTTTGGGAATTCTTTAGTAGGAAGATGTACAAAAACTCACGTCATCCCCCACCCTACCGACACCCGAGCGATGTTTCATTATAGGGATCACACATGTTTTTCATGCATTAACATTTGTTGGGTCACGAGGAAGCTGTTTGAACACGAGGCCGTTAGGCCGAGTTTTCAAACATCGTCCAAGGAACCCGGCAAGTGTTAATGCAATGAAACAAACATGTGTGATCGTTATTCTTGCATATCTTACCTGAATTCAGCATAAACCGCGCTGAAAACGGCGCTTAAACATTAAGTATCCATTTTCTTACACTTGATATCTCAAAACAAAATGATTTTCGAACGTTATTGCGTCGCCACGTATCATATATACGCGTACAACGTTTTCGCGAACGAAAGCATCGGCGAAATGATCAGTCACGGCCGCAACGAAGCCAGTGTAACGTCATGCATACAAATCAGGGCCCATTCAAGGCTTTTGCAAGTAAAAGCCATGTTCAAACAGCACGTGAGTCGCATAATTTGAACATGGATTTTGCGGCTTCAAACAGCTTCGCGTAACGAATTCCCATGCAAGAATGCACTATTATACATAATGTTAAAAACGTCGGTTACATTGACACAAGTTTTTATTACATTTTAGACCTCAATACTATATCATGTTAATCGGCAGCAAGGTTTATGGTCATACGGTCAATCTACTCTTTGCAGGGCCCAGAACTGTAATTTACACAGGTCGAGATAAACAAAAATTTCAGCGTAAAAATGTAAATATTTTCTTACCCATCAGTTTAAACATATGTTTTGAGTGCTCAAAAGGACCGTCTCATTGAGACGGTTCTCTTGAGTACCCACAGCATATGTTTCGATTGAGATATAAGAAAGTTATTTTCTCTTACGCACTCTTAACTAAAGCCCTGCTTGTAAATTATTTCCTTTTTACATGTTTTATGTAACCTGTGATCCTAACGACTCTTAAATTACAATGAGGTGCCATAGAATTACAGATTGGACCGAATTCAACCAATAAACAAGATTGAGTTACCCCAACCACAGAGCTATGTTCTAAAACGTTCTGGCTCCTGAGGGTGGGCACCCTACATGGGAAGAACATTTCATTGAAACAAAATCTCAAAATACAAAGTCCTTTTTCTAAGCCGCAGCTGAAAACTAAAGCAACAAAAGCAGTGAGACGTTATTTCAAAAGATGCAGCAAACATATTTCTATCTAAAAAATAGTATTTCTTTCCCGTGTGTTCATTATTGACCAATCACGAAACACTTTACAACTTAAATATGGTGCTGAGCTTCCATCCACCTTTTGAGCCAATCACTGCCGTGTTTACAATTACAGGTCTGTGGCATACACCAACAAAAGGTTCAAGCGAAGTTGTCAAGTAAGGTCGGTAATTCTTGACAATTCAAGATGAGACATATTACATTTCTGATTGCTGCAAGTATAATAGGCCCTACTTTTTTTCTTTTGAGCACACTGGAAGGGTATCTAGGAATGCTTCCAATGAACACACAATCACGTCACTTGACTGGAGCAATATTCAGAACTGTGTGTTGACTAAATATACTTCTGTAGTTACATGTATATGTTTGCATCAAGTCATAAAGTTTTACATAATTTGCAGGAAATAGTTTCACATGTGTGCAAAAATGTGTCCATGATCACAACAAATTCAATATTCAATCAGAAAATTTCGGCTCAATTCGAGAATCAAGCCTCGGATGTATTTAAGGCGTAGTACTGTGTATGAGAAAGCTGCATTTTATTAGCCGGAACTGGCGTAAGAAAAATAGTACTGTAGCATGCGGGTAACGTCCTATTAGATTAAACGAAGTGAATAAAAAAAGTTTATGTTTTTTTTTCAATAAAATATCGCTAAAGCGATTGAAAACACCTAAACTTCGTTTATAGCAATGTTCATTGCGTTTGTTTCGCTGCAATCACATTTGTTATTGTGTTGCCATGGTTTCTGTGACGTCAGCGTCATGTTATCAAACTAGACCCTCGATGTATATCCGAGGTCTGTTTCCACGATGCTTGGCCGAGGCAGTTTCGATCGAATCCATATTCTGACAAAAGAGTTCATCACCTTTTTATCTGATAAGTAGAGCAGTTGTCAGTTAATTTTAGGAGAAAGTATGACAACACTCCGTACTGGCCATGCAAAATCGGCGCAGTAATTTGCGATGGGACGAACTTACTGTTACTGATCTACCAAAAGCTTTGAAGCGTGACTCTATTTACTATATCGATATGTTGTTCTAGAAAAAAGGGTTTCAGGCATTTATTTACATTTATTATAAAAGATTTGACATACACATATGTTCCATCCGGACTGGCTCAATTTACGCATTCTGCATCAATTGTTTGAAATGGAAAGACCCAAAGGTCATTGGTCAGAGGTCGTGGTACATCTATACTATTCGTCGTGATATGACTACACAATTAATGAAAAAGACGTCATGCCCAAAACAAAGCAAAATCCTACACCTGTTTCCAGACATTTTAACTGTATTTAATCTGCTAAATTTGGATCACTCGTGCTCGCGGATAATCCCGTGATGGTTTTATTCAATGTACATGTATACGATTGAGGCCCTGTAAGGGGGTCCCAGGTATCCCATATCCCTATAAATATTTTGACAAGTATACCATATCCCTGAAAATAAATGCCCTCCATAAAGCTTCGTATCACCATATCCCTAAAAGTACTTTGAATTTTCACAAAATTATCCCCTAACCCTTTAAAGTATTTGACCAATATCCCTAGATCCCTAATACCCCTTCCAGGGCCTCATGATTACAAGCTTCCAGAGGCTGTATCTTTGTTCTCAAGGCAAAATTTTATACTTAGTCCCGTTGTTTATCTAAGTTAAAGGTCTATATTATGTCTTTATACCACCTTTACCATTTTTAGCATGAAATATTTCGTGATGTGCAAGGTCTACACTTATGTGGGTGGTATAAAATAGTTATACCATGTTTTTCCACCTGTACGTAAGATAATCCACTTACTAATTAAGCTCATGGATTATCTCCACGTACATGCGGACAACCCATGGTACAGTAAAACCTGTGTTAGACGGCCACTCAATAATAGACAAAACAAAGATTTTATTGACAAATGGAAGCTTCATGAAGGTCAAAAGTTTTGCAGAATGCTTCCCTTGGAGCATTCTGCAATACTTTTGACCTGATGATTTAGCGATAATTGGTCTTAGAAACTAATTTTCGGTATTTTTGAGAATGGCCGTTTTACACAGGTTTTACTGTATAAGTATTACTTAACCCTTTCTCTGTCATTGTTCACTGTAGTGTCGCCTCTTCCTGATATTCAGTATTCTTTGGGAGCTGAAAAAGCAAAAGTGTGTAGACCCCTATCAGAGTGTTCTCTCAAGAGAAATCTGATCAGTGTCCAACTGTTTGCCTGCAACTTTAAGACCAGCTGTAAATATATGCAACATACGACATCATCGAGGTTTTCGGATTTTTGGTCTGACAGCAACCACTCTAGAATGTGTGCCATGCAAATACATATAAGTAAAGAAAAACACATACATACCCGACATCCGGTATCTGTCATATGTGTAAGTCAAACTTTACTTTTATATGTTTTGCAATACACTCGATATTGACACAGGCATAGCAATCCAACTGTGACGCAGATTCATGCTTCAGATCAATATTGTAGCGCGCAGTGAAGCAATCGTCTGCTGTTGTCGTCTGCTAAAATGTTTTAGTATACTTTTTTTACAAACAGTGTGTGCCCAGATCAGACTGCTCTGATCTGGGTCCACAGTGTTTGTCCTCTTACTTACATGAGTGTCATGAGTCAAATAATGTTAGCAAAATATAACGCAGATGGCCTAAGCAGACGTTTTTGCAGGGACTTTATAAGGGTTAAGGCGAAGCAAATCGTTAGTACCTGTATATGGGAGCAAGGTTTTGGTACTAATCGCACATGCGCAAACTTTCTCTCTTAAATGGACATGTATTTTAAAATGTAAGTGTATCTTTACACCAATTTTGGCGGCAGCTAAAGCCCCGTTCTCACTGTCCCGGTTTAACGTGCCGGTTCATCCCGGTTTGATGATCCGGGATGAACCGTGATGAACCGTGTCACAACCGTGGCGGCACCGTGGACAACCTTGGAGATCCGGGATGAACCGTGTTGAACCGTGTTAAACCGGCTCATGTCCCCGGTTGTTTTAAAATGTTTAAAACAACCGGGACTCACCGGGAGTAACCGGGAAGGCTGTCAAATACCGTGATAAACCGGGAAGACGCCGGGAGCAACCGTGTCTCCACCGGGACGGCGTCGGGGCGATACCGGCGTAATCCGGGAACATCCGTGTCTCCACCGTGATAAACCGTGTGGTTCCACTGCCTATGTATATGTAATAAAATGCAAAATAAAAATGAAAAGTCACTCCTGCTGCACCTAAAATGAAAGTGGATTCATCCAAATGATGAGGATGGGAAAGTCCATTCGTCACAAGTTGGTTAAATTGTCAGCAGTATAAATGTGCTCATTTACAAAGCTGAATATGAATAAGTGCACTTATAATTACTGAAGAGTCAAGCATATATGAGCCACGACATGAGATCTCCAACAATGTGGTAGTTGCCATTAGCAAAGCCTCAGATCAGCCTGCGCCTAGGCGCAGTCTAATCAGAGCCTTTGCTTGTCGCTTGATTATTCTATGACTGTTAAGCTACTGACCGAACAACTTTACAGCTTAACTGGGGACTGCACAGGCTTGTCTGAGTCTACACTTCTCAAAATATCACATTGTTTGAAATCACATGCCCCGCTCAAAGTGTTTATATATTTTTACGAAACAGCAAGACAATCTGGGCCTAGAATTACAATGTATCCTTAAAGTTAAGGAGTACTTAAGTTAAGTATTGAATTTCCAGGATGCGAAAAATATCGTTTCCAAACTGATTAAAGCCAAAATAGTTTCATTTTTTCTGTAGATCACAATGATATCTTTGACCATGAGTACTACATCGGTCTTGGCAATTTATTAAGCATTTAATGTACATGTTGAAGTATCAAGACTTAAATTAAGTCTTCCTTAACTTTAAGGAGGCATTGTAATTCTGGGCCCAGATCAACAACATTTAAACCTCGTCGTAAGAAAACAGGTCTGCTTCTGCTTATTTGTCATGCAACTGAGCTGCGAGGTTACTAGGCAATTTTGCTTTCGCTGCACAGATCATGATTCCTCTAGTAACTCGTATATGGATGTGCAGTCCAATTTGTGTCATAACTGTTATGCGATAGAGACAGAAGAAAACTGATGTTACTCCACGTGTAGAGTAGCACCGGGACGCAACCGTGGCCCTACCGGCATGTAACCGTGGCGCAACCGGCAGTTACCGGGACACCACCGTAAACAACCTGGGTAACACCGGGGTATACCGGCACGAACCGTGGCTCCACCGTGCTGCACCGTAAGTGCTCCGTGGTGAACCGGGGCTCAACCGGCGTCTTACTTTCTCGAGAACCGGGGCTATACCGGGGTAACGTCGGCACAGTGAGAACGCAATTTATTTTTTATGAAATGTGTCCCGGTGCATCACGGTATACCGGCTGTCCTGCATCGGGATGAACCGTGGCTACACCGGCACAGTGAGAATGGGGCTTAAACTGCCACTGATGCTTATTTGACGTTTCAACTGCTTTAACATTATAAAAAAAGCCCATAAGATCTAACCCTTTAAACGCCAGCAAAATAACGGTATCCGAAAATGGCTATTTATTTGTTAACATAAGTACAGAGGCAAATAGTGTGGACCCAGAACAGACTGCTCCTATGGTCTGGATCTACACTGTTTGTCGAAGAGGCCTCAAATATTTCAGGGGACGACAAAAGCATACGACTTTTTTTGCGATATGCGCTTTAAGGGTTAAAAATGTGAGTTTAGTGAATATACGGTCAGAATTTCATGAAAAGCACACACGTTTGCGCGGTTCAAACAACTTATAAAATCTTTACCAAATAGATTGAATCTGATTTCCCTTTTTAAGCAGATATGTCCTTTACCGTGACCCAAAAGCTTTATAATATAAGTCTTCATCTATAACCGTACTTTACATTTGAGAGCAGCGAGGGTCCTAAAATGCAGACTCACGTGAGCCCTCACTGATCGGTAATACGATAAGTACGAAATTCTCGTACACGCATTTGTAATGCGCGGATCCAGAAAGTTTTGCCAGAGGGGGTCGACCAACGTTTGTTTTATTTTTGATGAGGGGAGAGGAGGATCCAAATATCACTAAAAGTGGGCCATCATTGGCCCGCCAGCGGAACGCCATTTAAATGGCGTCTCGCTGCGTGAGGACAATGCATCCGGTGGACTCTCAAGTTTAATACTCTACCACTGATTTTAAACATTTTTATTGCCAAAAACATACAGTAATCGGGTTGGGTCCGAAGTTCTCGCAACATTAGTTATGACTCCCCCCCCCCCCCTATACAAATCATATAGACATGCAAACATGGTTACCACTGAGCCACTCGACTTGTATAAATCTGTAAAAATACCAACATGGGGAAAGGAATTTTGTGCCAATATGGAGATCTTGCCTCTTCTGAAAAGGTGAAAAAGAATACCGCGTTTTCCACCGAAATTCTTTCTTTTAAGAAACTAAAGTATAATGTACAACATTGCCAACTCGCTGGTATCCATGGGGGTAGATTTTCCTAGGCAATACAATGGTGCAGTGGAGAACCAGAAGGACTTTACCAGTCGTTTAAAAATGTAAATAGAACATAGAACGTAAAACACAAACCATAAAAACACAGACCAAGCTTATTTGAAATATTGCTTTAAATGAATATGAAAGTTCTATTTTACTTTTTAAATCTCAGCAAAATCACGATACAAAACAAATATGAAAACCATGCAAAATGCACGGGTTTCATATTTAATGCATTTATATATTTCCTGCGGCAGAAGGAAGACAACTCTGTGAGTGTATCATGTTGAATCTGATATTGGTTATTGGATATCATAAGTCTGGATTAGGTGTTTTAAATAAGCTGATGCTCTGCATAATGTGGCTACATTAGAACTACAGATTGGACCCGTTTAAATCAATAAAAAAGAAAGAGATTCCCTGGTGACCGCCATGTCTTGCCACTTTTTTGTCTCTGAAGGTGGGAACACTATAAGGCAGCAAAATTTTATTGAACAAAGTATCACGATGCACGGTTCTTTTTCTTAGCCACACCTGTAAACTATCAACAAAACCAGTGATAATTGTATCAAAAATTCAGCAAATATATTTCCGTCTAATAAATATGATTTGTTTACTATTGATCGATCATGGAATCACATTATGATTTAATGATTCATGATAAGATAGGGATCGTTCATGCGAACAAAACATCTATGTGTCTTGATCCACATCAAAATTAAGGGTGAGGTTGGTACCGTAATTTTGGCCCTCCAGTAATTTTTTTAAGTTACACACTACTGGAGTATAGCCCTTCAAATGGAACACTGTTTTTTGGCAATAACATTAAATCTAAAACGGAAATTTAATTCGAAAAAAAAAATTAACCAAAAAACCCTAACCAAAAATATTTTTTGAAGTTTCTATACGTTTTCATAAATGCTGGGATAGGATGGAATTTTAACATTCTTAATATTTTATGCCAAATGACATTCCCTTCTTGTACATTGGGCGACATGGATCAATGACTATCAGTTGAATATAAAACCATGTGTATACTAATATAAGACAATTTACAATGCATCAGTGGGTTTAAAATGTAGCTGTATATTGGCTTGCGTTGCTGTTTATCAGCATAGTCAACAATATTTCAGTTATCTAACCATGTCACAAAGACGGTGACACAAACGAAAGGCTACATCTATAGATGTCTACTACCCAAAATGCCCTCTTATTTGGAAGCGCCCATTTGCCTAGCTATTCCATGAACGAGTCTGCTTATTGATCTTACCACTCCCATATGAAAACATGCACATCTTCCATCATATAAAGAAGCAGTAAAAGTTAAATATAAAATGAAATGAAGTACATGTAAGTGCCCGTACATCCGTGATATTATTCGTATTTTCAGGCCTGTGCATTTCTAGTTGTACGCTGGCACATACAGACACATGAACAAAACATACAATTAGGTAGTCAGACAGAAGCAGGCAAAATGATGGTACTTGGTAGGCATGAAACGCGTTAATAACCCATTATCCACAGAACTATATAAGCAGCTTAGATTGCATCGTAAACCGCACCATTTGATGTTACAAAATAATCGTCTGCTGTAATCTCTTATGAACATTTTATAGCTGAGCAAATACTACGATATCTATCCAAGGTGTATTGCACTGACAGTACAAAAATGGGTACTAAACGGGTAATTTCATTCCAACAAAACCTAAGCTATTTATTTTTACAAGATATCAGAGCAGTAACATTGATATCATTCTCCGCCAAAATTTAAATCAAGTTAGGGTTTTGCTATATCTATGCGCATGCAAATTTTCAGGGTGAAGAAACCTGCGTGTAAAATTTTAACAGCGAAAAACTGAGTTCAATTTGAGGTGCAATATACCAGTAAGTAGAGAGCAAATACTCTGAGTGACTGGACGTATGCTCAGGCTGATACCAGTCTTAAATGCTCCTTGGTTTTGTTATGGTATGTCTCATTTTCAAATTGGCTTATTTGCAACGTGCTTTCATACACAATCAAGGAAACTATGATCATAAATAATCAAAAACAGACATCAAAACACCTGTAGCCAGCATTAAAGAAGCCGGTACCCTGCGTAATGTACAGGTTGGCATGTGCGCCAATCAAAGAATCAAACCAGCCTGCGCATATGCGCAGGCTGATCAGATTCTTTGATGGGCGCTTCATGGGTAGGCAAGGGTCCAAAATTTCTTCAGACGGAAAACTGAGACTCTGGTCAAACTGTGCGGATGCGCAGACTGATTTGAGTCTTTGATGTGCGCACATGCCAACGTGTATATTGTCCTGGTTACCGGCTCAATAACTATTTATTTTCATCATTGACAGCCTTTGTACTTTGCCAGAAACTGTGAACACATGTTGGTAACAGAATGTGAATTTACATTTGAGACTCGTCGCTAGACTGGCTCCAGTCCTTTAAACAATTTTTCATCAATGTGTCATATCATATAATTGTAGCTAGTCTTACTCTGATGGCTCTGTCTTAAAACAGAGCAATCAGAATAAGACTAGCTACAAGTATATGATATGACACATTAATGAAAAATTATTTTAAGGACTGGAGCTAGTTTAACTCGTCGCCAGATCACATGAGTTTGTTGCATGGAAACCAAATATACGCATCTGGTTATCTACGCAGTTTGATCAGCGCCTCTGTAGTGCCATTTTAATGTATAGTATTCAAAACTGCTGCAGTAAAATTTTTAGTTCTCTAGCTAGTCTTTGTAGCTATGCAGGCTGGATTGAGTCAACCCTGTTTAAACCCCCCAAGGCAGATTTATTCGTGACGAAACCTATTAGAAGCAGTTCTTGTTCGGTTTGTTGCTTTACATCCCAAGTCAACAGTAGGTCATGGCAGGACTGTCAGTTCACCCACAGGAGCTTGAAGTTCTATCCTTATATCGCTTTTTAACCCTAAAACCGAAATCTCATAATGTCATTATGTAGTGACATTGTGAGCTTTTTGGTTTTGAGGCTATAGGGGTGATTTAAGGATCGATCTTCAAGCTCCTGTGGTTCACCTTACCACACTTTTTGCTGGGCATGCTTGAACAAGCGGTTAACCAGTACTTCGTGCACATACTTTCGCTTCTTACTGACAACAACCTTTCTTGAATAAATCAGCGGAAGGGAGAGTGACTGTGGTCGTAATACATGGTCATGCGTAGTCAAGTTATTTGCAGTATGTATATATAACTTCGCTCAATACGGATCTGGAATGTCAAATCGGCCAATAACTTTGTTATATAGAGGATCTTACATGAGTGCTCATGTTTTATTCAATTTATTAAACGAGTCGGGGAAAAGAGATAAAATGCGAGGCTTGCCGAGCATTTTATCTCTTTTTCGCAACGAGTTTAATAAATTCAATAATACAAGAGCACGAATGTTCGATTCTATTTATCATATGACATTAAGATTACTTCGAAATCTCATTTCTGGCGTAAAAACGTTATAATTTTGTCATTATGTACGCAGCGTTGTTATGGACGTCACATGTCCAACGTTGTTATGGACGTCATAACGTTTCCCGAAAATCGATAAACCACTAGTGGTTTACAGATTTTATTGCATGGCGTTATTTCACTCCCAGACGCGACGTCATATGATAAGAAGAATGTATAAAACGAACCAAGAGTTGTGGCTTCAATGTCGATAGACCCGAAAAATATGGAAAAGATTCAAAATGCAGAATCCATTTCCCGCCAAAATAGTAAGTCACCAGAGTCAATTGCAACCCTCACTTAAAACTGTAATTGACATGTTGGTGTTGAATGTTTGTCTTTCGCTGGACCGCAGTTATAACCAAACTGATGGATTTCCTTAGCTCTGACTGTCAGTTAAATGCCATTTTCTTTGTATCATAACAGTTCAATTGGTCTTATTGTTTCCTTTTGATAATACATTGAATGGGTTAGGGAGCCTCCGTGCTAATTATGTAAATGCTTAAACAACAGCAGAATGTAGGGTGGATATTTGGCAAGTAGAATATATGCTAGGTCCTAAGTGGTGGGGCTGCTGTCCCTTCTTAGTCGGCGATTCCGTTCATGCTACATGTAGTTCATGACATTGGTTTTGTTCAAGTTTTATGATATATATATTTCATTATGTTCCTTTCTTACTGGTTTGGCAATCATCTTGCTGAGGAAGAGATAGGCGGTTGCTTTACTTAAATCATGCTCTTGTTTTTATGTATGTCTCACAGCGCCATATTTTGATCTATGAGCTGTGCCTTTGGAGTTTCCTGGTCATACCCACTTGATGTTTTTGTCAGAGTATTCACTTTACACAAATGTTAATTTAAGAGAGTTTATGACGCACCCGGTCATAACAAAACAAGTTAACATGATGTACCAATCACAGGCCAAGCCACGGCACCATGAGGAAGAGACATGGCATTAAAACTGCAACACAACAGCAAGAGCGCAATTAACCGAATACACAATAAAATGAATGATCAAACCGTGATGAAACAAAGAAAATGTCATTTTACACAAAGCCAGCGCTAAAGAAATCCATCAGTTATGGTTTGGTCCAGTCGAAGATGAACACGCCAAATATAACCTACAATGGTTAGTACTTCAGTCTAGTTAGATATTTAAGAAGCCCCTAAGGACTGTGGTGGTTGGTGTCCATTCTTAATTTACCATTCTGGCGTTCTTAGTTCTTTGTTGTTGATGCCGGTTTCGTGTTTAGTCATAGTTCTAGTTAAGGATTTTTATCGTCAAATTGTTACTATTTTTTTCTCTTAAATCTAAATATGCGTTATGGGTGCTCAAAAGAACCGTGGTTCTTTTGAGTACCCACAACACGTGTTTCGGTTGAGAAATAAAACATGATGATTTTTATTTGCGCACACTTATCCGGAGGCATTTAAATTCAGCTCCAAATGACTGCCAAGGTTGATGTCAATTCTTAAGTTGCCATTCTGTTGTTGTGACTTCTTTGTTGTTGCTTCCATTGCGTGTGTGTGTGTGTGTGTGTGTGTGTGTGTGTGTGCGTGCGTGCGAGCGTGCGTGCGTGCGTGCGTGTATTTTCGTGTTTAGTCCTGGATTTGAGAATCCATTCTTTGTGCCTATTCTAGTTTGGCGATCATCTCGGTGAGGAAAAGATATCTGGTTGCTTTGCTTATTGTTTTTTGTGTTTTCATATGTTTTCTAGTGTCTCGTCCTCTTGGTGCCGTCGATTGGTCTTTTATCTGTAATAGTGACATCATTGTTAATATTCACTCGGTTTCTTGTTATTTGGGAACATGTTTATTCAATACAGTGGAGTCAGAACTTAAAGCTGCATAGTCGGTAACTTTTGATCTTCTAATTTTAAAAATAATGTTTTTATTTTTCAAGAACACAGTAAAAAATACTCCAATTCAGGTAAACATTTTACCATTTTCGTAAATCTTAACAAGTTATCACTATCAAAACCACTGCATTTATGTTAAAATTCAACGGTCTAGAATTATTGGAGGGACGCAAATAATTACCAACAAGAGAAGAAAACACCTATTTGATAAGATAATTCACTTTTCCATGCAGTTTTCAGCTGTAATGAACATTTTTATTGTGAAAACATAGCTTAATTCTACTTTTACAAATGATCTAAAAAGAAAATAAAAAATTTCGAAAAATGTTCATAGTTACAGAGTATGCAGCTTTAAGTTGATCCTCTCTGTGCACACGGTTGTGCACACGGTGTGTACAATTTATTTTTATTCTTTAACAGTGTTGTGCACCCCAGTGCTCAGCAGATGCACTTATATGTAAACTTTGGTTCAGACTTTACTGTAGGTTCGTCCGACAGGCTTATGCATCTGTGACGGCGGCTAATAACAAACGGTATTATTCAACTATTAGGCCACTGTATTGTCACGGGGTATGCATTATCCCGGTGTTTTGGTGACCTTATGCAGACTTATTTTCAATGACATTAGTGTCAATGACCCTAACACATTTTTGATGGATTTTTGTGGCGCCGACGGTTTCGAACGGTCCTTCAAGGTATCTTAATTTTCATGTCATATGACACAGGCTAGGGCGTGATATTTGGTACTTATCGCATATGCGCAAATGCCTCTAATAAACGCACATGCTGTCGTGCATGTACTTCGTAAGTTTAGAGGTCCGAATTGTGAAATGAGCCTTCATCTGCATTCATATTTCGTGTATGCAATCAACAAATCGCCCCTTAGTGGTAGAAGGTGCTATCTAAAATTTTCAACAAAACTGAGTTATTTAGTTTTTACGATTCTTAACATAATATCTATCATCTCACAAATTATCATGGCTGTATTCCTTGAACACAAGCTATGGTAACAAAATTTAATTTGGTCCTATGTGCATATCTATAATTTTGTTAGTGGCAAAAAGAGTTATTTGCTGTCAAATTTGCAGCAGAAGGTGCTATGTGGCACGTAACACCTTATAGTTGGACGAAAAGTGCTGCTATTGTTAAAGTTATTTAGAGTTAAAAGGTGTTACATGACAAATAATTCCTTTTGCATTTACCAAATTGATTACAACAATACAGTATTGGGTGAAAAAATGTACAACAATTATCACCTTTTTCATTGTTTGAAAAAGGTTCTATTTGTCAAACAGCACATTTTTTTCATTTAATACAAAACTTATTCTAGTATAAAAATGTCGATTTGGTACATATATATGTAACATTCTTACATACAGATATCACATCCTTTCATAGAGATGTTATATTCTTACAAAGATAAGTCTAATACTTACATAATGTCACATCCTTACATACAGGCGTCACATTATTACATAAAGATGTCACAATTTTACATAATGAAGTCACATCCTTACAGTCAAATAAGAGATTCCTACATATATATATATATATATATATATATATATATATATATATATATATATATATATATATATATATATATATATATATATATATATATATATATATATATATATATATATATACAGAGGGATATAATGAATCAACTGAGCCGATAGATGCTGTAAATATTTTGCCTCTAGCGAGATTCGAACCCACGACCTCGACAACGCCGCCTAGCACTACACCAGACATTGACGCTACCAACTGCGCCCTTGAGACATCCCCAAAAAAAGGATGTTCAGGAAGCGCTGATATTGACAACGCCTGATGCAGTACATGTCGTATTTTGGTTCCTTTTTAATGCATGGCATCTATTTCGTTCGCAAGTGAAAGCCTGATGGATCCAAGGATACAAGTCTAATTAGATAAATATCAGAAGTGCGGAAATATAATTTCACAAACATCATTGCTTTCGAGCTACACAGGATCAGAAACTGATGCAGATTCAGTCAGTAGATAAATACAGAGGGATATAATGAATCAACTGAGCCGATAGATGCTGTAAATATTTTGCCTCTAGCGAGATTCGAACCCACGACCTCGACAACGCCGCCTAGCACTACACCAGACATTGACGCTACCAACTGCGCCACTGAGACATCCCCAAAAAAAGGATGTTCAGGAAGCGCTGATATTGACAACGCCTGATGCAGTACATGTCGTATTTTGGTTCCTTTTTAATGCATGGCATCTATTTCGTTCGCAAGTGAAAGCCTGATGGATCCAAGGATACAAGTCTAATTAGATAAATATCAGAAGTGCGGAAATATAATTTCACAAACATCATTGCTTTCGAGCTACACAGGATCAGAAACTGATGCAGATTCAGTCAGTAGATAAATACAGAGGGATATAATGAATCAACTGAGCCGATAGATGCTGTAAATATTTTGCCTCTAGCGAGATTCGAACCCACGACCTCGACAACGCCGCCTAGCACTACACCAGACATTGACGCTACCAACTGCGCCACTGAGACATCCCCCAAAAAAGGATGTTCAGGAAGCGCTGATATTGACAACGCCTGATGCAGTACATGTCGTATTTTGGTTCCTTTTTAATGCATGGCATCTATTTCGTTCGCAAGTGAAAGCCTGATGGATCCAAGGATACAAGTCTAATTAGATAAATATCAGAAGTGCGGAAATATAATTTCACAAACATCATTGCTTTCGAGCTACACAGGATCAGAAACTGATGCAGATTCAGTCAGTAGATAAATACAGAGGGATATAATGAATCAACTGAGCCGATAGATGCTGTAAATATTTTGCCTCTAGCGAGATTCGAACCCACGACCTCGACAACGCCGCCTAGCACTACACCAGACATTGACGCTACCAACTGCGCCACTGAGACATCCCCAAAAAAAGGATGTTCAGGAAGCGCTGATATTGACAACGCCTGATGCAGTACATGTCGTATTTTGGTTCCTTTTTAATGCATGGCATCTATTTCGTTCGCAAGTGAAAGCCTGATGGATCCAAGGATACAAGTCTAATTAGATAAATATCAGAAGTGCGGAAATATAATTTCACAAACATCATTGCTTTCGAGCTACACAGGATCAGAAACTGATGCAGATTCAGTCAGTAGATAAATACAGAGGGATATAATGAATCAACTGAGCCGATAGATGCTGTAAATATTTTGCCTCTAGCGAGATTCGAACCCACGACCTCGACAACGCCGCCTAGCACTACACCAGACATTGACGCTACCAACTGCGCCACTGAGACATCCCCAAAAAAAGGATGTTCAGGAAGCGCTGATATTGACATATATATATATATAGTATTAAAAAAGTCCAATAGAATGCACAAATTTTTATTTTATATGGCTAACAGGTTTCATGTTAAAAAAACAATTTTCAAAGCCTTTAAACGTTGCGTTTCTTTGTTGAAAGTAAAATGGCGCTACGTTGTCAAGAGCGACGACGTAACGTAACGTCATTTACTTCCTTCCGCTTTGTACTAAAGAGCGTGATGAATAATAGCTTTGAAAACGTCATAAATACAATGTACGCACTTGGCAGCATACAGAATTAATTAATATAAAGAGTTAAGTTTAGGCAAAAATGTTCGAATGAAATACTTCTCCTTTTCTTTTCGTTTCATTATGCTTTCTGTTTTCATTAGATAGAAAGGGAAAACAAAGTATTTTGGGTCCTGATCAGAGCAGTCTGCAATGTGTCCACTTACTGGTATTTTTCGTAATTCCGCATGCCTTATATGTTGATTATGGAGTGTTATGCGATTTCTCAAATTTACTGTTTCGCCAATGTATTGTTCATCGCAGCCTCTGCACTGTATCATATAGATTACATATTTTGACTTACATGACATACCATCTTTCACTTTAAATAATTTTCCCTTAAAATTCGCTAAGGACCCTTCTGTTATGTATTTGCATAGGCCACATCGGGGCTCATTACATTTTGAAACTTTGTAATCCTCCTTTGGTTTATTGGTAAACCTGGCTTTGGTTAACAAGCGTTTTAAGTTCGGAGGCTGTCTTTTACTTTTGAGGAAAACCTTTCCTCTAAAGATTTCATGCAGTTCATGATTTTTCTGCAAAATTGATTTAAATTGTTTAATGTTGGGATAAATTTCTGGATTATTAGGGTTAAACGTGGTTACATATGGTATCATATCTGACTCCTCTGATTTTTTATGGTTGCTTAACAATGTACGCCTATCTAGAAAATGTACTTTTGCAATAGCATCTTCGATAAGTTTTAACGGGTATTTACGTTTTGTTAAATATATTTTCAATTCGTTTAAACGGCTATTTAATGTTGTTTCCTCAGATACAATCATTTTGAGCCTTCTGGCTAAATTATAGGGGATACTGTTTCGAGTGTGTTTTGGGTGGCAGGATGTATATAAGAGGTATTGTTTTGAGTCTGTGGGTTTGTAGAAGATATCTGTTTGTATTTTTCCCCTATTATTTATAATCAATGTATCTAAAAACGGAAGTTGTGACTTATTTTGTTCCATAGTATATTTTATGCTCGGATGTAGTTCATTCAAGCACTTATGTAGCTTTTTCAGATCATCATCTGAGTGTGTAAAAAGAATGAAACAATCGTCCAGAAATCTCTTAAAATTGTCTATAATATATTGCTTAAACTGGCAGCCAAATTCTTTCTCAAGATTAGCAGTTTTTCTTCACATTCTGACATATATATGTTGTATTCTTACCTAGAGATATCAGATTCTTAAATAAAGAGATGTCACATTCTTAAAGTGATGTAATATTATTTTAAATAGAGATGCCACACTCTTACATACAGATGTCACATTCTTCCATAGGGGTATCACATTCTTACATTAGACAACTGAAATGTTCTTCTGCGGTTAACATATGGACTTGTCAAGGTAGATATGAATGCATAGTGGTGTCCACCTTGGATTTGAAAGAATACATCTATAATAATTGTTTTGTTAAATAACCGTGCTTTATTTTCTCCATTTTTATTTTAAAACTGTTTTCATTACTACCCCCCAAAAAAATTTATTTCAATAAATGGCTTTAATAACATTTGAGTTTAGTAACAAACGGCATTTAATACCTTTACTCATAAAAAATCAAATTATGAAATCAAGATATTTAGACAAATATCATAGCCTTGCAAAGAAATATCACATCCTTATATACATATGTCTTATTCCTACATTCAGATGTCAAATTCCTAAAAAGTGCTGTTACATTCTTACATATAGATGTGGCATTGTCACATTCTTACATATATATGCCACATTATTGCAATGCGATATCACACTGCTGCATACAAATATTATAATTATACTTACTTAGAGATGTCACATTTATATGTACAAATGTCACATACTTACATACATATTATGTTACATTTGTATATACTTGTCACATTCTTTCATAGTCATGTTACATTCTTACATAGACATGTCACAATTTTTAAAGAGATGTTGCATTCTTAAATGTAGAGATAACACATTGTCATATGGTGATGCAATATAATCTAACAATCAGATGACACATTCTTATATAAAGAAGACACATTTTTACATAAAGATGAAACATTCTTACATAAAGATGATACAATCGAGCTGAACATTTTTGAGCCTCCCCCCTCCGGTGGCTTAGGCTGCTGTGATTCTATTGTTGTTGATTCATTGTTTAATGTTACTCTCATTGTGGGTGTTTGTATTTGTTCTATGTTTTGTTGTACATTACTTTATATCCATTCTAATTTTGCATTCATCTTGATGGGGAAGAGAGAGCTGGTTGCTTTTCTTAGTTTGTCTTCCTGGTGTCTCTTGATTGTTGTGTGGCACTTCCTCGTGGTGCAATGGATTTGTCTGCAGTTTGTGTTGTGATTGTGGTATTCCCTGAACATATTCACTTACTATTTTACATATGAGCCAGTGCATGAGATTTCCAACAATGTGCTATGTGCGACCAGCAAAGCCTCAGATCAGCCTGCGCATACGCGCAGTCTGATCAGAGCCTTTGCTAGTCGCTTGAGTATTTTATGATTGTTAAGCTACTGACTGAATATCATTTGGAGTTTCTAAGCCTAGAAGGAGGCTGCAGAGGCCCGTCTGAGTCTACACTTGTCATTATGTCAAATTGTTAGAAATCTCATGCCACGGCTCATATATATTTACATCATAACATTTTGAATAGAGATGTCACATTCTTACACAGAGATGTCACATTTGTACATATAGATAGTGCATTCTTATAAAGAGATAGCTGCACATTATTTCATAGATATGTCTCATTCTTACATAGAGCAATACATTATTTGGTAGCAAACGATACCATTTGACAGATAGCACCTTTTTCTTTAAAGATAAAATTAAACTTAGTTTTGACAAGAGCTGTTATTTGTCAAATAGCACTTTTCAATCAACACATGCCTCAAATTCCATTGGTTACGAAAGGTGCTATGTGACATAAAACACTTTTTCACCCCAAGGAATTGAGAATTTAACGTACGGTAAAAAGAGTCATCTCCAAAAAGGGGGAATAACTCTTTATTTCTAAACTAAATTGTTTTAAACTAGTTTCATTTGAAACTATACACTGATGCACTATTTTCAATATCAACACCTAACATTTATATTGCAAACCTAATTTTCAGGAGACTGCAAATCTTAAAACGCGTTTTCTCAAAAGTATGAAAAGTGCACATGACACCTTCTGCCGCTAAGGGAGCCAAATATACTAGCGAGTCTGCGCATATACACAGACTCGCCTGACCATTCAATGCTCTCTGTAGCGATACATACCAAAATCTCGTGCACGTCCTCATATAAAAATAGAGGCATTATAGTTGTAGAGAAATACGACCACTGAGAGGTTAATTAAATAAGTAACCAAAAACGCCTACACAAGGTTATTCTATGTTTGTTGGTGCCATGCCGCTGGCAAACATTTTCGATCACAGTGTGAGTATATTGAATGTATCAACATACACATATCTCAAGGACAAATGTATCGCTATTGTTCCATTATAACCTCTCTCTCTCTCTCTCTCTCTCTCTCTCTCTCTCTCTCTCTCTCTCTCTCTCTCTCTCTTCAAAGGGAACACAAATAGAAATGGAAATAGAGACTAGAAACATAATGTATGGACATGAGTTGCTTGTGCACAGATCGAGATTTCCGCTGTTTTTACCCATATGAGAAAATTCTTTCCCACATATATGTACCAATTCCTACAAGATAGAGTGGCCCTCTGTTAGTGGTCCCTCTGTTGGCTCGCCCTCAGACAATTCTGTCCTATATCCCTACACATGTTAGGCAAGCGTAACTAATACGAGATAAGCTACGCGAGGCCGGTTGCTAATGCGAGATTACCTACACAAGACATTTAAGGCATATTCTTATGAAAAACGAAAATAACTTGTTGATCAGTTCTTTCTTTCATAGGACTTTTTAATGTTGAAATTACAAAGATTAAAGCACATGCGCTATAAACTGAGTGATTGGTCTTGAAACATTTATTCAAATGCTTTTAAACAGGCTGAATCCAGTGTGTGAATTGACCTACTCCATCGTGTTGGACAAGGACTGAAGGAGCCCAGTGCCCCTGGAGTCGTGCCAATGTGAAAAAAGGCTTGTTTTCCTCAACAAATACTAACTGTTGTTGATGAGTCATTCTTGCAAATCCATTTTGATGAAATAACAAATTGCTCAGTGTAAAGATTGCTGTTAAATCCCTATTTTGTGACATTTTTGGCCGCCAACATATTGACTTTTTTATAGCGCGCCTTTGTAAACATTAACTGTGACGTCACCAACAAATAATATAGAGTACATCGCCAAATGGTCTGTGAGAAAAAAATCTATCACTGGTGTTACGTGGGACTAGGGACATTCAAACCCTTGGGTCCACCATCCAGTGGGAACTTGAATGGTGTAGGCCTACCCTCTGTTGGGGATTTTCCTGTCCCCACTGAACACTATAATGGAGCCTATTTATCTCCCATAATCCGAACCAACAGTGAAAAAGATAAAAATCGAACAGCTGCATGTTGGAAGTCAAATGACGTTCATTGTTGTGTGAATGTGTCGTCATCATGTTATGTCGAATCTCAGCGTATTCATGGTTTTCTATGAGCCTTTATAAATATGAAAATGTAGTATATAATGGTAAGCAAGAAAAGGAACATATTATTCGTGTAAGGAAGGGATAGAAATATTATCCCTCGCGATCAACATTTGCTATCACTCGACAAAGTAAGATAGAAGTTAATTATCAGGAATCAACACACGTTTGACGGTAACAACTTACCCTTATTTCTGATGTGGATCAAGACACATAGATGTATGGTTCACATGAAAGACCCCGAACTTATTGATGTATAATCTCCTAGAACATACAAATCCAGATATAAATAGGAGATAAAACAGAGATAAGGACTCAACAATACAAGCAACTGAATATCTGAGCAAAAGAAATCCAACAGTTAAACCCCGGTATGCCCGACCACTGACAAAAGCCAAATGGTGATTTTGGACCGTTATTTTCTGTCCCACCCTCACACTCATGATATACTCTTATAGAAGTAAGTAAGGATGCAAAGATCAGGAATCGATACAATCAAGTACCACACCTGACCCAGGATACCAATGGGAAAGTAACAAACTCACAGTTAGACACCACAAACGAGAGCCAAGAGGTCAGCCCTTTCCCAGCAGGTGACCACAAAGCACATATAAACAGACGCGCACAAAGACATAGCAATCACAAGACAGGAAAAACCCCATAAAAGATCCACAAAAGAAGAACCGCCTTGGAAGGGTCAGTAAAATATTTTACTTGAGGGCTTTAACCAGTTTAACGGCACCAACCTCACCCTTAAAGTAAGTAATGGTGCAAAGAACAGGAATCGATACAATCAAGTACCACACCTGACCCAGGACACCAATGGGAAAGCGACAAACCCACAGTCAGACACCACAAACGAGAGTAAAGAGGGCACCCCCAGCAGGTGACCACAAAGCACAAACAAATAGACACACACAAAGACACAGTACACATAAGACAGAACAAAAAAAATAAGATCTACAAGAGAGGCAACGAAGCACCGCCCGGGAACGGTCAGTAAAATACCCCACCGGAGGCCCAAACCGGTTTAACGGCGCCAACCCCACCCCTCATTTAGATGTGGATCAAGACACATAGATATTTGGTCTGCACGAAAGACCCCCAACTTATCAATGCATCATCTCCTAAAACACACAAACCAAGAAACAACAAGGCGACAAAGCAAAAACAAGATGTGGATCAAGACACACTGATATTTGGTTTCCATGAAAGGCCCCTAACTTACCAATACATCATCTCCTAGAACATATAAATCAAGATATAACAAGGAGATTAAGCAAAGATAAGGACTCAACAGTAAATAAAACTGAATACTGGAGCAAAAGAAATCGAACATGTG
Source organism: Loripinus fragilis (assembly GCA_964019695.1). Taxonomy (NCBI): domain Eukaryota; kingdom Metazoa; phylum Mollusca; class Bivalvia; order Lucinida; family Lucinidae; genus Loripinus; species Loripinus fragilis. The sequence continues at coordinate 54,381,038 of OZ026531.1, forward strand.
AACCCCAATGACCGGTCAAAAAGCCAAAGCATCAGGCCCCCACCATCTCATCAATAGATTAGTCTTTAAGTTTGACCAATCATAGAGTCTTATGTACGACCCACCAGCGTGCAATTAAAGAGAAAAGCAAAGTTGCCAACCGTGATTGGGTTGACCACCAAGCATGCAGTCTGTTGCATTACATTAATAATATAGCCAATCTTTTTATAATGGAAAATTATTTAAATGAACTGCACTGAAAATTTATTAGAGCCAACAATCTTCTTCAATTTATACACCAAGTCACCATGGAAATCAGGTTCCGAAAGTCCTTGGCTGAAGAGAGATTTAAGTCCAACTTGGAATTTTGAAATCAAATCATAATATTGTCTATAAAATTTAGAAAAGGTTTTGCGAAGTTTATGATACAGATAGCCTTGTTTAAGAAGTTTCTGAGTTAACAATTTATTGTGAGTTTTCAAGTCATTAACATAGCTAGATGCTCTAGCAAAACGAATGAGTTGAGAGATATAGACTCCATAGGATGTAGAGCGAGGAGCATCTCCATTAAAAAATTGTTATTGACAATTTCAAAATCAAAGTCGTCGCGTTTATCACAAATTTTGGTAGAAACAATATCATTAGAAATTGACAAATGCAAGTCTAAAAATGCGGCTTCAGCATCAGAGGTATTGGCTTCATTCAGTTGGAGCTCTGAAGGGTAGATTTGACTTACCATATTGTCAAAATAAACATTATTTATGTTTAAAATATCGTCTAGATACCTGGATGTAGTGTTAAACGCATCAATAACATCAGCCTGCTTATCATCAGAAAGAGACATCATAAAGTCACTCTCATAACAAAACAGGAATAAATCTTCAACCAGGGGAGCACAATTAGTGCCCATAGGAATCAACTATTTGTCTATACAGCTTGGTGCCAAATCGAATAAAGATAAATAATTATTAAATAAACATTTCCATGATTCCTTTCCTATATTTTTCTATACCAGGATCTTGCCAATAATACATGTATGTGTAGGGCGTAGGGTTGTTAAAAAATTCCGTAGAATAACTTTGGGGTAAATCATGCAAACAACCAATATAAATTTGCTTTAAAATCTGCATTGGGTTGAGCTAAAGGATTTCTCTGGTTATTTATCAAAAAAGGGTTAGATATATATATGTCACAGACCTGTAAATGTAATTCGGCGATGATTGGCTCAAAAGGTGGGTGGAAGCTGAGGGCAATATTTAAGTTGTAAAGTGTTTCGTGATTTGTCAATAATAAAGATAAGGAGAAACAAATCATATTTATTAGACGGATATATATTTGCTGCATTTTTTGGAACAAATCTCATTGCTTTTGTTGATTTAGTTTGCAGGTGTGACTTAGAAAAAAGAACATTGCATTTTAATTCTTTAAGAATGAAATGTTCCTTCCATGTATGGTGCCCACCTTCAGGGGCCAACAAGTGGTAAAACATGGCGGTCACCAGGGTATCCTTAAGTGATTTTAGTGCTGTGAGGACCAAAGCTTACTTAAAAGCTATAATGGGGGTCTATGGAAAACATTATCAGGTCTATTCCATTTAGGACTTTCGAATAATTATTTAGTCGTGGTCTTGGTGGGTCTATTTTTGCAATCTACTCACAGAGAGAGAGAGAGAGAGAGAGAGAGAGAGAGAGAGAGAGAGAGAGAGAGAGAGAGAGAGAGTCTTGGATGTTTACCTATGCTTGACTGCCACTTCATCATGATACCATTTGGCCTCATGGCGAGAAAATCTGTCTTCGAGGATTTGGACCTAATAAGACTCAAATCAGTTTGCTATACTTCAAAAAAGCGAATAAAAAGGCACTGATCAGATTGACGGCCGTTCTAGGGCGGTGATTCTGTGTCGTTGGTGCATAGTAGTTGCTTCCTAGTATGTGTGAGAGGGAGGGTGCCGTGTTTGAGCGATAAAACTGTGTGTATCCTTTCTAGGATTGCAATCATCTTCTGTTCATATATAATAAGCAAAAGCGCAGGATTCATAGTTCGTTCATTTCCAGAGGTTACATATTTTAACTTTCAAGTTATCTCTTCATGTATAATACGCAAACCACCCCGCTGTTTCCAACGCCTACTCATCATGCAATGTACATACAGATAGGAAAATTTCGTCATGTTTAACAGATTTTGCAAAACTCATACCCTTGCTAGGCTAATGTGTCTTTTTACCATTCTAAAACAGTTTGAATTCTTAATGGCCAGTAGAATTATGAAGTGGTTGAATTAGAATTATGCTTAGTGCCTCTTTTCAACATCTCAATCTACATATCATTATTAAATTCCTGGCACTATATGGCAAATTGTTTATGTTTACATGACAGCTATTCCACCAAATTTGATTTTATGAACTATGCTTCTGCTAAGCTGTTAGTTGCATGTTATAAGACTCAAACCAGTTTGTTGTTATTTTAAAGAGCGAATAAAAAGGCGCTGATCAGATTGACGGCCTTTCTAAGGCGGTGTTTCTGTGTCGTCGGGGTTTAAGGTCCTTGATGCATACGCAACGGGTTTGAACTCCCCATTACTTTGTTTTTGTAAGTAGTTGCTTCCTTAGTCAGTGTGTATGTGTGAGGGGGGGGGGGGTCATGTTTAAGTGATAAAAAAGTGTGTGCCCTCTCTAGGATTGCAATCATCTTCTGTGCATGTACAATGCGCTAAAAACACAGGATTCATAGTTTGTTCATTTCCAGAGGTTTCATAACTTAACTTTCAAGTTATCTGTTCATGTATAATACGCAAACCACCCAGCTGTTTCCAACGCCTTCTCATCATGCATTGTGCATACAGATAGGAAAATGGTGTCAGGTTTAACAGATTTTGCAAAATCCATACCCTTGCTAGGCTAATTTGCCTTTTTACCATTCTAAAACATTTGCAATTCTTGCAATTCTTAATAGCCAGTAGATTAATAAAGTGATTGACTTGGAATTCTGTCAAGTTCCGTGCGTGTACTTACGACCCCTTCAATATGCTAATCGCCAAGATTGTTGAGGTGCCCTTGCATGTTGATTTCTCGACCATGACAAAGGTTCAACATTATTTAATAGAGCCGCCGTTTAAAGGAGCATAAAGCCACATCAATTGAGAAACGTGTGCCCTGGGAATATACGTGTATTATAGATTCGGGCTAAATGTATTATTGAACAATCATCAGAAATCTACAACAACAGCTGTGAAAGCAAACAAATGATCGGACCAGTCTGCGATCTCGTATAGACTGGTAGACTGCCCAGAAAACTAAGCTGTAGGTGAATGTAATCGCTGTGTTCTGACCTAAAGAGATTACAAGTCTGACCCAAACGGTAACATGTAAATCATGTTCTAGGCTGCATCAAAGGACCACAATTTTGGTTTTACCGCGGCGTTCACTGTGATTATCTGTAGACATCATTCCTGCGTCGGTGCCAACTTAAGAAATGAGCACTGTTGGCTGAAGCACTACCAGAAGGCCAATTAAACGGCGCAAGAAACTGACCAAATTATAACCGCCGCATTGCATTACCGGAGGCGTCATAATACACACTGCAGTCTGGTAAATAAGTACCGGAAAAGATTGTTATCACGTGAACATGTACATGTACGCTGTATGGCGTTTGCGTTTGATGCTCACTCTGAGGATTCTAATGGAAATGTTTCAGAGGCGATTCCAATCGGTGCTCATAATATACGTATGTTGTGAATATTGAATGGAATCGCCTCTCTACATAGGTGATTCCAATCGGTATTAACAATATTCGCTTGTATCTTGTGAATTACGCTTGTATCTTGTGTATAATGAATGGATTCGCCTTTACGCAGAGGCGGTTCCAATCAGTATTAACGTTTGTATCTTGTGGATATTAAATGGAATCGCCTCTCTGCAGGGGCGATTCCAATCAGTATTAACAATATACGCCTGTATCTTGTGAATAACGCTTGTTTCTTGTGTATAATGAATGGAATCGTCTCTCTGCAGCGGCGATTCCAATCAGTATTAACAATATACGCTTGTATCATGGGGATATTGAATGAAATCGCCTCTCTGCAGCGGCGATTCCAAACAGTATTAACAATATACGCTTGCATCTTGTGAATATTGAATGGAATCGCCTCTCTGCGATTCCAATCAAAATTAACAATATACGTTTGAAAGTTAAGCGTAGGAAATGAGTATTGAAATTGTTTATCATCTTCATTATTTCAGATGAACAACAGACGAAGAAATGTGTACCTGTATTTGAACTGAAAGGTGAATATGTGCCATTTATCTCTTTGCATGCTTGGTAATTTTTCCATGCTTTTGTGTCGTCTGCTGATTGTTTTCAAAATCAACATTTTCGAAAAATTCTTTCAGGAATACCATCAGAGTGTCAAACAGTTTGGATCCAGAGCAGGCCCGACTTATAGTCGGGCCTGATCTGGGTCCAAACTGTTTGCAAAGTTTATCGGCAGACGACTTTAGTAGGCAAAGCGTTTACTATTAGTAACTGAGCATAGCATATAGGTAGTACTCTTCTCTCAGTGAGTTCTATAGTAAGTAACTTGAATGTGAAAAAAGTCAATATATAACAAAACAGCTGTTCGGGAGGCTTACAAGATAGCTACTGTTGGAATATGTGTAGTTAAATAACATAATATAGACTTTCTATATGGATAAAATGTATTTCGATTACTGTATACATGCACATGTATGTATTTGAATATGAACTCTCAGTGCATATTTGAATATGAACTCTAAGTGATATTTATAGCATTTTGAACGTGGAAAAGGTCAATATCGCAAAACAGCTGTTTAGGAGGTTTGTTATTCAGCGTTTGCTTACAAAATAGATTCTATGTATAGGTTTATTTATAACATGATTTGAACGTTCTGTATGCATAAAGGTACTTTCAATATTATACGCGCACAAGTATATGTTTGAGTTTGACCAATCAGTGAGTTATAAGTATAGAAATTTGAACGTGAACAGGGTGAAACAGCAATGAATATCAAAACAACTGTTTGGGAGGTTTTCCGTGTTTACCGAAAATAGATTCTGTCGGATACATGATAACATAAAATTATTATTGGCTTTCTGTATGGATAAAGGTTGTTATCCCGATCATACATGCACATGTATGCATTTGAGTATAAACTCTCAGTGTATATTAGTATGAACTTTCAGTGAGTTATATCATGTATATAGGAATGTGAACGTGAAAAAATATAAATTTACAAAATAGCTTCTCGGATTTTTTATTTAATTTGAATAAGCGTTTACCGAAAATAGATTCTGTCGGATAGATATAGTTTTATAACATAATATGGACTTAATGAACAAATGGGTTTTCAATTATACATGCACATACATAAATTTGAATATCAACACTCAGGGAGCTATATAGCAGTTTGAACGTGAAAAGGGTCAATATAAAAATAAACACATGTTCGGGAGAATTGTTATTTAGCGTTTATAGAATATATTCTTTTGTTTCGTTTTATAGCATAATATGTCTTATTGTATTGAAAAGGGCTTTTCCGTCATACATGCACATGCAATAGCGTAGCCGCCAGATTGCTGAAACAGTTACGCAAATCGAAGAGGGACCACTAAAAGGAGCAGTGATTCAATCAATTACCCCCCTTTTTCTAAATGCGGACTTCTTTTAAAGACATATATTCCTGTCCAATAGAGATCATTGAAGAACTAACTGATGAGGGACAGTTTCAGTATCTCACCAAATTAAAGCAGCCTCAATAGGGGACTTACCTGTCTACACCACAATTTCATTCACTGAGATAAAGATCAATATTTTATCGTAAATTACCTAATCCCTTCATGGGACCACTTTATTGCCCCTGTAAGGAAGTCATAATAACCTCATTATGACTGTCCTTGTATCTGCCCTGTATTACCCCTGGAGAGAGTCATAATTAGTGATATCGCCATTATTGCTTATTTTTATGTCTTTAAAAGAAGAATTTGCTCCATCTCGCTCATTCTTTCCTTAAAGAGCAGTCTCTCATGGTATTTTCCCGTTGACTGTGTACAGTTTTCATTTAGCACGCGCGTAACTGCGTAATGAGAGCAATGTATATGATATGTATATAAGCAAAATCTATGACATGTATATATTCCAGCATAAGTGGGTCAATTATTCTTCATAAACATTGATGGAATATGTTTAGTTGATCGTGATGGAACAACTGTTCAATGTCGAGATGAGATTCAGAAGAGCTCTCAAGAATTTTAGTTATGAACTGTACATGCCTCCAGAAAATAGTCCGTAATAAATAAAAACTTTCTTATTTCTCAACCAAAACATATGTTGTGAGTACTCAAAAGAACCGTTTCGATAAGACGGTTCTTTTGAGCACCCACGACACATGTTTTAATCAATGGATAAGAAAATAATTACATTTTTACACAAAAAATGTTTGCTTATCTGCGCCTTAGTGAATCCCTCACAAAGCCAGCTTTGTTTGGAGTAATAATCGTCAATGTCAGCTCGTAGTAAAATTGGGCATGATAAGAGGCTTCAAAGTAGTTCTGTTAACCCTTTGCGTACTAACGTATTCTTCCACCTGGTTCCATGCAATAAGCTTGGAATGTTCCATATGTGTATATCGAAGGGTCTTATAATTTAGAGATACAATTACATTTCTTTAAGTGAAGATCAGTTTTGTCTTAGCAAACAGTTTATACCTACTAAAATGCCACATTATGCACCTGTCTCTTCACTGTTTCCAAAATTCACAAAGGGTTAATTTCTTCATAATATGTGTGTTGTTTTAGTGTTGATCATTAGTTTGAAAGACGATTTGTCGTGCATTCGATCAATAATCACAAATTGGTGTAACTATAATAAGACTACTGCAGGTGTTCACAGACACAAAACCATAAACCGCTGGCATTGTGCTAATGAAAATGTAGCGCAACGCAAACCATGGCTGCAGTGCATTAGTATTTTATAAATATCAGCATACAATGGCGAGATAGGAGGATAAACAAGTCATATACCTTAGCTTGAAATATAGCAAATTAGCTCTAAAAGGCTCAGCTATAAGGTAAACTGGTCGGCTTGAAGAGATAACTTAGCTAGTAAGAAACTATTTACAACTTGCCTTGAAGTCAGCTTGAAAAGATGATGAGTAATTAAGTCAACTCGAAAAGATAAATAAGTCAACTCGAAAAGAAAAATTAGTCAGCTCGAAACTGTGAATAACTCAGCTAGAATCGATTAATAGGTCAGTTTGAAAAGAAAAATACATGTAGGTCAGCTTGAAACGGTGAACAACTCAGCTAGAATAGATTACATGCAATATATCAGCTAGAAAAGATAGATAACACAGCTCGAAAGTGGGAATAACTCATCCGGATTGGATAAATAGGTCAGTTTGAAGACAAGATAAATACGTTAGATCGAAACTGTGATTAGCTCAGCTGAAATAGATTAGTATGTCAGTTTAAAAAGAAAAATAAGTCAGCTTGAAACGGTTGATAACGCAGCTAGATTAGATTAATTGGTCAGTTTGAAAAGATAAATAAGTAAGCTCGACACTGTGAATAGCTCAGCTAGAATAGAGTTATAGGTCAGTTTGAAAAGATAGATAAGTCAGCTTGAAACTGTGAATATCTCAACTAGAATCGACCAATAGGTCAGTTTGAAAAGATAAATAAGTCAGCTTGAAACGGTGAATAACAAAGCTAGAATAGATTAATAGGTCAGTTTGAACAGATAAAAAGTCAGCTCGAAACGGTGAATATCTCAGCTAGAAAAGATTAATAGAAAAGATGTAGAATATATCAGCTCGAAAGACATGAAGTCAGAAAAGGTGAATAAGTCCACACGTGGAGATGAAGTTAGTTCGAAAAGATGAATAATTCAGATCAAACTGATGAATTAAACTCCGGTAAAAAAATTAATAAAAAGTCAGCTTAAAAAGATGATTGAAAACTAAGCTTACAACGTTTAATGAAAAGTCAGCTAAAAAGAAAATAAACGTCAGCTTAAAAAGGTGAATAAAAGTCAGCTTCAAATAAAGGTAAAAGTCAGCTTAAAACTGAATAAAAAGTCAAATTAAAAGATGAGTAAAAAGCCAGCATAAAATAAATTAAAAGGTCAACTTTCAAAAATGAATAAAAGGTCAGCTTAAAAAATGAATAAAAGGTCAGCTTTAATGATAAACAAAAAGTCAGCTAAAAAGTGTATAAAAAGCTAGCTTAAAAAGATGTGTAAAAAGACAGCAAACAAAGATATATGAAAAGTCAGCTTAAAATATATGCAAAAAGTCAGCCTAAAATGATTAAAATGTCAACTTAAAAAGATGAGAAAGAAAGCTTGAAAAGATAGTTATAAGCCAGGAAAAAACGAATGAAACTTCAGCTTAAAAAGATGTATAAAAAGCCAGCTTAAAAAGATGAATACACAATTAGCTTGGTTTAGATGACCAAGTCTGCTTGAAAAGATATGAAATTAAGCTTGAAAAGATCCTTAAGTCAGCTTCATCGATCTGTGGCGGGCCAAAAGGTTGTTTTCCATCACACAGAAAAAACGGGAATTTAACATAATACAGGCTTCCAATGCATATTTTATAGTTATAGACGACATAATGCTTTGGATTTTTGTTGCGTAAATTCGGTAATCTCCAAATAATCAAGGTATCTGTAGTGCGCATATGCATTTGTTAGATGTGAGGCTTTGCTGGTCTGAAAATGCCGTTTCCTTATCACGTCTGTTACATAAATGCAAGTGCACATCAGACTAGAATTTATAATGAAAGCAACCACTATAAACCCACATCAGACTGCTATCAAGAGACAGCAGTCTGATCTGATTCCACATTCCTTGTCATATAAGGTAGATTAAAGAGCAGACGACAAATGACGAGACTGACGGTATTAGGGTTAAGCCATTTAAGTCAGTATATGTAAATAAGCAGTCTATACAATGACCTGGAATTTTCAGATTCCTTGCAACAACCTTAAGTAAGATCTAGCATTTGTATGTATGCGCGGATTCAGAAAATTTTGTCAGAGGGGGTCCAACTTTGACGTTTCTTTTCTTTAGCTGATGACGGGGGAGGGAGGATCCAAATACCACAACAATTGGGCCATTATCGGCACGCCAGCGAAACCCCATTTAAATGATGATGCGTTTCGCTGGCGTGCCGATAATGGCCCAACATTGAATGCTGGCTTGGTAGCTTTGTGATTTTCAGAGGATCTGGGCCGGTATTGCTAAAAAAACTTTAGTTTTGTGATTTTCAGGGGGGGGGGGGGAAGCGGACCCCTGACCCCCCCCCCCCCCACCACTTGAGCCGTCAGTATGACAAGGAATGCCACAATCACAGCACAGATCAACCACGAGGAAAAGACACAGAAGAGCACAGTTACCCACGCGCCAGCACGAATACGATGCGCGGATACAAAGGGGGGGGGGGGGGGGCAGGGGGTCCGGACCCTCCCTGAAAAAAAAAACAACAAAGCTATAGAGTTTCTTACCATACTGGTCTGCTCTCAACACATATTCAAGCTCAGCCATCATTACGTTATGGAATCAATGAGAAATAGCATAGGTTTGAGTTAGCAATAAGATTGACGATGGGAGCCAGTCTAGACAATATAAACCAAGTTTAACAGTAAAGTGGAATATGAATGTTTAGAAGTATAACTTGACGAACTATATAATAGTGCCAATTTTCCATGGCAAAGCTTAATTAATCAAAATTATAGTATATATTTATGGTTAATTCTAGGAGGAAATATTGCAGACGTATCCTAATGTGTGTTACGATGTGATCTATATCATTGGCATTGCTCCCATTACTCACTTACGCACATGCGTAATAAAAATAGCAGCATTCAAGGGAGGTCATAATTTTGGTAAGGGACGCAAACGAAGAGAATCATTGCTTAGTTAAGTAGTTTCCCCTTTGATGTGCGTTACTTTTTCAGCGTTCTGTTGCTCCCATTACGCACTTACTCAAATGCGTAATAAAAATAGCAACATTCAAGGGAGGTCACCCAATGTGGCAAAAGTGATTGTCCATACCATCAGAAACTGCTCTTAAAGGAAAGAATTCGTTCTATGAGTAATAGTAAATTATTTCCTTTAAGAGAAGTTCCCATTTTGAAAAGAGACGCAAATGAAGAGAATCACTGCTTGACACAGTAGTTTCCCCTTTGATCTGCGTTACGTTTTCCGCGTTCTGGCTACGCCATGGTATACAAATTGTAATGTAATATATACACATTATCATAATAGTAACTTGATCTTGCGTACTGTATCACGTCGAGTGGATGAGGTCATACCATCGGATCACCAGAGACGCGCAGCGTCGTGGGTGATCCAATGGTATGACCTCATCCACGAGACGTGATACTGAACGCCAGATCAAGTTACTAGTTTGATAATATGTTTATTATGTGCCTTTTTCTGACATTCTTTCTGATTTTAAAAGCTGTTTTGGCCTTTAATCACAAAAAAATGCGGGAACGTTTCTTGACGTCACGTCAACATGTTTTCCGTCTCTGGTTCCATGCTTGGAATTTACTTTACGCAACGTCGCCGCAAAAGCAGGTAACCGACGTTAGCCTCGTTTTAAAGGATAGTGATATGGATTCAGAAAACCTCAGTTCGTTGATCCGGCTTTCTGTATCAGATGGCCAGAAAACAGACAGTTCTAAAGTCGTATCAGTTATAGGTATATAATAAAACAGCGAACCACTATAAGCTGTTTGGTTGACTTAACTTACTCACTGCCATTTGCGAATCAGGTCATCTGCATAGTCGTCCTCCATTGGAAATGACATTAACCAAGATGAAAGTAGAACGGATGACCATATGATTTAATAAATTCGAAGACTGTACTTGGAGTTCAAAGCAAAACTGGATCAGCTATGGTCCAACAGAAAATATGATATCTCGAATATATACTAGTTTATACAAAAAGTAGATGTTGAATAACAACAATAACCAGACTCAGCAGATCGATAACATTATTCAGGGACAGAACTACATCATTTTTTAGAAATTCTAGCATAATTCCATCTTGATATGTAGAATGCAACACTATGCAACACTACATCTATAAAAAGAATCCAATCTGTTATATTGAAAAGGTATTTATTCTTAATAATAAAGAGGGTTTGTAGTGTAAGAAAAATGACAACTTCATTAACGACCCTAAATGCAAATCGTTAATACAAAAGACTAAGAATAATGTTCAGCTGAATGGGTGTGTTAATTCATTGACGAATAGTTAAATTAATGTAATCGCAGGACAAGAAATACGACAGCTGCACTGACATCTCTCAATGCATAACATTTATAAAAGGAGTTACATATTTAGCACTTAGGACATTTAATACTTGGTGGATAATTAAATCAGTGTTTATGTAGGACAAGAAATATGACAGAGACACTGACACTTCTCAATGCATAACTTTTATAAAAGGGATAAAATAATTATCAGTAAGTACATTTAATCCTTGGTAGATAATTAAATCAGTGTAAATGTAGGACAATGCATACAGCAGATACACTGACATATCTCAATGCATAACATTTATAAAGGGGTTAAATATTTGACAGTTAGGACATTTATTCCTTTGTGAACAATAATAGCAGTGTATATATATAAACAAGAATCACGACAGATACACTGACAGGTCTCATTCCATAACATTTGATGGATAATTAGGTCAGTGTATAACTTAAGTAGGACAAAAATACGAAGTTACATTGAAGCGCTCAATGCATAACACTTATAAAAAAGTGGTATATTATTAAACAATAAGGACATTTGTTTATTCCTTGGTCTATAATTAAATCAGTGTAATTAGCTCAATGTATATGTATGGCACGAAATACGAGAGGTACACTGATATCTCTCTATGCATTACATTTATAAAAGGAGGTAAACTATTTAGCAGTAAGGATGTTTATGCCTTGGTGAATAATTAAATCATTGTATATGTAGGGCTAGAAATATTACAGTTACACTGACATCTCTCAATGCATAACATTTATAAAAGGAGCAAAACATTTGGCACTTAGGACATTTAATCCTTGGTTGATTATTAGATCAGTGTATATGTAGGACAAGAAATACGAAAGATACATGGACATATCTCAATGCATTCCATTTATAAAAGGGGATAAAATAATATGCAGTAAGGGCATTGACTGATTGTTGGACAATTTTATCAGTCTATATATAGGACAAGAAATAGGACAGTTGCACTGACATCTCTCAATGCATAACATTAATAAAAGGAGTTAAATAGTTGGCAGTAAGGTCATTTATACCTTTGTGGACAATTAGATCAGTGTATAGGTAGGACTGGAAATACAACAGATACACAAACAGACCTCAATGGATTCCATTTATAAAAGGGGATAAAATAGAATGCGGTAATGGCATTGATAATTGGTTGACAATAAATGCAGTGTATAAATTGGACAAGAAATAGGACAGTTTCACTGACATCTTTCAATGCATAACATTAATAAAGAGTTAAATAGTTGGCAGTAAGGACATTTATACCTTGATGGACAATTAGATCAGTATAAATATAGGACAAGAAATATGGCAGATACACGGACATCTCTCAATGCATAACACTTATAAAAAAGTGATAACATAATATACAGTAAACGCATTTATTAATTTGTTGACAATTAGATCAGTTTATATATAGAGCAAGAAATATGACAGTTACACTGACATCTGTAAAAGCATAACATTTATAAAAGGAGTTAAATAATTAGCATTTAAGACATACAATCATTGGTGGTTAATAAGATCGGTGTATATAGGACAAGAAATATGACAGATACACTGACATCACTCAATGCATAACATTTATAAAATGACTTAAACTATTTAGCAGTTAGGACATTTATACACTGGTGGATAATTAAATCAGTATATGTAGGACAGGAAATATGACAGTTACATTGACATTTCACTTTTTAAATGGATTAAATGATCTGTAGTAAGGCTTTTGTTCCATACTACGTAATTCAATCAACCTGATTGTAAGACTAGAATCCCTACGGTATCTCTGCATAGGGATAGTAAAAATGTTTAAATGATCAAATGTAAGGGTTTTGTATGGTTTGCATTACGACTTCTTTTCTGACTCCTTCTAAAATATAGAGTATATAAAAGGATTAAATTCATGTATGATCAAATTTAAGGACATTGACTCCTACGCAGGTAATTTAATTTTATTTTCAATGGCATCTCTGAACATTTCTAAATATAATATTCGCAAACAGTTTGGACCCATATAGACTGGCTACATTCTGAAACATTGCCATAGTTTGACGAACATTATCAATATAAAGTTACAATCACATTTTTTTCTATTACCAACAAATTATTGCCTCTTCTTGTCAGATGTTTTGAAACAGAGCCATCAGAATTAGTCTATAACTACAAGTATATGCAATTACATATTGATAAAAAAAAATGAGGACCGGAGCCAGTCTAGGACCCATGTTGTCAGGCGTTGCGTGGATGCAAACTGTTTGTCCCTTGGACAGTGCTCTTGATCTCTTTACATGTATTTGTTTGGAAAAAATAAAAAAGGTAAAAACAAATAAACAACCAGTAAGCGCCACAAAATCGTGGAAAATTACACAGCGTGCGTATGGTTAAGGGTATTTATTCCTAAGTGGGTAATTAAACCAGTGTGTCTGTAGGTCTAGGACCCCGACAGCTAACTCTGACGTATCCCAATGCATAGAGTTTTTATGGTAGGATTGTTCACATCGTTTAGATGCCAATACTCTCCTAAGCTGAGTGCAGCATTAATGCTGAAGACATATTACATAGATGTTTAAGAAAGATTGTGCACAAACACAGGTTTAGATAAGCAAAAGTGTGAACGTAAAATTGTAAATATTTTCTTACCAATCAGATTAAACATATGTCTCGGGTGCTCAATAGAACCGTCTCATTGAGACGGTTCTTTTGAGTACCCACAACATATGTTTTGGTTGAGAAATAAGAAACTTATTTTTCTGTTACGCACTCTTAATTAAAGGCCTTGCGCACTGAGAAGTAGTTTTTAATGATAACTTAATTCATATGTATGCGTACATCAGTAATTGAAGTGTCTATTTTTAAATGAAAACGACAAGGAACTTGTTAATTTCGTTTCAATTGGAACATGTGCACGTGATAAATCACGTAAGGTGCAGCAGTGACATGGGATATTATGTAATAAATGAACACACGCGTAATTTGTTGTTACAAGGGAATTAATTTTGTTCTCATGGAAATATAAATTGTAGTGTAATGAAACATATTACGTCAGCAGGTTCGGTGAAAAAGAGAAATTGTGAAACACTAGCGTACTATTGTCGTTCTCGTTAACTTACTTTTTAAGATATTACAATCATGCAATTATAATCAGTATAAGTATGGCGAATGAGTATATTTACATGGCAATTATGTTGCCAGGTTGCAATCTGATGATTTAATTCACACAATTCAATCCAGTGATATAATTGGCATGTGCCTATATCACCAGATTGTAACCTGGTGATATAATTGACATATAAATATACACAATTCAATCTGGTGATATAATTGTCATGTAAATGTACAATTGTCATGAAAATATACACAATTCAATATGGCGATATTATTGTCATATAAATATACACAATTCAATCTGGTGATATAATTGTCACGTAAGTATACACAATTCAATCTGGTTATACAATTGTCATGTAAATATGAACATTGCAATCTGGTGTTACAATTGTTATGTAAATGTACACGATTCAACCTAATTGTCATGTAAATATACACGATTCAATCTGGTGATATAATTGTCATAGAAATAAACACAATTCAATCTGGTGATACAATTGTCATGTAAACATACACAATTCAATCTGGTGTTATAATTGCCATGTAAATATGCACAATGCAATCTGGTGATATCATTGCCATGTAAATATACACAATTCAATCTGGCGATATAATTGTCATGTAAATATACACAATTCAATCTGGTGATACAATTGTCATGTAAATATAAACAATTCAACCTGGTGATATAATTGTCATGTAAATATACACAGTTACTATCTGATGATATAATTGTCATGTACATATACACAATTCAATATGGCGATACTATTGTCATATAAATATACACAATTCAATCTGGATATATAATTTTTATGTAAACATACACAATTCAACCTGGTGATATAATTGTCATGTAAATATACACAATTAAATTGGGTGATATAATTGTCATGTAAATTAACCCAATTTAATCTGGTGATATAATTGACATGTAAATATACACAATCCAATATGGTGATATAATCATCATGTGAATATACAAAATTAAATCTGGTGATACAATTGTCATGTTAATATACACAATTCAATCTGATGATATAATTGTCATGTAAATATAAACAATTCAATCTGGTGACATGATTGTCATGTAAATATACACATATTCACCATACTTAAACTGATTGGCAGCGTTACATATTGAAATGGACATGTACTTTGGATTCATACATAATTCGTTTACATTTCAAAAAATGTGCTTGTTTGTTCCCATAAGTATGTTAGGGGGCTCGTTTCAATTGGCTCTAAGAGGCAAGTCTATTTTGTGTTATCAATATGTTCATTTTGAAAGATGGGAAAGTGTTCGGAATAAACTTTTCATTCACACAGGTCTTTGCTTTTTTTATTGATTCAGTGAAATAAGAATGAACTAGGCATCCTGGTGATGAAAATAGACTATAAGATAAATGTAATTGACAGCTTATCTTGATATACTTCATTGACGTTAACAGACTATGTATAGTAAAACCTGTGTAAAGCGGCCACTCAAAACCAGTCAAAACAAAGATCTTTATGACAAATGGTAGCTTTCTGTAATGCTTTCGACCTGCATTAAGCGATAATTGGTCTTAAAAACCAATTTTCTGTCTTTTTGAGAGGGTCCGTCTTCCACAGGTTTTACTGTAGCTTGGTACTTATACTGTTGTAATGTATACAAAATGTCTGACACTTTCCCGTATGGTGTCCTGTGTCGGTGTGGTATTTGATTGTATGGATTGCTAATCTTTGCCTTCTTCCTTACTTTGTACTTTACTTCAACTGTCTTTTTGATATCATTTCGTCGTTTCAGTGCTATAGTGTTCTAACTACCATTGCACAAGTTTGAGAAAAATGAGTTTGAAAATTTTAGCATCCTGATTTTTGATGCCTCATATATCACATACCTTTGAATCATACCAAAGGGTAAAATATATACATACAGTGTAAATGACCTTGGTTTGAAGAAATGTGTACAGTAATATGGAATTTATGGGCATTTTACAGTTTGCAGATAGAACATTATGCCCTACAAATCGCCTTCTGCGTTCAGTGCTATAGTGTTCTATATTTTCCTACAGCTTATTATTCTGTTTATGGAGTCATTTCGTATACTAGTCTGAACAGAAATGATTTTTTGTACCTAAAAGTAGCAGATTTAGTCATTTGTTTGGCATTACATTAACCAACCGCATGTAATATGCTATTAAAGTTTGTGTAAAGGAGGTAATCTGTTTCTATAGTTAATTTTTCTGTCAATGGGGTCATTTTGTATAATATTTTAGACTGAACTGATTAAACGGACCTAGAAGTAGAAGATTTAACCATTGATTTGTAATTACATCGACAAAATACTTAATTATAGCAATTTAAATATGTGTAAGGGGGTAATTTGTTTCTACAGTTAATTATTATGTCCATGGGTCAATTTTCATAATATGTTTGACTGAGCAGATTATTTGGATCTAAAAGTAGCCGATATAGCCATTAGTTTGTCATAAAACCAACAAACCGCTTCAATTTAGGAAATTTAAATTTATGTTAGGGAGGTAACTGCAATATTTAGCAATGCCACCAAGGGAAATGACTTTCTGTATTTAGCAGAGTATGACACTGAACTCACCCAGTCACGTGACATAATCATCATTGGCCATTGGATGAACATCACTTAGAACACTATAGCACTGAACGAAATTCTTTTTGAAGATAGAACAGAAAAGCAAAGCGAGTTTAAGCTTACTGGGAGGAGATAGGCGAATGAAACCTTAACTAGTAGATAGAACATTTCATCATCTTTCTAGCGGTATGCATAGCTCACTTTTTACCAAAATGTCACTTAGAACACTATAGCACTGAAGCGACGATTTGGCTGTTAGTGTACTGTGACTTCTATATGGTGACATTGGTTGGTCTGCAGTCTGTGATTGTTGCATTTCCTGATCATAAATGAACATGACATAATAAAGTGTAACAATTCACAGAACCATTGGTTGGTCTGTGTCTTAAAAGTATCATTAGTACTTATATTTAATTGCAAATTAAAATATCAAATGACCAATTTATTGGCTCATCGTGACCAACAGTCCTATTGAAATTTGATTGAACAGTAAAACCTCGAACATTTGAACTCTGATGTTTCGAAATACTCGCTAATTCGAATTTAATTTCGGACACAATAGATTAAGAGAATAGGGCCTAATTGTGAACTATTTCCATAAAACATAAGGCTTGTGTTCGTAGAAGAAACATCACCCTATGAGATTATCTTAAGTACCAAATACATAAGTTTGGTGCGGTAAAATACCATTAGATAATGACCATCGTTTGGAGGGATAACTTTACGTTTGTGGTTACCTCTTTATAATTTCATGTTAAAGAGGAGAGTCTGAATGAAGTCGTCCCTTGTTACCTCGAAATCCAGGGAGTCAATATTACAATTTCTAGCTATAAGTAGTACAATTAATAAGAGTTTCATACACAATTCACAGTGACAGCTTTTTTAAAATTGATTGGCAGATTGCCATGTTGTACAGAGGCAACGACAATGGTCATGATAGTTTATAAGCGTTAATTTCAAAATCGTTTTACTTATTTTTTGTATCATTTGTTGTTGGTACACGTCGGCGTTGCTCAAACATGTTCTGGCAGCATATATTTAATAGATTAGAGATTTTACATCATAGACTTTATTGAAATTGTTTTTTTTTTTCATTTTTTGTGTTTTAGAGAAATTAGCACGATCAACGGATCATATTTTCGTGTAGTTTGGTATACACCTGATTAATAATAAAATCTGCATCACGAAATGATACATTGGTATTTTCATGGTTGTATTATTTATCAAAACATCTTTGTGAAGGATCTTTTAAGTATCTACAGCACATTTTGGAAAGCAATAAAGAAACTAATTAAAAAATCTATCCTCTGATCTGAATATGATAAATTCCAATGTGAGTACTTCTTGCTATCAGAGGTCGGATTATCGAGGTTTCACTGTTTTCAGGGTACTTAAAATTTCTCCATTTACAGAACTAAGAAAAACATGATCTTTGGTATGAAACGTTTGGACAACTACAATACACACTATTTTAGGTAATGCGCAATGTGTGTAACATATGCAGTCTACTAACAAGATAATTTGTGAACTTTTGAAGTCTACTACATACGATAATGTGAGAACTATATGAAGGCTACTACGATAGATAATATGTGAACTATATGAATTCTACTACACTAGATAAAGTGTGAACCTTTGAAGTCTACTACATAAGATAAATGTGTGAACTATATAAAGGCTACTACGCTAGATAATATGTGTGCGATATGAAGTCTACTACACTAGATAATGTGTGAACCATATGTGATCTACTACGCTAGATAATGCGTGAACCATATGCAGTCAACTACGCCAGATAATGTGTGAACCGTATGCAGATAATGTGTGAACCATATGCAGTCTAATACACTAGATAATGTGTGAACCTTATGCATTCTACTACGCTAGATAATGCGTGAACTATATGCAGTCAACTACGCTAGATAATGCGCGATGCATGTACCATATGCAGTCTACAAACTGTGGATAATTACTACCAGAATGTCAACCGCAATAGCGTATAGTTTCATGACTATGGACAATAACCGTAGGGACAATAATAATGCAGAACAACAGAGAACTCCACGTCGCAATAACAGTAGTGACAGATTCAAAAATAACATTAATTTTGACACAGTAAGTGAGAGTGGAACCATGTCTAAAACCGGAAGTGGTAAACGACGTCCAAGGAAAAGGTCAACTTCAGGGTCTAGGTCAAATAAACCACCAAAGGTAAGTGTTTTTGTTTCTTTGTTTATTATTGCATAACGGATACAACCAGGCAACTACCAAGTTAGCATTTCATTCCAATGAAACATCTAAAGTTAAACTGTCAATAATAATAAAAGTTGGCTATCTATTATTGTCATCCAGGTGCATGCCAAACTACAGAAAAACTTGTTCATTTCTTCATGCTCATTACACTGAAACATAAAAAGTAGTTGAGAAGTTTTTGAAAAACCTGTTTTATGGTGAAAAACACTCATTTATTGAATGGACATATTTTGTAGGTGCACATTGGAATTGCCCCTATGAGGCAATTCCAATATTTATGTTATGTTATGTTATTTATGTTATGTTACTGAAATCACGAACCTATTTTGAAAACTACATTAAGCAAGCATCATGTCCATTGGCTTTCTTCTTTAACATCTTAAATTTCAATTTGTATTAAAATACATGTGACTATTGTACTTTCAAAGATAGATGAGAATCGTTGTAAACAAACAGTGGCGAGTTTACCTTGGTTTCGGGCATGCAGGTAGTCTCAGGTTACATTTATATTGAACCTACCATAGATAACTGCATATGCGCGTGGCAGTATATAGTCATGCTTTACCTATTTATAAGAAAAATAGAATTGCCTCATTACTATGCATCTTTGAAACAATAATATATGGCAAATTGTTTATATTTACATACATGACAGCTATATCACCAAATTTGATTTCATGAACTATGCTTTTGCTAAGCTGGTAGTTGCATGGTAGTAAGTATAGTTGCGATTTTTGTCTGGAATAATAATCCCTATCCTACCCAAGCTGTCACGTTTGGACTATTCATTGGTTGTATTGGAACTCATGCCCATGGTCATGTGACTTTAGTGCTAAGTCAAAGTAACGTCATTATAGTAAGGAATAAGGCAAAAGTCAGGAATCGATACAATCAAGTACCACACCTGACCCTGATCCAGGACAAGTGACAAAACACAAGAAAACATCACATACAAGAGAGCCAAGAGGTCAGGACTTTTTCCAGCGGTTGACCACAAGGCTGCAAGAAACAGACAAGGCCGTATGACAGACAAACACGAAACACAAATAGCAAATAAAGATCCACAAGAGAAGCACCGCCTTGGGGCATATGTAATATTTCAACTCGGCGTATTCACGAACTTCTGGAAACGTATATTTTAATAAAATGATTAAAAAATGGCTTGGACGATAAAGTGTTCATTATTTGTGTGATTTTTGTGATAGAAAATTCTGTCCTTCAGGATAATCTTTTGTCATCACTCGGCAAGCCTTGTGATGCAAAACGGTCATCCCAAGGGACGGAATTTTCTATACGATCCTCACATTCTTGATATATTCTTATGATATATCAAATGATTCTTGTTCTATGAATCATTCATGCGATCGTAACTAAAGTCAAAGGCAATGTCAAGGTGTGTGTACTGTCTAAAGACTAGGGACTTGAGGAATGACTTTCCTGGTCTATAGAATCCAATTTAGAGCCATATAATATGTATTAATTGTAAGACCATATGATAAAGTCACTTTGAAATATGTTCCTTTAAAATGTTTTTTTTTTTTTTTTTTGGGGGGGGGGTGAAACCCTGAAATTATATATTTGACAAGGAGTGTATACTCAGATGATATGCCACAAAATGTAGCATATTATCAGAGTCTGTGCTATTTTCTATGACATAATATCATTGAATGAAATATGGAGCAAAGTGTAAATCCTAAGACATCATCAAAATAATGAACTAGCCAAACTAGAATGAATATGTCAGCTGCATAACACATGATAACTTATAATCAGTCATAACTTAATCATGTGCAGTCGCCACGGCTCTTAACATATCTCAACCATAACACGTACAGCTGACTGTGAGGTCTTGGATTTCTTATTTCTGGATTGTCCCTATTTGTATTAAAGCATGCACAGTAGTAACATCGACTACGGTAGGTAACACACACCTAACAGACACTTCAAAATCAGTCTAACATGTTTAGCCTTTATGACAATGATTTATATATTGTTTTTAAAGAACATTTAGCAGCTTACCTTTCGAAATCACGAGTTGAAAGCATAAATATTTACACCCACATGGCGGCGTTGAAACTGTTGTTTGTTTTCAAAACTTTGGAAAACATTTACAATTGCTTTTTAATAATGACAGGTAACACACTGCTATCATGTTATTTCTCCAGGATGGTAGCTGGAATGCGTTCTTGTTTTTAATATACTGTTCACAAAAAGTAGGGATATTCGAATTTTATAAATATAGCACTTGCCAAACTAATGCCATGTACCTAAAACAGATAGTAATAATTATTCAAATCATCTCACCGGCAATATGAATAAACGTTTCTACGATTACTCTGGTCACGTGTTTCTGAGACAACCATATTTAGACCAGGGGAAGCTAATCCATTATCACACATGAATATCACAGTGACAGATTATGCAACGGCTGTGTTTTATGAAAAGAAAATATCCGTTATTTGTTATTTTTTAGGTTTCGAATTGTCTTTGACCTCATTGCCATCGATTTAAGGAATGTGCGGCTAAAATATGTCAATTTTAGTGAATCGTGTCATTTTGCATTTTGTAACCGCCCTATCTCTTTGAAATATCAATACTGGTATGCGAAAAAAATCTTTAAAAAAAAACGAAGATATCCAAAAAATTATCTTTTTCGAAAGCATGTAAAAAAGATACTTTTCTTTGTAAAATTTGGGTCTTGCCCCTTAGCTACTTAGGTTTGATGCAAAAGCTATTAACAGTATTTTGTTTTAAAAATCAATCTGTATCAGACATTTCGTATAAATAGTAACACAAAAAATAAGCCGTAATGCTTTGCACAAAGGACCCCTTATTTAAATGCAGCTTAAAGACTTAAGATTTTTATTTGGTTTGGCGTCTCACAGGATGTACAGATATTTTCTGAGAGGTATCAGACAGGAATTGCGGGCGTTATGACTCAATATACTAGCAACGGAAAGCCAAGTTCATGCACATAAAAGTAAAAAAGAAGGCAAATATCAGGAATCGATACTTCAGTACAACACCTAACCAGGGAGTCCATATGGGAAAGTGGCGAAAACACAAGAAAACATCACACACAAGAGAGCCAAGAGAATATAAGTCTTTAAAAGGTTCCAGGAGCAGTGCCTTAGCGACCGTGTCTATCTCTCTCACATTGGCTTAATTAGACTGGCTCCAGTCCTTAAACAATTTTTCATCAGTGTGTCATATCATATACTTGTAGCCAGTCTAACTCCGATGGCTCTGTCTTAAACAGAGACATCAGAGTTAGACTGGCTACAAGTTTATGATATGACACATTGATGAAAAATTGTTTTAAGGACTGGAGCCAGTCTATGGCTTAATCTACTAGTATATCTGGTAGAAAAGCAATTGCGTGAACTGCTTTTCGTGTGTGCATACCATGCATAACTGATGCTAATCGCTCAATCTGCCAAAATTAACCCTTAAAATGGCATAACTAACTGCAGCAGACATTCTATTAAATTCGGTTATATCGTTCTTTGTGTTGGGGTCAGTTAGGGCATCTATAATACTAAATAAACGAAGTAACGCATAAACTGCATAATTGGTGGCATTTTCAAGCGTAATTTCTATACTGGTTCTTTCGCATATTGCTATCATTGATAATTTCGGTTAGCGTGTGTTTTAGTTTCACGTAGATTTAAAGAATTTGGGAATTGAATTCGTCTTTCATTTTAAATTCTCCCAAGTATTTTTCTAGAAACTTCGATGTCAACAATGGGTGCGTTCGAGTGAAATTATCGTATACTCGAATACACGTTTTAAATTAATCCGGTCGTTTCGGTTCTGCGTCGTTATATCGGCGCGCTGCTTAGCAAGACCAAATTTAGCAGGTTCTAATGCAAAAATCCGACTCATGAACGTACGTCATTCCCCATAAATAACGATTTATTTTTGTATTTTTGCTCATATGTCTAAACGGATGAAGAACTAAATGGTCATAGTCCCGACGGCCCTGGCTCGAAACGACCCATTTTCTTCCAGAACGATAGTCAATACGAGTAGCCAATCGAACTCGCCCATTGAAGAATAAAGCTCAACGCACATGGTCTTTCGAAAAGTTGGACGGACACACGGCGCCAAGTGTGTGCGGCTATGGTTACGTACCGCTGAGCCACTTGGGGAACGTCGTTAGGAGAATTCAAACTGAACCGAACTTTCGAAAAGACAAAAAGAAAGGGCATTTTTTCCAGCGAAGCAGACAAATCAATTTCAATGATTCAACGAAGCTACATGTAAATAAGCCTTTAGTCTTCAGAGGGCTTGAATATTTTCCCCAAAAACGTTCCAGGACCCAATTTTTCCAGAAAAAAAAAATACCCAGGACAGGTCACATAACCAAGATGGCGAACATTTATTATGGTAAAGAATTTCAAAAATCTTCTCCCCCAGAACCACGCCGGGCCGCGTAGCGCAATCGGTAGGCACCTGACTCATAAGTCAGAGGTCCTGGGTTCGAAACCCCGTCTGGCCACATACTTTTGTTTCTCCTTCCGCTGATTCAAGAAGGGCAGTTGTCAGTTACTGGCGAAAGTATGTGCACTTAGTACTGGTTAACCGCTTAGGAGGTCTAAGCCTGCCCAGGAATAGTGTGGTTAGGTTAACTGACCGTCCCGACATGACCTTAGCTGTTTACCGTGGACGTTAAGCATCAAATCAACCAATTCTCCCCCAGAACCACAAATCCTATTATCTTGAAACTTAGCATGTCGCATCAAGGACTCAAAAGCTCAACAAAATTTATATAAATGATGACCCTGGGATGACCTTGATCTGTTTTACGGCAAGGTCAACTTTTGAGTCACTTAGGTTTTTGCTATAGGAAAAAGTGAAAAAAGTTGATGTTTTTTAGAAACAATGCAGTCTGCTACCTGAAAGTTTGTAGATGCAGACAACTAATTAGGTAAATGAAGCTTTAGTGAGTATTCATGGTAAAGGTCATATCTACACCTGGGCCTAAGGCCATTTACATTGAAAAATTAAAACTCGCTGTTTTATATAAACTTGACAATCATGAAATATTTCCGCGCTTGCGTGGGCTCTTTTCTAGTAGTTTTTAAAATGAATCGTTGACAATTCACATTAAATAATAAGCCTTATTTGGTGTTTGAAAAAATGTCAATACCATCTTCTGTTTATTTGTCTAGAAGATTTAAGGATTAAGTGTGTAATAAAACGAAGAACATGTTGTCATCGGTCACTGAAATAAAAGTTGAAGATTTTGACTTTAGTACGCAATATACGAGCCAAGGAAAAACAAGTTCATGCATATTAATGTCATATCTTAAAATGGACGTGCTCTGTGCAGGGACAAAGCTGAACATCGCCTTGTCGTCAACCCATAAATATAATGCTCAAAAGATTAGTTTATACATCCTTACTTACTTTTACTTATTAGTTTATCGCATCCTTACTTCCTTTTACTTTACTTTTATACATAGGCTTGTCGATGTCTTGGTCTTCAGAAGTTTGAATTTCGACTTTGGGAGAGGGATAGGGGGTATAGAAAAATGAATAATTAGCGGGAGTGGGGCATGAATATTTGTATTGATAGTTTTGAGGATAGGGGATCACCACTAAAGTGGAGATTTCTGTCTTTTTTGGAGGGGAGGGGGAAGATTTATCAGTCACCCCTAATATTAACTGAATTGTTTCTACATAACCTGATAAACGTTTCCTATCTCACGGCATGTTACCTTTATCAGGTCATGATGACGTTGCACTTTTTGAATGACGTCGCTAATGACGCTGAATCAATACAAAAATCAAAAATTACGTCATAATCGCTAGTTTGAAGAATGTCAACAATGGGTAAACTGATAAATAGAATACCAGGTTCGCGTCTTTTGATATCAAGTTTACCAGGCTAGGCTTTGAGAACGCATGTTGAATCGCTCGGCAAGCCTTGCGATGTCAACAAGCGTTCTCAAAGCTTTGCCTGGTAAACTTGATATCAAAAGACACTCACCTGGTTTTCCCTATATCTCGGCAAGCCTCGCAATGTAACAAGCGTTCTCAAAGCCTTGCCTGGTAACTTGATATCAAAAGACACTCACCTAGTATTCTCTATATCTCGGCAAGCCTCGCAATGTAACAAGCGTTCTCAAAGCCTTGCCTGGTAAACTTGATATCAAAAGACACTCACCTAGTATTCTCTATATCTCGGCAAGCCTCGCGATGTCAACAAGCGTTCTCAAAGCCTTGCCTGGTAAACTTGATATCAAAAGACGCTGAGCTAGTATTCTCTATTTCTAAAGTCAATGATCTTCACTAGGGTGTTTAAATAAGGCCAGGGTCCAGAGTGGGAAAATGTTAAGGGATATGCTAAAATGTCAAGTTTTTTTTTTTTTTGGTGTGTCTGATAATTTATCTATAGGCTTGACCATTTAATTGACATGATTCTCTGTCCTTGCCTATTGTTCTCTAAAACATAATTGTATATATATATATATATATATATATATATATATATATATATATATATATATATATATATATATATATATATATATATATATATATATATATACTATCTATGAACAAGATATACAAATTCACTTTTTTCATAAACAGTGTATAGATATTTGCTTTCTCTATAAAAACATCCTGTTTCGATTTAAACAGTGTATACATTTTCTCTCCATAAACAGTGTTTAATTGTATTTTTTCTTATAAAAATCAATTGCTCTGTACAAAATGGATAAATATATTTCAAACCAGTGTATACATCAATGGCCCGCCAGCAAAACGCCATTTAAATGGTGGGCCAACATTGAATTCTGGATTGGTAGCTTTGTGATTTTAAGGGATCAACCAGTACCGCTCAGGAACCCTATATCTTTGATATTTTCCAGGGGGGTCCAGACCTCCCTGTCCCCCCACCCTCTGGATCCGCACATGATTAAGTTCTGATACCTCCCATTATTAAAGAGTAAATGCCAGAGTATTCTAGTGACTTGATTTACATAGAACCACAATGTATTTGACTGAATATAAGTAAGAAAGACAGCAAGGATCAGGAATAGATACAATCAAGTACCACACCTGTCCCAGGATGCCAAAGGGGAAAGTAATAAAATCACAATAAACATCACAAACAATAGCCAAGAGATCAGCCCTTTCCCTTCAGGTGACCACACGGCAGCAATAAACAAACGTACTTTAGTTTCCTGTGAGCAAGATTGGATACCGTTCGTGCCGTGTGCAAAAGAAGATGTCCGCGCCCGTTCTGTTCTAATAATATTGACATTTGGTGGGCTTCATGCCGATGTTTTGTGGACAATAACATATTAAATATCTAAACAAGTTACTTTGATACATAACTAGCATTACGATACTGCAACAGGGATCCCGCATCACCCGAATATTGAAAATCTCTACATTCCTAAATTGTGCCCTTGACCTTTGATTAAGATAAAGATGGCCGACAGCGATGCGGAAGTGTTTTTAAACTTAGTTTCACAAAGTGAAAAATGGAAGAATAATGGTCTACAGCTGTTTGATGAGTACCCAAAACTTACATTCCCAGCTACTCTAAAAGCTTCAACTGGAAAGAAGGCTAAGTTATGTCTTTTTGAGGAAATAAACTCTGAACTGTATGAGAAAGCTGCCAAAATGGTTGCATTTAAAACCAATGTTGAACGCCTTCCAGCGTGGATTCGTTCAGCCTGGCTGTACTTATATGACCATTTGGGAGAAATGGACTCTTACAATACCATTTGGTCCCATGACCCTTCAACTTGGATCAAAGAGGGAATTACTCAGTTAAAATCTATCAGTGCCCATGTATATGCTGCGGGTGAAACTGAAGCCGAGTTTGACAATCCACTCCTCTACCATATGACAATTTTCATTACAACTGGATTGATTGAAATACAGGGAAATCATTATGAAAAGTTTCAAACTACTGTATTCCCCATTCTCCACTCTTGTGTGAATAAAATGATGGATGAAAAACAATTTCAGATTAAATCCCCAAATGGGGTATCACAAAGTGATGATGAAACATATATAAACCTGACTGATCTGGCTTCACAGCCCCTACAGACTGTATGCTCCTTACCTTCAGACAATCACTTGAATAAAAGCTTTGACAAAACTTTGTTAGATTCATTTATTGAAGATGAAATTGAAAGAATCTCAGACCCTAAAATTCCGAAAAATGTAGCTGCTGATAATGGTAGTGTTGCTAGTGTTGAGCCTCTCTTTGAAGACTCATTCACTTATTTAAAGACACCATGGGTGATGGACCCTGATAAAACAGATGCTGTGAAAGCAAATAGCTCAGATGGAACATGTGTTGAAACTATGTCTGACCCTAAACCAACCAGTGAGACGACAAGTTGTGATCCAATATTTTTTCAAAAATTTGAAGAAAATATTTCTGAGGCTTTAGGCAAAATGAAAAAATCTCAAAAACAGTTTATTCAGAGCAATGTGGTTGCCATTATATCATCTCAGTCTGAAATCTTGGAGCGGCATGGGAAGTTACTCGATTCCATATGCAGTAAAATTGACAATGTTCAAAAATCAAGTGTATGTAGCCCTCTAAGACCTGGGCATGAATCCATTAACAAAAAACTAGAAAATGAAGTGTCTAAGCTTAAGCTCAGAATACATACCCTTGAATCTGAAAAGTCGGATTATGAATATAATACTCAGAAATTGAAAAGTGACTATGGAATAAAAGTTGCAATTCTTGAATCTGAAAATGAGTTTCTCCAGCAAAATGTTGACAAATTAAAAAAACAAATTTCCTGTGCTATGAAAGACATTTCGCAAGATGAAAAGGTCCTTCTTGATAAACTCAATAAAAAGAACAACGAAATTTTACACCTGGAAGACATAAACTCTTCTCTTCGGAAAAAGTTGTCCGAAGCCGAGGTCCTTCTCACTAATGTGTCTTGTAATCATGACCCCTTTGAGACAGTATCACACAAAGCTAAATATGTAGATAAGACTAATTCTGTTGAGGATACCACCAAAAACAACCAACCAAAGTTAATTCTCCTCCTATTGTAATAGACAAGGAAAAGGAGGTTTTGTTGGTTGGCACATCTATTGTGAAGAACATTGATCCAAAGATCCTATCAAAAGATTATGACATTACGAAATCATCTGCTTATTCTTTAGAGGAGACCGCGAAAGTTATCGAAGCCAATCCTGATGTTGTTGTTTTACATTCCATGACTAATAACCTTAAGACTGAAGAGCCAAATTCTTGTGTTGAAGAACTAAATAAACTTGTTGACAATACCATTCTGAAATGGCCAACAACTCATGTTATGGTTTCCATGGAAACACCTAGAGCTGATGACGCCGATATCAACAATAGTGTGCTTGTTGCTAACAGCCTCATTAGGAGTACTTTCTATAAAAAGAACAATGTTTCAATTATTGATAACAGTAATTTGGCTGTACAGGGCCAGCCAATATTAAGATTCCTAAATCAAAGTGACAAGGTGCATCTTAGTCGCCAGGGAACTTCTATGCTAGCTAATAATATCCGTTCATCTCTAGATACCAGGTTTGGCTTAAGAGGAAATGAAAGAGGCACAAAGGCGCAACCCCCTGGTGGTAGGGTTATTCAACACCCTGGCAATAGGGGGCGGCGCAGGCCCGGCTCCCCTGGCGGTTATTTTCCACCTTGGTTTCGGTATGGAAGTCCACCTAAGGGATATTATCAGAACTTCAGCCCTTTTTAAATCCATCCTAGGGAGTTAAATACTGAGAAAGTGACTATTACAGTACAAAGTGTACTGTATCATTTCAAAGATTTGCTACCTCTGTTATTACTTTCTTATTGTTTCTTTTTTTTCTCTCTCTCTTTTTTTTCTAAGCTTCATAGATTGAAGTTGTATTTCTTTAATTTGAGCTTGATATACATATTATAAGTCCAATTCAACTTATATGATTACATCATTCCAATATATAGTTGTCTGTTTAAGGTATGCTTATACAAGCACTTGATATCTGCTTTCTCAATGTTGGCGGATTGAAATCAAAAACTCATGATAAGACTAAAGATGATATTTTTCTGAAGAGCATAGCAGCTCATGACATTATTTTATTAGCTGAAACGCATATGGGTTACTCAGATTCTGTTTTAATAGAAGGTTATCATTATTTTCAAGTATGTAGACCTATATCTCGTAATAAACGCTATTTTGGTGGTATTGCAATTTTGTATAAGTCCTCCATTAAAGATGGTGTGAAAATTTTGCCTATTAGAAACACCAATTTTCATTGGATCCTATTAAAGAAGGATTTCTTTAATTTGAGCAATGATATTTATTTATGTACAGTATACTATCCACCTAGTAATTCTGCATATCTGTCTGAGGACAGTGAAATTTTTCAACTCATTGAAAAGGACATTTTTTCATACCAAAATTTGGGTGATATAATTCTATGTGGGGACTTTAACGCTCGTTGCGGTACTGAAAATGATTTTGTCTCTAATGACTTGGATGATTTTATACCAATTGATCCAAATTATGTGGCTGATAACTCTAGAATAAGATATAGTAGAGATTCTAAACTAGACTCAAGAGGTAAAGAGTTGCTTGATTTCTGTATTGGTAACAATTTACGCATTTTAAATGGTAGAATACTTGGTGATAGTTTAGGCAATTTCACTTGTTTTAATGTACATGGACAAAGTGTGGTTGACTATGTAATAGCATCCGAGGAAGTCCTGAGTCATGTATTGACATTCAAAGTATCTAGCTTTAATCATTTTTTATCTGATACTCATTGTAAACTCTCTTTTAAATTGCTAGCTTCATACATGGATTCTGGGAGTACTCATGCCCATGCTAGTCTTAATGCTATGCCTCAACAGTATATATGGAGTACTAACTCTGCTAGTAAATTTTCCACTTATTTCACAAATGTTGATGTGTCTCGTAAATTGTTAGAATTTAACAGATCTTGTACTAATAGTGTTATGGATATTGATACATGTTGTTCTAATTTTGAAGATATTATCCTCTCTGTTGCTGATAAAACTTTAAGAAAACCAGGCAAGACTCGATCTAAAAAGGTTAAAAATCAGAAATGGTTTGATAAAGATCTATATACTTTACGTAACAGACTTTTGATCAAAGGGAAATTAATGAGTAATTTTCCATTTGATCGAGGAATCAAAGGGAGTTACTTTAAATTATATCGTGAATACAATAAATTGCGTAAATTTAAGAAGCGGACCTTTAAACAAACTATTCTTAATCAGTTAGATAAACTGCAGTCCTCAGATCCTAAAGCTTATTGGAAACTCATTGATACTTTGAAGGATAGCAAAAATGATTCCCAGTCAGTTATTGATCCTGATATTTGGGAAAATTATTTTAAGACCTTAAACTCTATCCCTAACAAGTTTAATAATAAATTAAAATAGTTAAAAGAACTCCTTCAAAGTCTTGAGCATCAGAATGTCACAACTTTCAATTCATTGGATTTCAAAATTACTGACAAAGAAATTTCTGATGCTATTTCTAAGTTAAAATACAATAAATCTGGAGGACTACAGTTGATTAGTAATAATATGGTCAAATCGGCCCATAATTTTATTTTACCTAGTTTAAAGATTTTATTTAATAAAATACTGCTTTCAGGAATTTATCCCAAAAATTGGGCTGTTGGATACATCTCTCCTATTTTTAAATTAGGCTGTAAGGAAGATCCCAATAATTACCGTGGTATTACTGTTACTGGGTGTCTAGGTAAATTATTTAATACAATACTTAATGCCAGGCTTGATAAGTATTTGTCCGAAAATAATCTCATTAATAACTGTCAGATCGGGATCTCTAAAGCCTCCCGTACATCCGATCATATGTTTGTAGTTAAATGTATTATTGATCATTATTTTGCTAAAGGTTCGAAAATATATTCCTGTTTTGTCGACTTCAAAAAGGCTTTCGACTCTGTTTTACATACTGCTATTTTGATAAAACTTGTTAGAATGGATATCAATGGTCTATTTTATAACATAATTAAAAATATGTATTCTCAGTCTTTGCTGTGTGTAAAGGTCAATAGTAAAATTACAAACACTTTTCAATCTTTGGTTGGAGTTAGACAGGGGGATGTTTTAAGTCCAAATTTATTCAAAATTTTTATAAATGATCTGCCTAAGTACCTCCTGTCCTCCCAAGATCCTGTATATCTAAATAATAAAAAAATAGATTGCTTAATGTATGCAGATGACGTAATTTTACTATCATCTTCTGCAATTGGTTTACAGCAAAAACTTAATTTATTACAAGCCTTTTGTGAAGATTGGTGTCCTTCCATCAATATTGAAAAAACTAAAGTTTTAATTTTCAATAAGGCGGGTAGATTAGTTAATAACCATAGTTTTGTTATTTTTGGAAATGAAGTATCTTGTACAACTTCTTATAAATATCTTGGTGTTTTATTTTCAGCTTCAGGTACCTTTACACCTGCAAAAAAAAACAACTTTATGATAAGGCTGTGAAGGCTCTATATTCACTCAAACGCAATATTTTATCTCTCAATCCTAGCATTTATACAAGTCTGCATATATTTGATCACACTGTTAAACCCATATTATTATATGGGTCTGAAATCTGGTTATGTCCATTACCAAAGAAAGCTACAATTCATGATCTTTTTGATTATTCTAAAATTTCTAAATCTTTTAACTCTGAAAAGTTGCATATTCATTTTTGTAAGTATATTTTAGGTGTTCACAAAAAAAGCTCTAATTTTGCTATAACTTCAGAACTTGCCAGATATCCGATTCAAGTGAATATACTTCTTTCAGCCTTGTCTTATTGGCATAGACTTGAAACTACCTCCTCTGAGCTTCTTATGGATGCATTTGCATGCTCAAAGACTTTACACAATGAAGGTTTCAATACTTGGTTTAGTTCTATTAGTAATGTATGTAAGTTGCTCAATGTCTCTGTTACAACTGAAATGTTATCAGATATGAGCTTCAAGTCCTTTAAAAAGAATATTAAAAATGTTATTTTAGCTAAATTTAAAATATTTTGGGATGATTTTCGAGCGAATAATATGGATGGAAAGTTAAGGACCTATTTTTCATTTAAAGAACACTTTGAATTTGAGCAATATTTGAACATAATTAAAAATTTTGATAAAAGAAGGTCTTTAACTAAATTTCGGATTAGTGCACATAGACTTAAAATTGAAAGAGGAAGATTTTCTAAACCACCTATTCCTGTTGAAAATCGATTCTGTGATCATTGTTTATCGGAAATTGAAGATGAATTTCATTTTTTAATTAAGTGCTCGAAATATAATAGTCCTCGTAACAATCTCTTTTCAGTTGTTCAGATAAATTGTAGGAACTTTTGCTCATTAGAAGATAAGGTGAAATTTAACTGGTTATTAACCAATTCTGACAAAAATGTTATCATTGAACTTTCAAATTTTCTATTTGAATCGTTTGCTTTACATGCTCTATAGTAAACATCAGCTCTATATAATTTGGATTATGTATCATGATGTGGGTGGCATTGTATCTCTCTACATTGATGAGGTACAATGGCATACATTTCTGGATCATATTTCCATAAGTTTACATTTAGATAGCTATGCATGCTCTCCACTGAGTGATTACATTTAATATGTATTGTCTTTTAAATCTGTACTGTGTATTCTTGTATTTCTAATTATGCTCAATCATTGTATGGAGAATTTCTCCTATGATTTTTTGCCCTTCATGGGCCCTTAATATGAATAAATCCATTGTCATTGTCATTGTCATTGTCATTGGTTACCCTTCCTACTACATGTGAAAGAAAGAGAGAGAGGTCTGGGTCCAGTCTAGGAAAGATTTGTGTCAGAAACAATGATTTCATATATTGAACTGGTAGAAATACTAATATCTTGTATTCATTATATGCCTACATGAGGTACCAAGATGTGTTACGTTAATGAACAAATGAAAGCAAAGTCGTGTTCACATTTTGCATATATCGTTCTGTCTAATCTAATCACTGATACCGTTTTTGCTAGATGTGCCGATAATCTAAATGTCGAACAAAGAAAACTATAACATGTTGACTCAAGAGAACTGGGCTTACCGCCAGGGCAACAGCTGATAAGGAAAGGTAGAACATGATGATAAATTGTTTATCTGTTGTGGATAAGCTCTACTTTTCATAGTACAACTATTGTACTATCACAGTGGGCTACTCTCAATTTTTCTGGATACATAGGTTCTGTCCCATCATCTACTTTCTATTTTTGTAAAAAACAAAGAACATAAAATAAGTTTGTTTTTGTTTTGGTAAGGAAGTTTCGTCGCTCAGGAGACTATATTCAATGCGTGTTGTTGTTTAAACGGTGAATGGCGAATAAATTTGTAAATAAAAAAAGGTTTTAAACTAATTATGAGTTGGGAACCCTCCATGCCAGTTAAACGATTTTTGTGTTACAACAACAGCAGTACCTAGGGCGAACATTTGTCCAGGATATTATATTTAAGCCCCCCTCACCCTGCCCAACTCGCCATACATTCTAAGGCAATGTTTCTATTTATGTGTATTCAATGCTTGTTCTTCCTCCAGTTGTGAGTGTGGGGTTTGTATTGGTTTCTTGTTTTGTGCAGGTCATATAGACCTTTCTAACTTTTCAATCATTTTGTTCAGGTAGGGAGGGCTGTTTTGCTTAACTTTATTGTGTTTCTGTTGTTGTGTGAATATCCTTCATTGGTGTGGCTCCCATTTCGCAATTACGCACGTGCGTAATAAAAATAGTAACATTTAAGGGAGGTAACCTGATGTGGTAAAGTGATTTTCCACACCATAAGGAACCGCTCTTAAAGGAAAGAATTCGCTCCCACTGGGAGCAAATTCTTTCCTCTAAGAGACGTTCCCATTTTGGACAGGACCGCAATTGAAGATAATCACTGCTTGATCCAGTATTCTCCCTTTGATGTGCGTAACTTTATTTAGCGTTCTGGCCACGCCATTGCTGTTCTGTCTCTCTTCTTGGCAGTGCACTGGATCAGTCTGATGTCTGTGATTGTGGCAATTCTGGGTTATACTTGTTTCTTTTCGCTATCATAACTGTACAGAGCCTTGCATCTTTTCATTTCTATGACGGCTCTTACGTAAAGCTTTAATTGGTGGGTTGGTGTCTGGTGCTTGGCTGTAGCTGGACCCACCGTAGCTAAAATTTAGTTTTGTTTAGCCCTGACTATCTGTGAGTCATGAGCCCTTTTCTTTGAATCATCATAATATATTAATTTGATTTGATTGTTTCCCTGTGATGATACATTGCATTAGTTAGGAAGCCACCATGCGAGCTAAGCAATTTTGTGTTTTAACAACAACAGAATCTAGGGCGAAGATTTAGCGCTAGTAAAATGCATTTAAACCCCCTGTGGATTAGGCTGCTTTCCATTCTAAGGCTGTGGTTCTTTTGTTGTTGATCCATTGTTTAATGTACCTCCCATCATTTGTGGAAGTTCTGTGTTTGTTTTTAAGCATTACTTTGTATCCATACTAGTTCTGCAATCATATTGAAGAGGAAGAGAAAGCTGATTGCTTTGCTATTATTGTCTTACAGATGTTTTGTTTAATATAAATGTTCCGTGGCTCTTCGTCACGGTGCCGTGGGTTGGTCTGCAGTATGTGATTGTGGTATTTACTGGTCATACTCACCTTCTTTTTATCATTTTCTCCAACTCGTTCAATAACTTCAATGATAACGAGCAATCCTGTTTGATCCTCTATATTCTGCATAGGTTGCCTTTTACTTTATACACAGCTTCCACATCTCCAGACTAAAACGTATTGAATAACAACTTTTGAAGTTTTATACTTTAGGCTTGACTGTGATTATGTAGCTATTCATGCATGGTCATATTCTCTTAAGTTATATATTATCAAAATTGTATCTACTGATATAAACTTATCAAAGAAGTATTAGCGAGTTCCAAATAACTTTCGGCCCTGTTATCTAGACGTTTGCTTGCATGATTGTGTTCCAAAATTATTCTTGCTTTTTATCCATTATTTATTTTCCAAAGGTACGTACTTAGAGTTGGCAAAAACACCAGTTAACGAACAGAAAAGTCAAAACGTGTTAATTTGCTGTGCAGGAAATATGCTTGTATAACCTAGTCTCTCTCTCTCTCTCTCTCTCTCTCTGTCTCTCTCTCTCTCTCTCTCTCTCTCTCTCTCTCTCTCTCTCTCTGTATGGATGGATGGATTCAGAAATATTGGTAGGGGGGGATGTCCAAGCCCAACTGATAAAAATCTGACAACGTTTTCCTTTTCTTTTCAATTGTCTATTCTATAAGAAACTAGAATTTTCAAGGCGGGTTCCTCTTTTTCCAGGGAGTCGTTTTGCTTATTTCTATGGAAACCTATACGACTTGTAATTATCCAGGGAGTCTGGAGCTAATGCCCACCCCTTCGGATGCACCCATGCTCTCTCATAAAAATTGTTGGCTTATATATGTTTTATTATTGATGCAGCTATACTCTCTTATTTCTTTCTCTTAGCGCCATAGGCTTGTCTGTGACTGCTTTTCGGGTTATATCTTACTTTTATGATTCGCTGCCATAGAACAAAGAATGAAAGGAATTACGAACATAAATCTGATAAGAAATGAAGACAATGACCATATGTTGAAAAATTCTGATTTGGATGCATTGCGGTGCAAAAAGTTCAAACTACTTACAAAGTATAAGGGTTAAGAATTTTTATCAAGATTTTTGAAAATCGAACACGTAAACAAGGTTGATTAAGTTCTCTATATCAAAGCAGAGCTGATCCATTTGGAAACCATCCAAAAGAATATTATTGGGCAGCTTGGGCCAAATAAAAAGTGTTTTTTATGGTACGGGGTCTTAACTTTTAGGTCTGTTAGGTGTATAGGAGGGGCGTTTAATATGTAATGAAAACAGTCCAGTATATCCCAAAGTTTTATATTTACAGACTTCATAATTACTGCTATTACAGGTCTGTTTCTTGGCTAAATAAATGTAAAAATGCAGTTGTCCAGTTCCTTATCTAATTAACACAAGCCACTTTCAAGATAGGGTACTTAAGTACACTGCGATATGAAATAAAACAATGTTTTCAAAAGCAGATAACTACATGAAGGAGGAATGTTTTCAGTCTGCTCCGTCGTGTGGTAAATATCCATATACCTGCAAAAATTTTGATATTGCTTTATATTCTATGGAATACTGAGGCTGCCATTTTGGTTAAAATCCTCCTTGATGCTACATTTTCTGGCATTCCACTGACAGAGTCGTTTTTGCGTGAACGAAAACATAGTAAAAATTTATACGAAGATCATTTGTAACATTTTTTCTGGTTGCTTTGATGTTCATTTGCAGGTAATACAGCTTAATTTAAATTTCCATATTTAATCTCGCTCATAAAGTACCCTCAAGTATGTCATTTGAAATAAGAAAATCACTTAAAAGAATGCCATCTCTGGCTTACACTGAAATGGATCAGACAAATTACCGCGTTTCTTCGATGTTTGCATTCGTATTTACATGCACATAATCTGGCTGGCTAATCTCAGACAATAAAATTATAGAAAACGAAAATGGTATACCACTCAGATGAGATACTCCTAGATATTGGTTTTAACTGGTCTGCTGCCTATGCACTGTGTGTTCTTTCCTAGTACAAAGACACATTTTCGATTTTCAAGAACCGTGCGTATTTTAGTGTTACGTCCGTTGCTTTAAACGACGTCAACGTAAGAGGGGGTAACGTAATAAAATGTTAGCACAAGAAATCGGTAACGGTATAAAATGTGTATCGTTATAGCAGATAAAGGGGAAATGAGTCAGAAAACTATGGATATGTGAGCCATGCATGTTAAATGTTTGTTTTAGAAAGTACAGCATGCCTTTATACCTTTGTTAAAATGAGTCTTTCTGTTGTTGTTGACTTTTTGTTTATCGTTACTCCCATTGTGGGAGTCTGTAATTGTTCTATGTTTTGTTACACGTTGCTTTGTGTCCGTTCTAGTATTGCTATCATCTTGATGGGGAAGAAAGAGCTGGTTGCTTTGCTTAATTTGTCTTCCTGGTGTACCGTGATGGTTGAGCGGCTCTTCCTCGCGGTGCCACAGGGTTGTCTTCGGTTTGTGATTGTGGTATTTCCTGATCATACTCACTTACTATTATTTACAATTCGGAGGAAAATATATGCAGTGTATATTAGTGTGCTTTTTAAAAAGTCTGTAACTTATTAAATTTTGAAAGATAAAATAATGTTTTATGCACCATTATAATGACGACACATTGGTCATTCGTTTGACATATGGCATAAAATCCTAACGCGTTTGTGGATAGAGTTATGAATGGGTTTTCATTACATATTGAACCCCCCTCGTATGTCTTTTTTTTTCGATAAAAAACTTTCAAAAACATGAAATAAAAAACCTTGGTTTCACAAGCCCAAATAGACAGGTATCAGACCAGTAAATAGAAAACTATTGAAATATGTGCGCATACATATACAAGTATATACACCTCTGAAAAAATCACTGGCTGCCTTATTTAATGTATTCTGAGCAATGGGGAAGTAATAAAATATCATAAATTTATCCCTGTAGTAGTTATAGAACTTTCAGTTCGATGTCTAAATACAGGACCTGTACACAGGCTAGAGCCCAAATGGTGTATTGAAATATCGAAGCATTAGCAAGTTTGTCAAAAAATCATGTATGCTGATAGATTCGTCTGTCTAATAAATAGAGAATACTAGGTGAGTGTCTTTTGATATCAAGTTTACCAGGCAAGGCTTTGAGAATGCATGTTGACATCGCGAGGCTTGCCGAGATATAGAGAATACTAGGTGAGTGTCTTTTGATATCAAGTTTACCAGGCAAGGCTTTGAGAACGCTTGTTGACATCGCAAGGCTTGCCGAAATATAGAGAATACTAGGTGAGTGTCTTTTGATATCAAGTTTACCAGGCAAGGCTTTGAGAACGCTTGTTGACATCGCGAGACTTGCTGAGCGATTCAACAAGCGTTCTCAAAGCCGAGCCTGGTAAACTTGATATCAAAAGACGCGAACCTGGTATTCTATTTATCAGTTTACCCATTGTTGAACTCTTTTCAAACTAGCGATTATGACGTAATTTTTTATTTTTGTGTTGATCCAGTGTCATTAGCGACGTCATTCAAAAAGTGCAACGTCATCATGACCTGATAAAGGTAACATGCCGTGAGATAGGAAACGTTTATTAGGTTATGATGAAACAATTCAGTTAGTATTAGGGGTGACTGATAATTAACAATATGATTGTATTTTGCTCCCTGAGTGCACTAATAATCAAAATATGCAAACGTGAGTGCATTTAAGACATAATATATAGGGGAAATATATGAAATTATATCAAGGATTAATTCTTGAACTAGGTACAATCTTCTTATTTCAGGAGCAAGTCAAGTGTTGTAAAATTCTTACAACCAAGTGAACTAAAATATTTTTGATCCCCTTGCCTTGCTAAGCACAGATTCATCCTTTTATGAACACACTGCTTTTCATTCTGATTGAAAACACATTATTATATTAAACAAAATCACAATTAACATCACAGACAATAGCCAAGAGGTCAGCCCTTGCCCTTCAGGTGACCACAAGGCAGCAATGAACAGAAGCGAAAGCATGACAAACACGAGACATAAATAACACAAATGATCCATAAAAGAAGTACCGCCTTGGAACAGTCAGCAAAAATATTTCACTGGAGGGCTTAAACTGGTTAACAGTAAAGCCTGTGTAAAATGGCCGCTCAACAATTGACAAAACAAAAATACTTATGACAAACGGTAGCTTATTGAAGGTCAAAAGTGTTGCAGGATGCTCCCCTTGGAGTATTCTGCATTACTTTTGACATGCATTTAGCGATAATTGGTCTTAAAACAATTTGTTGTCCTTTTGAGTGTGGCCATTTTACACAGGTTTTACTGTAGACTGGCTTCAGTCCTTAAAACAATTTTTCATTAATGTGTCATATCATATACTTGTAGCCAGTCTTACTCTGATGGCTCTGTTTTAAAACAGAGCCATCAGAGTAAGACTGGCAACAAGTATATGATATGACAATTGATGAAAAATTGTTTTAAGGACTGGAGCCAGTCTAGTTTTACTGTAGTTTGACTACTTTCTTATTTAAAAAAATTACCAACCCAATACCAGACAGGCATAGAACCCCTTCTAGACAGGTATTTTTTTTAATCCCTTCCCAGATTTTCAGTCACGTGATAGGCATACTTCTTTGATTAAAACGTCCCTCCCAACACTAATATAGAGAGTGCCTCTGGATTTGAAACATTCTTTTCTCAACAGGCCTAGGTATATTCAACATTCAGAAAAAAAATCAGTTAAAAACATAATTTCTAGTCAGTATAGTTTACTTTGTTTGTCTGACCAGCTGTTTCCGCCCACACAACTCTATCGGGAGCTTGGTAATTATCTTGTAGATTGTTATCTCTGTTCTGCCAACATATTGATCTATATTTAGATTATAGCCATACCGAACGAAAACTTCAATCAAAGCAACACCTATATGTTATTGTTTAATAGTTGTGTTTGCTATCAATTTGGTTTTGCGTGATGTATGGTTTCGGTTTTGTTTGATATAAGCCTAGCTAGCATTCTTTATGTAGGACATTAGGTTAATAATGGGGAGCGCAGTTGTTTAGAGGTAGAGGCGACTTGCGATCACTGGTGGTATTGTACGTGTTGTGTCCTTGAGTTCAGCGTAGTACTGGTTTAACCCACAGGAAAACGTCTCGACATGACTAAATTATTAACTGGGACACAAAGCATCAACACAAACAAATAAAGGTAAATTGAGCAGCTCAGATAAAGCCGCTGGAACACGACTGTGGACAGACCGATTCACGAGCGCGATCACAACGATTGACAGCAGCTCATCACAAAGTCACATGGTCGATCTTGATTGGATTCAAATATTCAACCGCAAAAGGAAAGCAACGCCTACCTGTGTGTAAAAGAAAAGGTCACTGTATGCGTAACGTGTCAATGCTCCTAAAATAGCTAGCTACTTTTGGCGTGTCATGGATTACAGATCACAAATATCAGGCTCCGTGTTGGGTAGCATACTGCCTCTTATATTCAGCAGCATATAACCATATCATGTAGCCAATTAAGTTCCTTTCCTGGGTCTGTGTAGAGAGACCATGTTCTTCCATTGTACTTGCAGTAATCACACATTTCTTACGCGATAATAAAGGTGTCCACAAAAACAGAAAACACTTTTAAAGTTTGTTGCTGTCTAGGGACAAATAAGGAACGACATTTCATATGAATAGTCTGCTGGTAGATGATTCATATGAAATATCAAGGTCTATTTTCTCCCTGAAATTCAAGCAATACATCAAAAAAGTGTACAGTGCAATTTGTCATGATCAGTGTTTTAAGGGTTAAGATCAAAGTGGTATTGATTTCAAAGCCTTTTCAAGCTCCAGATAAAAAGATTTTTTGACACTGACGTGATTTGAAATGAACTTTATTATGTTGCATGATTATTTAAAGAAAATAGTAACTCTTTGCATGCTAGATAAGTTTGCATAGTTTTTTTCAATATAAAGACTATTTTAGGAACATCACCAGACAGCTACAGACGTTTGGTGGCGTCTGATCTAGGTTCAAAATGTTTGCAAGGGTTATTGGCTGCAATCTTTTTGTTTCACTTTCAGGACAAACTGATCTGTTAAAATTGTATGCAAGGGTAATTAGCTCCAGCACGCAAAGTTATTTCGACAAATCTTTTTGCGGACAATTAAGAATTTATGTCACTCAGACGGTTCTGTCTGAATAAGAATGATGAAGGCTTTGTATATGTGATATTTGACTTCACAACTCCCCAAAATAGAGCACTGCATGACGTGTTGCATATATTACACACAGGTAGTTTGCTTTCCTGTCTTGTCACCCAGACAGTTCGAAGTGTTGCGGTTGATAACTTTACATAGTAGGCGGGGAGAGAACAAACCAATCTACATCTAGCACGTGACTGAATAATTCTTATTGACATATCGACTTGACATCGTCGCTCAGACTCAATGTCCATGGTCGAATTCCATTGGCAGTAAGACTTCGCAGAATGCTGCATATCAGGGTCATCACTGAACGCTTGAAAAATCAACACTTGGGATAAAATGTTAAGATTCCACTATCGACCCTAAAACGTTAATAGGCTAATCTAATTGATAAGGATGGTGTCATCAATTTGTCTCAATAACTTAATTAGTGCTAGGACGTTGTTAAACTACCAATCGAAAACACGTCACACGTTGAAAGACAAGAAACGTCATTATTGTTAAAGCGACTTCATTTTATGACGCAAATCCACAAATCAAGGAACTTACTGCTTCATATATAGAGAGCCAATTCACTACCGGGGTGGGGATGGGTCAGGAATCCTGCCTTAAATGGCGGACCAAATTTCCAAGGTAAATAGGAAAAAAATTGTTACTTTTCCATGGGTAACAACTAGTGCTGGGCTAGAAGGGTTTATGGTTAGTATGTGTACTTTATGACGGGAGCACCCAAAGGCTCTCTGAAACTGTAAAAAATTATGGAGAAGCAGGTAATCAAACCTGCGACCCCTGGTTTACAAGGCATAGCATTTATCCACTACACCACGACCACTTCTTCAAGGATAGGCCCAAAAGAAACACACGCAGTATCCAGAGTGAAAATGTTTTTGAGAGACAAAAAGTGCCTTTGAACTGCTAAATTATTAAAACAAGGTTATAGATATCATAAAATCCAAAAATCATTTTCTAAATTCTACCACAGACACTCAGAGTTAATTGTAAAAAACATTGGGTTAAAAACTTTTCTGCAACAAGGTATATCAGAATCTATATTTTATGGTTTAAGCCCTTCAATAAAATCCAAGGCGGTACTTCTTTTGTGGATCTTTTATGGTTTTTTTCTGTCTTGTGTTTGCTATGCATTTGTGAACGTCTGTTTATATGTGCCTTGTGGTCACCTGCTGGGAAAGGGCTGACCTCTTGGCTCTTGTTTGTTGTGTCCAACTGTGAGTTTGTCACTTTCCCATTG
Organism: Loripinus fragilis; assembly: GCA_964019695.1. NCBI lineage: Eukaryota > Metazoa > Mollusca > Bivalvia > Lucinida > Lucinidae > Loripinus > Loripinus fragilis. The sequence continues at coordinate 54,423,377 of OZ026531.1, forward strand.
GTATCCTGGGTCAGGTGTGGTACTTGATTGTATCGATAATTATGCTGACCCTGTCGTATTTTGACGGTAACATACCATCCCATCAAATTTCATCATTTGCACAACACAACTGACATCACATTGTATGAAAAAGTGTGTTGCGTTTCTTTTTTCCTTAAGTATATATAAATAAACAAGTATTTATTATACTATCTATAAATAAACATCTCCTGATTGGCTCATATGCCTATTCACTGCCGCTGGCAAAATATCCCATTGGTTATACATGAGTATAAGTCATAGTTGACCTTTGACCTTTAAGCCAATGCTGCTAAAAACTGGACCAGCATCAATATGTTTATGCTGATTTTTTCTCATAAATTACAAGTTCAATTGAAGTCAATGTAATGTTTTAAGCATATCTTTATACATCCGCATAAACAGTCTTTTAAATTTTATCCTTAGCCATAATGCCAAAAATTGTAAATCTGCAAATTAATCCCTACCTTCATGAATGTTCATGCTAAGTTCCAACCACTATGAATACCAATATAAATATACTTTCACGTCTGTACATAGAACTAAGAAATTACGTGTCAGGCCCACTAGTGTAAGATCTATCTATCTATCTATCTATCTATCTATCTATCTATCTATCTATCTATCTATCTATCTATCTATCTATCTATCTATCTATCTATCTATCTATCTATCTATCTATCTATCTATCTATCTATACTGAACAAAAGTGAAAACGCTACACCACAATAGTTTATATTTTGTGAGAAAGTATTGGACAAAACATATTTACTAAAGCTAAATAATGTTTCCCAGTCATCCAGAAAACATTTCGTTGAAACTCCACCAATTTGTCTCCTTTGATGTCTGAGTTATGTTCCTTTATGTGTTTAAAGCTTTATTAACAGAATTTTGCACTTGCGTATGTGCAAAACAAGATTGTTATGCTTATCAGAACTGGCCATGATTATGTAAAACACAATTCAGAAATCAATTTCAAATTAATCAAATTTGTAAAAAAAAATAAATTGTCTCCCTTTGGCAAAAACTAATAGGTAGTATTAAATGTTTAGCAATCTTGGATTTATCACGATTTTCGATAAATTTTCTTTTGCCTAATCAGGGAGACCTATCAGCACATTGTTTATACCATTTTTTCGACTAGTAATGTCCTCAGACTAAGATGCAACAACACATTAATATTTTCCTATGGAGATTTCAGTGTTAAAATTTCAAGCTTGTCAATTGAATAAGAAATCCGTTCTTTAAAATTGCTTTTCTAAACGATCAAAACACACTTCACATTTCTGGTTGTCACATTTCTAGACTACCATTTCCTGCAGTCGGATCTGCATGGTAGTGGATTTCTGAAGGTCTAAACCTCGTGACAACATCAGTAAAACCTTAACTGTTATGCATAACCTAGTCTTGGAATATTCAAATACACTTTCATTTACTTTAATGGCTTTCATCATTTTGTATATACATGGCAACCAATTCAGGTGTAACGTTTTCACTTTAGTTCAATCTATCTATCTATCTATCTATCTATCTATCTATCTATCTATCTATCTATCTATCTATCTATCTATCTATCTATCTATCTATCTATCTATCTATCTATCTATCTGTCTATCAGCATTTTGAGCAGACTTGATTTTCACAAAGTTTGGCTTATTCCTTTTATAAATCAGCTGATGAGATGGAAATCCCCTTCATCGTTCAATTTTGTATTTCTGAAATCCCAGTAAAGAACAAATACATAATTTACTCTCAAATATAATGAGATAAACATTCGCTTCATCAATACATAGACCCAGATAAAGAAACAGCTTGTTCCTAAAATCATTAATATTTTCTTATCCGTCAGACAAAACATTTGTTTTGGGTTCTCAAAAGAACCGTCTCGGCGAGACGGTTCTTTTGAGTGGTCACAACATATGTTTTGGTTGAGAAATAAGAAAATCATAGTTAAGTATGCACTTTTATCTAAAAGCATGTGTACACAGGTGGTCCTTCGGGACTATCATAAAAATGATTGTATTAATTAATCCACTGCATGTTGCAATCGGCTTAATTATTTTCCAATGCTTTCGACATTTTTACATTACTTTGTAATCGAAAAAATCGACATCATAATCATACTAAACAATAAATTTTCATTTCTTAGAAAAATAATTATCTAAGGATTGATGGATAATATTTTTGATTCTGGTGCTCGAGTGTCAGTGCATCATGCCACAAATATTTATAAGCTTGAAAACATAGCTAAAACACTCATTCTTGCACGCCGGATACGGCTATCTGATATTTGAGTCATAAATGGTTATCTTACCTATGTTATCTTACCCAGGCTGTCACGAAAGGACTGTTCTCATTGGTTGTATTGGAACTCACACACATGGTCATCAAGTGACGTCAGTGTTTACATCCATCTACAAATTCTAGCCTCTTCTGGTCAGATCAAACATAGCCATCAGAATTAGACTAGCTACAAGTTTTTGACATGACTCATTGATAGAAAAATGTTTCGAGGACTGGAGCCAGTCTACCAATCTGTTAACCTGGTACTTTCTCAGTTTTAAGAGAATATGTGAACCGATTAAAAACTAGAGCAAGTCTGTTTTCATCAATTTCTATATATGACATATATAAACCAGTAGTCCTTTTCCAAAACGAATTATATGTGCTGAATAAATTCTATAAAAAGCATCAACATATGCTTCCGCTCATTTACTGTCCTTTAGCATGCTGACTAGTTTAATTTACTTCTTCCCTCCTCAATTTTTATCCAAATCAAATTGTAACATTTCAACTATTCGCATGTATATACATGCAGAGTTGAAAACAGTATAGATCCTGATCAGCTGGCTTCTGAGAAGCCAGCAGATCAAGATTTACACTGTTTTTATAACAGGATATGCCTGGAAATACCATGATAGGGGTTAATGCGTATAACAGGAATCTAATACCATCAACCGTAATGTTGTTTCCATGCAATTACAGGTAGCACGCATATGCATAGTGTGTTCCCCCCTATATATCTGATGTCAGCAGACCGATTAATGCTTTAATTACTTTTTCACTCGTCTATGAAAATTAAGTTTCGTGACTTCCCCAAGAAACCATTGGTAAGGTGCCCACTGTTAACGCTTCGAGACACCTCCAATGTGTATCATACAGGATAGGAATACACAAGCTAGTTTTATGTTTGTAATTCTACAAAATTGATTACTCATATTGACCCTACTTTAATGCATTTTCATGTTTACAAAAAAATATTGTGTGATATCAGGATTTGATAGCAATTACCTTGTATTGTTGTTAAGCTTATTACAGTAATAGCTGCATGCAACATATTAAATTAATTTTCGTGACTTCTCCATGAAAACCTTGGTAAGGGTGCCCATTGTTAACGCTCCGAGACACCTCCAATGCGTATCATACAGGATAGGAATATGCAAGATAGTTTTATGTTTGTACAATTAATATCTCATATACTTAAATGCATTTTCATGTTTACAAAATGCTTTTTATTGTGTGATATCAGGATAAGATAGCAGTTACTTTGTAACTGTTGTGAAGCTAAGTAATAGCTGCATGCAACGTATAAATTAGAGGTTTAAACTTTTTCAAAATTTTGAAACTCTTCCATTGATTTAAATGTGAACCTTGTCCTAAAATTGTCAAAAACAATCTCGAAAATTGTTTAAATATCTGCTATTGTAAAATACATGAATGAGATTTAATACAATAAAATGAATATTGCCTTATTCACTATACGTTCAAATGACATCAAACACATAAACATATGTTAGCTAGCTACATGTATCGCGTAGTAAACTTTATCGAAGACATGAAAATGCATTGAAAGTAAGAAAGAGGGCAAAGATCAGGAATCGATACAATCAAGTACCACACCTGACCAAGGTTACCAATGGGAAAGTCTATGTGATTTCTGACATTGTGGGATTACTTTTGCTCCTTGATTCACCTCAAATTTTCCCCCCTCCCCTTTACTTTGAAGGCGATTTTTCAAGATACGATTATGATTTATTGGAGGTGGCAACAGTTGTGGCTGATGACATTTGCTGGTTATTTTCCCATATTTTGGCACGTGCATTGTGTACAATAAAGCTGGTAAACAATAAATAAACTGGAAAAATGGATCCTTCTGAAAAAGAGAGAACCTACAATATTAGAAAACAGCAGACTCGAGTTTGTTGAGTGTGTTCATTAGAACTACTGGAAAGTGCAATATTTCTGACGCCCCTAGCACAGGCTTAGGTGGTATTCTGCTTTCCGTCAGAATCTAATATTCCTGAAGTAATGGACCAGACTATGAAAAAATATCAACACTATATCGATGCACGTGGAGAAGAATTACCAACTTCACACAGAAACAACGACAGCTGTTACGACCTCTAAATAATCTGGAAAAATGGATCCTTCAGAAGTAGAGAGAACCTACTATATTCAAAATAGCAGAATCGGTTTTATTGTTCATGAAAACCTATTAGTGCACCTGTTGAACACTGGAGGTGCACATCACTTCAAAAGAACAATAGTAAATTGTGCACTTTATGTGCACACCACGTGCTTTAGTTCAGACTCTTCTGTACTTGTGTCAGAAATTCTCTGGATTCCCTATGCCTATTAGATGGCAGTTTCACCGATGGGATTCATTAATGTAGTGCAACAGTATTATTATTAATTTGATATACGGATGATTGTATTGTACAGTCTTTACTGTCCAAGAAAGAATGGCATTGTATCTGACTATAGTCACCTTTCCACATTGTTAACATGCTTGGCTTTGAATTTTGCTTTGATTCATGAACGTTTACCAATAAGCCTTTACTAACTGTTAGTGTGTGTGTGTTCTAATTTACGACATTGGGGTTGTTATGTTTATATATTTACCAGATCGTCTTAGAAGTAATCATCTATCGTATATATCCTCTGGTACCATCTGTCTTATAACATTTACATCAACAAAACTAATTGGAAGAGTCAATCAGCGGTCAGTGCGATATCCTGGACACTGTAAGGTGGAATCCTAATTGAATTGATTGGCCACATTATAGAGCGTAAAGAGATATGCACCCTGGCCATATTGATGCCATATTTCCCCATTTATGTTTTCGAGGGTATATAAGATGAAAGGAAACAACATACGCGTCAAGGCTAGTTCAGATGGAAAAAAACACTAAAGTAGTACTTAACAAACCTTTAACACAATGCTTAACACCAAAATGTCTAGCTCAAGTGAAAAAATGATCCATATCATCCCATGGCTGCAAAAGTTATTGCCCTTTGTTCATGACAATATGCATTCCATGGCTTTGTTTGTAAGAATGACAATATGCAGTCCATGGCTTTGTTTGTAAGAATGACAATATGCAGTCCATGGCTTTGTTTGTAAGAATGACAATATGCAGTCCATGGCTTTGTTTGTAAGAATGACAATATGCATTCCATGGCTTTGTTTGTAAGAATGACAATATGCATTCCATGGCTTTGTTTGTAAGAATGACAATATGCATTCCATGGCTTTGTTTGTAAGAATGACAATATGCAGTCCAAGGCTTTGTTTGTAAGAATGACAATATGCAGTCCATGGCTTTGTTTGTAAGAATGACAATATGCATTCCATGGCTTTGTTTGTAAGAATGACAATATGCATTCCATGGCTTTGTTTGTAAGAATGACAATATGCAGTCCATGGCTTTGTTTGTAAGAATGACAATATGCAGTCCATGGCTTTGTTTGTAAGAATGACAATATGCATTCCATGGTTTTGTTTGTAAGAATGACAATATGCAGTCCATGGCTTTGTTTGTAAGAATGACAATATGCAGTCCATGGCTTTGTTTGTAAGAATGACAATATGCAGTCCATGGCTTTGTTTGTAAGAATGACAATATGCATTCCATGGCTTTGTTTGTAAGAATGACAATATGCATTCCATGGCTTTGTTTGTAAGAATGACAATATGCATTCCATGGCTTTGTTTGTAAGAATGACAATATGCAGTCCAAGGCTTTGTTTGTAAGAATGACAATATGCAGTCCATGGCTTTGTTTGTAAGAATGACAATATGCATTCCATGGCTTTGTTTGTAAGAATGACAATATGCATTCCATGGCTTTGTTTGTAAGAATGACAATATGCAGTCCATGGCTTTGTTTGTAAGAATGACAATATGCAGTCCATGGCTTTGTTTGTAAGAATGACAATATGCATTCCATGGTTTTGTTTGTAAGAATGACAATATGCAGTCCATGGCTTTGTTTGTAAGAATGTGATATTTTTGCGATAGTGGGGGGATACGTGTCATGACACATTTCTAGTTTATAAATCGATTAGTCCTTATATCTATTAAGGAATTGTTAGCTCTGTATATTCCTCCTGCAAAAGAATAAAGTAGGAAAACAGAATATCTACTGTCCTGCCAGCCAAGAGTGAACGTGACTTCATGTTTTGTTTATAAACTTATCAGGGACTTATAATCGATAGATCACTTGTGTATTAATCCTATCCGCAGGATATGATTAGTTCACAAGTGCTTGATCGATTCGTGTTAGCTAACATGAAGTGTACACGTTTGGGTTTTACTTAGCAATTATAAGCAAAGTATTACGTCACTGTCACTCTTGGTTGGCACGACAGTATATCTGAATATATGGTTTTACAGACCAGAACTGAAGCAAACCAGATACGCCGTATTTATAGCAAACAAAGAGGCAATGTTCCCACAATTTGTTATTATTCAGACAACATTCTGAACATTTCCTTATAATAAAGAGAACTTTTCGTATTTTAGAAGCTTCAATCGCATATTCTTTCACATACTGGTGACGTTTCAGCATGCTCTCCCTCTGGCGTAGATAATTAGATATTGCACGAATGGAAAAATAATCCCTTAATCGGCTTGAAATAAGCAGAATCGGCTTAAAATTTCATTTACTGCGTTAATATTACTTGGCATTTGCTAAAGACGCGGAAAAGTACAGATTCGTAAATTCCATACTCAGGGGAAATTACGAAACGCAGGAATAATTGATCCACAGTCAAAAGGCTATACCGGAAGAGTAAAGGAGGTAACAAAGTTACATTTTGAATTCAATGAATTTGGTGATGTGTCGCTTACGAGCCCCCAAACTGTTTGTTATATGACAAAAACAGAATTCCATTACTCAATATTACTAGCGCTTCAAGCAGCATTTCCATATTAGAACACTTGACGGCGGCGATATTGGAATTTTGTTTAAGCAGTCTCAACAAATGGACCTGAATACAGAGATTTTTGTACTTATACATATTGGCCTCGACGCAACAAAACCTGTCTTCGGGGTTTCCGCTAAAGTGAGACTCAAACTAGTCTGCTCAGCTACAGAGACTAGCTAGAAAATTTTTATTTCGACTGTTGCAAGTTTAGATATGATGCTTTCCAACAAGCGAATAACAAAGGCGCTGATCAGGCTGCGCGGATGCGCAGGCTGGTCTGCGCCTTTGATGTTCGCAAACACCGAAGACAGGGTTCCTTACGTCGAGGCCCATATGCACCAAAGCCTCCAATACCCAGAAATATAATGGAATTGAATGCCCAACCCACAGGACTTTGTGCACGCCGTAGATGCAGACGAGTTCCAGACGCGTCTGTGCACATGTACCTACACAGCCTAGATAACCAAGCTTCCTGATATATTCAATTGAGAATACGCTTTTTTATTTGTGTTGCTGATATACGCTGTTACAACTGTGATGCCGGATAAGGATATCTGAGATTTTAGCCTGGGATAAAAAATTCTTATCTTGCCCATGCTATCTTACCCAGGCTGTCACTTGTGAACTTCATACATTGGTTGTATTGGAACTCACGTACATGGTCGTTAAGTGACGTCATTGTTATGTTAAAATGACGTCATTATGTGAAATTGTATCCTAGCGTATTCATGGACTTCTGGAAGCTAATTTAAGAATAAATAAAAAAAAAAACAGCGATGAGCAAGAAAAAGAATCCACTATTCGTGTGAGGGTAGGATAGAAAAATCTGTCCCTCTGGATCAACGTTTGACATCACTCGGCATACCTCGTGATGCCAAACGGTGATCCTCGGGACAGATTATTGATTCTTGCTGACGTACCCAGCGGGGCAAGATGTCTGCGATTGTACCAATGTATATATCTAACTTCATTTACATCTGAATACGGGCAATGAATGCTCTGGCATTACGACTGAGTGTATAGAAATACTTCTTACTAGAGGCACTGCCTCGTGACCATGAGAAAGACACTACAACCTCAATACCTTGAACTTGTTTAACCCAGGTAAAGGTCCCAGCATGACTTAAACTTTTGACTAGGACGTATACCATCAATTCAAAAATAAGTTTTTTTTCCGCAAATGATATCAAAGCAAAAACACATAATTTCCAATCTCACAATTCAACAGTATAGGTGATTGATTGCTTGTAGTATTTTTTTGTTTTCTTTATTTTCCATTCAGCAAAAAGCTTTTGTTGATATCATTTATAAAATTGAGGAGCGTTCGTTGAGCCTATTTACGAGGGATAACGTAAACAATATTATGAAGTAAACTCTAACTTAAACGATTAACCCTATTGATACTTATAAAATCGATGATTTATTGTATAATACTTATATTTTGAAAACAAGAAGTTAGTTTAAACAATATTTTATTGAAATATTCTACATTCATACAATATATGAAAACAAGAAGTTAATCGTCTCTGCATGTGATCCCATGGTGACGTCACTTCGTTGCACTCAAATACAGGCTGATGCACATATAGAAATATATTCAGAATGTTTTGATTTATAAGACATTTTAGCAATATTCAAATAAATTAGCATTTGTATAGCGTTATGCCATATAAGCATAGCGTCCTTTTAATGGGACATAGGCAAACAGTCTGCGGTGTCTGATCATGTTTTGTTACATATGAATATTAATCTCCACACTTTCAAAAGCGAAATGGCTGCACTCTTTATTGTATTTTTGATCAGCCCTCAAGATCATATGTCATGTGCAGATCCAGAAAGTTTTGTCAGCGGGGGTCCTACTTTGACACCTTTTTAGCTCACCTGAGCCGAAGGCTCAAGGTGAGCTATTGTGATCGGTCTTTGTCATTCGTCCGTACGCCTGTAAACTTTTTCTTTGAACGACATCTCCTTCTGAACCACTATTTCAAATTTCATATAACATGAATGTTCCCCATGATGCCCTCTTTCAAAATTGCATAAATGGTTCCACTCCACCGAACAGGAGGGCCGCCAGAGCTCCAAGTAAAAATATTTTAAAAGACATCTGCTACTGAACCACTGATCCAAATTAAAAATAATTTCAGAGAATTGTTCCTCATAATACCTTCTACCAAAATTGCACAAATCATTACGCTCTGCTGAACAAAATGGCTGCCAGAGCTCCAGATAAGAATACATTTTTACGGCATTTCCTCCTAAATTCAAAATAATTTCACTGGATAGTTCCTCATGATGCCTTCTTCAAAAATTGCACAAACGGTTCTAGACCACTGAACAAAGGGCCGGCCCAGAGCTCTAGTAAAGCAATTTCTTTAAATAACGTCTACTTCAAATTTCATATAACTTAACATGAATGTTCCCGATGATGCCCTGTTTCAAAATTGCATAAATGGTTTCGCTCCACCGCACAGGAGGGCCACCAGAGCTCCAGATAAGAAATCCCTCCTGAACCACTGACCCATATTCAAATCATTTCACAGACTTGTTCCTCATTATACCCTTTACCAAAATTGCTCAAATAGTTACACTCCACCGAACAAAAGGGTTGCCAGAGCTCCAAATAAGAAATGTCTTTAAACGACGTCTTCTGAACCACTGGTCCTAATTCCATATAATTTCACGTGAATGTTCCCCATAATGCCCTCTTTCAAAATTGCATAAATGGTTGTGTTCCATCAAACAGGAGGACTGCCAGAGCTCAAGATAAGTAATCATTTACACGACATCTCCCCCTGAACCACTGACCCAAATTCAATATAATTTCTCAGAACTGTTCCTCATGATGCACTCTACCAAAATTTCACAAATGGTTTAACTTCACTGATCAGTCATTCTCAGGTAAGCGACCCAGTGGGAGAAGGATCTAAATTACCACTATAAGCGGGCCATTATAAATGGCGTTCCGCGGGCGGGCCGATGATGGTCAAACATTGAATTCTGGCTTGGTAGCTTTGTGTTTTTTCAGGGGATACGGACCAGAATTGCTAAGTAACCCTATTGTTTTGTAAATATTTAGAGGGCGGGGGTCCGGACCCCTGTCCTCTGGATCCGCGCATGTATGTCGTATAGTTCATTGTTCTAAGAAACCACACGTTGCTTCCTAACGATATCCTGCCACACCTTCTCAGCCAAACTATCAATATTGTTTCTTCAATCCAGACCTCTAGATAAGAGTGCGTTATTCAAAATCATTTTCTTATTTTTCATCCAAAACATATGTTGTGGGTACTTAAAAGAATCGTCTCAATGAGACGGCTCTTTTGAGCGCTAAAAACAAATGATAAAATGGATGGGTAAGAAAATATTCACAATTTTACCCTCATATTTTTGTTGTTCTTTACCTACAAATGTATGAATTATCCTTATTGTTTCCTCATCGTAAGAGATACGCGTAACATGTTTTCACCAACTGCTGTTTCCATATTTCAATGATATATATATCTTTATACTCAAATGACCCGAGATGATATATCAAGAAAAGGTTTGGTGAAATTATCATTACGTTTAGAATACGTTTTTGCTCTATACTTGCAAATATATACTGACTGACTTTAAAAACGCGCACTAGCTTGCCTTAAGTTTATATCTTTCAAAAGATGTTTGTATGTAAAACCCTTTTGCTACAATGATGTCATTATGAGTTGGCTTCATCAGTCAACACTTTGGTTTTAATTGTACAACTGAACTCGACGACGTTATTTGCTCCGTATGAATTTAGTCACTGAAACATTGCTAAAGTAGAGGTGATTTTAAGAAAGATAAACGTCAAATGCGCAAACAAGCTGTATCTCAGACCTGCCAATCAATATGAGAGTGATTCCGCGATAACTAACAAAGTCCACGACACAAATTTGATGTTTCTCGTCTTTCTTGAAGTAGGGAATCTTTCACTGATAGCATTTTGTCACATGAAACAGTGGACCCCTATCCTAAAAGGTTTACATTTGAATGCATTAAATTCATCTTAATTAAATAAGTTTTCCATGTGATACTAACAAATGAACACTATTTAACATACAATCAAAATGATTGTTCTGCCTTCTTTTTCAATTAATAAACAAGAATAAGATAATCTAGTGACCACTATGTTTACCACTTTTTGGCCCCTGAAGGTGAGCACCCTGCATGGGAGGAAAATTTAATTGAAAAAAAAGAAGCAAAAATGCAAGGTCTTTTTTCTAAGTCATACCAGTAAACTATATCCTCAAAAGCAGTGAGATGTTGCTTCATAAAGTGCAGCAAATATATACCCCGTCTAATAAATCTGATTTCTATCCCCATATGTTTATTATTGACCAATCATGAAACACTTTACAACTTAAATATTGTGCTGAGCTTCCATCCACCTTCCGTGCCAATCACTGACCTTTTTACAAGTGCAGGTCTGTGATCAATTATCTCTCCACCTTTAGTGAAACGGCTTAGCCGAACTGAAAATGCATGTTTTCGTTTTGGTGACAGTACTTACACTACAATTTGTTACGGAATTTATGGATGTGGTATTTTTCGCGTTTGGCGGCTGATTATATTTGTATCAACATATGACTTCCTGATACTTTTTGCCAAGAACTCAACAGGTGCGTAAATGTTAACGACGTCATTAACGTTTCTGACTCTTGATTTCGAAAAAGTCGGGGCACGGTAAACTGCCCTAACACATGCCACAGTGACATATCATGCAATGGTTCTATTTTGTCATCTTATGCCACCAGAGGCGTATGATACTACCATACGTCTCTGATGACACCATTGCTTCACATCCCATGCGCGGATCCAGGAAATTTTTACCAGAGTCGGCCCAACTTAATTTTTGACGCTTATTTGAATGACGAGGAAAAGGATTAAAATATTAAATAAATGGCGTTTCGCTGGCGGGCCGATAATGGCCCACTTTTAACCCAACATTGAATGCTGATTTGGTAGTTTTGCAATTTACCAGGGGATCGGTACCAGTATTGTTAAGGAAACTTATAGCTTTGTGATCTTCCATGTGAGTGTATGGGGGATGGGGGTCAAACCACCCAGTGCCCCTCTGGATCCGCGCATTTACCTGTCTTTTTGAAAGGTCAAGTGTATGATAGACACAAGTCAAACCGTTGCCCAATACCACTTGAATATTTGCTGGTCGTAACAGACAACTATTTAGAGATGCTTTAACATGTTGAATTCAAAGACATTCTAGCAAAATACATGAAATGTATACTTGCAGCTTGATAAACCTACTGTAGTCAAATGGACCTGCCGACCCTTATCAGTAGGACGAGCCATTTCAAATTTTAGTGGTGTTGTTTGGTAATGTTCATTATTTTTCTAAATCATTATAGAATGCATTGAATTATATAAGCTACAGTGCAGAGCCTGAGCAGACGCCGCATTCTGTGGCGTCTGATCTGAGTTTGTACTGTTTGACAATGTCTCATAAAATGGCCACTGTCCTAATGGTATCATCTTGTCCTACCAAGGGTTGCGATTGTCCAATCTAACCCTTGGCCTCACAGCTTTGATTTTCTCCGATTGAATACGCCATCAGCTGAAAATAGTAACAATTAATATGATCAATCACAAAGCGGTGCAAAAAATCGATAAACACCAGGCCTCCAGATAAGACGGCGTTATTAATCTACATTCAGTTTTCTTACTTAACAACTAAAATAGACGTTTCAGGTGCTCAAAAGAACTGTCACAATAAGATGGTTATTTTGAGCACCCATAACATCATTTTTAACTGAAGGATAGAAGAAAAATAAATAATTTTACATCCAAAATCTTCGTTATCTGGACTTATGGAGAATTAGCAGGCGGTGTATATAAGATGCCGATAAACTGCTACCTTTAATCTGATTGGCAGGAAGGGATTATCGAAAAAATCCTTCCTGGCGTTTTCATTGGTCGATTAGTCTGCGCTAATAATAAATTTTGAGGGTCGTGAGGCGAAGGGTTTGTCGAAAGGTAGATACGACGAAACCTTCGCTGGTGAAGATGTAATGGTATATATTAATGCAGAATATCAAAGAAATTGCGGATTCGATTCATCTGACTACTCATCTAGGCATATGATGCATAATAAGGCTATACAATTTTTCATAGTTTTCATAATAACGGTACATATTTTACTGCAGATAAAGGCACTATTTGATATATACGTGTATAAAGTAACCATTACCTGGATTAGTTTATAGTTTTGTTTTCAACGATTCTCATGTATCTTTGAATCGACAGTAGGGCTGCATCTATTTATATTTACGCTTTAAATATACATGTTAGTTGTCTAAGACCGTCGAATCCCAAAATTTCAGCTGCATACATTTCTCAATGCAAGTCATTCAATGACCACGTCAAGAGGTGAAGTAACGTCAACGCCAGCCAATAAATTACCAGCAAGAAATGAAGAGAATTTACATATTTGAAAATAAATGATTCGGCTTCTTAGAGACTGTTATAGTATACTCCGCCCCTTCCTGTGCTTCACAACCAATCAGTTTGCACAGAAATTTAATTGTTTGGCTTTCTGTCAATATGTGTAATATCTATGATGTAAAATCATGAAGTAAATCCGTTAAACGGTCAATGCGGCCATTCCCAAAGGAACGGGGAGGAGAAAACTATAAGTAGGATATAGATCATATATTACAAAATAAAGGAATTAAGTGGTTCACTAGCTGCGCTCCTTCCCACTTAATTCCTTTATAATTGTAATATATGATATACAATCTATACTTAATTCCTTTGTAATTGTAATATAATTATAATCTATAACCCATACTTAATTCCTTTATAAGTGTAATATATGATCTATAACCTATACATAAATAGAATGAATGGAAAGGTTGACAACCCTCACGCCATGAGCACTGACTGGTATTCTGCTATCGTTAACTGTATGCATGCCGGGTATTTTTTCCGTGTACTTTTTAGACCCAAGCCATTGTATTCGAAAATGCTTTTTGAAGGTGGCAATATGGACGGACTATCTTATTTTGTCATAACTTGTGTCCAATCCCTTTTGTATCTTTATGCAAAAAATATGTTCAGTCTTAAAAGGAGTGACTTTTTCTGCAAACCAGGTGTTATGTGAGGTTTTCACAAGTGCTGACCAATCATATCTCACGTTTTTACAGATACAAGTTAACAGCACCACGCATTGTCTTTATATTGGTTCATTGTATTGGAAGTCACGCTCGCAAGCCAAAATGGCATCAACTGCTAGCTTATCGCAACATAAAACTCAAGAATAATAATCTACGAGTTATTTGGAGATGCGATTGGATAAGCCGCCCGTTTGGGATCACAGTATTTGATCACTCAGCAAGCCTTTTGATGGTCAGATGTCAAACCTCAGCATAGAGCTTAATTTCAGGGCAGTATATGTCATGTTTTATCCCCGGCTTTACTCCATAATAACATCTACGACGCCTTTGAATTTGCATGTTTTTGAAAATATTATGGAAAAATGGAGCATTTGCTCTTTTACAACTAAAATGTTTCTTACGGATTAACACGTCTATATAGTGCACTTAACCCATATAAGCAGAGCGCAATTTTTGTGGGGCATAGACAAACGGTGCAAACCCAGATCGCGGCGCCTTATCAGTGTCTCTATTGTTTGCTTACACAATATTCTACCAACATTCGGTGGAAATGGAGAAAAATACACCCACCACCCCTAAAATGGAAATGGGCTCGTCCCACTGATAAGTGTGGCCAGGTCGATCTGGATTAAAAAAATTGGGTTAAACACAGGGCTACATTTGTACTAAACTATCAAAACATGCTTGAAATACTTGGGGGTGGAGGCGGGGTAAACTGGGTAAAAGACGTGATCAAAAGTAAAAAGTGTGGTCACCTGCTGGGAAAGGGCTGACCTCTTGGCTCTCGTTTGTAATGTCTAATTGTGACATTGTCACTTTCCCATGAGTATCCTGGGTCAAGTGTGGTGCTCGAATTATGATCTTTGCCCTCTTTCTTACTTCTATTGCAACCAGTACAAAGGACATAGAACGTAAACAAATGCATTGTTTTTAGGTAAAGCATGCATAAATATTTGACCGTTAAGAATGTTTGTTTGTAGTATATGCAAAACTATTGCCTCAAGCTGCTGTGGACGACCTGGTGCACTATATCACGAGGGTTTCGGCCTCATGAAAATGTACATCAGGTCGTTTACAGCACCGAGGGGTGATAGTTGGGATATACTACAATGTTTAATTGAGTTTAAGCATATTGTATTGCCATGAATTAATGCAATGGGGATGGTCGCAAAAACTTGCAACGGTAAGTCTTTAAGTATGCATACAACCACGCTATTCCCAATTTAGCAATATATTCCGATGAAAAGTTTTCAAGGCAAATTCATGTGTACTGCACTAATGAAAGAGTGCCTCGCCATAATAATCAAACCATGAGAAACCCTACTTTTGTTGAATACGAACAACAATGTATCTGTAGTGGACCAGACTGCGCATCGTTGTAAGTATTGTACATGTGCTTAAGATACTGCCCTCTGTAACTTATCAGATATGCACCAGCCTTACCTGGTGCCACAAACTCACCAGACAGGTTTTCTTGCGATATGGCAAGTCTAATTTAGTTCTCTTCAGCCAAACACCCTTCCACTCAAATATGCCACAGTTCTTGTAACAATTGCAATTTCCTGACATTTACATCTTATTTTTACTTCCTCAACAGCGCAGAATGAAGTTAATTGTCAGTGAGTAACAGTCGTTTGTGCAGTTGCAGGATAACCTGGGGAGTAATACCGTGCTACTGGGGAGTGATACTAGTGATACTGGAGATTGATAATTGTACACTGGGGAGTTTTTCCCGCAAAATGTACTTTGAATCCTTACTGTAAACGAATTTTGGCATCATTGTGTACCGTGGCTGATGTTTTTGAGTTAAGGGTTTTCGAAAACTATATGCCTCGCGAAAAAATGTGCGTATACAGTAAAACCTGTCTTAAGAGACAAAACAAAGGTCTTAATGGAAAATGGTAACTAAATGAAGGTCGAAAGTTTTGCAGAATGCTCCCATTGAAGCATTCTGCAATACTTTTGACCTCCATTAAGCCATAATCGGTAGTGATTTTTTAGTGTTCGATTTGAGTGGTCGCTTACGACAGATTTTACTGTACATTTGTACATGTATACAAATGCATTATTTCGGCCTAAACTAGCAGTGCAGAACCTGACGAGGTACTGCGTTTGTTCACATCACTTTTGGGCCTGAGTGCTTTTAAAACTCATAAATATAAAATTCTTCTTCGTCACTTCAAATTAACATAATTGCCTACTTAACTATATGAGTTCCAGAAATAAATTTATCATACAGGTAAACTTGTGCAAACAAAATAGTCCCTGATCAGACTACGCCGATATAAGAGGTTCGGTCGGGGACTACTTGTTTGTATTCTTCAGTAAGATATCATTGATAGCTTACTTATTGGTCCAACTAATCAACTAGAAGATTCCATTTTAGAAATTCAGAACATAAGCAATGCTGTGGTTATTAGAAGCTATTTTGCAAGAGTACAAGTACATTGAGGAAATCCAGGTTAAAGTACATGAAGCTCAAGTTAAGCAAAAACTGTGATCTGTGCCCCAGATAAGTATCGTAAAACTGTTGTTTGAGATTGATGAAAAATACAGAAGATCTGTAATGATCAGTGCTCCACATAAGTAATAGCCAGCATATGAGATTTAGATATTTATTGTATTGTTGAGCAACGTCGGCTCTGGCGAGTCTGTGCATTTTCTCAGACTCGCAAATGCCACCGCTGCTCGTAAACATAAAGTAGGGATATTGATGAAGTCTCAGACCAAAATGTTGAGTTCTAGCCGCGCTGTATACGTCAGTATTGGCGTTACCTATTGAGTTCCTAAATTACCGTACTTTCTCCCTTTGTTGGGAAGGTCAAATACTTTACTAGACAGTTGAAATGCCTTACTTTATCACTACTATATATATATAGGCATTCGAAATACCTTACCTAACCCATTTACTAGGCAGGGCCCAAAATTACGATGCCTCCTTAACGTTAAGGAGGCTTAAGTTAAGTATTGATTATTTAGGATGCGAAAAATAGCGTCACTTTATCAAAGTAGATCCTTGATGTACATCCGAGGTCTGATTCTACGGAATTCCACGGAATTGGCCGAAGTAGTTCCGATTGAGGTTGGTCTGCGATCTGTAATTGTGGCATTCCATGGCAATGCTCACTTACTTTTTAATTATAACAGCCACCTAGTATCGCAATATGTGTTTTAAATGCATAATCATTCACTTTCAAAATCAATCGTAATGATCCGTGAAATATCGCGATACGAATCTTATCTCGAACACTGGCTGTGATAGGGCACGCTATTTCATCTAGAAGTATATTTAATGTAATATCAATGTGATTTTGCTCAATCTTCGATTCTGGTGCCAAGATTTCAATGTTCCAATTACAGAACCTTTGGCGTTCTTGAAGTTTTAACCAAGGTAAGACCGCTGCAAATGACGGGACACCTGTTAGACTTCCGTACAACGCAATCACGTGGTCTCCGCTTTGCATGCTGGGTAATTTTCCACGATTTTGTGTCGTCTGCTGATTTTTTCGAGATAATCATTTTCAAAATATTCTTTCAGGCATACTATCAGGGTAAAAACAGTATGGAACCAGATCAGGCACGTCGTGCCTGATCTGGTTCAAAACTGTTTGCAAAGGTCATCAGCGCAGACGACACTACACTAGCAAGCAAACATTTCAAGCACGAACAGAATGCGTACATATATCATGTCTGTGCAGAAAACTAAACTGAATTATGTGATATTACAATTCCTATATTTTGTTTTGACGACACTGGCGGGCAAATAGTCAAATGATCTTCATATTTTGTGGAGAAAAACACACTTCTGTGATAAAATATCACAATTTCATTACTTTGTTTTGAGAGTAGGGTTGTTATCTGGTAACAAGAATGCATTCGTTAGATGGATAAGTAAATAAACATCACGAAAGAAAACGAGCGCGTATATTTTTCATTTGTTTAGTAGTCTGTTTATAGATGTTTTATATATTCTGTCTTTGATTCGATGTTTTTGGTTTATTTGTTTTTGAGTGTTTTTACTTTATAACCGTTTCTTTTACTTATCATTCAGCGTTAGCATGGCGATGGAATAGTTATGGATATAAAGAGTTCTGTATAAATCCTTGCATAATTAAAGAAGTTTCAAGAGAATCACTGATGTAATCTTGGGAAGTTGGAATTGCACCAAGAGAGCTTCACTCTCAGTAAATACGGAAGTTATAATGCTGTTGTACGAAAGGTTTTCAAAGGATACTTGCTCAAATGAATTGCATATATTGTATGTATGCAGCTATGTGGCAGTGACTTTAACAAATACAGTGATTAGTAAATAACCACTGTAGCAGTGGCTTCAACAGTTTAGTGATTAGTCTACATTCTCTGTAGCAGTGGCTTTATATTTAACAATTTAGTGACCAGTCTAAAGCCACCGTAGCAGTGGCTTTAACAATATAGTGACCAGTCTATAGCCTCTGTAGCAGTGGCCTTAACAATTTAGTAACCAGTTTATAGCCACGGCTTTAACACTTTAGTGGCCAGTCTATAGCCACTGTAGCAAGGACTTTTACAAATTAGAGATTAGTCTTTAGCCACTTTAGCTTTGTCGTTAACAATTAAGTGACCAGTCTGGACACTGAATTGTTTTATGTTTTCGTCTTCAACACTGGTCTATGCATTTTACATGCATGTTAAAATGTGCATGTTTCACACAATATGCGCGTGTTACAGCCATGCAATAGCAAGGTGCATGTTAGAAAACTGGCAGTTTATTGATTAAGGTGCCAAGTAGCTACATAATATGCCACAAAATTATTTGTTTTTCAGACTTGGTAATTCTAAGGGCAAAGTTCAAAAAAAGGAAGTGTCATGCTAGAATTAAGCTGTCAAGAAGATATAAAATTAGCCATTATATGAATGGCGGATGTACGTACATGGTATTGGACGCGGTAATTCTAAGTATAAAGTTAAAAAAGGAACTGGCAGTTTATGAATTAAGCAGCCAAGAAGAAACATAATTAGCCATAAAATGATTGACATGTTTACATACATTGCATTGGACACGATAATTCTAAGGGTAAAGTTCAAAAAAGGAACTTGTAGTTTGTGAATTAAACGGTAAAGAAGATACATAATTAGCCATTATATGATTGGCAAATTTACATACAATGTATTGTACTTAGTAATTCTAAGAGTAAAGTTCAAAATAGGAACTTGCAGTTTATGAATTAAGCTGTCAAGAAGATACATAAATAATCATTACATGATTGGCAGATTTACATACATTGTATTGGTCACGGTAATTCAAAAAGGAACTGGCAGTTCATGAATTAAGCTATCAAAAAGATATATACTTAGCCATTAAATGATTAGTAGATGCACATACATTGTGTATTGGACACGTAATTCTAAGTGTAAAGTTCAAAAAAAAGAACTGGCATGTTATGAATTAAGCTGTTTAGAAGATACATAATTAGCCATTAGATGATTGGCAGATTTACATACATGTATTGATCGTAAAAAGACAAAGACATTGGACACGGTAATATAAGTATAAGCTTCTAAATAGCGTTCCGTAAATTTTCCAGTTATCGTATGTACCCACTAGAGTTACCATTTACGAGGGTCAGTCAAAAATAACTGAGAGTTGGTTAATATCTTTTTACTGGGGTGGCAGTTTTCGCTGAAACTTTATACATATATAGAATTAATCTTCAGGCTTCATTACATATAGAAGTTGACGTCTTATCATCTTCAATGCGTTGTTGCTAAGCAACCGAAGACCTCCTCTCAGCGATTTGCGTTCGCGCTGACTACATTTCTGACTAAGCACCCATGAATTTAAAATCATTTCAACTTTAAAACAGTATAATGACGGACCTTTTATCTCTCTAATTGTATCAAACAATGTGTTAGCAATGTTTTGAAGAAGTGTAATAGATAGCAAATACAATACTTGCAATGTTCGTTGCCTAGCAACCAAAATCGATAGAAATTCCAATTTTAACTAAAAGACCTGATTTCGTTGCTATGACAACCGTTTATTCCTGGGTATAATCCAAGATATGCATTCAGATGTCAAAACCAATAACTAAATACAATGAAATGGTCATATGATATGATACTTAGTTGATAATATTGCTCTAAAATGAACCGTAACTGGTGGGCGGGGTATATTTTGGGGTGAAATTTTTAGAAAATTTAGTTAATTTTCCTCTTAGTTGTGTAATAAAATTCCAACGCCTCAATCCCAGTTGTTGAATTTCACAAAATACATTTACAAACTGTATTTGCAACAATTGCACAAGTTGATGTAACTTAAATGTTGTATAGTGTTTCCATGGCAACGCTATATTCCAGCGTGAATGCATGACGTTATTTCACATTCCTCGGTTGCTAAGCAACAACAATCTATACTTTGCATGGTCTTGAATATTGCATATTCTGCCGCAGGGCAGTTCAATTCATGCATGTGCAAATTTCACAAGTGTATGATAGCCTAATTAAGAGACTGGTATGAATCAACTCTCAGTTATTTTGACTGACCCTCGTAGATGACCAAAGATGTGTGACTTTAGTTTTTAACCGTTCAATCTTCACAAGATTCTATCGCGAACTACTTTGCTTGTATTTTGTTTGTGTCGATGCTTTACGTCTCAGACAACACTTGTTTAGTTATGCCAGGATGTTACCTGGGTAAAACCAGTACTAAGTAACGGATAAAGTGACTTGCTCAAAGACATGACACAGTGCGTCCGGTGAGGCTCAAACCAGCGACCTCTCGATCTCAAGTCTGGCAAACAACCACTGAGCCACTTTCCATCTCGAAAGCAGCATGTAGAAATGAGCAAGTTTTCTCGTAGATTGACATGACCCAGGATGTCAATATTAGGCTGCTAATTGTATGCTATTGGCAGTCTATCTTGAGGTGTTTAATTAACACGAAGTGCTAATTGGTTACTAACTCGGGTTATTTTATGAGAGACAAATAAATATAGCTACTGAGTTTTAATAGACCAAATTCCAAGTGCAACCACTAAGCATATCGTATCTGTTGGATGAATTTGGAGGTAGCCAAAATTCATGTGAGCGCTGCATAGTAACCTTTTTTGTGAGATTCATACGAAAAGCAATATTTGAAGACCTATACACATTTAATTCACGCATTATAACCGTGACATTAAGCAATTTCGATCGACGGTTTATTGATATTCATTTGGCATGAATTTATATGTTTTAAGATTGTAAACAAACCAACAACATCTGTTGCTCGCTGTGAAACAAAATTCTCAGTCGTTCAAAAGTCACCGCGCAAGTAAACCGCGAGTCAATGATAATCTGCCGCTCAGATTTCGAGCAGAGGCTTCGCAGTTGGGTCAGTCTCAAAATAGCCGCCAAGTGGACGACAAGACAGATCGGCCTGGGCGGATACATCCGCACAGACCGATCTGTCTTCCCTGTGTGCACTGGGCATTTTGGGGTTCTGACATGCAGCGGATTTTATATGCAATATGTTTGAAACAGAACAGGCTACAATTGATGATGTCGAGTGAATCTCGTGCAATAAAATATCATGTGACTGGAAGTTATATTTTACGCTACACGAACTGATCAAGCCTGTGCATTTGATTATCAAAAATGTATGATGTCGAGTGAAGCTCGTGCAATCAATATCATGTGACCAGAAATTATATGTTAAGCTACAAGAACTGATCAAGCATGTGCATTTGATTATCAACAATTTTATATGACGCCGAATGAAGCTCGTGCAATCAACTACCATGTGACAGGAAATTATATTTTACGCTACACGAATTGATTGATGTCGTGCAATCAATTAGCATGTGACCGGAAATTATAAATTTTTACACTACACGAACTGATGAAGACGTGCATTTGATAATCATGTGACTAAAAAAAGCGGAATTGTACATGTGCCACTACATCTTTAGTGTGGATTTATCACCCGCTTTTCAAGATGATGTTTGGACAAGAAATGAACACATTGACCTCATTGTCAAAGAGGAATTCAGATTCGAGGCAAAATCGATATTATAACCAATTTTCTCAAATACAGGAAAACGACGTCTTACAGGACGTTATACACAGGACTTATAAGGTAATTACACGCATGGTTGCACGCATGTTGTTGTTGAAAGCATGCGCGGATCCAGAAAATTTAGTCAGAGGGGTCCATCTGTTTTTGGGTTTTTTGTTGTTGTTTTTTAGTTGATGAGATGATCCAATACCACTATAAGTGGGTCATCATCGGCCCGCCAGCGAAACGCCATTTAAATGGCGTTTTGCTGACGAGCAGATGATGGCCAAACACTGAATGCTTGCTTGGTAGCTTTGTGATTTTTGAGGGGATCTGGACCAGTGTTGCTAAGAAACCCTATATTTGTGAATTTTAATGGGGGGGGGGGGGGTAAGGACCCACTGCCCCCTCTGGATCCGTCCATGGAAAGGTGTCACAGAGAAAAAAAACAAGTGAGAATGACCAGGAAATACCACACTCATATACCACAGGCCAACTCATGTGACCGTGATGAAGAGACACAGGAGATTGACAGTCACATGACAGCAAGAACACAATAAAAGTAAGTAAGGGTGCAAATATCAGGAATCGATACAATCAAGTACCACACCTGACCCAGGATACCAATGGGAAAGTTGTAGACTCACAGTAGACACCACAAACGAGAGCCAAGAGGTCAGCCTTTTCCCAGCAGGTGACCATAAAGCACATATTAACAGACGCGCACAAAGACATAGCAAACACAAGACAGAACAAAAACATAAAAGATCCACAAAAGAAGTACCTCCTTGGAACGGTCAGTAAAATATTTTACTGGAGGGCTTAAACCGGTTTAACGGCGCCAACCTCACCCTTAATTCAGATGTGGATCAATACACATAGATATTTGGTTTGCATGAAAGACCCCTAACTTATCAATGCATCATCTCCCAAAACATATAAATCAAGATATAACAAGGAGATAAAGCAAGGATAAGGACTCAACAGTAAATAAAACTGAATACTGGAGCAAAAGAAATCCAACAGGTAAACCCTGGTGGGCCCGACAAACAGCCAAAGCATCAGGCCCCTACCATCTCATCAATAGATAAGTCTTTAAGTCGGAACCATCATATAGTCTGAAGTCCGACCCATCGGCGTGCATTTAAAAAGGAAAGCAAAGTTGCCAGCCGTGATTGGGTTGACTACCAAGCATGCAGTCTGTTGCAATACATTTATGTTATAGCCAATCTTTTTATAATGTAAAATTATTTTAATGAACTGCACTGAAAAATTATTAGAGCCAACAATCTTCTTCAATTTATACACCAAGTCACCATAGAAATCAGGTTCCGAAAGTCCTTGGCGCAAGAGAAATTTAAGTCCAACTTGGAATTTAGAAAACAAATCATAGTATCGTCTATAAAATTTTGAAAATGTTTTGCGAAGTTTATGATACCGATAGCCGTGTTTAAGAAGTTTCTGAGTTAACAATTTATTGCGAGTGTTGAAGACAGCAACATAGCTAGATGCTCTAGCAAAACGAATGAGTTGAGAGATATAGACTCCATAGGATGTAGAACGAGGAACATCACCCTCTAAAAATGGGAAATGGACAATTTCAAAATCAAAGTTGTCACGTTTATCATAAATTAAGCTGTGTTTCATCACAGGAAAACAAGCAAATCAAATAACATACTGTGATGAAATAAAGAAAGTATCTCTTAACTCACAGAAATTCAGAGATAAAGACCCCCACACCCACCTAGTTGAGCCACAGTGGGCCCAGCCAAAACAACAAGTATCAGACACCAACCCATCGATGAAAGTGTTTAGGCCATGTTGCCATTGAGTTAGACTGGCTCCAGTCCTTAAAACATTTTTTTCCTTAATGAGTCATATCATATAATTGTTGCTAATGTTACTTTGATGGCTCTGTTTTAAAACACACACTGATCAGCGTTTGCTCCGTGGTTATGAAGGAAAAAAAAGTCCCAATATTTTGTTCTGTTTCTGTTCTGTTCTGTTTGGTATGCATGCAGGTTTTATGTATGTATAGCTCCATATTTTATACAGCAAATAGGAAATTTTAGAGATAAAGCTGTCCTGTAAATATGAACAATTTGTGGTTAAGTGACAGATACTAGCTGGCAGCAGTTTGAAAGAAGCAAAGACAATGAACATGAAAATTGGTACCAGTGAACATCAAAATAAGTGTCCTTATTTTCAGTATTATATGTTGTTGATACACATTGGAATTGCCTCATACAGGCATTTCCAAAATTTATTTACAACATATGTCTTTTCAATTATTGAGTCTTACCTTAGGAAGCCGAGGGCTGTTCTGAAGTGTGTGTTTGTGGTATATGCCTGTTCATGCTCACTTACATTTTCACCATAAGCTTTTTAAAACAATTCTTAACTCGGTAAAATAAGTATTATGGAAATTAACAAGATTGCACACCTGGGCCCGGAATTACAATGCCTCCTTAAAGTTAAGGAAGACTTAAGTTAAGTATGGGTTTTTTCAGGATGCGAAAAATAACGTTTCAAACTGATTAAAATCAAAATAGTTTCCTTTTTTCTGTGGATCACAATGATATCTTTGACCACAAGTACTGCATCGATCCAGGCAATTTATTTAGCATTTAATATGGCATGTTGAAATATCAATACTTAACTTAAGTCTTCCTTAACTTTAAGGAGGCATTGTAATTCCGGGCCCTGGATGACAGTATTGAATTTTCTTGAGAGGCTTCTTAAGAATATATTGCTAAACTGGCATATGCAAGGTTGAAACAAAGAAAGGAAGACAACGATCAAAATCTATACAATCAAGTACCACACTTGGGAAAGTGACGAAAACACATGAAAACATCCCCAACAAGATAGCCAAGACGACAGCCCTTTCAGAGCTGCAGATCACAAGGCTGAAATGAACAGACACGCAAGAGACATACATAACAAAAAGGGTACACAACAAAAGCACCACCATGGAACGGCCAGTCAAAAATCTGAAGGGCTTAAACATGTTTAACGGTACCAACCTCACAGAAAATCTTATTATTACATAACAAACTTCGACCATTTAATAGCATAACAAGAATACAGTATGTTTAGAAACTAGGTCACTCTTTCTCAGAGAGACGATTGCCAATACTGATATGGCTTAAGCTTAGTATCACAAAACTATGATCTAACATGCAGAGCGGAATGACATCAACAATTAACACTGCCGATTAGCGGGGCATGTTGTCGTCTGCTCATGATCTTCGCAAACGGTTTTGATCCATATCAGGTCCGACAGAACGTCGGACCTGATCTGGATCCAAACCGTTTGACACTCTGATAGTGCTCCTGAAAGATATTGTTGGAAAATATAAATTTTGACAAAAAATGTCCGTAAACGACAAAAATATCATAGAAATTACCCATCATGAAAAGACGAAAAAGAGAACATACTAGGGTAAAACAAAGAAATGAGCCCTTCACTTTCAGACTATAAAACTATTTTAAAGAGAACCTCAAGTTGGCCCGCAGAGCATAGGGCATGATTACTCTTAGGAACCATAAACCCCGTGCACAGGGGGTATTGCTTTTTATGCATAGTATGTTGATAGACTGGCTCCCATCGTCAAACTTAATTATGCATACTCAAAAGTATTTTTTCATTGATTTCTCAATCTAATGATGGCTGAGTTTGACTAAGGGCTGAAAGAAAAGACAACCCTGATTGGACAACAATGTTTGGATTATTTCTCTTGGTCAGAACATCCTTATTAAATCAAAGAACATACGACAGGGAGCCAGTCTAAGTATGTTGATAGTTTCTATGTTAAAGGATTTTACAACAGAATCTAGGGCAAGATTTGGTGCTAGTAAAATGCAGTTAAGCCCCCGATGGCTTAGGCTGCTGTCCGTTCTAAGGCGGTGGTTCTGTTGTTTTTTATCAATTGTATAATATACTGCCCATTGTTTGTGGGAGTTCTGTCTTTGTCTTTGCGTTGTTTTGCATTACTTTGTGTCCGTTCTAGTATTGCTATTATCTTGAAGAGGAAGAGAAAGCTGTTTGCTTTGCTATAATATCTTAAAGATATATTGTTGCTATAAATGTTTGTGGCCCTTCATCACGATGCCGTGGGTTGGTCTGCAGTGTGAGATTGTGGTATTTCTTGATCATACTCACTTACTGTTTGCATAACTTACGAGGGCATTAAGCGACATAAACGTTTTTTTGTTTTAACAAAAGCAGAATCTAGGGAGAGGATTTGGCCAGTATAATGCATTTTAGCGGCTGCTGTCCGTTCTAAGGTTCATCGTTGTTGTTTACAGCAAAACCTGTGTAAAACGGCCACTCTCATAAAGACCGAAAATTGGTTTCCAAGACCAATTATAGCTTAATGCATGTCAAAGGCATTGCAAAATGATCCAATGGTAGCATCCTGCAATACTTTTGACCGTCATTAAGCTACCGTTTGTCATTAAGATCTTTGTTTTGTCCATTTTTTAGTGGCCGTTTTACATATTTTTACTGTATTCATTATTCATTGTGATTTCTATTGTGGGTGGTGGTTTTCTGTTCGTCCTTGTTTTGAGGCGTGATTCTTGGTGTCCTTTCTCATTTAGCAATCATCTTGCTACAAGCTACTCACTGTACTTTAATTGTGTTATGTGTGTCTGTGTTCTTCCTCACGGTGACAGGCCGCTAGTATGCAGTCTGTGATTGTGGCATATCCTGGTTATACTCATATAGTCACTCATCAATCAGGTCATATCATGCGCGGATCCAGAAAGTTTTGTCAGAAGGGGTCAAAATTTGACAACGCTTTTTTTATTTCTAAGTTGAAGAGAGGATTCAAATATCACTTTAAGGCCAATATCGGGCGTGCTAATGATGGCCCAACATTGATTGCTTGCTTGGTAGCTTTGTGATTTTTTCAGGTGTTCTGGACCAGTATTGCTATTAAAAACCCTATATTTTTGTGATTTTTCTTGGGGGCGGACCCTCTGCCACCCCACCCTCTAGATCTGCGCATGCATAATCAGACCTTTGACTGGTGTGTTAGCTCTGGCTGTCTATGGGATATGAGCCAGTTTCCTCGTCTAAGTTAATTTAAGCATATCTTTGTTGTTCGCATGCGCCATAATTAGGTTTTCAAGCGGTGAGGGTTATTTTTTGATATTTGCAATTTTCACCTTGCAGATGGTACCAATTAACCTTTATCTGCACATGAAACTTATCCAATAAGTTGAAGGTCGAACTTTTAAAAAGTCAATCGTCTACACCAATAAGTGGGCGGATATGTTTTAGAGATAAAACATCTATATACTAGTATATATGAGAGGGTCAAGGCCTGATGCTGTGTCATCGAGGTTCGACTGTTGGATTTATTTTGCTCTGGTACATGTATGCAGCTGTATGTACTGTTGAGTCCTTATTTTGTTTTTTTTCTGTCTTGTGTTTGTTATGCCTTAATGCGCGTCTGTTTTTCTTTTGCCTTGTGGTCACCTGCTGGGAAAGGGCTGACTTCTTGGCTCTCGTTTGTGGTGTCTAACTGTGAGTTTGTCACTTTCTTATTGGTATCATGGGTCAGGTGTGGTACTTGATTGTATCGATTCCTGATCTTTGCACCCTTACTTTGTCTCCTTTTGGTTTCTCGATTGGATTGTACTAGGAGATGGCACATCGATTAGTTAGGGACCTTTCAGGCAAAACAAATATCAATCTGTCTTAATCCACATAAGTAATAAGGATGAGGTTGGTACTGTCAAACATGTTTTGGCCCTCCAGTAGTTTTCTTACAGACCGTACCAAGGCGGTGCTTCTTTTGTGGATCTTTTTTGTTATTTGTGCCATACTGTCTTTGCCTTGTGGTCACCTGCAGGGAAAGTTTTGACGTCTTGACTCTCTTGTGTGTTATGTTTTCATGTGTTTTTGTCACTTTACCATATGGTCTCCTGTGTCAGGTATGGTTCTTTTATGTATCGATTCCTGATCTTTGCCTTCTTCCTTACTTGTACATTTTTCGCACTTGGGATATAAGTATATTCTTTTTGTTTCAGTTTGGAAGAAAAATATCGCAACCTCCATATAAATAGATGTCAGTTTTTCACATTGAACCACGTAAATAATGATTATATTAATTATATCAAATGTTCATCCAATTATTTGTGATGGGCGAAAAATGGTCAATTGGAATAGACATGTTGGTGTAGTTTATGAAAACTGGGCGACAAATGTAAAGATCACTTATTTGTTAAACACATGCGTTGTATTTCAGTCATGAAGTATATCTATTGCGTGGATTTAAGATTTCGCTGCATACACTAACTTGTCTTTTCGTGAAATATTCATTTCTTGTGTTGAGAACCAAATACAGTTAAAAATAGAAAGTGAGTATGATAAGGAAATACCACAATCACAAACCGCAGACAACCCCGTGGCACCGTGAGGAAGAGCCGCTCAACCATCACGAGACACCAGGAAGACAAATTAAGTAAAGCAACCAGCTCTCTCTTCCCCATCAAGATGATTGCAATACTAGAATGGACATTAAGTAACGAACAACAAAACATAGAACAATTACAGACTCCCACCATGGGAGTAACAATAAACAAAAAGTCAACATCAACAGAACCACCGCCTTAAACGGACAGCGGCCTAAGCCACCGGGGGGGGGGGGGGGGGCTTAAATGCATTTTACTGGTACCAGATCTTCGACCTAGATTCTGCTGTTGTTGAAGTACAAGAAATGTTCAGCTGGCATGGAGACCATCTAACTAATGCAATGCATCATCATGGAGAAACACTCTAATCAAATTAACACACCATGATGAAACAAAGAAAAGGGCTCATGACTCACAGATAGTCAGAGCTAAAGAAAACCTCAAGTTGAGCCACGGTGGGTCCAGCTACAGATAAGCATCGGGCACAAACCCACCAATTAAAGCTTTACGTCAGAGCCGTCATAGAGTTTGAGGTGTGACCCACCGTCGTGCAATTAAAGAGGAAACCATAGCTATAAACCGTGATTGGGTTTAAAACTAGGCATGCAGACTGTCGTGTGATATCCAAGTTATATCGGACCCTTACGTATATAACGTTTTACTATCTTTTTGAATCGATCACTAAAATTAGGTTTTCCAACAATCTGTTTAATTTATAAACTAAATCACCATAAAATATAGGTTCTGATATGCCTTGGTGCAGAAGAGTTTTTAACCCAACCTGTCTTACACGGCCACTTAAAAATATACAAAAATAAAGGTCTTTATGGCTAATGGTAGCTTAATGAAGGTCGAAATTATTGCAGAGTGCTCCACGGAGCATTCTCCAATACTTTTGACCTGCATTAAGCAATACTCGATCTTGAAAGCCATTTTTGGTCATCATTTTGAGTGGCCGCTTAAGACATGTTTTACTGTATTTCTGTATAAGGCAATCGTGAAACTTGCTTTTGTGTAAACAGCTGTTGACTTATAGAATTAAAAGCAGCACTATCCAACGATTAACTGTAAGCATGCTGCGAAATAGTGCATGCTCTTTTGTGTCGCCTCCTAATTTTTGTTAATATTAACCTTCGAAATCTTTCAGTAATACACTAAGAGTGTCATATAGTTTGGATAAGGCCCAGGTTTAGATAGGTCTGGTCTGTGCCCAAATCTTTTGTATGCTGACGACTAAACTTGTCAACAGTGGGAAAAGAGTAAATGTAATTGATATTTTCAAAAGATTTCTTCAATTGATAGAATTGATATGCGACATGTTTGGTTTTTCAAGATATGCATTTCATTCATGTACATAATGGATATATTACATATAATTGGTTGTTTACAGTGTACATGTATTCCGTTTGTTTTAATTTCGCTTTTATCATGATGAAAGTTATACTTAGACAATATCGAGCTATACCGATGACTAACAATAAAAAGGTGAGTTTTAATTATGTAAGCATTTTTCAGAAAAGTCATTTTATTTAACCATTTGTATTCTAGAAAGTAAGATTTTTATAATATTTGTTGGTACAGACTAGCCCCACCTATTTAAAACTCCTGTATTCCTGGGGATTCACAAATGCCTCTAGCAGAATGGACACATTTAAAGACAGAGTTGGTCTAGCAATATAACGAACCTCCAGAAAAGAGGGGATATTTAATAGTTGATCAATCTTATTCAAAAGTCTAAACATGCCTTATTTTCTTGTACTTTTGTCACTTTCCCATATGGTGTCCTGGGTCAGGTGTGGTACTTGATTGTATCGATTTCTGATCTTTGCCTTCTCTCTTACTTATTATGGCTACTACAAAACGTCTGATAGCCATGGTTAGACGGTTTCTGTGAATATCGATTTACATGTTTATTTTGAGTTCAAAATATGTATATTTAGACTGATTAGAGAAAATATAACAATAAGATGCAAGAGTAAAGTTACAATTAATTTTGTTAGAAAATCTATAAAGGACATCAGAAGGGCAAAAGAGTAGGAGAAAGACTAAAAGGAAAATACAGATCTGCCAAACAATTAAATGGGCCAAGTAAAGAGGGTTTGAAATTGTATTAAAATTGGAAAAATGCCATCTTATCAGATCCAAGTAGCAGATAAGGACATATTCTCTTCAGCTGTTGAGTAAACACAATAATGAATGAAAGAGAATGAAGAACAAAGAAAAAAAGGCAAAACTGATATGTACGACTAGATTAGGCTTGTAAACCATTGGAGACAGCCAAACTACTGTTTACTAATATGATAATTATGCTACCATGCATCATTACACATGACTGAAATACAAATATGTGATAACAGTCTCTGCAAAGCAGTAAATATAAATTTATCTAATTCCTCAGGGAAAAACATATTGTGACAAAACTAGCAATATCTTTGCATACAGATTCGTCTTCATTACTCAGAAGCCATTGAAAATTTAGACATAATAAGACTGAGATGCAAAATTAGTATTGTAATACGTTTACACCCAAATGTTTCTGGACCAATAACAATGTGCTAATGTACCTTTTCGCAAGGCACGACTTGACAGGCAGACAGTTGTGATCTTCTCCACCTGTTTCCAGTATAACTAAACACTGCATAGGAAACACATAGCTGGCATAATACATGGACATTCTTATCATTGGAGTGTATGTTCATGTTAGCATTACCTCGAGACAGCAATCCTCCCATGATTCGATATCAGGAATCTTTATCCTTTAAAAATAGAGCGCTTATTAACCACTTGTATTCTGATGCATTTTCCAATACATTTTTTGATACAATAATAATCGGACTGCCAATTCTAGAGTCACAGCAACAGTAAGAAAGATGGCAAAGATCAGGAATCGATACCATCGAAAACCACACCTGACACAGGATACTACATGGGGAAGTAACAAAAACACAATTAAACATCACATACAAGAGCCAAGAGGTCAGCCCTTTCCAAGCAGGTGACCACAAGGCAGCAATGAACAAACACGAAAGCATGACAAACACAAGGCATAAATAACACAAATGATACACAGGATGTATTTTCTCAAGTATGATGTATTGTTGTCCCTGCAATCTGTTTAAACTTTAGCAAACAATGCAGACTCTGATGAAATGCAACGTAAGGCTTTTGTCAAAGTACCCGTTTCTGGGTTTTAACCATACAAAGGGTTAACTGTAGAAATACAATCCGCCGCTGAACACAATACCACGAGCCCAGATCCACTTTTGATATGCATTTACTGAGTACCTGTACCTTAACATATGCTTTATCTTGCAATGGGCTTGTTGAAGGTTCATATGATGGTGGCAAAAGCAGTGCAAACCTATACAATATAAGTGAGAAAGGTAGTTAAGATCAGGAATCGATACAATCAAGCACCACAAGCATATTTAATGTACAAAGCACAAAAAAGCATAATTCTTGCAATCAATCTTTTTAAGTAGTATCACAATGGGAATGTTCTTTTAAGCACCCTATGAACAAGATCATTATTTGCGTTATTACGCTCAAAAACGTGTTTATTTTCACCAATGCCCTCAGTACCGCTTTTATGATGACGCAAGATATGGTTATCAAACTTTGGTGTTTATTTCCCTTGACAATTATTTGATATTATGCATTTAGTTATTACTTCATTATATGAGTGCTTGTCAGACGCTTTAATTTGGCTTGCACAAACTTGTAACATAATTCACTTCCATGATTGGGACTTCTGTAAAACAGAGCTCTTGCTTAGGATTTTAAGCAGATTTTAAGCAGTTGATATTCTTAGGATTTTAAGCAGTTGATATGCTTAGGAGTTAAGCAGTTGGTAGACCTAGGATTTTAAGCAGTTGATATGCTTAGGATTTTCAGCAGTTGATATGCTTAGAAGTTTAAGCAGTGATATGCTTAGGATTTTAAGCAGTTGATATGCTTAGGATTTTAAGCAGTTGATATGCTTAGGATTTTAAGCAGTTGATATGCTTAGAAGTTTAAGCAGTTGGTATGCTTAGGATTTTAAGCAGTTGATAATTCCCCACCAGCAGCATTTGGTTAATCTGGACGTTTGCTTTGTATTACAGTAAAACCTGTCTTAAGCGGTCACTCAAAATAGACAAAACAAAGCTCTTAATGGCAGATGGTAGCTTATTGAAGATCGAAAGTATTGAAGAATGCTCCCTTTCTGCAATACTTTTGACCTGCATTTAGCGATAATCGGTCTTGAAAACCAATTTTTGGTCTTCTTTTTGAGTGGCCACTTAAGACAGGTTTTACTGTATTGCTCTTAAATCTAGAATTTGAAAGGGAATGTATCCCATGAACCTGGTTTCCAATGCTTGTTAATATATCAATAGATGTTTAAATGGCAATCGTAGCCTATTATCCAGGGCTTTGATAGTTAAGTGCAGCACTAAACACATTTGTGTACCAAACTATAGGCATCAACTTCAGATGACATTTATCAGGACAAATTACCACAAATTTCCAGCGACGTAAGAATCTGTTGACTGCAGAGTATTTATTAGTCGCGTATGTCCTTGAGAAGTGGCGAGCTGGGAACACATGCTTTGAGTACGTTGTACTTTTCTTTGCTATATAAAATGTGTTTCACATGCAGAATTTCTGTATGACATGTATTTGGACTGTAACAAACGTAAGAGAAAGCACATGGTCTTTGAGGCAGTGCTATTTGGATCTACGTGTACTTTAGTTTTCACCATTTTACTTGTGTTTGTTTTGGTGAAACGTTGAGAAACCGGCAAAGATCGACCAGATCTGGTGGCTATATTTATGTTTTGATGTAATTGAAAAAAGAGGCAACGGAAGCTGTCGGTGATTGCCGACGTCTAACGGGATCGTACGACGCTATAAAAGAATTTATCACTCTTTTAGGAATAATGATGATTCCGAGAAGTGCGCGCAATTAACAAAATCATGTTATTTCTTAACAAAAACATATGTTGTGGGTACTCAAAAGAACGGTTTATAACACTTAAAAACGATTATTTAAACTGATTGATAAGAAAATATTAACACTTTTACATCTTATAATTTGTTTATCTGGACTTATATTGGTGGGCTAATCTTTGTCGGGATTTGTTGAAAATGTAGCGAACCTTGACAGCTTGTAGCAACATTAGCATGCATCATCTAGACTAACAGTTATCTGTGTTGAGATTTGTTGAAAATGCTGCGAACCGTGACAACTTGTAGCGACTTTAGCATGCATTATCTAGACAAACGGTTATCAGTGTTGAGAGTTGTTGAAAATGCTGCGAACCGTGACAGCTTGTTGCGACTTTAGCATGCATTATCTAGAGTGACGGTAATCTGTGTTGAGATTTGTTTAAGATGCAGCGAACCATGACAGCTTGTAGCGACATTAGCATGCATTATCTTATGTTATGCACAATGTCTGATAATCTTAAAGAAGCTTTGGTGTCTATGCGTAATTCAGAAACTGATCTACTCGGAGTTTTGCAGCGGGTAAGTTTTTTCAGAATTTTAAATGTGGTGTAAACCTTGACACGTTTTAAGCCACGTTCAGAGAACATCTTTGTTCGTGTCTTCATAATAATTTAACTGTTATAGTGTCTCTTAATGTCAAAGTAATGCCATGAGTGTGACATAACATAGCTGTATTTAATTTTGTGTTTTGGAGGGGGCGGGGCTGGGCCTTGGTCATTATTAACATTGGCGTAGCTCCCATTACGCAGTTACGCACGTGCGTAATAAAAATAGTAACATCCAATGGAGGTCACCTAACGTGGTAAAAGTGATTTTTTCATGTCATAAGGAACTGCTCCTCGACGATAGAAGTCGCTCCCTCTGGCAGCAAATTCTTTCCTTTAAGAGAAGTTCCTATTATGAAAAGGGACGCAATTGAATTAAATCACTGCTTGATCCAGTAGTCTCCCTTTGATGTGCGTATTGTTTTCTTTATACTGGCTACACCATTGATTAAAGTTATCATTAATAGTATTATTATTAATCTTATTATTATTGTCATTATTATTATTTTTATTATTAATAATAATTTACAAATAACCCCATTAAGACCAATAGTAATACTCAGAGGCCTATAGGTAGTATCATACGCCTCTGTAATACTATACATAATCATGTTGTCTGTATCAGATCCGTCTATATGCACGTATCTTAATGGAGCAAGTTAGTAACCTTATAGAATTAATCTACCGATATGTTTAACAGTATTAACCCCTGGTTGCCAATAGTTCTACAATGCGGAAGCTGTAAATATGTGGTCACTTTATAAATGACATAATACTAATAACAGAGGCTGAATATCCTAATATGTTTAACAGTATTAACCCTAGGTTTCCAATATTTTCACAATACGAAAGATGTAAATATGTGGTTACTTGATTAACAACATAATACTATGAAAGGAACAGACTTTTGGTCACTATTGTATGGAGATGTTTCCGTGGTGTTTAAACGATAGCCAGTTTAATTTATCAAGCTGATGTGTTACTATATATGCTTGGTAACTATCTCTCAGTTGCAAAACTTGCAGATGTCCTGCAAAGAGTAAAATGCAGATTTATGGTCAGTTTTGCATGGATATGTTTTCAAAGTGTTCCGACTGACACAGTCTATACTCTGCTCAATTATTTAGTTTTTGTTACTTTTACTTTTTTCTCTGTCGCCAAAGTTTGACGATGTCTGCAAAGGGATAAATGGGAGATTTGAAGCCACTTTTGTATGGATATGTTTATGTGGTTTTTCGACTGAGAACGTTCGATATTCAGTTCAATTTATCCAGTTTGTGTGTTACTATGTTTGTGTTGCTATATTTAGCAAAGATTTACGGTTTTCTCTGTTGTCAAAGTTTCCAAATATCCTGCAAGACTTGGGTCACTTTTCTACGGATATGTTTCTGTGGTGTTTCGACTGACACCAATCAGTATACTGTGCAATTTATCTATACATTATGTTAAGTTATCTAGTTTATGTTTTACTATGTTGGGCAAAAATGCACTTTTCTCTCAGTTGCCAATGTTAGGGGTATATGGGATAAGTTTGGGTCTCTTTTCCACGGATTCATTTTCGAGACGTTTTCACTGACACCAGTCAATACTCAGTTCAATTTTTCTAGTTTATGTATTACTGTGTTGAGCAAAGTTTTAAGTTGCCAATGTTTGCAGATCCCATGCAAAGGGGTATAAAGGACAGACATGTGGTCACTTTTCTTCAGATATTTTTCCTTGGTGTTTCGACTAACACCAGTCAATACTCAGTTCAATTTATCTAGTTTATGTGTAACTATGTTGAGCAAAGATTTACTTTTCCCTCAGTTG
Source organism: Loripinus fragilis (assembly GCA_964019695.1). Taxonomy (NCBI): domain Eukaryota; kingdom Metazoa; phylum Mollusca; class Bivalvia; order Lucinida; family Lucinidae; genus Loripinus; species Loripinus fragilis. The sequence continues at coordinate 54,459,535 of OZ026531.1, forward strand.
CCAATGTTTGCAGATCCCATGCAAAGGGGTATAAAGGACAGACATGTGGTCACTTTTCTTCAGATATTTTTCAGTGGTGTTTCGACTAACACCAGTCAATAATCAGTTCAATTTATCTAGTTTATGTGTTACTATGCTGAGCAAAGATTTACTTTTATTTTAAGTTGCCAATGTTTGCAGATCCCATGCAAAGGGGTGTAAAAGGGCAGACATCTGGTCACTTTTCTACGGATATTGTTCCGTGGTGTTTCGACTAACACCAGTCAATACTCAGTTCAATTTATCTAGTTTATGTGTTACTATGTTGAGCAAAGACTTTCTTTTAAGTTGTCAATGTTTACAGATCCCCTGCAAAGGGGTATAAAAGAGTAGACATCAGGTCTTTTTTCTTCCGATATTTTTCCGTGGTGTTTCGACTAACATCAATCAATAGCATACAGTTCAATTTATCTTGTCTATGGGTGTAAAGGGCTGACTTGGGGTTACTTTTGTATGGAGATGTTTCCGTGGTGTTTCGACTAACACCAGTCAATACTCAGTTCAATTTTTCTAGTTTATGTATTACTATGTTGAGCAAAGATTTACTTTTACTTTTAAGTTGCCAATGTTTGCAGATCCCCTGCAAAGGGTGTAAAAGGGCAGACTTCGGGTCACTTTTCTACGGTGTTTCGACTAACACCAGTCAATAACATACAGTTCAATTTTTCGAGTTTATGGGTAACTATGTTTAGCAAATATTTACTTTTCTCCAGATTGCCATATTTTGCAGATGCCCTGCAAAATATGTAAGGGCAGACTTGGGGTTACTTTTATATGGATATGTTTCCATGGTGTTTCGACTGACACCAGTCAATCTACAGTGCAATTTATCTATTACATTATGTAAACTTATCTAGTTTATGTGTTACTACGTTTAACAAATTTACTTTTCTCTCAGTTGCCAATGTTTGCACAATGCGTTTTGACTGACACCTTGGTCAATACTTGGTTCAATTTATCTAGTTTATGTGTTACTATGCTGAGCAAAGATTTACTTTTACTTTTAAGTTGCCAATGTTTGCAGATCCCCTGCAAAGGGGTATAAAAAGGCAGACATCTGGTCACTTTTCTACGGATATTTTTCAGTGGTGTTTCGACTAACACCAGTCAATACTCAGTTCAATTTATCTAGTTTATGCGTAACTATGTTGAGCAAAGATTTACTTTTCCCTCAGTTGCCAATGTTTGCAGATCCCCATGCAAAGGGGTATAAAGGGCAGACATCGGTTCACATTCCTACGGATATTTTCCCGTGGTGTTGACTAACACCAGTCAATAACATACAGTTCAATTTATCTAAATTTTGGGTCACTCTATGTTTCAGCAAATATTAACTTTTCTCCATGTTGCGAAAGTTTGCAAATGCCCTGCAAAAGGGTAGAGGGCAGACTTTGGAATGTTTGAAAACTTAATTTTAGTGATCAATTCAAAAAGATTACCTAACGTTATAAATAAAAGTTGGATCGAACTTGGATATCATGCGACAGTCTGTATGCCTGTTTGTAAACCTTATCATGGTTTATAGCTATGGTTTCCTCCTTAATTGCACGACGATGGGTCAGACTCAATGATGGCTTTAGTCGGTGGGTTGGTGTCTGATGCTAAGTTATAGCTGGGCCCACCGTGGCTCAACTTGCGAGCTTAACATGTTTGTACTTTAACAACAGCAGAATCTAGGGCGACAATTTGGTACCAGTAAAATGTATTTAAGCCCCCAGTGGCTTTCGCTGCTGTCCAGTCTAAGGCGGTGGTTCGTTATTGATTGTTACTCCCATTGTGGGATTCTGTTACATGTTTTGTTGTGCGTTACTTTGTGTCCATTCTTGTTTTGCAATCATCTTGATGGGGAAGAGAGAGATGGTTGCTTTGCTTAGTTTGTCTTCCTGGTGTCTCGTGATTGTTGTGTGTCTCTTTCTTACGATGCCAAGGGTTTGTCTGCAGTTTGTGATTGTGGTACGTCCTGATCATACCCACTATTTTTAGGTTACTTTTGTATGGAGATGTTTCCGTGGTGTTTCGACTGATACCAGTTAATATGCAGTTGAATATACCTACTCTATGTGTTGCTATGTTTAGCATAGATTTACTTTTCTCTCTTTTGCCAAAGTTTGCAGATGTCTGCGTTATATTGCCAACACTAGTTTTTATCATGACGTCATTACCTTGATATAACCCTGATTTATGTACATTTCTACAGGAGAGATACGAGTGATTGAAATGATCTAGAAAAGTTCATCGACATAAGTTTATAACGTCATTTGTTGGGTTGTGATTGTGAGCTTGTTCTATTCCTACCTGTGACCATAGCTCCAGATAACCGACGTTTTATGCGTAAAACTGTGATTACAGTAAAGCCTGTTCTAAGCGGCCATTCAATAAGAAGACCAAAAATTTGTTTATCGCTTAATGCAGGTCAAAGGTATTGCAGAATGCTCCAAGGGGAACATTCTGCAATACTTTCGACCTTCATTAAACTACCATTTGAGAATAAGATTTTTGTTATACCCCCCGCAAACTTTGTTTGTGGTGGGTATCCTTTTTTCACGTTGTCCGTGCGTGCGTCCGCGCGTGTGTGCGTCCGTCCGTCCGTAACGTTTAGTTTCCTTAATATCTTGAAGAGGCATTGCTGGATTTTTATCAAACCTTGCAAACATGTTCATATATGCAAGACAAATACTTTAGTTAAAAAAGTAAGGGCTAGTGGCCAATTCTATTAGAGTCATTGCCCTTTGGAGTTCTAAATGGCTTTGTATGTAGGGTTTATGCTTATGCTATTATAGTCCATACACGGGCCGATCAACTCCTACCGCAGCTTTTGATGGAACAATTTGATACTTTTCCTATACCATGTAGACATATTGAACATATGCATGAAGGCGTTTGCTTTAGAAAAAATATTTTTTGACAAAATGACAGCAGTGAGAACTTAGACAATTTTCGCTAATACGGTATTTGTATATGCATAGATGGTGCCTTCATGGGCCGATCAACTCCTACCACAGCTTTTGATGGAGCAATTTGATACTTTGCCTATATAATGTAGACACATTGAACATATGCATGAAGGAGTTTGCTTTAGAAAAAATAATTTTTGACAAAATGACATCAGTGAGAACTTGGACAATTTTCGCTAATAAGGTGTTTGTAAATGCATAGATGGTGCCTTCATGGGCCGATCAACTCCTACCACAGCTTTTGATGGAGCAATTTGATACCTTGCCTATACAATGACACATTGAACATATGCATGAAGGAGTTTGGTTCAGAAAAGATAATTTTCGACAAAATGACAGCTGTTAAAACTTAGGTAATGTTTGCCTAATAAGGCTTTTGTATATGCATTGATAGGGCCTTCATGGGCCCATCAACTCCTCCCACAGCTTTTGATGGAACAATTTGATACTTTTCCTATACAATGTAGACACATTGAACATATGCATGAAGGCGTTTAGTTTAGAAAAAAATAATATTTGACTAAATGACAGCTGTGAGAACTCAGACAATTTTTCCCTAATAAGGGGTTTGTATTTTGCAAAGACGGTGCCCTAGGGCCCAATTCTATTAGAGTTATTTCCCTTTGTAGTTCTTAATGGCTTTTTATAAAAGGTTTTATGCTTATGCTATTATAGTCCATTCACAGGCCGATCAACTCCTACCACAGCTTTTGATGTAACAATTTAATATTTTTCCTTTACAATGTAGACACCATTGAACATATGCATGAGGGAGTTTGGTTCAGAAAAAATATTTCTGACAAAAAGACATCTGTGAGCACAATTTTTCCCTAATAAGGTGTTTGTATATGCAAAGATGGTGCCTTCATGGGCCGATCAACTCCTACCACAGCTTTTGATAGAACAATTTGATACTTTGCGTATACAATGTAGACACATTGAACATATGCATGAAGGATTTTGGTTTAAAAAAATAATTTTTGACAAAATGACAGCTGTGAGAAATTAAGACAATTTTCCCTAATAAGGTGTTTGTATATGCATAGATGGTGCCTTCATGGGCCGATCAACTCCTACCACAGCTTTTGATAGAACAATTTGATACTTTGCCTATACAATGTAGACACATTGAACATATGCACGAAGGATTTTGGTTTAGAAAAAATATTTTTTGACAAAATGGCAGCTGTTAGAACTTAGACAATTTTTCCCTAATAAGGTTTTGTATATGCATTGATAGCGCCTTCATGGGCCGATCAACTCCTACCACAGCTTTTGATGGAACAATTTGATACTTTGCCTATTCAATGTAGACACATTGAACATATGCATGAAGGAGTTTTGTTTAGAAAAAAATAATTTTTGACTAAATGACAGCTGTGAGAACTCAGACAATTTTCCCTAATAAGGGGTTTGTATTTTGCATAGACGGTGCCTTTATGGGCTGATCAACTTCTGCCACAGCTTTTAATGAAGCAATGTGATACTTTGCCTATACAATATAGACACATTGAACATATGCATGAAGGAGTTTGGTTTAGAAAAAATAATTTTTGACAAAATGACAGCTATGAGAACAGACAATTATTCCCTTATATTGCTTTTGTATATGCATGGATATTGCCTTCTTGTGCCGATCAACTCCTACCACAGCAATTTGGTGGAGCAATCTGATACTTTGCCGATACAATGTAGACACATTGAACATATGCGTGAAGGAGTTTGGTTTGGAAAAATAATTTGTGTTTGCACAGATTCTACTGAAACCTTTTCAAAACTAAGATATGCTGGTTTGAACTATAACTTACCAAGTTTTTTCACTGACTCTTACTGTGCGGGGTATCTAATAAGCATTGCTTATTGACTTTTTTCCTTTTGTCCACTTTTGAGCGGCCGCTTCAGACAGGTTTTACTGTATTTCCTTATAAGTTGAAACATGTCAAAAGGATACCCATAACATATGTTTTGGTTGAGATAAACCAAAATTATTTTTGATAACGCACTCTTATCTGTAGGCCAGGGTCTAAAACGACTATGTCCCCTTAAAGCTAAGTGCTATCTTAGTTAAGAATTGTTTTTTGTAGGATGTGAAAAATAACATCTCAGACTTTTTTTTCATATTCTGGTCCTTCAGGAATATTGGGTTCTGACGGAAAGCAGAATACTGCCTAAGTCGGTGCTAGGGTACGTAATAATTAAGGTATTTTCCATTAGGTATCAAGAACTTTGTTTGTTTGATTTGTATCTTTACGTCCCATCAACAATCTTTCAGTTATATAGGGACGGGTCTTCCTGGGTTGAACCAGTACTAAGCTAGGATAAATGTGTCTTGCTCAAGGACCACCACGCAGTGACGCCGGTGAGGCACGAACCTGCGGCCCTTTGCTCTCGAGTCAAGCACTCTACCACTGAGCCACTGCGCTCCCTTATCAAGAACATACTCAATAAAACCTAGTCTGTTTTTTCTGATATGGTAGGTTCTCTCTATTTCTGAAGGATCCGCATTTCCAGATTATTCTTTAAATCAAAATTGGTTCATGTATTCTGTAGATAACATTAACATCTATGACCAGACGTGCTGCACCGGGCCTAGCAATCAATAAACATTCACGAATATCATGTTGAAATACCAATAAATAATCAAAATGTAAAACGGCCATTCAAAAGTAGACAAAACAACAATGATCTTAATGAAAAATGCTAGCTAAATGAAGGTCGAAAGTATTGCAGAATGCTCCCGTTTTGACCTGCTTTAAACAATAATTAATCTTGGAAAACATATTTTGGTCTATTTTACGCAGGTTTTACTGTAGCATTTAACTTTAAGGAGACATTGTAATTCTGGGCCTTTGAATATTAGTGATACAAGTTGACATTTCTTAATCTTAAGTCTAAATTTCGAGATACTTAACAAAAAAGCATACCTGGCACTAGAACTTTTTTGTTACTTGACAAAATATTTTCATGTGTGTACTTTCAACGTGTTTTAATAAATAAATTGCTTAACTACGTGTGTTCTATTTTGCTAAATACAATTGCTGATTAGGGAAACATTTGAAATCAGTGCAGGAATATACAAGTTTCATCATTTTTTATTGTTTTTAGAAAAACAATGATCATGAAATGCCAAAGGCGCACATATTAGACCAATAGGCAATAATGTAGATTAATCATCAATACACAATAACAGCCGAATCTCGTTATTTCAAAGTCCTCTTGATTAGAGTTTTTCTTGGCGCTATTAATATTTTGAATTAAAAGGAGACAGTAGATGAATGACACGCAACCTTAAATATAGTATTTTCAGTATTCAAAACGTGTGTTTTGGATGCTAAAAAGACATGGCTCACAGAGGCGTTTCTTTAAGCGCATCAAAAATGTTTTAACAGAAAATTATTAAGATACTTCGTGAAAAAGACTTATCCTCTGAATCCAATGTATCACAATTGAATTATGATTGGAACAGGGTGGGAATCATGAGGGCTTTGTTATTATACAAAGTAAAACCTGTGTTAAACGGTCACTTCAAAATAGACAAAACACTGATCTTAATGACAAATGCTAGCTAAATGAAGGTCAAAAGCATTGCAGAATGCTTCCCTTGGAACATTCTGCAATACTTTTGACCTGCATTAAACGATAATAATCTTGAATACCACTTTTTTGTCTTTTGTAGAGTGGCCGTTTTACACAGGTTTTACTGTACTACACGAATATAGTGGAGAAAAAAATTATGAGGGTAGTGAGCTTTTAACCATCAACCTATGCACCACTTTCCAGCCCACTTTTGGATGGACCTAATGATACCATTTTATATATGTAAAAATATTCTATTTTGATTCAAATTTTGAAGAGACAAAATGAATGCTCTGGTACACTGTAAGGACCATCTCGCTAAAATTAGTTGTGACAGAAAGTTTGCCCTTACTACAAAAAGTAAGTAAGGCCAGGAAATGCCAGATCACACATTGCAGACTAATCCACGGTACCTTGAGGAAGATACATTGAACACTAACAGCCACCTGACAGCAAGAAGACAAGTTTAGTCAAGCACTTATGGTTTACTCCGCCTCTTCCTGTACTTCACAACTAATCAGTTTGCACATAAATGTAAATTTTGGGCCAATTTAATCACATATTTTGTCAATAATTGTTATATCTGTTAAGAAAGTAAGTAAGGGTGCAAAGATCAGCAATGGATACAATCAAGTACCACACCTGACCCAGGTAACAATGGGCAAGTGACAAACTCACATTTAGACACCACAAACGAGAGCCAAGAGGTCAGCCCTTTCCCAGCAGGTGACCACAAGGCACAAATAAACAGACGCGCACAAAGGCTTGGCAAACACAAGACAGAAAAAAAAACATAAAAGATCCACAAAAAAGTACCGCCTTGGAACGGTCAGTAAAATATTTTACTGGAGGACTTAAACCGGTTTAACGGTGTACCAACCTCATCCTTAGTTCAGATGTGGATCAAGACACATAGATGTTTGGTTCGCATGAAAGACCCCTGACTTATCAATGCATCATCTCCTAGGACATATAAATCAAGATGTAAAAAGGAATTAAAGCAAAGATAAGGACTCAACAGTAAATAAAACTGAATACCGGAGGAAAAGAAATCCAACAGGTAAACCCCAGTGGGTCCGACAAACAGCCAATGCATCAGGCTCCTACCATCTCACCAATTGATAAGTCTTTAAGTCGGAACCAACAAAGAGTCTGTAGTCTGACCAACCAATAAGTATTCCGTGAAGTGGTCAATACGACCATTTCCCAAGGCGCATTCATGAAAAAGGAGGAGAAAACTTTAAGCAGGGCATAGATTATATATTACAATTATAAAGAAATAAAGTGGCTCACTCGCTGCGCTCTTTCCCACTTAATTCCTTTATTATTGTAATAATATGATCTATAATCTATACATGATATGAGTTCAAAAAGTAATGAAAGAAAAAAAGAAACAACAAACCTTTTTATAGATCATAAGGGATCAAATGACGCAGAGAAAAAGAGCTTCAAAGTAGTATATGGATCGATTAATACAATAACTGCTATTAACTTTTCGATAGAAAACAACAGTCTGTGCAAGGTAGCACACAATAACCTGTGGTTACCCACCCTGTAGCAGGTAATTTAATTTATCGGGGATCAAGTTATGGAGTTTTTACGGTAAAGCCAATCATTCAGAATAAGCATCTTTCATCGTTGTCTGTGATATTGGTACATATAGATTAGAACATAATATGGCTACCGTAGTCACAGAAAAACAATAATTACATTTGGCACGTGAAACTGTAAAAACTGTCTTATCTATCAATTTAAACATTTGTTTTGTGCAATCTAAAGAACCGTCTCATCGATACGGTTATTTTGAGCACCCACAACATATGTTTTGGTTGAGAAATAAGAAAGGTATTGCTTAATTACGCGCTCTTGTCTAGCGGCCTGGTAGTAAGCAAGAATCTGGTTAATAACTAAAACACCCAGTTTCTATTTTCGTGCTTAATACTTATCAGTATGGCACAATTTTTCGATGACCTTTTGATATTTAAAGATATTTATAGTTCACTCCGCCCCTTCCTGTGCTTCACAACCAATTAGTTTGCACAGAAATTTAAATTTTTGGCCAACTTAATAACATATTTTGTCATTATTTGTTATATATATTAAGTAAATTAATTAGTAAATCCGTGGTCCCCATGAACGGTTAAGCTATATTCTGATCAAATATTGATATTCATCTGGTGAAAAAGATTTTTTTAATACTGGCTAGGACCCTCATGGCGTTAATCCATGAACAGAGCTATATGCCTTTCAGTGCTTAACTCTGACGTCAGACCTTCAAGATAAAGCATGTGCATGTTTCTAAATTCTCGTCTGCTGATTTGGATTTCGTGTATTTTACTCCCGGACAAGAATACTGTTAAACAGTACTGTTTTACTATTCTTCAAGTGTTTATTTCTGACGTCAGATATGCAACCAATTCACCGCAAGATAAAGCAAGTTTTTAAATGCTCGTTTGCTGATTAGTTTTACGATAAAGTTTGATTAAATAGCATAAAGTTTGCAAAAACAGCTTGGGCATGACCATACTATGATAAATCTGTTCTGAATTCACGAGTTTTGCTATATATCATAGTATATTGACGGCGCCCTCATGTTACTTTTGGCAGCATCTGCACGTTGTTTTAAAAAAAGAGGATCTAGCGTGCCTATTTATCTTATTAAACGAGTTTATTTAAAAGCGATAAAATGCGAAGGATGTTGGTCGCTTTTCTTATTCACACTATGCAAGGCGATACAAATCCAGTCACATGATAAAAAAATCGCGCAGTCATTCCACGAAAATGCAAAAAATTAACAAGTCAAAAAAGAGCTTATTTCATCTACTTTTAGCTTCACTGTAGAACGTAGTGAAATAAAAATGGATGGAAAACTATTCAGCATTATTGAAAGAACTACTGTGTATATTTGTCTCATTTGAAACAGTTCTGCCTGGATCATTGCAGTGGATCAAAGGTGCTAAAATTGCAAATGTCTCGCTGCATCCATCTTTCGATAGCACAGCGAACGAATTTCGTCAATGTTGACGCCATACACACAATGCAAGCACTTGTTTTCATGTGCGCGTCTTTATTTGTCTAAGTTATAATGTGTCTTCCTAACAAAGTCATGTGTTGATCTGTGATGTTTGATTTTGAAATTTCCTAGTCAGATTTGCTCGTTTTTTGTGTTGTGGTTTTTGCATAGTTACAACGGTTTGTTTCTGAGAAGACATTTCTCTTGAAACTAACCAGTATAAAAATAAATGCCCATATTTAGCATTTTGTTTTGTGTTAATCTGATGAGATGTCCAGTGGCAGTACATGGATATCCTATGAGTGATCTGCATTCTCCTATGATCGGGTTGGATACAATCTTGGAGAGGCAGAGCCAAGAGACCATTAATACAGATGGACCACTGATCGTCTCCTTTCTGGAGTCTGGCAGTCCAACGTGTGCAACATTGTAGATATGACTGTTCCAGCATGTCCATTAATTGCTCAATGGGCTGCCAATTTCCAGCTTATTTCATGTGTGCATGGTTTCTCCTTTTGGTGTGGGTTCATATATAGCTGTGCACACTAAAGGTTCTGATCAATCTTTTCGGGTATTTACTTTGAGCATTACGTTTACTAAAATTGAAAGTTGAGAGACTAGTAGCAACTGCTGCAAATCTGCCCGCATTTGTATTTCAGCTGAAGTAACAATAGATCACCATCTCATAATAAATGTCACTGGTGACTGTTTGGAGTATAAAATCATTATTTAAGGAGTTCAAAGGAAATGTCACCAGTACAAGCTGGTACTTGTAGTCACTCATACCAGCTGGTACTTGCTTCCAAATGTCAGTATTTGTTTCAGATATGATTGGGTTAAATGTTATAAAAACTTTTTAAAATGTAAAATGGCTGACAACCGCTGAGCTTCGTGAATAGTACAAGGGAAGTCTAGTTATACTTTTTTGAGAAAAGTAAATCCTAAAACAGTACTGGTTGTTGCTCTTATTTGTTTAACCAATTTCTATTTCGATTGTGTATTTTCAGTTAGCGAGACAAACAATTGAAAGATTAAAGCAACTAGACCTACAGCTGATATGTACATCTGCTCATATTAATATAAGTCAATGTGCGCTAACTATGTAGTTATACTCTCACAAGCAAGATGTATCGAATGATATATGGCTCAGGTGGAAAGAAAATCCTTTAATTTTGTCAAATACAGCTAAAATCAGAATTTATCTAGATGTATGTTCCTTAAAACGTGACACATGTTTATAGAGGATATCCTACGAATGATCGGCCATTTGATATGGCATCCATGAAACTAGTTTTAGCGAGTTTCTTAAATTTGATATAAATGAAGACGGATGTAAGATTCTGGTTATCATATGACAATTTTAACCAGTATTTTTTAGGTTTTTTTTAGAATACTTTTTTTTTCAAATTAAAACGTAACGATGTCACTGACGTCTCTATTATGTTTAATGTATGTAGAACAGTATTATTAAAAGTGTATTCAGCAGGCCTTGAGTTAAAAGTCTGTAACAATTTTTTTTTCTCAACCAACACGTATGGTGTGTGTATTCAAATGAACCGTCTCAATGAGTCGGTTCTTTTGAGCATCCAAAACCTATGTTAAAACTGATGGGTAAGAAAATATTAACAATTTACGTTCATATATATGTTTATTTAAACCGTGTAGTCATACTCACCTTAAATAACATGATGTTATCAACTTAAAAACATAAACATTTGAGCAATAATAGTGATACATCTCATTTTGACTCTCTCCAGGGGTCATACTAGGCAGCTAAAAAGGACAGTCATAATGAGGTGATTATGACTTCCTTACAGGGGCAATGAAGTATTCCCATGAAGGGATTAGGTAATTTATGATAAAATATTGATCTTTATCTTGGTGAAAGAAATTATGTTGTATACAGGTAAGTCCACTCTTGAGGCCCCTTTAATTTTGTGAGATAATGAAATCTCCCTTATCAGTTAATCCTTTAATGATCTCTATTGGACAGGAATATATGTCTTTAAACAGCGACGTCATATTATTTACTTTCATATAGTTATGGAGTTTCAAACTGGCCTGGGCTGCAGATGTTCGTTTTATATCATATATCTACAGTTGGTTTAATGGGTCTTGATTGTATCGATTCCTGATCCTTGCTGTCTTTCTTACTTTGCACCCGATAGCATGTACAATAAGCAAGTTTAAATGAAGTAAAATGATGCCAGTAAAATAAACAATTTAGAAATTTTGACAAAAGTAATCTTGCTACCGTTGATTTAGTTACACCACTTTCTCTGAGATAATAGAGTTATCAGTCAGTTGGTTGAATGAACCACTTCATTAAATAGGCTGATGTTGTGAACAAAATGCAGTTAACTTTATATTACGTATTTACGCCACGTTACGAGAAAATAAATCTTCAGTGAATACTCAAAGCTGATTACTCGTACAGTTTCTAATCAGCTATGGGTTTTCCTGAGGAACTTCTCAGAACTTTTCTCGTTTGGAGCTTTACTCTTCAAGGGCCTTCCTGACGGGTCTGGAACAAGTGTGCCAATTGAACTGTCTGGAAGACTCTCGACATAGTTTCGACCAAAATGTAGATTTTGTCGCTTTTAGAATCAATTCGATTTCTGCTGGACAAAGCTGATGCAAAAATATGGGATAGTTCGTATCGGTTTTGGCATTTAATTTTAGTTGCTTTCTGAGCTAGTCCCTGGGAATTGCCAAGTTTATAATAAAATTAATATTTATAAATGTCTTACATATTTTTCGATAAATATGGATTATATGCAGACGTATAATCTGGTTATCGAAATTAAGTTACACCCTCGCTGTCAACTATTTCAAAGAGGAGCTTAATTTCGTGATGCTTTCACGTTTTTCATTGTTATGCATTAATTGGTTTTCCACTGCTGGAAATACTGTGTTTTTATGTACTTTTCATTAATTCTCGTGAACAGTCTATTGCATGATGTTTTAAAAAGTTGTAGGGTCTATCTATTCCTGAAGGATTCGTTTTCCAGATTATTCAGTATTATTTCTAAACAAAACTTTGCTATGGTAACAGAACCTCACCAAACCTCATCTATTGTGCTGTGTCATGCATACTAATTACTTCGTGTTTATATTCTATTCTGTCGTGTTTAATATTGCTATCTATTTCAAGAGACTATCAGGATGAATTGTAACTGATTATTGGCAATGCAGCCCATGCACAAGCACTTGGCAACTTTTGCATAGTTGAGCTTATTTGCAAGTGTGTGTAAATCGGGTGCATGCACCATTGAAATGAACACGCAGCATGCAAATTCATAAAAGCAGATAAATACCTTACAAAGTGGTTATGAAATAAGCAAGTGAGTATGATTAAGTGGTTGTAAAAGCAAGAGAATATGATCAGGAAATACCACTATTACATATTGCAGACCAGACCACGGCATCGCGAGGAATAGCCACAGAATACTAACGGTCACAAGAAAGGCAACCATCTCTCTAGACTGGCTCCAGTCCTCAAAACACTTTTTATCAGTCTTTTCATATACTTGTAGCTACATGTATAGTCAAATTCTGATACATCTGTTTTAACATCTGACTAGAAGAGGCAAGAATTTGTTGATAAAAGAAAAAATCATTATGACTGCAAATTTATACGTAAAGTATTGATTTTTTTTCAAACAACTATGACATGTTTTAGAATGTAGCCAGTCTTCCTACTCTCTCGCGTCTCATTGCAATTCAATATAATTGCATTCATATATTATTGTATTTTGAATGGGTAACATTTGATCAAATATTTGCTGAGTATGTAAAAGTAAAATATATTTTCTCGGATTCCTTATAGAAACTTTACCGTTTGTGCTACGTTGTCATGAAGTATTTACAAGTGTGTTTCATATACTAATAATTAACATTTCAAACTTTACTGCGGGTTCTTCCGAACGTCTTGTTACATCACTAACTATATGCTTTTATCTGACAACCAACCGAGTAATTACTTTAACAGAGTCCTTTGCGTTTATTTGCGAAATCAGAGACCTTACACAATTAAAAGACAATTCTTCAGTTTCATACTCGCGGCGGTCTAACTATTTTCTTTTGTCTTGCGGTAGTAGTTCGCTGATTGATTTCCTGGGAAACATGTGCCAAAATGGCGGATTCCATTAGCTGCTTAATTTTGTGAAACCAATTGTAGCCTTCAGACTTGCAATTTGGTTATGCCTATTCCTGGCCCATGTGTAAAACAGTGCAGTTTACTGCATAAATCATAGGGCCAGACAAGCAAAGACAATGATTGTTTTTATTATTTGTTAAATGTTGTGCTTTTTCTTATCCATCAGAGTTAAATGTATGTTTTGTGTGTTCAAAAGAACCGTCTCTTTGAGACGGTTCTTTTGACCACCCACAACATATGTTTTGGTTAAAAATACGAAAAGTAGTTCTTAATCACCCCCTCTTCTCTGAGGTATTGAAAACAGTATGGGATGGTCAGAGTTGCGGAACAATGAAATGAAATCGACAACACCTAATGCTTAAGACAATGCGAACTGGTATGATATGAACATGATTTGGTGTAGCTTGTTGATTTCTTTGTTGAGAATTAGGCATAGCGGTAGTATGCTTGGAAATATTTAAATTTTAATATATTTATTATGACATTTAATTGTCAATTATCATTGGCTTACAAACGCAATTGTTTTGTGGAATAAATTAGAAATCTACTTATGGTGCTTTAAATATGCGAACTTGTATGATGTAAACCTAAATTAGTGTAGTTTGTTGATTTCTTTGTTGATACTTCAGCGTAGCGGGTGTATGTTTGGAAATATTTAATTAAAATAAATTTGTTTTGACATTCAATTGTCAATTATCATGGACATACACATGCAAATGTGTTGTGAAATCAACCGAAATCTACATATATATGGTGCTTAAAACAATGCGAACTGGTATGAAATAGACATGCATTAGCGTAGCTTGTTGGTTATATTTGGAAATATTTAAATTTCAATTAATTTCTTTTGGCATTTAATTGTTACTGTTAGTGTTGAATTAAACAAAATTTGCAGCATACTGTTTAGACAATACGTACTGATATGATATAAAATGAATTGGTGTAAATCTGTTAGTCCCTTTTTATGTTTGGAAATATCTAATTTTCAATAAATGCCTTTGGACATTCAATTATTACTTATCATGGACCTCTAAATGTACTTGTTTGTGTGTGTGTGTAATTAAATCCAAATTTGCATATGGTGATTAAAACATGCAACTTGGTATGATATAAACATGAATTGGTGTGACATGTCGGTCCTACATGTATTTCGAGTCTTTGGTGACTAAGTAGATGTAACCAGTTTTACAAATTTAATTTCAATCAACTTCTTTCGACATTTAATTGTCACTTATCAAAGAAGGTTGGTGTGGAATCAAACCAAAAGGTACACAGATGTATTGGTAACACTCGTATATAAATATGAACTGGTGTGATTTGGATTCTCTAGACAGAATTAAGCGCAGTGCATGGGCACCCTTTAACTAATTATATCAATGGAAACTTCTTTTGGCCGTTAATTGCTACTTACCATGAACTTTAAATTAAAGGCGGCAATGAATAAACGCTAAAGCATGACAAACATTAGACATAAATAACACAAATGATCCACAAAAGAAGTACTTCTTTTGTGGATCATTTGTGTTATTTATGTCTTATGTTTGTCTTGCTTTCGCGTCTGTTCATTTCTGCCTTGTGGTCACCTGCTGGGAAAGGGCTGACCTCTTGGCTCTTGTTTGTGATGTCTAATTGTGATTTTGTCACTTTCCCATGTGGTATCCTGGGTCAGGTGTGATACTTGATTGTATTGGTTCCCGATCTCTGCCGTCTTTCTTACTTTGTGTGGAATTGCATCAAAATGCACGTATGATGCTTACAACGATACGTACTTTTGTGTGTGGACAACTTGTTAATTGCTAAATGTGTTTAACTAATTTGATAGACAAAAACTTCTTTGTTAGATTTAAGTGTCACTTTTCAAAGACCAACCAATGTGCTTGTCTGTGTAGAATTCGGGTTCATGATACATCCTCCCTAGAGCTGAGCCGTCTGAAATTGGTCTTGATTAGTGGCTAAACTAAAAAACAAGTTTGAAGTTTTTACTGAGCAGTCTGGTGTGGGTCTTTTCTTGTTACATAACCTTACAGTATGACTTTCTTTCCTGATGTGGCACACACGGGGGGAACAGGAGTACATGTTCTAATTGCATGGCCTTTCATATCTTCGCATTAGCATAGTTATAAAAAAAACAGTCGATATGCCAGAGCGTCATATAGCTTTATTTGTGTTGGCATCGTTAAAAGCCGGTCCATATACATAAGCTTCGTATTTGCTCGATCCTTGACGATTCGATACTCTACTCCGAAACTGTGAACATTGTGTCGTATGTTTCTTGTAAGATGTGTTCTATTAGTCTTCTTAGATAGCATTGAAGCCTCGAAAGCCAGACCCCCAGATAAGAGTGTGTAACTGAATTTATTTTTTTATTTTTTCTAAACCAAAACATATGTTATGGGTACTCAAAAGAACCGTCTTAATTAGACGGTTCTTTGAACACCCAAAACACATGTTTGAACTGATGGATACGAATATAATCGCAATTGTACGCTCAAAACTTGTGCTTAACAGGCTCTATGGAAAGCGTTGAAGTACCCGCAAAGTTGAACTAAAGTTTGGAGATATTGATCTGATCAAAGGACACGTCTCCCTTAACATTATTATAAAATATGCTGTTGGAACATAAAAGACCGGCTCTATGAGTCGGTTTTGTGAAGTACTCGTGGCATATATATTGTGATAGCAAATGAGAAAATAACAAGTTTTTTTCATAATTACTTTATAGAATTGAATTCCCACTTCATTCAAATAGAAACAGCTGATATCTTTATGTGAAAATTCTGATCGGGTTATTGAGAAATAATATAATCTGGCAGATATGATAAAAAAATTGTTGAATTTTCCCATTTTCAAGAGTCACAATTTGGACATTACGGACTGTCAGTGTTTTCAAATTATTACCTAATTGTTTTGGTGAAAACTAATAGAATTTATAGGTAATGCACATTATCCTAACTGATGGAAGATGGACTGATATTTGACTGTTTTAGATCCGATAGCAATTTTATCTTTAAAAGATAGTTGAACTTCTTGGTGAGGTATACTTTTGTATGAATGGAAGATCGACTGATATTTGAATGTAATCTGCATTTTTATAATTAAGCAGTTTAATTGAAAACAAGTTGTACTTCTTGAAAATAAACAATATTGTAATGAATGGAAGATCGAATGATATTCGAATGTTTTCTGCACTTTGAGATCTTTGAACAATTTGGTAGAAACTAGTTTGACTAATTTAATCTACTTCTTAGAAATGCACACTGTGATTAATGAAAAAATCTATTAGATTTTTAGTGTAATCTGCCTTAACGGAGAAAAGTCATAAAATTAAATAGTGATATAGATATTAACTATCTACAAGTTGTTCTTTTACGAAAGCCTTACTTGTGATGTAATGGAGGGAAAATATTTCGAAGTTGATTCTTTTCAGAGTGTTTTTGTAGCATATGTCACGTGATAGATAGATAAGTAAGTAACAGCACGCGAGATTTTGGTATTAATCTGCACATGTAAGTTAAAAAAGTGACATAGTGCATATGCTATGTGTACCAAAATCTCGTGTGCTGGTCAATTTAGAAAGGTCTATTTTTGGAATTGCCAAAGTTTATGATTCCCATGAGGACACACTTGATACCATTGTTTGGTGGCAGCACGACAGTACAGAACGGCATTTGTAATCAACAAACAACAGTGAATACAAGTAGAGTGCCCACGCGATAAAAGTAGAGTGAAGTAGACGAGTATAGCGGACACTTTTATGTTATATTATTCGGTTGTTGAAATGAAATCTACTGAATGGTGTGGTAAAGCACATTTCGTCACTATATAGCTTACTCAGAACTTTCAAGTACTAAGATTCATAGTACTCAACGGAGAAGGTGCGGACTGAATGTGATTTTAAATTTAAATTACATGTATGTGACCATACAGTTATGGACACATTACATCATAACTAATCCAATTGAGTACATGCACGGTATACATTTAATGGAGGACCTGTAATCATGGTTGTTCGTTATGTACGATGAGTTCGACTGACATTTCTGAAAACAAAGTTGTTCATTCGAATGGTTTGAAATCATTCTGCAAGATTGTTGACCATGTCACCATATCAGCTTGGACGAGTACTGAAAGCATCAACCAGGTAAGATGTAATAAAAATAGGGGCGTGTCATCATTTCAGCGCAAATGAAAAATTTCCCCTTGCCCAGTAACGCCAAAAATGATTATTTACATAACACTTGTGTAGGGTGCTCAAAATAACCTTCGCTTTGAGACAGTTCTTTTGAGTGCCCACAATATGTATTTTGGTTAAGAAAATAGAAAAAACGATATTTTAAGTACGATTGCTTATCTGGAGGCCTGAAAATACATTGTGAGCAGACTCAAACTCTAAATATTAGTATTCTAATTTGAAGAATGAAGACAATACTAGATAAAGCTATTAGTTTTACATCTCACAAAAGAATATTTATCTATTGACAGTGCATTTCGAAAAATGTTTTTCTTTAGAAAATAACCAAAGGAAAACAATTAATCTTTTTCTTGCAACATATTTCTTCATTTATTCTAAGAATACATAGATTTCCATTCCATTTTGTGATTTGCATGATTTCAGAAGAGTTGTCGAACTGATTGAATAAATATCTTCAGACTTGAAACAAAGATAAGTGCCAATATGTGCTAATATACATGAAGTACTAAAGGGAACCTCAAAGGAGACTCTATCGAAGATGAGCATCCGACACAATCAAATGAGGACAGTCTCAGGTCACTGTCACTGCTGGGTCTGATGTCTGACCTACCCACCTCAAATTTAAGGGATGCTTATTAAGCAGATCAAGAGGGAGGAGCAATTGGGTCCAGACCAACCCATCCCCTCCCCTTTAAAAAATCACAAAGCTATAACTTTCTTTTTGAATACTCGTACACCCCCCACCCCTGGAAAATCACTAAGCTACCTATTCCACATTCAATGTTAAGCCATTAAAATGGCGTTTCGCTGGAGGGCCGATGATGGTCCGATTTGAGTTGTATACTGCTGGACCCACCCACCCGCTGACGAAATTTTCCGGGTCCGCTCATATGCTTCCAATTAGGTTCTTATCAACTATGTCATTCTGAAATACGAACAACAAATGACAAACTAGTAAATTCTACATGTGTTAGTGAACTATTCTGCACGACTCCCCTCTCTGTCAAATATAAGGGGACAAAATACATGTATTCATTGTTTTTACCAATAAGTTCTGATCTGTTTATGGTCATATAAGCTTAAAAGTATTGTATTTATTTGAAATAACCGTTGCTATGTTACATAAAGTGGCTGCCAAAATAGGATGTAAAATAGTAAAACTATCATTTTAGACCAACGGTGAGACTTTTGAGTCATAGACAAATGAATAAAGACCAAAAGCGAAAATCCAAACGGATACGTCAATAGAGAAAAATATAAGTTAGATATACAACATTTTTAAAGTTGTTGGATGCCAAAATCTTAACAGTGGTCATCTGAATTCCAATATTTGATCCATATGACAATATCTCTATATTTTGTCTAATTTGCTAGCCATTTTCTGTTACCAAAGTAACAATGTTGTGCTGTAACGACAGGTCAAAGATTTGATCAGTTCAATATATTAAAGCTCTTGTGATTGCATCCGTTTCTGTCAGTTCTAAAGAGGTGATTCTATTGCTGTGATGGCATCCGTCTCTGTCAGTTCTAAAGAGGTTATTCTGTTGCTGTGATGGCATCCGTCTCTGTCAGTTCTAAAGAGGTTATTCTGTTGCTGTGATGGCATCCGTCTCTGTCAGTTCTAAAGAGGTGATTCTATTGCTGTGATGGCATCCGTCTCTGTCAGTTCTAAAGAGGTGATTCTATTGCTGTGATGGCATCCGTCTCTGTCAGTTCTAAAGAGGTGATTCTATTGCTGTGATGGCATCCGTCTCTGTCAGTTCTAAAGAGGTTATTCTGTTGCTGTGATGGCATCCGTCTCTGTCAGTTCTAAAGAGGTGATTCTATTGCTGTGATGGCATCCGTCTCTGTCAGTTCTAAAGAGGTTATTCTGTTGCTGTGATGGCATCCGTCTCTGTCAGTTCTAAAGAGGTTATTCTGTTGCTGTGATGGCATCCGTCTCTGTCAGTTCTAAAGAGGTGATTCTGTTGCTGTTTATTCATTGATTATTGTTGCTCCGATTATGTGTTGGGGTCTTGTATTTGTTTCTTGTTTTGTGATGTAGTTCTTACTACCCTTTCTTGTGGTTGACGTGAGAGCTGATTGCTTTACTTCATTGTGTTATTGCTGTGGTGTGGCTGCTAATATTCTGCATCTCTTCCCTGCGGCACCATTGGTTGGACTGTGGGATGTGAATGCGGCATTTCCTTGTCATACTCACGTGTCTTTTTATACTCAAGGAATTCTCAAAAATCATATAAAAAAACTTTCTGTTTGGCTTCAGAACTCTTTACTGCCATCGCCTACACCTGATTTCCTCTTTTTTTGTTGTATTTAATGTGCAAATTGGGTTGCGTATGTATTAAGATATTTATCTAGATTCAAGTGTAGCTTGTCCTAACACGCTCTATAAGCAAATGTACACGTGTTCCACATTAGTGATTCCTAGCGTACATTATAACCATTTTGTCTTACCAGTATATGGATGAAGATATCAAAATCGAAAGACAGACCATACTTCGCATTACCACCCGTGGTTCAACGGATTGGCTGAATGGTTTAACATCAAGTCACGAGATCAACATATCTTGTTTCTGGCGATGTTCGACACTATTTATTACATATAACAGAATATTTATTTCTCATTATATCATATTTTTATATAAAACTAAGCATACATAATTCCTTGATAGTCTGAAAGCATCCATTCAAATACTTATATTTATCGTTAAAACAGCAACATAGGTATAGGAAAAGCCAGATATAGAGAGAAAGTGATGGCACCAATTGAAGAAATTCAAGATATGTTTAACAGTATTTTCAAAAAAAAAAAAACCTGTAGTCCCTTGTTCCATATTTTCGCGGAAGTTAAACATGACATTTTATACGGCCATTCTTTTCATTCCGCTGATTGTCATTTACAAGCGGTAGTATGTCCACGAAGTACTTAGTCAAGTTTGCCCAGGAAAATGTGTGGTTAGATGAAGTGACCGTATCGACATGACCATAGCCATTGACTAGGTCGTAAAACCTCAAACAAAACAAAAATTCGAGGGTTAGTCAAAAATAACTGAGAGTTGGTAAATATATTTTTAATGAGTTGTCAGTTTTGGCAGAAACTTTATACACATCTAGAATGAACCTCCAGGCTTCATTTCATAAGAAGTTGGCGTCTTATCATCTTCAATGTGCTGTTGCTAGGCAACCTAAGACCGTCTCTCAGTGATGTGCGTTCGCGTTGACGACACATCTGACTAAACAGCCATGAATTTAAAATCATTTCAAATCTAAAACAGTATAATAACGGACCTTTTATCTCTCCCATTGTATTAAACAATGTGTAAGAAATGTTTAGAAGACATGTAATAGATAGTAAATACAATGCTTGCAATGTTCGTTGCCTAGCAACCAAATTCGATGGAAATTCCATTTTTAACTAAAACTCCAGATTTTGTTGCTATGGCAACCGTTTATTCCTTGGAATATTCAAGATATGCATTTAGATGTCAAAAACAATTACTAAATACAATGAAATGGACATATGAAATGATACTTAGTTGATAATATAGCTCTAAAATGAACCGTTACTGGTGGGTGAGGTATATTTTGGGGCGAAATTTTCAGAAAATTTAGTGAATTTTCCTTTTATTTATGTAATAAAATTCCAATGCCCCAATCTCAGTTGTTGCATTTCACAAAATACATTCACATACTTAATTTGCAACAAATGCACAACTTAAATTTTATATAGTGTTTCCATGGCAACGCTATATTCCAGCGTGAACGCATGACATTTCTTAACATTCTTCGGTTGCTAAGCACAACAATCTATACTTTGCATGGTCTTGTGTATTGCATTTTCTGACGCAGGACAGTTCGTTGCATGCATGTGCCAAGTTTCACTAATGTACGTTAGCATACGTATGAGATATGAATCAACTCTCAGTGATTTTTGACTGACCCTCGTAACTTGTTTCCGATGTTTGGGTTTGCTCGTAGACTTATAAATATGCAACGCATAGAGCTCGGTTACGTTTTGCCAAAATGTCATCTATCGATGCTTTTATTGATAGCAGAAAAGCCGGGAACCAGTAGAATGTACAAGTTGGCATGCGCGCCCATCGAAGACTCAGATCAGACTGCGCATGTGCGCACTCTGATCAGAGTCTTCAATTGGTGCTTTATAGAAGGTCTAGGGTCCAACGTTTCTTCAAGCGGAAAACTAAGACTCTGATTAGACTGAGTGGATGTTCAGACTGATTTTAATATTTGCTGTAAGCACATACCGACTTGTGCCCTCTGTTGTCTACCGGCTCTATAGTCATTATAAATTAATTGTATTATGTCTGATAGTTTCACAAATACCCTCTTGTGGATTAGCTTATTCGCCAATTTTGAGATAAAAAGCAAGTGAGTTTGACCAGGAAATGCTACAATCACAGACAGCAGAGAATTACACGGCACCGTGAGGAAGAGACACAGAACACAGACTGCCTAAGCATAATTACAGTGAAGCAACCAACTTATTCATCCTCAGCGAGCTGATTGCCAAACTGTAAGTGAGCCACATCATATCTAAAATAAATCAGCCAACTCTCTCAGTGGAACCAAATTTATAGTTACCCCACCACTTCCTGTGCTTCACAACCAACCAGTTTACAAAGAAATTTAAATTTTTGACCAAAATAATCACATATTTTGTCAATATTTGTAATATTAAATAAATCATTAAGTAATTCCGTTAAGTGGTCTATTCCACCATTTTCAAAGGAGCAGTCACGAAAGTGGAGGAGTACACTATAAGTAGGTAATATATCATATACTACAATTATAAAGGGATTAAGTGGTTCACTCGCTACGCTTGTTCCCGCTTCAATCCTTTATTATTTTAATATATGATCTATAACCTATACTTATAATTGTAATATACTGATAGTTTTCTCTTCCCCTTTTCTGACTGCTACTTTGGTCTATAACCTATACATATTAGCCCTAGGTTCTGTTGTTAGTCAAATATATAAACAAAGGACTAAAACACTTCCTCACAGTGGGTGGCAGCCGCTGCCACCAGTAAGATTCAAGCCCCCCGTCTGTTGGCAGCGGCTGCTATCCATTCTATTATAGGTAGTGAGTCTGGGTTTTCATGGTTCACTATAGTCCACATTTATTGGACGCAGAGCCGTGAAAATAGGTTAAATGCTATGCAATTTCCCCATCATAATGAGCATTGGGCCAATTAACCCATTTAAGCCAAATAGACTTGCCTATATATCTCTCTCTATCAGTAGGACGTGCCCATTTCCACTTTTAGGGTTGTTGGACGGTATTTTTTTCATTTTTATTCAAATCCTAAAAACACGTCTGTTTGCAAACAGTGGGTAACCTGATCAGACGCCGCGTTTTGCGGCTTCTGATCTGGTTTTGCACTGTTGGCCGATGTCTCACAAAAAGGACGCTAGGCTTATATGGGTTAGTACAGTAAGATCACCAGAGAAGGATTCAATTCAACATTACTGGGTAAAGCACTTGTTAACAGCTCTTACAATAATTAGTGAAGCCGTTGTGTTTGAAATGGTGCTCAGAAGCGAAAAAAGATAAATCCATGAATTACGCACAGGGGCCAATATTTAATATGTCAATATAGTTAAATTTTGGTTTGCCGATCAAATTAATTTGTGTTTGTTTGTTTGTTTGGTTTGTTGGTTTGTTTGTTGGGTGGTTGGTTGGTTGGTAACATGTAACGTCAACCAATAGCTTAGGGTCCACCAATAGCTGAGGTCATATGGAGATGGGTCATGCCTTAAAATATCATCGGACAGACTAAGAAAGTCTGGGATAGATCTAGGAACCCCTGATTTACTACTTTATTTGTTTGGCTTTTGTAATGCATAATGACACATTTTAGTGTTTAGCCGCCTACAACAGCTTTATATAAGTTGTTGTCACAGCAAGTTGGT
This sequence comes from Loripinus fragilis, assembly GCA_964019695.1. Classification (NCBI taxonomy): domain Eukaryota; kingdom Metazoa; phylum Mollusca; class Bivalvia; order Lucinida; family Lucinidae; genus Loripinus; species Loripinus fragilis. Next base: position 54,483,404 of record OZ026531.1, read on the forward strand.
GATGGCCGAAAAAAGTTTATATATGCATTTTTTCAAAATCACAAAAATACCAGCCATTAATTCCGCACGTTGTTATCAGTCAACAAAGTCAAACATCCAGCTATCACCTTTGACAACATTCGTCCAAGCGAAGTTTGCTTAGAAAGTTGACCGCAAAAAACGTTTTGAACCTTCTGGTGTTCACTTGATTCCCATAAATGGTGTCGATGCAAATTAAGGAACAATATGAAATACAGAACCGATCTATTTTATTGGAGCTTTGGTAGTTGGATTTGTCTACCACTGTCGTCTGTTGATAACCTTTGAAAACAGACAGTTTGGACGCAGATCAGGTCCAACGAAACGTCGGACCTGATCTGAGTCCACACTGGTTGACACTTTTATGTTATTCCTAAGATAATTTTCGAAGTACATGATGTAGTTATTTTAGAATAAAAAGAAATTAGCATACGACAAAAACCGTGCAAATTTTCCCAGAATGTATATACGTAGTCAAAAGGGTTGTTTTGTTATGTAACAGATCAATTGTTTCTGTTCTGGTTCGACCTTTGCTTCAGAAAGATGGTACTTCAGTAATGTAATATAATTCAACTTGCTGGAAAACTGAAACAACTGAACCATATTACACGAATCAAATGCAATTCCGTGCACACGAGGGCCTTCTGCAATATTTGATGCGCACAAATGTCACGTATAAGCGTTTCAAGACTCGTTTTAGTCATCGCGAAAAACGCACTACGTTTTCATTCGATTGTTCTAAAATGTCAAAGTTGTGATTAGGAAGCCAGTTGATTTGTTAAACAAATTGCGGAATGATCCGTACACTCATTTATTACACGCACTTTCAAGTTTGGAACATAGCTTTTCCTCTCATATTCAGTAAGTTTACAAGTTACTGTGTGCAACATACGCAATATTGAACAAATGTCTGGATATGCGTTTGTGAAAGGAATAGTCTTGAAGTTCATTCTTACCGATTGACATGGTAAGGGAATAGTACATCCATTACGTAATATTTTCCGTGAAAAATCGACAATTCTCGTAAATTCATGATAAGTACACAGTTGATAAGGTGCAAATTGGTCTTGAATTCTGTGTGCTATAACACCACCAGAATCTAGGGCAACGATTTGGCCAGTAATATGCATTTAAAAGTTAAGAAGAAGGCAACAATCAAGAATCGATACAATCAAGCTTGAGACACCATATGGGAAAGTGATAGAAACACAAGGATACATCACACACAAGAGAGTCAAGAGGTCTGCCCTTTCCCGTCAGGTGATCAAAAGACTGCAAGAAACAGACAAGACAGTATAATAAAGACAAACGTGAAACAAAAGTCAAAAAAGGCACCGCCTTGGAACGGTCCATAAGAAAATCATGACTTTTGTCGAGACTGCCTGACAGCTACGAATAGTTTGGAGATTCCTGAAATCAGATTTTTCACATACCAGAGAGCTAAATTTACAAAGCTGTTGCAGGCAGTTTCAGCCAATTAGAGAAGGACTTTACTGACACTCATATAGCAATTCCCGTTGCATATTCAATTCTATATGACGTATCCCAAGTGTAACTTTTTGTTATTTATGTTTCGTGTCTGTCATGCTGTCTTGTCTGCTCATTGCATCCTTTGTTATGTGTGTTTCGTTTCTGCCATGCTGTCATGTCTGTGCATTGCATCATTTGTTATGTGTGTTTCGTTTCTGTCATGCTGTCTTGTCTGTTCATTGCAGCCTTTGTTATGTGTGTTTCATTTCTGTCATGCTGTCTTGTCTGTTCATTGCAGTTTTTGTTATGTGTGTTTCGTTTCTGCCATGCTGTCTTGTCTGTTCATTGCAGCCTTTGTTATGTGTGTTTCGTTTCTGTCATGCTGTCTTGTCTGTTCATTGCAGCCTTTGTTATGTGTGTTTCATTTCTGTCATGCTGTCTTGTCTGTTCATTGCAGTTTTTGTTATGTGTGTTTCGTTTCTGTCATGCTGTCTTGTCTGTTCATTGCAGCCTTTGTTATGTGTGTTTCATTTCTGTCATGCTGTCTTGTCTGTTCATTGCAGCCTTTGTTATGTGTGTTTCATTTCTGCCATGCTGTCAAGTCTGTGCATTGCATCATTTGTTATGTGTGTTTCGTTTCTGTCATGCTGTCTTGTCTGTTCATTGCAGCCTTTGTTATGTGTGTTTCATTTCTGTCATGCTGTCTTGTCTGTTCATTGCAGTTTTTGTTATGTGTGTTTCGTTTCTGTCATGCTGTCTTGTCTGTTCATTGCAGCCTTTGTTATGTGTGTTTCGTTTCTGTCATGCTGTCTTGTCTGTTCATTGCAGCCTTTGTTATGTGTGTTTCATTTCTGTCATGCTGTCTTGTCTGTTCATTGCAGTTTTTGTTATGTGTGTTTCGTTTCTGTCATGCTGTCTTGTCTGCTCATTGCATCCTTGTTATGTGTGTTTCGTTTCTGTCATGCTGTCATGTCTGTGCATTGCATCATTTGTTATGTGTGTTTCGTTTCTGTCATGCTGTCTTGTCTGTTCATTGCAGCCTTTGTTATGTGTGTTTCATTTCTGTCATGCTGTCTTGTCTGTTCATTGCAGTTTTTGTTATGTGTGTTTCGTTTCTGCCATGCTGTCTTGTCTGTTCATTGCAGCCTTTGTTATGTGTGTTTCGTTTCTGTCATGCTGTCTTGTCTGTTCATTGCAGCCTTTGTTATGTGTGTTTCATTTCTGTCATGCTGTCTTGTCTGTTCATTGCAGCCTTTGTTATGTGTGTTTCGTTTCTGTCATGCTGTCCTGTCTGTCCATTGCAGCCTTTGTTATGTGTGTTTCATTTCTGTCATGCTGTCTTGTCTGTTCATTGCAATTTTTGTTATGTATGTTTCATTTCTGTCATGCTGTCTTGTCTGTTCATTGCAGCCTTTGTTATGTGTGTTTCATTTCTGTCATGCTGTCTTGTCTGTTCATTGCAGTTTTTGTTATGTGTGTTTCATTTCTGTCATGCTGTCTAGACTGTTCATTGCAGCCTTTGTTATGTTTGTATCATTTCTGTCATGCTGTCTTGTCTGTTCATTGCTGCCTTTGTTATGTGTGTTTCATTTCTGTCATGCTGTCTTGTCTGTACATTGCAGTTTTTGTTATGTGTGTTTCATTTCTGTCATGCTGTCTAGACTGTTCATTGCAGCCTTTGTTATGTTTGTATCATTTCTGTCATGCTGTCTTGTCTGTTCATTGCAGCCTTTGTTATGTATGTTTCATTTATGTCATGCTGTCTTGTCTGTTCATTGCAGCCTTTGTTATGTATGTTTCATTTCTGTCGTGCTGTCTTGTCTTTTCATTGCAGCCTTTGTTATGTGTGTTTCATTTCTGTCATGCTGTCTTGTCTGTGCATTGCATCATTTGTTATGTGTGTTTCGTTTCTGTCATGCTGTCCTGTCTGTCCATTGCAGCCTTTGTTATGTATGTTTCATTTCTGTCATGCTGTCTTGTCTGTTCATTGCAGCCTTTGTTATGTGTGTTTCATTTCTGTCATGCTGTCTTGTCTGTTCATTGCAGTTTTTGTTATGTGTGTTTCGTTTCTGTCATGCTGTCTAGACTGTTCATTGCAGCCTTTGTTATGTTTGTATCATTTCTGTCATGCTGTCTTGTCTGCTCATTGCAACCTTTGTTATGTATGTTTCGTTTTTTGTCGCGCTGTCTTGTCTGTTCATTGCAGCCTTGTGGTCACCTGCTGGGAAAGAGCTTACCTCTTCGCTTTCTTGTGTGTAATGTTTTCTTGTGTTTTGTCACTTTCCCATGTGGTGTCCTGGGTCGGGTGTGGTACTTAATTGTATCGATTCCTGATCTTTGCCTTCTTTCTTACTTTCTTCTTATTTTAAACAACAGTTTTTTCTCGTTTCTAACTTTCTCGTGGTAGAATTTCGAAGGTGACACAAGTGTTGTGTTCAGACCATTCAAAATATTCTTTACATTAGAAGTATTCTGTTGTCAGTATATGGAAGTACAATAAGACAGGCTTTTCAAGATGACATTTTGCTGTGTTGTACTCTGTCGATACGCTTTTGGGACACATAGACTTGTGTCAATGGCGCACAGTACGTCTATTAAAGGGCGATCACCTGGTGTGAAGATGTTGGTATCTCATTCTCCAAAGGAAACAAAATCGCTCCTTTCGGTAGCACAGTATTTCCTTTTAGAGGCGTATGAATAATGAAAATAGGTAAAAATTAAAATTATTGAAAGGTACTACAAGTTACAATGTTCTCCCTTTGATATACGAAGCATAGATTTAATATATAATACGAGGGTCATTTGGAAAGTTCTTAGCATGGCATAATAACCCCACAATGCATTGATAAACTGCTATCAAATATAACATGTTTGAAAACTAGAATTCAAAGGCTACTTGATGTTTTATTTTTTGTTGAAAAGGGACTTGGTGTGCACGTGCAGCGCATGCTCAAAATGAGTCGGGGTTTATATACTGGCGGAAATTTTAAGCAAAATACTTGCAAAAAAGCGAAGGAAAATTGGGGACCTTATTTGCGATCATGATTTGACAAATTAACGATTTGGTGCCAACTTATTTTTTATTAAAATATATTATGCGACCATTGCTTGCATGACTACCACCTTTACATTGGGAAAATGTTGACTAATAGAGAAATGGTAAACTTTCAAAAATGGGACGTTTTCGATTTTTTTTATACTTTTACTATAAATTGTGTCACTACAGGAGCACGAAAAAAGTCTATTGAGTTTATGATTTCCTTTATTTATAGCCAACAATGCATAACAGTCATTTCGTCGCGCAAAATGGGTGGCTTTTTTGTTCTGTATTCAAGAAAATTATTCCTAATAACACTACCCCTACTTTTCAAGAAGTGGGTGGGGTAACTCAACCCCGCATATTTTGTTAATGGCATAAGAACTTCTCATGGTATCGCGTTAACCATCACAGAATTGATTGTTTTCTACTCTCAATGTGTTTTTATTTTTTTGTTTGCCACTGTTTTCAAATAAAATGAACCAGAACGTCCACTCATAGAAAAACTCATTCTGCCCATGGGAAGATTTTAAGAGTTATCTTCCCTTTGTTCTGGTTTACAAAATTTCTTTTGGTTTCAATACAAAGAGCATGAAGTGTGCTTGACCAAAACACCAACATACGGCATTTTTGAACTTCTGTCGTTTGTATATTTTCAAAATATATGTATTGTGACATGTAAAAGTAGGCGCATTGTTTTGCTTTCTAAGCGGCTTTGGTATTGCTGTCCCGGTATTTATTTATTAGAAACATCCAACTCGGTCATCAATTGTATAATTGTACCAGATTTTGGCCTACCAAATGTTACAAAATTATCTTATTTCATGAACTATTCTTAATGTTCTGCACCCTTTTCCAAGGGTTCAAAGTTAAATTTTTCCACTGAAATTTTGCGTTTTCCAGTATACGAACAGTACATGTATTCACAATAATATTTTTCGTGTTTGCGTCATAACATCCTCATGAAATTTGTGCTATAACAAAGCAGAATCATAGCTCTTTAAAATGATACCAAACATGGTAGGGTGTGTAAATTGGTTACTGAGATAAAAGACCATGCTAAGAACTTTCCAAATGCCCCTCGTATATTACATTTATAAAGGAATTTAGTGGGAACGAGCGGAGAGAGTGTACCACTTTCTTTCATTATAATTGTAATACATGATCAATGTAATGGTTAAAGATCATATATCACAATTATAAAGGAATCAAGTGAGAACGAACGTAGCAATTCCTTTATAACTGCAATATATGATCTACTTATACCCCACCCCTTTCCTGACTGCTCCTTCGGAAAGCATTGACCACTTAATGGATTTACATAATGATTCACTTAATAAAAGGTATTACAAATATTGACAAAATCTGTGATTAAGTTGGAAAAAATTTAAATTTCTGTGCAATCTGATTAGTTGTGAAGCACAGGAAGGGGCGGAGTAAACTATAAGACTGCTTACAGTTTTCTCCTCTCCTTTGCTGGCTGCTCCTTTGGAAAAGGTCGCATTGACCACTTAACGGATTTACTTAATAGATATTACAAATATTGCCAAATATGTGGTTAAGTTGGCCAAAAAAAATCTGTGCAATCTGATTGGATGTGAAGCAGAGGAAGGGGCGGAGTAAACTATAAAATACGTTTCGCGTTCTGCCTATGCTGTTGGTTCGTTTGCATTTACTTACATGGCATGGACAATTCTGAAATCTTACTCTTGTCTCTCTTGTATGTGATGTTTTCTTGTGTTTATGTCATTTTCCCATGTGACGTCCTGGGTCAGGTGTGGTACTTGATTGTATCGATTCCTGATCTTTGCCTTCTCACATACGTTTATGTAATGGATCCTTGGTTGGTCATTATGGTCAAACACACTTTATCAAAAAAAAATGTGGCGCTGCTGTTTCATCCGCTTTGAGCTGCAGGCGTTAGTTCCATTGTGTTTGTTTGGTTTGATGCTTTACGTCCCAGTCAAATATATGGTCATGTCGGGACGGTCAGTTCACCTTACCTGGGCAAGCTTGACTAAGCGATTAACCAGCACTCCGTGCACATGATTTCGCTTGTAACTGAGAACAACCCGAAAGGAGGAGAATGGCCATAGAAATTATTTCATGATCAATCTCCGCCGGCGTTAGTGCATCTGCGCTGTAAGATATTGAATTTATAGCATAAGACTTTATGGTAAACACATGATGATATATAAAACAGTTTCTTGTTTGAGATAACAATTTGACATGAATTTCTACTTAACTTCATTTTCATTGCCAACGTAAGCATCCCCACTGGCTCTTTACAAAGGAGCCTTTTACTGTATACAACGCATAGGGCCAGATGCAAAAAATTGTTAATCGTAAAATCGCTAATATTTTCTTATCCGTCAGTTTAAACATGTGTTGTGGGTGCTCAAAAGAACCGTCTCATTGAGACGGTTCGTTTGAGTACCCACAACATATGTTTTTGTTGAGAAATAAGAAAAATAAATGATTATGCTCTTTTATCTGGAGTTATGATACATGTGGGCCGTTCCATGATATTTTGGTTCCTATCTCATGTCTGTGAAGTCAGTCTTTGAATATCCGTGCGCAGCTACTAGTGAGGCTACATGCCTAAAGCTTGCCTTAATCCTTGATCTATATCCCTGCTTTGCGTGTACGAGAGCAGCGAAGCTCCTGGAGAGACCGCTTGAAACTTAGATGCGTCGCATATGCGAGGAGTACCAAAATCCCTTGAACAAGCTCATACATTATTAATCAGTACGCATAAGCCAAAATGTCTGTGAGCTGTGCTATTTTTCAAAAGTGCTTGGCAATGTGTATCGAGCATGTACAAGGCCCGATAGATAGAATTGGGATGCCCACGAAAACATGGTTCGAATCAATTATGCGTCAAGTAGTCGCCACCACCGTCGTCTCCTACGTTATCGTTTTCTCCACAATAAAACCATCATATTTTGAGCATCATATCTTCTGCTGCTAACAAAGGGCCAGTTTCGTGTGGAATGAACCGCCTCTTAATAAAAATATCAATGTTTTCCCTAGACTTTTTCGAGTGCATATAAGTAACAAACTAATTTTACCAACATCAAAGATCAGGAAATGGGAAAGTGAATTGATTGCTGATACTAGTTAAGTTAATTTTTCAGCACGTTTCCATTATTTTAAGCAAGCAAATGCCAACCTTAAGGAAAGATAACTGGCTTTACGATCAAAGGCAACATCTCCGTTCAAAACTTGTCCTTATATATGCCTCTTTAATATAATATTTTAACAATGACTGCGCTGTTCGAGTACAGTGGTTCTCTAGCGTGTAATATATGCAATCTTTGTATGCAAAATTGTTTCTATAAGAAGAAAAATTGCTTGCTTTTCGTTTGGAAGTATACTATGCAGACCCCCAGATAAGAGTGCATAATTGAAAAGTTATTTATTTTATTTCTCAACCAAAATATATGTTGTAGGTACTCAAAAGAACCGTCTCAAGGAGACTGTTCCTTTGAACAACCAAAACATATGTTTAGACTGATGGTTAAGTCAATAACTAGTACAATGTTACGCTCGAAATGGGTGCTAACCTGAATCTTTAACAGTACACAACTGCAGGTAGACTTGGTACTGTCGTGGCAACCAAAAGTGACAGTGACGTTTACAAATGTTAAGTAAAACTTAAACTTTACACTCCACTACAGCCGACGCGAGTCGATAGATCACCTGTGTATTAATCCTATTCTGTGGATAGAATTAATACACGGTACGGGTGATATATCGATTATAAGCCCCTGATAACTATGTTAACACAACATGACGTCACTGTCACTCTTGGTTGGCAGGACAGTACCTGAATCTATAACAGTACACAACTGCAGGTAGACTTGGTAGTTGAATGAATTCCAACTTTCTGTCTGCTACAAGGATTATTCCAGTAACTAAAAGAGAATTTTTATATGAATTGTAACAAAGAAAAAGAGCATTTTCAGTATATAAAGGAAGATATTATGCCATTTTATATCATTGTATTTTATTTGTTTGTGTAGATGTCCTAGGGAACAATTTTTAGTCATGTTTGGACGTGTTCCTGTCATTCTGGGTTGATCCCAGAACTAAGCAGAGCATTAAGTGTTTAGCTACTTGTTTTCTACTACCCACCGCCGTTGGGACACAAGACAGTGACTCCGCCTGCGGTGAGTCTCGAACAAGCAACCCTTCGTTCCCCAGTCTAACCCACCAACAACTGAGCAACGGTGCTCCTCCACATTCTATTTGCGCTTTACTACAGCATGGAGTGTGCAAAATATGAAACCTGTGCAATATTTGCACAGGTTTCATATTTTGTGCATTTCTTGCAGTAGTGAAAGCAAATATATAAGAACTACCACACATATGTAACTAGACTAAGTTTCAGTTTTAAACCTGTTGTCACCTTGTTTTGGACTTCCACTGCAGAAGGACAAATCTAAAATTGTAACTCTAATTTTATCGAAGAAAAATCAAATTGGGATTGAGTATACCACTCAAACCGACCATAGGGGCATGTATGATAAAGCACTTTCAATTAACTCTAATGAACGGACGCCATTAATCCGATTCTACTGTTTAAAAAATATTCAAGAGATCTTTTTCCTTGGAATTCCATGATTAATGAGTATTCTTAATTTTAAATGAACAAATAATTCAAGCCTCAGGTTAACAGAGACAAAAAAAGTAAAATTATTCGTTTTTGTCTTAGAATTCCATGATTAATGGTTAATCCTTAGTTTTAAATGAACAAAAAATTCAAGCCTCAGGTTGACTTAGACAAAAAATAATTTAAATTCGAAGTAATGATTTTTCAAAAATTCGATGATCAGTCTTGCTTTTTATGTAATATGACCCGCGGATTACGTCTCTAAAAGAGCAAAGCCAGTAAAACAAATTATAAATTGTATCAAATAACGCGTAATCGAAAACGTGCTGCTTATTTTTTCATCAAATCCTTTGGAAAGATTTAATATGGAATGGTAAACTCTTAGCATGCTGTGCAAGTTTCATGCTTTTTTGTCGTCTGCTGAATTTTTTCAAAATTGATATTTTCGTTCAGGAATACCATCAGAGTCTAACAGATTGGACCCAGATCAGGCCAGACGTTTCGTCTGGCCTGATCTGGGTCCAAACTGTTTGCAAAGGGTATCGGCAGACGACATGTAAAGAGTTATTCGAAGTTGTGATTGATGGAAACTAATTGCAGAACTTGTTGTTTTCTACTTAGCCTTAACTCTTTGCCTTCCGGATATTTTTTCATGATTTTATTGTCGTCTTATGATTTTTTTTTCAAAATCCACTTTTTCGAAAAAAATCAGAGTGTCAAACAGATTGGATCCAGATCAGGCCCGACGTTTCGTCGGGCCTGATCTGGTTCCAAACTGTTTGCAAAAGGTATCAGCAGACGACACTAGTGGGCAGAGAGTTAAAGTTAGATTAACAGCTGAAGATATTAGAAGTTAAGGGTAAAGATTTCAATAGAAACACTTTTGTTTCTGATATCAGTATTTTTGGCAATTTACATTTATGAACAGAATAAATTTCATGCTTAATACATACTGAATTGGGTATGAAACTTTTCACAACCTCTGGGACTGTACGTCCTAGCCGTATGTGATAGCTTAAGTTTTCGCATATTGGTCTGTCTTAAAGATGGAAATAACATATGAGGTACATGCTTTTCTTTGTTATAAGACTTGAGAGAATCCTGTCCCCTGATTGGCCCAATTTGTCTTCATAAATATCTTTGGCTACCTGAAAACTGGTCTAAACTGGCCTAGAAGGTGATATACAGATAAAAAGAGCTCAAACTAGTTTCCAGAAGTTAATATTTTGACACTTTTGCAATATCACCCTCAAGAGAGCTAAAAATAGCATGATAGGTATGAGTATGGGCTGCATAAAATTGACATGATTTGCTGTTTCACATCCCTACAGGTAAATTAAAGACTTTAATCAAATTTAACAACAGTTTGTTTGGTTTGTTCATTTAAAAAAAATCATATATAGTAAAAAGTCATATAACAAAACAGTTATTGACTTCAATTTCAATACACATGATGACTTATCTACCCTTTAAAGTGATTTAACCTCGGCCACGGTGAATATCACTTTTTCGGGTAGATAAATCCTCATGTCTACCTCATTGAAGTCAATAATTGTATATTATTCTATATTCAGCAGAGACATCAATGCATATCAAAAACAAATAAAGTGATATCAATCGCTAGTGAAATGATATGATATCAATCGTGAAATGATATGATATTAAGCAATAGTGATTGATATCAGTCTATATTTTCACTGTAGCGTTTTTTGGATTACCTCTGACTTTTCAATTCACTTAATGCATTTTACTTCAAAACATAAAACGCCCATAACTTTCTTGTTTGTGAACGAAGACATCAAGCGTGGGGATATGCATTTCCTAAGTCAGAACATGACAAATATTTTGGTACCAAATTATTCGGGTTTGCTAAAAAGTCGTTTTTGCATTTTCAGCACCTCCTTTTACAGTGGATAAGACATTGCATGTACATGTAGCCTATAAAAAGTATAAAAGAAAAAGAAAATTGTCTTTTTTCGGTAATGACAAAACATATTTCATCTCGTGATTTGAAAATATCAGAGTGTTCACTTGTGCTTCGCACTCGTGAACAGTCTGATGCTTTCAACACACTCAATGAAATATTATTTGGTTTTCGCCTAAAAAAAGTAAATGAGACGGCTCTTTAGCACCCAAAACATATGCTAAAAATTATGGGTAAGAAAATATTTACAATTTTACGCTGGATGTTTTGTTCATCTAAACCTGTGAATCATACAATCTAATATTTGTTTTCAATTTCGTTACAGGTGAAAGTTGAAATAGTGGTACAGTTCTTTAAAGTTGGTGAAATCGACACACTGAAGGAACAATACAACGCTGACGTCATCGTGAAGGCAAAATGGCGGGAGCCTTCGTTTGATGGCAAAAATGCAATGGTGAGGTTTGTTATTTGAGTTTTCAGATTAGCTCAGTAGAGCACAAACACAGATTACTTCGTTTACTATAGTCGTCTGCCGCTTTGTTATGTCGTCTGCTTAAGTGTTTTGCGTTACCTTATGAGTGTGAGTGTGAGAACACAATGTCACTAACGAAAAAGGAACCAATGTGAACACAATCATTTGAGTTTGCGTCATATATACTATTGACATAAAGTCAAGCATATTCCATTTGATAACACCACTTAGGTTCTAGAAAAGGTAAGAACGGAATCTTTAGAGAGATACCAAAAATTTATTGTGGTGGGCAACAAAAGCAGAATACTAGCGATTTGATAAAGAAAAGCCGTGGAATCTCTGACTTGCTTATAGGCTGTAAACATCTTACAAAAATTACCCATAAATTTTACAAAATTCAATGAAAACAGCATGGAGGCCAAGAGTCAGCAAGACTTTTACAATAAGGCAGCGATAGTTGTAATTTCTTCAAAACTTTCTCTTTGGAGCATACACGTTCAGGATCCGGCGCAAAAAGTCACGAAATGGCTCACACTAATCTACTACTTCCGGTTTATGTTGTGTATAGCCTTCACACTGTCGAATGACAACTTGGCACATTTTCATCATTAAATTCTCTGGGTACATGCGTTCAAGACATGAGACCCTGTACGACTCCTGCAGTAGAGTCTAGCAAAATTCACAATGGTTATGATATGGCTTGTTCCTGGTTTCCAACACGTCAGCTGAGCTTGTCCCACATGTGTTCTATAGGGTTTAGGTCCGGCAACAAGCTCGGCCGTGGAAGATTAGCGATGTTCTGTTGATTTTTGTATTCCTCGATGATGCGAGTAAAGTGAGGTCTTGCAATGTCATCTCGGAGGACCATGTTCTGGCCATCTAGCGAGTCAAAAGGTGGCCTAACACCAGATTCCAGGATTTGATCCTGGTATGTTTGAGAGTTCAAAGTCCCAGTAACCACCTTTAACTGTATCATGTGGTCGTCAGATAATGCACCACGTACCATAATGCTTCATTAGCAATTCCTTGCACCCAAGAATCAATGTATACCGTCGTTTCCTAATACTGCCACCCTCTCTATGTTCTTTCAAAGGTCTGCTTAGAACACTCTGAGACACGTTTAATACCCTTGCAATGTCATCTTGTTTCATATCTGCGTTACTAATGGCAATTTTACACATTCTGTCCTCTTTCTTCTTTGTAGATTTATCACACATAGGCGTTTAAGGCTATTTCATGACTCAACTGCAAATAAAAAAATCATTACTGCATATCAACTCCTGGACAATACTGTGTCGTAAGCTTCCCGTTCATGGACAGCAGTGAATGAAACTAATCGAACTTTTCCAAAGTTGGTAGCCAAAATTTAAGTGTACATTTCGAATAAACCTCAAAACTCAAATTATTTTTCATTACTTCGAAAATCGGGATCATTTGATAATATGCTTAACTTTATGGCAATAGTATATTAGTGCACATATTCTTAATGTACTAATTGTCTGAAGAGATGCAGTGGCATTTAAATATAACACTTAAAATCTGACAAATTTGTAAGCTTATGCACCGTAAAATTGTTTTCATTTTGCCCAGAGTACGTACTTTCTGTAAGTCGCTTGTAGTTATTCTAAGCATTCTTCTAATCACTTGCAAAATGACAATAGCAGAAGTGTTCTCAGAGAGAATGAAAAACTGGTAGAAACTTATTGCAATAAAAAATAAATGGCTCAAACACCGATAGCTTGTTTACAATGGTAAGTTCGAACTCCCCTTTGAGGCCCTAGAAAGTAATGGACGTTTCTGAACCACGCCCAGAATGTCACTTAAAAGTCACCTGATAGTGAATAACCGACCAATGCAATGACGACTTAGCTCGTGACAAAATGTCAAACAAAATCACACATGTTCAGTCTCTCCCACATTTAATCTGTGCTTTACCTTTTGGTTAGTTGATTTAAAACTTTTTTCGTACTGTATAATTGTTATTGTCTAGCCATGCCCACAACTGGTTCCTATCTCCGAATAGCTGTATTAAGTCTTATACGAAAATGGGCTAAAATAATTTTACGTATAATTACCAGACATTCTATGTTAAAGGCATACTTGAGAAAATAATTTTCATATTACCATTTGACGCATTATACAAAGAGCAGCAAATAGTGTTGCTTTTTTAATATATAACCCCTCTTTAGAAGTAACTTCATGGTTAAATATGTCTCGTTAATCATACCATTCATAAGACAATAAGATCGTTTCTTTTTGCCATAAGTAGAGACTACAAAAAGCCCCTTTTTGCAATAACAGGTGCTTAGCTGTTTTGGTGTCTAGCTATTACCTGTAAAAATAGCAACTCTGCATTCTAAGTACAGAAAGTTGAATCTGAACTGAATCTGTATAAGAAAAACTTGGCTAAGATATTATTGTCTAAAGATGTTGCATTGACAGAAATTGGCAAAATATGAAATACAGGCCCCGAGGTTATAAAACTTTTTAACTCCTCAACTTATCTGAGTAATGAAATTTCAACTGCTTATAAATAGTAAGTGAGTATGCTCAGGAAATACCACAATCACAGACCGCAGACAAGTCCATGGCACCGCGAGGAAGAGCCACACAACCATCACGAGACACACAGGAAGACAAACTAAGCAAAGCAGCCAGTTCTCTCTTCCCCATGAAGATGATTGCAAAACTAGGATGGACATAAAGTAACGTACAACAAAACATAGAACAATTACAGACTCCCACAACGCTGAGTAACAATAAAAAGTCAACAACAACAGAATCGCCGCCATAGAACGGACAGTAGCCTAAGCCACTGGGGATCGGGGGGCTTAAATGCATTTCACTGGTACCAAATCTTCGCCCTGGATTCTGCTGTTGTTGAAGTACAAGAAATGTATAGCTCGTATGGAAGCCTTCTAACTAATGCAATGTATCATCATGGAGAAACACTCTAATCAAATTCACACACTATGATGAAACACAGAAAAGGGCTCATGACTCACAGATAGTCAGAGCTAAAGAAAACCTCAAGTTGAGCCATGGTGGGTCCAGCTACAGGTAAGAATCAGGCACCAGTCCACCGATTAAAGCTTTACGTCAGAGCCGTCATAGAGCCTGAGGTCTGACCCACCATCGTGCACCATAGCTATAAACCGTGATTGGGTTTAAATCCAGGCACACAGGCTGTCGCATGACATCCATGTTATATTCAACCTTTATATAATGTTTGATAATCTTTTTTGAATTGATCACTTAAATAAGATTTTCCAACAATTCGTTTGAAATTATAAACTAAACTACCATAAAATATAGGTTCTGATATGCCTTGTTGCAGAAGAGTTTTTAACCCAATGTAGTATTTAACAATTAACTCTGAGTTTTTGTGGTAGAGTTTAGAAAATGCTTTTCGAAATTTATAATATCTATAACCCTGTTTTAATATCTTAGCAGTTAAAAATAAGCTTCTGTTGTTGATGTCATCACCACTAAAGCACACTCTGGCAAAGCGAATAAGCTGAGAAATATTTACATCATAGGAAGGAAGCGAGGAACATCTCCATCAAGAAATGGGAAATTTACTATTTCAAAATTAAAATCATCCTGTTTATCATAAATTTTAGAATAAAACTATGCCATCTGTTATTGACAAGTTTTAGTCCAAAAACGGAGCTTCCGAGTATCAGAAGAATTCGCCTTATTTACTTAAGTTCAGTAGATTATATCTGACCTACCATTTGTTCAAAATAAGGGTTATCATATATATAATAGCTGAAATACCGACAAATATAGAAGTGTCTTGCTTTAAGTTTCTCAGATTTTGTATTTATCATGCTTATAAATGTTAAAATGCCAAAAATTGTTGGCATTTTAACATTTATGAGCAGGATAAACTCCGTGCTCAGCTAGGTTGAGCATGAAAACAATTTTATAACCTGGGGTCTGATTTCATTTTTGTATATGTCCTGTCCATAGAACAAAATAAATGGCAGCTACAGGCAAGGCCTTATTTAAAATAAAGTTTGTTTCACCCGACCCTACCTACCCGGCAATATTTCCCCTACTTAAATAGTTGTAAAGCTATATTAAGCTGTCATAATTGTTAAGTTTGGGTAGCAAAGCAGACTAATGTAAAAGTTTTTTTTCTCGTTTTTTTCAGAAGCTAGAGGTGAATAATACTGGGCTACAAATTATCAAATGACTTCTTGAATTTGATGACATTATTCTTATACATGTATATAAAATTGTGAAATGATGACTTATCCGCCTATGTCCTGACCCCCCCACAAAAGAAAAAAAAAGACACCCACCTACCTACCCAAATTTTTCAGACAGGGTTGGGTCAAGTGAAACAGAAATATTTTCAATCATGGCACAAGTAAATAGATTTATTGAAATAACAAATGCAAAGATAAATGTAGATTCCAGGAAAATTAGTGGAAATACTCTGAATAAATACAGCTGAATATGAAATATGAATGTTGAACTAAAAATTGATTGTCTTGAATGTTGAATAGATATTGAATGTTGATAGACATTGAATGTTGAGCTGAATGTTGATTGTCGAGCTAGACATTGAATGTTGAACTGAATGTTGATTGTCGAGCTAGACATTGAATATTGAACTGAATGTTGATTGTCGAGCTAGACATTGAATGTTGAGCTGCATGTTGATTGTCTAGCTAGACATTGAATGTTGAGCTGCATGTTGATTGTCTAGCTAGACATTGAATGTTGAGCTGAATGTTGATTGTCGAGCTAGACATTGAATGTTGAGCTGAATGTTGATTTCGAGCTAGACATTGAATGTTGAGTCGAATTTTGATTGTCGAGTTAGACATTGGATTTTGAGCCGAATGTCGATTGTCAAGCTAGACATTGAATGTTGAGCTGAATGTTGATTGTCTAACTAGACAATGACTGTTGAGCTGAATGTTGATTGTCTAGCTAGACATTGAATGTTGAGCTTAATGTTGATTGTCTAGCTAGACATTGAATGTTGAGCTGAATGTTGATTTCGAGCTAGACATTTAATGTTGAGCTGAATGTTGATTGCCGAGCTAGACATTGAATGTTGAGCTGAATGTTGATTGTCGAGCTAGACATTGAATGTTGAGCTGAATTTTGATTGTCGAGCTAGACATTGCATGTTGAGCTGAATTTTGATTGTCGAGCTGGACATTGAATGTTGAGTTCAATGTTAATTATCGAGCTAGGCATTGAATGTTGAGATGAATGCTGATTCTCGAGCTGGACATTGCATGTTGAGCTGAATTTTGATTGTCAAGCTAGACATTGAATGTTGAGCTGAATGTTGATTGTCTAACTAGACATTGAATGTTGAGCTGAATTTTGATTGTCAAGCTAGACATTGAATGTTGAGCTGAATGTTGATTGTCTAACTAGACATTGAATGTTGAGCTGAATTTTGATTGTCGAGTTAGACATTGGATTTTGAGCCGAATGTCGATTGTCAAGCTAGACATTGAATGTTGAGCTGAATGTTGATTTTCTAACTAGACAATGACTGTTGAGCTTAATGTTGATTGTCTAGCTAGACATTGAATGTTGAGCTGAATGTTGATTGTCTAGCTAGCCCTTGAATGTTGAGCTGAATGTTGATTGCCGAGCTAGACATTGAATGTTGAGCTGAATGTTGATTGTCGAGCTAGACATTGAATGTTGAGCTGAATTTTGATTGTCGAGCTAGACATTGCATGTTGCGCTGAATTTTGATTGTCGAGCTGGACATTGAATGTTGAGTTCAATGTTAATTATCGAGCTAGACATTGAATGTTGAGATGAATGTTGATTCTCGAGCTGGACATTGAATGTTGAGCTGAATTTTGATTGTCAAGCTGGACATTGAATGTTGAGTTCAATGTTAATTGTCGAGCTAGACATTGAATGTTGAGCTGGATGTTAATTGTAGAGCTAGACATTGCATGTTGAGCCGAATGTTGATTGTCGAGCTAGACTTCTCAGCCAACTTCACACACATAATTGAGCCGCGACATGAGATATCCAACAATGTGGTATGTGCGATCAACAAAGGCTCAGACCAGCCTGCACATAAGTGCAGTCTGATTAGAGCCTTTGCTAGTCGCTTGAATATTCTATGAGTGTTTAGCTACTGACCAAACATTGCCTTGAGGTTCTAAGCTTAACAGGAGGCTGCACAGGCTCATCTGAGTCTACACTTGTCAAAATGCCACATTGTTGGAAATCACATGTCGGAGCTCATAATTGGGCCTCGTCGCGAGAAAACCTGTCTTCGGGGTTTCCGACAAAGCGAGTTTAAAACCAGTCTCTTCAGCTATAGAGACTAGGTAGAAATTTCAAATTCCGCTCGTAGTAAAGTAAGTAAGGATGCAAAGATCAGGAATCGATACAATTAAGTACCACACCTGACCCAGGATACCAATGGGAAAGTGACAAACTCACATTAGACACCACAAACGAGAGCCAAGAGGTCAGCCCTTTCCCAGCAGGTGACCACAAAGCACATATAAACAGACGCGCACAAAACATAGCAAACACAAGACAGAACAAAAACATAAAAGATCCACAAAAGAAGTACCGCCTTGGAACGGTCAGTAAAATATTTTACTGGAGGGCTTAAACCGGTTTAAGTCTAGTTTAACTCAAGTCTAGATATGATACTTTTCGATAAGCGTAAAATAAAGGCGCTGATCAGTCTGCGCGGATGCGCAGGCTGGTCTGCGCCTGTGTTTTTCGCAAACCCCCGAAGACAGGTTTTCTCGCGTCAAGGCCCATATAATGTTGTCTGTTTCAGAATGACTCCATAGAGTTTGGTAAAATATGGAATCCCAAACTGTATATAGAGAACTCACTCGGGGACCCAAAGGAAAGTATCCGACATAAACTCGTCTTTAATGAGAAAGGAGAGGCTTACATATACGAGAAGCGAGTTGCCAAGGGAACATTTATGGAAAACTTAGAGCTGGATGACTTTCCATTCGACGTTCAGGTGAGTTTGTCTGACACTAATGTCCAGTTTAAAAGTATAATTGAACTTTTTGGTTACTGTAAAGGCGGCACCTAATGAATGCGTATTTAGGACTGGTCTACCTTAGACATGGGTACATGTAAAAGCTGAAAATAAGAAGAGGTTTTATTCGAAAGTAACTGTATTACTTTGAGCCATACCTCAGTAAAGACGCAAAGCATATTGATTAACCCTTAAAACGCCAGCAAAATAACTGCATCCGGAAACGTCTATTTAACATAAGCATAGAGGAAAACAGTGTGGATCAGATCAGACTGCTCCTACAGGAGCAGTCTGATCTGGGTCTGCACTGTTTGTCTTAGAGGCTTCAAATATTTCAGCGGTCGACAAAACATACAACTTTTCGTGATATGCGCTTTAAGGGTTAATAAATGTAAGTTCAGTGTGTATACGGTAAGAATTTTCATGAAATGCACGCACGTTTGCGCGGCCAAAACAAATTATTAACTCTTTACCAAATTATAAATAAAACCTGATTTCCCTTCCTTAGCAGATGAAAAAGCCGAACCACGCCCATGTATGAATATTAAAGTTGCCGCCTTTACAGTAAGCGAAAAGCCTATTAATACCTGGTTTATAACATAAGGGGATAGCAACGTTTTAAGCAAGGGAATCTGAAATGCAGGCCCTCATAAAACCATGCAATCTGCCAAACACCGGATCAAAATCAAATGAAAATAAGAAAATAATAGAAGTTAATGTATACTCAGAAAAACAATTGAAGGATATTAGAATTATTTTGACTATATAACATTTGTGAATATAATTTTCAAACAAAGTAATTTTGTATCTGATAGAGCTATCACTATGAAATTCATTAAAATGCAAAATGAAATTTACGGGTCATTGGTTACGATACAGTACCAGGCCAAATGTACCAACCCTCTCTACCCAAAGTTCACAAGCAATAAATTTAGCGCTTAAAATTGTTGCTGCCATCTTTACGAGGTAATTGCTTATGTTCTAATTCTGACCACAGACAAGTGTTCACACCCATTTATCAGTCATTGTCCCAAATAACGGGACAAGTTCTTCAACAAAAATACACAGATACGGCATACACTGACATATTTGGCCACAAATTGGCAGTAAAACACCGACAACAACTACAAAATTAGGTTCCATACTTTTAAGGGAGAGCCAACAATGATTTTGGAGACAGTCATTTTGGATTGCAAACGATAGAAATGGGTTTCAATCATTTTTGAACGTTTGTGACTTTTCACTATAGAGGGTTGCATCATTTGGATTCGTACTGTACTTAATCCATTGGAGCGTGACTGAAAGAAAGCATCCATTTTAATTGCATAAATCTGGAACTATGAAAAGCATGAATAATTAGTTGATTTTTTATTGCAGTGAATATTAGAGAGGGGACTGAATCTAAATATCCTTCAATTGTTTTTCTGAGTATATATAGTACACAACTGAAATTCATGGAGGGCAGTAATTTTTATGTTGTGTGACGTCACACAGCCCTGATAAAATATCCATTTATAAACATTATATTAACTAGTTGCCAGCTGTGCATTATAAATTTGTTTGCATTTTTATTGATTCTTCTGTTGAAAATAGTGATTTAGAAGAAAGTATTATAATTTGAAATGAAATTTTTGATTTTATTGGCTTTTCAAAACTTACACAATGTTTAAAATATTCATAAGTGTGGCCTCCATTGACTTATTAGAAGTCAGATGTTTTTTTTATTTTCGGAATTCTAAAACTTTCTCATTTCTCGTCCGATTAGATAATTGCATGTTTTATTAAGGGGTTGTATTTTAGATACATTTGATTTCACTGTTGCTCTGTCGCCTTTAAGAACTATGCCGCTACTTTATTTTTGCTGAACATACTGCTTTCTCTCTTTCTCTCTTTCTCTCTCTCTCTCTCTCTCTCTCTCTCTCAAACTAGAATGGAGTCAAGCCGCTGCATCACAATGCAAAGACAAAAAAAGGCAAGGAGAGAACATTCGATTTAATGACCAAAAATGATGTCGAATTTAATGTGTATTTAAACATAAGTATCAAATAAATAAAATGTTCAAGAAGCAAACTCACGACTGACAAGTAAAATTGCAACAGCAATAAGTCTATAACAAGTGTATGTAGAACCAAACCTGACCCAGGACACCATATTCGAAAGTGATACAAACACAAGCAATCATCAGACAAAAAGGAGACAAGAGGTCAACCCTTTCCTAGGCTGTAAGGCATAGACAAGAGAGCACTTATAACAGAAACAAACATGAAACATAAAAAACAAAAAGGATCCACAAAGGAAGCACCGCCATTGAACTGTCAGTAAACATTACTTGATGGCTTAAGCATGTTAAACGGTACCAACCTCACTCTTAATCCTGATGTGGATCAAGACATATAGATGTACGGTTCGCATGAAATATCCCTACTTTATCGATGCATAATCCCCTAGTACATACAAAAAGGGATTGAAAGCAAAGATGAGGACTCAGCAGTATATACAACTAATAACTGACGCAAAATAAATCCAAAAGTTAAACCCCATTGTTTAAGTAATGTTTAAGCAAATAGGAATGCAGGTATTCTAAAGTTAGTTCTGAATTAAAAATGTAAAAAAACAAAACTTACTGACAATTACAATTTTCTTCACTCTATCCCATGCAATCGACTCTAGCGACATGGCACTCTGTGTCATGTCTTTCATCATTTCGATTATTTCAACACATTGAAATGCATATGCAGTATACCACACTTGCTAACTTTAGCACTTACTATTATAGGATCTTACTATAACAGCTGCGTCAGAGCTCCCATCAACTGAGGTGGATTTAGTTGAAGATAAAGACGAGCATCATGTTGTGAATAGACAGTCATTATTATTATTATTATTATTATTATTATTATTATTATTATTATTTACAGGATCTTACTATAACAGTTGCATTGGAACTTCCTTCAACCAATGATGATTTGGATAAAACAAATAGAATTATCATAGTTGAGCCGCGGCATGAAATTTGCAACAATGTGGTATGTGCGACCAGCAAAGCCTCAGATCAGCCTGCGCATACGCGCAGTCTGATAGGAGCCTTTGCTAGTCGCTTGAATACTCTATGACTGTTCAGCTACTAACAAAACAGCATTTGGAGTTCCTAAGATGAAAAGGAGGCTGCACAGGCTCGTTTGAGTCTACACTTGTCAAAATGCCACATTGTTGGAAAACTCATGTCGCGGCTCATATATATTTTACAGGATCTTACTATAACAGTTGCGTCAGAGCTCCCATCAACTGAGGTGGATTTAGTTGAAGATAAAGATGAGCATCATGTTGTGAATGGACAGGCTTTATTATTATTATTATTATTTCTATTATTATTATTATTATTATTATTATTATTATTATTATTATTATTATTATTAATAATACGTATGTCCAAATAATCAACCTTTTCAGTGTAAAATGTGATTATTGTTTCAGTCATCTGTTTAAACATGTGTTTTGGGTGCTCAAAAGAACCGTCTCATTGAGACGGTTCTTTTGATTACCCATAACATATGTTTAGGTTGATAACTATACATATCTTATTTCGCACTTTAGCTGTCGGTCAATTATAACCATTACAGTATCTGACCTAATGGTTGTATCCGAGGTTGATTTGTTTAAAAGACAAAGATGTGTTTTCATTTCATTTTCTTTTTTGACAGGATCTTACTATAACAGTTGCGTCAGAGCTCCCATCAACTGAGGTGGATTTAGTTGAAGATAAAGATGAGCATCATGTTGTGAATAGACAATCATTTGTGGATGAACAGGAGTGGCATTTATATGTGCATACGGAATGTGATAAAAAGGAACTTGTCTTAGACCAGGCAGACAATAGTGTGAAGCGTTCGGCTCTTTCCGTGAAATGTCGGGCGGCTCGCCGACCTGGATATTTTGTTTGGAATATATTCATGATAACGGTAAGTCAAAACATAGGAGCAGGTTATTTCCTTTATAATACCTTGGGCACAATTAACTCATACTGGTCACTTACATACAGGTAAATGTATATTTATGCTCGTTTCATCGAATAGAGCAGTATATTTGTCTAGTCGGCACTAGCATTAATAACAAAGGTTGTGCAGTATATTATTACTCAGTCATGCACGGACTGAGAATAAGCACGGATTGCAATAGCGTAAAATCAGTTCTAAGGCGGCTATAACACAAAATTTTGTATAGATTCGAGCAAGAGATCTTGCCGTGTTGATTTGCACGTCGTGACTACAATGGGGTATACTGCACTGTATAAAATCACAGCAAGTGTTAGCCAAACAAAAAAGGAAAGTTTGGTGTTATGTCGGCTGGACGGCAGGTACTTCGGCAATAAGAAGATCTAAGAGTAAAGTAAGCTGTGTTTCTGACAGGGCTTTTACAAGTATTTCTTAAATCGATCTCATCAAGGTCTATAGCGTCATTCCATGTCACACTGCCCATTTGCCTATTTTAAAGCGCACCAACATGCAAACTGTGTTTGTTTTCTTTGTTAGAAGTTAAGAATAGACTACGTTGTGGTGGCTCAATGGTGGCTGAGCTTTCAAAACTCTAGTACGTTGAAGATTAAATAATCATATCTCCGATATTTCTCTGCAAATCTTTGAATTTTCTCCAAAAAGCAATGTCTCAATTTACTATCTTTAAGACTGTATTGTTATATTTATTAAAAGTATATCCATCTTTATGAACATCAGCAATAAACCTAGGTAGCCTTTTAAACTATTTTCGGCACGTTTAGCCCAAAATCGGCAGACATGAACATAAAAAGATGAGAAAACTGAAATTCTTTTTAATGTAACTTGTGATATTTCAGCTTCAATATTTTTTTACATTTAAACGCTAGTTCAGAAAGTAATAGATGGGGCATACACAATTCATGCTTTTATAAATGTAGCAATACTTTGTCGAGACTCTGCAAGTTATTTCGATAAAAATGATGTGTACTTCTTAGGGTAAAGGTACCCTCATTTAAAAAAGTCACACTTTTTCTACGATATAAAATATTCAACAGAGACTTTATCAATTTATGTTTTTGTTTGTTTGAAAATGTTACTGACTACTGTGATGTTAGAAAAATAAACCTCAAAAGTTTTTTTTTCGATAAGACTCTTCGTTTTTTCTTCATAATAGCAAAAGACAAACACTAAACAGCAGCTAAATCATGGAAATTCAGCTTTAAGCTTGCAATTTGCATACAAAATTCGCACTACTCTGTACGCTTTATTATCAGCAACACGGCATTGACATTTTCAGCGATAGTTTATTATTACCAAACGTCACCATTCTTCTTTGAAAATGAAAAACAATACATAGTGCTATCAAATTGATTTTTAAACTTTCACATTGAAACTGGAAGTGTGCAGTAGTTGTGAATAAAATAAAATAAGTGTAAAAAATGGACTAATCAAATTCTACAGCGTTTGGCCTGCAGTGTTAAGATAAAACAATGTTTGTTTAACCATTTTAGCATGAGCTACTGGTGAATTCCAAAAATTCTCGAACAATTTTGAAAATGCAATATTTTTAAAAAATTGTAAAAAATGTATCCTATGCAAAATATCAATTTGTTTGATGTTTTTCAAGTCGGCTAGACCAATTTGTAACCACCTACTCTTCAATTTCATAAAAAAAAAACACTTAAACCCATTTTTCTTAAAAAAAGTTGATTTTTGCATTTTCAACCCAAAAACATGGGAGTAAAAGACAACTGTTCCAAAATACGTTTTCCCATGAAAATGCACATATTTTGGCAAAATTTCGTTTAAATTTTATTAGATTTTTGTCAGAAATAATGAGTTTGATAAATGGCCGATTAGAACATGGTTTCAGTTTAGTTTTAGACTCTAACTTAAGGGGCTGTGATTAAAATTGAGTGTGGTACCTGTTGCCTGAGCTAAGTCTAGCTCTTATCAATTTATATCTATTTGGAAAGAAATAGCAAAGTTTTCCTGGAAGTTATCGCGTTTTTTCGAACTGTCTGCGGATTGATATACTGACATGCTGCTTAAGTGAACACCAATTTCTTCAGTTCCCATTTGTGCAATTAAATGAAAAGTCCCTAATTTGCACTTATTATATTATTTGAATACAGTTATATATATGATGTATTTGCAATCTTTTGTTTTCACATATCATACATGAATTCAATATATCCCAATTTGAATACCAATTATCAGTTTAATCTTGCATGACGTCAAATTTAAGCTGAACAGCAAAGTGTATGGTATTAAATAAGGGGACATTCTTTAATCCATAGAGTACATTTAATAGTTATCATGTTATACTTCTTTTTCAGTTCCTTATTTGTAGTTTAGCCTTCGCAACATTCTCAGTGGACAAGGAGAAGCCTCAGAACAGACTTCAACTTTCATTCACTCTCGTTCTCACTGCTGTAGCTTTCAAATCTGTCGTCAATTCCAGTTTACCAAGAATATCATATCTCACTTATATGGTAAGATAGGTTTAGTATATTATCAACTTTCATTCGCTCTCGTTCTCACTGCTGTAGCTTTCAAATCTGTCGTCAATTCCAGTTTACCAAGAATATCATATCTCACTTATATGGTAAGATAGGTTTAGTATATTATCAAATTTCGTTTGCAATCAACCTCACTGCTGTAGCTTTCAAATCTGTCGTCAATTCCAGTTTACCAAGAATATCATATCTCACTTATATGGTAAGATAGGTTTAGTATATTATCAAATTTCGTTTGCAATCAACCTCACTACTGTAGCTTTCAAATCTGTCGTCAATTCCAGTTTTCCAAGAATATTATATCTCACTTATATGGTAAGATAGGTTTAGTATATTATCAACTTTCGTTCGCTCTCGATCTCACTGCTGTAGCTTTCAAATCTGTCGTCAATTCCAGTTTCCCAAGAATATAATATCTCACTTATATGGTAAGATAGGTTTAGTATATTATCAACTTTCATTTGCTCTCAATCTTACTGCTGTAGCTTTCAAATCTGTCGTCAATTCCAGTTTACCAAGAATATCATATCTCACTTATATGATAAGATTTTATAATTTATGCATCATGCGTGATCCAGATGGGGCACTGGGGCTCTGGATCCCCCCACACTGAAAAACACAAAGCTATAGGGTTCCTTATCAAAACCGGTCAGGATCCCCTAGAAAATCACAAAGCTACCAAGTCAGCTTCAAGGTTAGGCAGATAATATCTATCATTTTGATTCTGATGGATTAACCTAACATAGTGATACAAAATGCATAGAAAAGTCAATATTTTGTATCTTCCGGGTTGCCTTTTAAAATGTCTATAAAATGACGTAATCTGTCACTGAATATTGTTTTTATCTTAGCCTTTTATCACATTCTGAGTAAATGCTGCCTTATGTGGCATTTTGTCTTCACTGTAACCAAAGTTTCTTTCACCATATACTAGACTATATAAAAGTGCCACATCGCAATGTTATTAACGCAACAATGTTAGAACATCACAATGTTATTAACGCAACAATGTTAGAATTAGAAATAGCATGTCTGCATTAATATATTTCGGGCATTGCGGGAACTTAGTTTTTGAATGGTGTCCAGGAATCCTGAATTATAGTGTTATCCCTAGCACTTTTGGGGTATTTTAAACCAGTTCCAGTTTAAAATTTTATTTCATCAGTTTTATTTCAATTTGAAAATAGCTAGTAAGTATGATGAAGAAATACCACAATCACATACCACAGACTAACCAACGGCGCCGTGAGGAAGAGCCACAGAACACTGAATGTCACAAGACACCATGAAGACAGCTATAGCAACGCTCTAGCTCTTGCTGCCCTATTGAGATGACTGCAAAATTAGACGGACACAAAGTACTAAGTAACAAAACAAAGACAAAGCACAGAACCTTCACAAAACAATGCGAGCAACAATAAACCAAAAAAAAAACACACACACACAACCAACGCCTAAGAATGGACAGCAGCCTAAGCCACTGAGGACTTAAATGCATTTTACTGGTACCAAATCATCGCCCTAAATTCTGTTGTTGTTTAAACACAAAAATTGTTTAGCTTGCATTGAGGCTTTCTAACTATTGCAATGTATCATCACAGAGATACAATCTATCAAATTAACACACTATGATGATACAGAGAAAATGGCTCATGACGCACAGGTAGTTGGAGCTAAAGAAAACCCCATGTTGAACCTAGTTTTATGATAAGAGTAATGCCATAGCACTACATGCGTTTGTGAGGTTAGATTAAACTTGCTTCACAATTGAATAAAAGTGTTTGACCTGACAAAACTTTGTATTGATAAAACTTCATCTTAGCTATCTTTTCTTCACATTAATGCCTTGATTTTTGTTTTTATTTCCAGGACAAATATTTATTAGCCAGTATGGTGATGTTATCTGCTGTGTGTACATGGCATGCCATAGTGACCCGGATAACGTATGATAGACCATATGCGGACAGAGTGGAAGGAATAGTGCTTACAATATTAGGAATATTATATATTGTATACAATATTGGTTTTGTAGTAGTAATTTATTTATTTGTAAGTATATTTTATCGTTTGGGTGATATTGGTTTTGTGGAGGGAAAAGTGCTTACAATATTAGGATTTTTATACATATACATTTTATACAATATTGGTTTTGTACATGAAATAGTGATTTGTTTATTTGTAAGTTTATCATAATACTTTTTATAATGTTGGTTTTGCATTTAAGATATTTTCAACTTGTAATTATAAAGATGACATTAAACTTTTCTTGTGAATGTAACTTTATTCAACTGATTTAGAGTAGGATGTCAAAATGCAGTAAAAGATCAAATTCAGGTTGTCTTTTAGGGTCAATCCATTTGCCATATGCTTTTGTTTTGCCATTATATAATTTAAATGTTACAGTTAAAGACATTGAATTGGTCTGCAAATAAATATCTTAAAAGCATCTGACTAGAAGAGGCTAGAATTTTTTTGTTGATACAGAAATTTCATTATGATTACATTTTTTCTTAAAACAATGACAATGTTTCAGACTGTAGCCAGTCTAACTGGAATGCATAGAATGAATACAAACCAAAATCCAGCATAACGTGCTTTCAAAAATACTGTGTTTGCTATATGTGAAATAGGCTGATATTAGTTGATTGCTGTCTCATGTTGAGGCTTGTCCCAAAATAAATGAATGATAAATATCAGGAAATTCACAATTACACATCACTGACCAGCTCATAATGCATTGGGAAAAGACAACTGAAAAACAGCATCACACATCCACAAAAGAGGAAACATGAAGTAAAACGTAAAGCTGACCACCACGTTAAAACTCCAAAGTGAGTTTATACATCAAAAACACTATTTTCACTCTGTTTGAAATTGTTGGCCACTTGGCCTTTGTCAAGAAACAATTAAATGATCATATATATTTACTGGTTGGCTTAGACAATGAAGATGTAGCTCACAGCATAAACTCAGATATATAATTTATATTTACTGGTTGGCTTAAACAATGTGGATTTAGCTCACAGTATAAATCCAGATATTTGTTTCTTGACAAAGGCCAAGTGGGCGAGAAATTTGAAATAGTGCAAAATTAGCGTTTTTGTAAAAGTTAAGTAACCAGCTCTTTCTCTTCCTAAACGAGATGATTTCTAAACTAGAAAGGACATATATCAATATCAGAGGCGTATGATACTAACTATGT
The DNA here is from genome assembly GCA_964019695.1 of Loripinus fragilis. Lineage (NCBI taxonomy): Eukaryota > Metazoa > Mollusca > Bivalvia > Lucinida > Lucinidae > Loripinus > Loripinus fragilis. Next base: position 54,511,665 of record OZ026531.1, read on the forward strand.
AGTATGATACTACCTGGGTAGTATCCGTATGATACTATCTGGGTAGTATAATACGCCTCTGATATTAATCTAGGTCCTTTCTAGTATACGCCTCTGATATTAATCTATGTCCTTTCGAGTTTGGAAATCATCTCGTTTAGGAAGAGAAAGAGCTGGTTTCTTTACTTTTACAATAAATATTCTTGTAACTTGCTACAAACTTTGCTTTGTTACAGCCTTGTAAGAAAAGAAGAGTAATGGCTCAAAAGGACAGGGAATATAAGGTAAAGCCTAACGTTTGAGATCAGTCGCCAGTTTATCTGATAATCTATTTAATACCCAACGTTTCATTTATTAGCATTATATATGTTTTAGCAGTATTTTCACCCAACAAAAACAAAAAAACTATTTGACATAATTAATATGATCGTTTATTAGAATAATGATAATACAAGTAATAGAAATCTGTTATGCTCATGTTATTGAACAAAATCGCTTTTCTGAGATTGACAGAAAGGAAAAAGTAGTCGCTTTTCAGCATTTTTTTGTATCATCAATGTTCACCATTATCATAAATTAACTTGAAGCCCTTCTGGCTTCACTTACTTTGCAGGAGACCCAAAGTATTCAATTCATTTCTTAAATGTTCAAAAACACTGGTCTTGAGGTTTAACATTCAACTTAGTGTGAATGGACAGGCCTCCAGATAAGAATGGGTATTAGAAAACTAGTTTCTTTATATTCATCTAAAACGTATGTTGTGCATACTCAAAAACCCCGTCTTAGTGAGACTGTTCTTTTGGGCATCCAATCAAAGGTAAGAAAATAATAACAATTTTACACTCATAAAATTTCCCTATCTGGATCTATGAATGGGTTAATATGTATAGTCGTTGTTGTAAAATTACTAATGCCTTTTCTCACCTTGCAATTTATATCAATGAAGAAAAGAGATGCATCTTTGGCGTGTGCTTAGTCTATGACTGGATATATATTTATTTGTATTGTAAATAATGATGTTAATATTAATTTTCAAATTAAGCCATTTCGTAATATGTTTTTTATTGAAGTTTACAACCATAGAAAATGTACAGAATATTAAAAGTAATCGATTATGACCAGGAAATGCCACAATCACATACTACAAACTAACCCACAGCACAGCCTGTGCAAGTTTGCATACTTGTTTCATCTTATGTAAATTTCTTGCATTTGTGACACCAAATAGAACTACCACATGTATTTAAGCAGTTCATCTTTAGAATAACGTATTGCTGAAAATGCTTGGGTGCTATCTGCACACATACTAACTGGAAACCAACTACTGTAGTATAGCCCTTCAAACGGAACACTGTTTTTCGACAATAACATTAAATAAAAAAATGTGATTTTCAAATTTAATTGGAAATATATATATAAACCAAAAAACCCTAGACAAATATTTTTTTGAAGTTTTGCATGCGTTTTCATAAATGCTGTGATAGGATGGCATTTTAACAATCCTAATGTTTTGCACCAAATAATATTCCCCTCTAGTACCTTAAGCGAAACGGATCAATGACTATCAGTTGAACATAAAGCCATGTATATTCTTATATAAGACAATTTATAACAATGCTTTAGTGGTTTTAAATTTAGCTACATATTGACTTAAGTTGCTGTTTATCAGCCTAGTCAATAATGTTTCAGTTATTTTCAATTGGGCGCAAAAATGGTGACCCAAAAGAAAGGCCATTATTCGTAGACCTATAAAAGTAACTTGGATTGTATCGTAAGCTGCAATATTTGATGCCTTCAACAAGATAATCGTCTGCTGTTATCTTTAATGGACATTTTATAGGTGAGGAAATACTGGCATATCTATCCCAGGTGTATTGCACCAACAGTACAAAAATGGGTGCTGAAAGGGTGTTTTCATACTAACAAAAACTAAGTTATTTATTTTTACAAGATATCAGAGCAGTAAAATTGATATTATTCTCCGCCAAAATTTAAATCTAGTTAGGGTTTTGCTATTTCTATGCGTATGCAAACTTTCAGTGCGATGTTACTTTCATGTAAACTTTTAAAAACGAAAAACTGTGTTCAATTTGAGGTGCAATTCTACAGTAAATACAGGTGGATATTAGCAAGAAATACTACAAGCACAGAAAAACCAAACTACCTGTATGTCAGCATAAGTGAAAAAAGTCAACAGTTAAACCTATAAGACAAACAGAACTAGATAAACTGTCTCCCTATACTCATATTTCTTGTTCAGAAATATATATATATTAACAGAAAGAATCAATGTGCTTAACAGTTAACTGTATTAGCTGGCATACTATTTTGTTATAACACAGTTCTTATTTTTCTTTATGCATGCAGCGGGTTCGACGGGTATGTATCTGAACTGCATTTGGAATCTATTTTGGTTCTGAATATTTGTTTAAAGATAACCATGTTTTGTATTTAAAATTCATAACCAACTAAAATATTACCATATTTTATTTATTTATTTTTCTTTTATGTGTTATTAAGTAACATGTTGTTTGAATAAAAATCATTATGATAGTTTGATACTGATTTTTGAAATTTCAAAATTTAATATTGACGTTATATTTTGTGAGATATTCCATTAAAGATTTTTTGATCCACTTAACGATGAATTCCCAAATAACTAAATTAACTTACTATCAGCTTGAATACTTGATCATATATATAGTAGCCAAGTAAAACATTATTTTAACATAGGAAATATTATCACATGCACGGATCCAGAAAGTTATGTTAGTGACATTTTTTTGAGAGGATAGAAGATCCAAATACAAATAAAAAGCTGGCCTAAATGTTTTGCTGGCCTATGGTGACAGCATAACATTGTATGCTGGCTTGGTATCTATGTTATTTTTCAGGGGATCTGGACCAGCTAAACAAAGAAACTAGATAACATTAGGATTGTTCAGGGGGTGGGGTCTTGAACCCCTTGTACCCACCCAGTCTGGATCTGCGCATGTATCATTTAAAACATTTCAGTCCAGCTAAAGATTTAATGCTAATACCATTGTTTCGTTCAATCATAGCTTAACCTACATGTACAAATGTTACAGTGACTAGGCGTCTTGTGATCATTCAAAGTCTTGATTTCATCCCATTAACTGTGTTTTGATCAACCTAGGCTTTTGTTCTCAAACAAAAGATAATATTGCGGGAATATTTATCATTACATGTATTATCAATTTATTAACCCTTTGTATATCAGAAAGGCTAAATTTGTACATTGGCAAAAATGCAAAGACTGAGATGAAATGCAGAATCATGCGACATATCATAAGGGTCTGCACTCTTTGCGAAGCCAGAATTGATCTTCAGAGAAAATACAATATTTTTGAAATTATAACATGTGACCTCTAAATATATACAATAGACCATGCTGGCTTTATTGTATGCAGTTTAAAGGAAAACGCAATTGGTATGAAAAGGGTAAATTCAAACGTTACCCATAGTTTCTGTATTTGATTCTCATTCAGCATCACATTTGTTCATATTTTCATATTCTTACATTTAGGCCCACATAATTTTACTCCTTGTTCATGTTTATATTCATGCATAAAAAGGAGTCATGTGACTTGAAAGGTAATTTGACATTGTCAATTTTTGTAGTCACCATTTTTATATTCCATTTTCATTTACTCTTTCGCCCTTTGTCATTATTGTACTTGTGTACAATCAAGATTTCTGATTGCAATGAATAACCAGGTTTTGATGACATTAAGGCCTGGTAAAACGACGTAATACCCAAATTACTTGAATAAGCATGTTCGCTGCGTCAAAAACAACAAGTATGCCTAGTGGCCCGCCAACAAAATGAGACATATTAAAACTGTAGCTATTGTGGTCTGTGTATTGTATTGTTTGTTCTATTTGTGTTATTGTAACATCACCTTTCATTTACAATTTCATTAAGTAAAACACACTATATCCGTTTGTTTTATTGTCTTTAGTTCATCTTAGTTATATCACTATGTTCTGATTCAAAAGCTAATTTACTTTAAATTACAACCTCATATCAATAAGCGCTTTAATTGACAACGTATTATGAAACACATCTTCAATACATTGAAATATAACAGTGTGATCAGGGTAGGCAATTTGAAGCTTAATAATTTTATGTAAAAGATTGTCAGCCATATTCCATAAGATGATATCAAACTTTGTGCAAGATAACATAGTTTAAAAGTTGTGCCACTTTTGTTTTCAATTTTATAGTTAGCCCTTATCATTATATGATGTGAAATTATGCTTTACATGTCAATATCCATGTAAATGAAATTATTTATTCATTACCTTTTCAAAAAGAAATGCATTTTATACTGATGTGGAAAGTTTTCACCAGAAGTTCAATAATGTTAAAAATTATATCTAATTTACCATTAGAATCATCTACATCTATGGTGTACACGTCGTCTGTCACACTGGATGATTAAAGCAATTTTTACATAAATATGACTCTGTGGAAAAAGGATTAAGATACATAAACACGAATATAATTATGAATGAATAATTAATATATTAATATTATTTTAGTTTCATTGTTAACTCTGAAGCAATTTCCTTGTCTGTACTTAGCAAAAAAATAACTGAAAGTGCAAACTGCTTGAAAATATTAACACACTTAATTAGAGTATAATTTTGGCTAGTTAACTTTTTGTAAAAGATTTGGACACCAAATCAATTTGGTTTACTTGTACATTGCTAACAACTATTTGGAAAACTGTTTCAGTATGACAATTTTGTTTTTCAAAACAAGGTTTATTAATAAGATTAAACTCAACAAGCAATATATGTTTTATTTACAAAAAATAAATATCTATTCATAGCTCCCAATGACAACCATTACACACTGCACAATTGTCGATCTCTTAGTGTGAAATAAATATGTATGCAATATGCTAAAATGTAATAACATCAAACCAAACCGAATGAAATAGTGTTTTAAACTTGAATGATCTGATTGTGAACTGAGGTCTGATTATTATTTTATGTTGTGTTAAAGCCTAAAATAATGATTTATATAAATGGTTTTGTGATATAACTTTTCCTATATGTTTTAAAGGCTTACTACAGAAACAGTTGCACCTCATTATCATATTTTGTTTATTTCATGCTCCATCAGCTTTACGTACATACCAAAATATTAATTGTCCAATATAAATCTACTGTTATATTTTTACAAACACCAAATTGAATTTTACAGGACGCATTAAATCGGACCCAAGTTGCCAAATACAAGAGAAAGCCACGGAGGCTAGCTTTGGACCAGGTATAAGAATCATTTGATGTTGGCATTAAACCGTCACTGCGGTAAATTATTCACATTCTATCATGTTCATGTTCGTTTTATGTCGCTTCAGTGCTTTGTGGTCGCTGTGTTGTATGCTTTTTAAATCACCTCATTGTTACAAGAAAACTATAATCAGTTATATTTCTAGGCATTTAACAAACTTTAACAAAAGTTAGTAACTAATACAAATAGTTAGAGGACATAATTTACTCAATAATCTACACTTAGTCTGGTCCATTTGGAAGCAAAAATGAACACGCATACTGTATATGTATTTTAATTCATTGTTCTGTATGTAGTGACAGGCAATTTAATGGTACATATCATATTGTGATCACAATAAATATAATCTGGTTTACCATAATATCAGAAGGTTTTTTCAGGGGTGATAAAGTACAGGATTAATCAGGATTTCCTGATTGTGCACTCCACATGCATTTTGCATATATAAGATAAAATTTATTATTGCTGTAATCTGTTATCAGAACCTATCATGATCTTTTAATCAGATATTTACTATGAGATAAGCATAAACTGATTGCTTTCTATAGTCGTTTTATTCTTTTAAACATTTTATTGGTGATTTTGAACATTTTTGGCCAAGTTCAGGATTGAGCTGAAAGATATTCCTGATTGAGAATCTTGGACTGTTACCACCCCTGAAAGTTTTTAATGTAATATAGAACATTTAAGCTGAGAGACTACATCGTAAAATATTTATTCAGAGCATTCTATTACAACTTTAAAGATTTTGACACAATACGAAAAAAGAATGTATTAGAATGCAAACTACTATAGAAGCATACTCTTTTGCATTAATATGAATATCAAGACCTTAAGTAATGATATAACTATATATATGTCTTAACATATGCACCGGACAAGGAATTTGGTGCGATCAATATGAATAAAGCTTCAGGATGCTCCCAATGGCATAGCCAGTTTATAAAGTTACGCAGCATATCAGAGACTTTTAAAATGACGATTGATTCTCATCAATTGCAACCACTTACAAAATTGAGATTTCTTTTAAGGTAAAGAATTTGCCCCCATAGGGGAACAAATTCCTACCTATAAGAGAAGGAGAAGTCCCTTACATTATGGAAAACAACAATTCAAAATTATGTGATTTTTTTTAAATGTGTTAACATTTCAGTACGTACATACATAACTGCGTAAAAGAAGTTTATTAATTGCATACTAAATTCTTCTGGTGCATTAACTACACAGCAACAATAAATGACGCCAATTCTAGTGTTGGCTGATGACATACGTAAAATTAATTATGCAAAACATTCAATGAACGTACTGTTATCAGCGATAATCAATTTGTTGAGAATCTTAACTTTTTGTGGGTTTATTTGTTCTGCATGCAGTAGCTTTAGACTTTGTTTATATTCTGTGTAACAGGTTTAATTAACATACTCCCAACCCAAGTTTAGTTGTTTTGCAGCATGCAAAGATTTATACATACTCATAGCTAAAACTGCTTTAGATATATGTGAAGATTACTAACATTCTGCTTTTGCAACTTTCCCCTGAGCTTAGTGGAATTGGAAGTAGGGGATGAAGAAACGAATACCAAATTTTAGGGGAATAAAGACAATATTGGGAATCAGGGAACAAACAAAAACAGTTTTCTTTATTTTGGGGGAACAGATGTCACATTCAGAACGCTTAACTTTTAGCATTTCCTTAGATTATAGAATCTTAAGCAAATTTCATCTTGCTTAAGAAATTTTACCTTTTTGTTAGGGCTTAACAGCCATAGAAATAAGTTTAAGATCAAATTGGGCGAGGTCATGTTTACCTTTTGGCTTACATCCCCACATGTGTTAAGAAATAGTTTTTAGTGTATATTGACTCAGTGGGAGATTGCTTGATGTGATATCTAATGAGGCTGCTGGTTCTGGTCTCACCAGATGTCCTGTGCTGTTTCTTTGAGCAAGACACTTTATCTTCTGCTTAATATAGGGATCACACATGTTTTTTCATGCATTAACATTTGCCGGGTCCTGAGGATGCTGTTTAAACACGAGGCCGATAGGCCGAGTGTTCAAACATCTTCTGAGGGACCCGGCAAGTGTTAATGCAATGAAACAAACATGTGTGATCGTTATTCTTGCATATTTTACCTTATTCCATCCCAATTCGCATTGAAAACGCTGCTAAAACATTAAATTGTCCATTTTCTTACATTGGATTTCTCTAAACAAAATGGCGTCGACTGTGTACTTTCGAACGCAATAACGTCGTCACAACGTCATAACCGTACGCAACGTTTTCGTGAACAAAAACATCGGCGAAATGATCAGTCTGGTCCGCAACGCTTTCCGTATAACGTCATGCAAATGATGCAAGGCTCATTTTAAGTATTTTCAAGTTCAGACCCATGTTCAAACAGCACGTGAATCTCCTGATTTGAACATGGATTTTCGTTCATTTGACAATGGGTGTAAACAGCTATACGAACAGGCATCTATGCAAGAATATTGGTTAGAATGGCCAAAACGACTGGAAAATTGTATACCAGAACGTAGAGCATTAACTTGATCAAATGTAGAGCTTTATAGTAACTGCTTACTGGGCTTCTTTAGATGGTATTAGAAAGTAGATGGATGATGTCTCAAGAGTGTGTAAATGATAGGGCTCATGCCATACGGAATAGATAAGACAGTGTGAATTCAGTTGTAGGAAGTTTCTTTACATCAAAGAGGTTTTATAGATAACACCTATTTCTTTATATAAAAAACTGCTCACATTTTTCTTTATACAATTACAATGGAGTCGATGCTATAGTTGATATCCATCCTCTGTGTACGTATGGTGTGCACCTAGTTTATCATTAATGTTTATTAGTGTTTAGCTGGACTAAAGTTTACACATAAGAAACTTATGTGTAAACTTGAGTCCAGGCTTTACTGTATCATGTGTGATTTTCCATATACTTCATACAATATTACATTTTATTATATACAAAGTAATGAAATATAGGAGAAAATAGATATATCAAAAGTTATATTTCAATTCTGAAAATATAAAACATAACTTTGAAACATCGGTAAAATTGGATTTGACTACCTGAGCAATCTCAAGATTTTCAAATGCCTATAACTTTTTATCAGTGGAAATAAACACACAAAGTGTGGGTATTCATTTTCTAAATAAGATCGTAAAGAAAATTTTGGTAATAAAATTGTCGAGATTTGCTGAAATTTCACTTTCTCTCAGCCCCGTAGTTTCAGACACATTATGCAACGTCATCATTAATATGACGTAATGTGCGATCGTGTATGAAGTCTTTATTGCAAGAAATCTGTCACGCTTAAAATTATAAATAATGAAAAGATAATTCAAATTTTGGCCCTGAATGTGCCACTTATTCCACCGAGTGAAGCGAAAAATGCAAAAATACTTTTTTCTCACTTCACGAGATGAAATAAATGACGTATTCATTCAAAAAATTTGAATATTTATATTTCGCTGTTGGGCCAAAAGCTGCAGAAGATTGTATGGCAGCTCAATTCCAAGTAAGCATAGGAGCGGAACACTACTGGCTCGCCAGCGAAGCGCCATTTGAAAAGCGTTTCCTCGGTTGGGCCGATAGTTGCCAAATATTATATGATAGCAAGATTATTTTTTTTTAATTTTATCCTTGTAGGAAGGTCTGGAAGTGAGGTCCCGGTACTGACGACGTGTATGGATCCATTTACCACATTAAACGGGTACCATACCCAGGTGTCACTTCAGACAGAAGAGAGAACCAGGCGGGTTTCCCTAATCGAGCGAGAGATTCAGTTCAGTACGCCAACAGAACTATCCAATGAAATGTCGTTTAACAGAAGACGCCACAGTCTACCAATGGGAAACAGCCTTTTAAATAGCTCTCTTTTTGGAATACCCCGGATGGGTAAAAATCAAGTGCTTCCCGCCTTAAAGCCAATAGGACACGAAGATGAGACCGAAATACGGGAAGTCCATACACTTTGATGAACCATCAATAATGACATGCGCGGATGCGGAGAGGGGGGTAGGTGGTCCTGACCCCCACCCCCTGAAAAATCACAAAATATAGCGGGGGGGGGGGGGGGGGTTAAGAAATACCGACCGGATCCCCTAAAAGCAAAGCTACCAAGCCCGCATTCATTATTGGGCCATCATCGGCCCACCAGCCAAACGCCTCGCTGACGGGCGGATAATGGCCTGCTTTTAGTGGTATTTGAACCTCCTCTCCCCCACACCTCATCAACTAAAAAAAATATATAAAAAACGTCAGAGTTTGACCCCCTCTGACAAAACTTTCTGGATCCGCGCATGAGTGATAGGTCAATTTGAGAATTATCACGGAGTTCTTTCCGCGTAAAGTCGCCAGTTCTCGTAAATTAACCCTTTTATACAAATGGATTCTTCCTTCTGATTTGGTACAATGAGCCCCAGATGGTCCATTGTACATATCGTGGGTGAAAGATCAAAATTTCCAAAATCCTGAACTTTAGAAATTCATTTTTTAAACCTGCAGGAAGCCTACAAAATAAATAATTACATGTTTAATGGTTAATTGTGTTTAGATAATCTAAAAACTAATCAGAGAAGCTACTATAATCTCCATAATTCAGCATTTTGAGGCTGACTTTCTATCGAAAATCAGCCTCAAAAAGAGCGCAGTGGCTCAGTGGTTGAGTGCTTGACTCGAGACCGAGGGGCCGCGGGGTGGAGCCTCACTGGCGTCACTGCGTTGTGGTCCTTGAGCAAAACACATTTATCCTAGCTTTGTACTGGTCCAACCCAGGAAGACCCGTCCCTATTTAACTGAAAGATTGTTGATTGGACGTAAAGAATCAAATCAAACAAATCAGTCTCAAAATCCTGAATTCAGGATAATCCTGAAAACTTTCACCCATGTAAAATGATAAGATGTGCTTCAGTCCGAGAGATTTGCCTTTTATCTCAGCAAACAATACAGACGCTATCAAAAGAAATGTCACATTATATGAAATGTCATTCGGGTCTCACTGTTTGTCATAATACCCGTTTAGGGGTAGACAGTAATATAAAGGGTTATTGGAACAACATATTTGTTGTTGTTTTTCTGATTTTTACAAATGCATTTGAGTACGTGTTAACTGATAACATGAGTGAGTATGACAAGGAAGTGACACAGGCATCAACACATGGCACCACGTGGACAAGACCCCAGACCAACCCATGGTACCGTGAGGAAGAGGCTCGAGAAACAGTCAAACAGAGATGCATGCGTGGATCAGGGGGGGGGGGTCCGGACATCCCCCCCCTGGAAAATCACAAAGCTGTAGGGTTTCGTATCAATACTGGTCCAGATCCCATGGAAAATCACAAAGCTACCAAGCAAGAATACAATGCTGGGCCACCATCGGTCCGCCAGCGAAACGCCATTTCAATTGCGTTTCGCTGGTGGGCCGATGATGACCCGCTTTTCAGTGTTTTTTGGATCCTCTCTCCCCTCGTCAACTAAAAAAGAAAAAAAAAACTTTGTCAAAGCTGGATCCCCTCTGAAAAAACTTTCTGGATCCGCGCATGGAGATGCACGTGTAAAAGCAACAAATACAAATAAACTCCGCCATCTAATGGTGCAATTCTTATGGTATAGACTTGATGCATGCTGGGTAATTTTTCATGCTTTTTGTCGTCTGCTAACTTTTTTTATTCAAAAATTTACGTCTTCAAAGAATCGTTTATGAACACTATCAGGGTTTCATTCGTTTTGGATTTAGTTCAGGACCACCGTTCTGTTTGTCCTGATTTTGGTCCAAACTGTTTGCTAAAGGTTAGCAGCAGATGACAAAGGTTGTCGCCGCTAAAAAGACTTAGTGCATCTCCAGCTCAAAATATATAAAAGAAAAAGTATGTTGTTCTTCGGTTGTCCATCAGTCATTTTACACTTCATCTTCTTTAACTCATCTAAACATGTGGACGCCCCCGTCCTTCGTAATTGCAAGAGTCCCTTTTCCATTATTGGGGTTGTCAGGTGTTGTTTTTCATTTTGATTCAAAACTTGAATAGATTGTTCTATAAGCAAATAGTGAAGAAAGTAAGTAAGGGTGCAAATATCAGGAATCGATACAATCAAGTATTACACATGACCCAGGATACCAATGGGAAAGTGACAAACTTACAGTTAGACACCACAAGCAAGAGCCAAGAGGTCAGCCCTTTCCCAGCAGGTGACCACGAAGCACATATAAACAGACGTGTACAAAGACATAGCAAACACAAGACAAGACATAAAAGAGCCACAAAAGAAGTACTGCCTTGGAACGGTCAGTAAAATATCTTACTGGAGGGCTTAAACTGGTTTCATGGCGCCAACCTCACCCTAAATTCAGATGTGGATCAAGACACATAGATATTTGGTTTGCAGGAAAGACCGCTAACTTATCAATGCATCATCTCCTAAAACATATAAATCAAGATATAAAAAGGAGATAAAGCAAACCCTGATCTGGTGCCGCATTTTGTGATCTTTGAGCTATATCCTAAATAAATTGCCCCATTCTGTACATTTACCTTAAGAAAAGACCCCAAAATACATAGAAATGACTCCTTAAACTAGTCGAATTTTGTGATGACCCCAAAAATATATCCACAAATTCTTCATACCCCAAAATATTTTGAAATTAGAATTTTGAACCCCCTTAAATGGTCTAAGCCTACGTATATATCAAAATATCAGAGTACCTACCCCTCCCCTGGATGGCATATGATAAGGGAACATTTGTGTTATTTGTTGCAATGGTAAGGTTTCGTTTTAATATAACATGTTCATTTTTCTTTATATTGAATAAGAATATTTTTCAGTTATTTCATGTATATATGAGCCAGCATGACAAAAGTATTAAGTAAATTGTCTATTATTGTCATCCAGGTGCATGGCAAACAGCATAAAGAGTTGTTTATTACTATATGCTGATTTCACTGAGACAATTTAATTGGAAGCAGTGGAGAAAAGCTTAAGGTGAAAAGCGCATTTATTGAAAAGATAAGACTTGTCATCCAGGTGTATGGCAAACTACAACTACATGAAGAGTTGTTTATTTCTAAATGCTCATTTCATTGAGACAATTAGAAGTAGTGGAGAATTTGTTATTAAAAAGCTTAAGGTGAAAAAATTATTTATTGAAAAGATAAGACTTGTCATCCAGGTGCATGGCAAACTACATGAAGAGCTGTTTATTTCTATATGCTCATTTCACTGAGACAATTAGAAGTAATGGAGAATTTTAAGGTGAAAAACCCATTAATTGAAAAGATTAGAGTTGTCTCTACGAGGTGATGCCATTTTGATATGTACCAGCAACATGTTACTGAAAATAAGCAAAACTATTTTGATATTTACACTCACCAGGTATCATGTACATTGTCTTTGCCTCTTTTAAACATCTCAAACTGTCAATCATTATCAAAATACATGTCACTTTACCACATATTGTTTATATTCTAATGACAAGATACGATAATCCACTCGCTAAAGCTCGTGGATTATCTCCACGTTCAGGCGGACAATCCATGGTATAACTATTAATTAACACATTGTCACACATTTGGATAAAAATGATGACTCGTCACCATGTTCATTTACTGGAGGCGTTTGTATTTATGTAATTTGCACAACAATACAATGAGGTGGCACATATGAGCCATGACGTATAATTTTCAACAATGTGGCATCTTGACATGTGTAGAATCAGACGAGCCTGTACAGCCCTCTTTTAAGCTTAGAAGATCAAAATTGTGTTCAGTCAGTATATTAACAGTCTTAGAATATCCAAGCGACAAGCAATAGCTCTGATCAGACTGCGTGTATTCACAGGCGGATCTGAGGCTTTGTTGGTCGCACATACCACATTGTTGGAAATCTCATGTTGCGGCTAATATGTTTTTAAAATGTCTACCAGGTTCATTTAGACCTTAACAAAATATATGTGTGGTTTCTGTTTCCAAAAATACCATAGCCGACTCGTAATTTTAGTCTTTAAACATATTCACCCTGCAGACCAACATTTATACTTTGAAAAAGTGTAGATCCAGATAAGATGTATCTATCATATAAGCCACAACATGAGATTTCCAACAATGTGGTATGTGCGACGCCAGCCTGCGCATACGCGCAGTCTGATCAAAGCCTTTGCTAGTCGCTTGAATATTCTATGAGTGTTAAGCTACTGGTTGAACATCATTTGGAGTTTCTAAGCTTAAAAGGAGGCTGTGCAGGCTCGGCTGAGTCTACACTTGTTAAAATGCCACATTTTTGGAAATCACATGTCACGGTTCAGATATGATTAGAACATCTAATCCGGATCAACTCTGTTTTCTATGGCGTATTGTCTTTATAATCACAAGGTCAAATTATAATTAACTAAAATGGAACATTAATATAACAATTGTGTAAATATCATTCACATAAAATGATATCCTATCGGCTAGTCTGAATTTTTGTAATGTTATAGGAACCACACATATGACTTGTTTTAGCCTAATGTATACAAATTGTTATCAATGAAATTGTTATTTATTTAACAAATAAATCAGATGTTGAAAATATTAAATCATACATTAAATTTGAAAACATTTTGTGTCTGAATTATTTTTCTTGCACAACAGATAAGAGTTATTACATAGGGACAATTAAGCAAATATAATTTGCGCAAAATTGCGATCATTTTCTTATCCATCAGTTTAAACATTTGCTTTGGGTGCTCGAAAGAACCATCACATCGATACGGTTCTTTTGAGTACCCACAACATGTGTTTTGGTTGAGAAATAAGAAAAATACTTTTCAGTTACGCACTCTTATCTGGGGGTCTGAGAGTATCTGAGATTTTAGCTGGGACAGAACTTCTTGTCTTTCACATTTTATCGAGCCCAGGCTGTCACGAGAGGGCTGTCATTGATTGTAATGGAACTCACGCACATGGTCGTCAAGTGTCGTAAATGTTCAGTCAAAGTGACGTCATCTTGTAATAATGTATCACATTGTATTCAATGGTGAGCAAGAAAAAGGATCCATTATTTGTGTGAGATGGGATGGAAATATCCCTCAATGAGGATCACCGTTTGTCATCACTCAGATAGCCTCGTGATGCCAATTGACATTCCTCTGGACGGATTTTTCTACCCAACCCTTCACACTCACGATGGATTCTTATCATCCTAATGCAGAATTTCTAAACATACTGCATGTTATGAAAATCAAATGGTGAGGCATGTTGCATTACAATTTTAATATCATATAAAACTTATCTGTGAACCAATTAATATTCTCGGCATCAGGCATCAAAATTTGGAGATTTTTAAAGACTGTTTAATTGTGGCGGTTTCTCGAAGGGGCTCCTAAAAGGTATTGGAAATTAACACGGGAGTCTGCCCACGCTCGGAATTTTATATTACGCTGATTTATTGACTGTGGTATGACTTCTATATCTATGGTGCATTTTATTTTTATGCTATTTCATTGTCAATTTATTACCTCATGTATGATATCACTACCACACCTGAGGGAAACCTGTTATAAACATTTCTACAGTAATTTACATATCATGTAACTAACGCTGAAATGTTTTATTAATTAACTATATCATTGATAAGTTCGTTGATACTATAAATGACTTTTTTTTAAATCAGGAAAGAGGGCTGGCATTTATATTTTTATGTCACGGTAACGCACTATTCCAACTATATGTTTTGTATCCTGTCCAATTTGATGTTTGGTTTGTTTATCAGTTGAATTGACAATTGTTAAGATGTAACAAATCAAATATCTTTAATGTTTTGAGTTTACCACAATCTGAATCATAGCTAGCAAGATATAGGAGAAAATTGGTTTTTTAGCCCATTTTCTTTGTCAATATTAGCATTAAGGGCCAATTACTCATTTTTTTTAAAAAAAAATAGAAATGTGGCAGCTTAGCATAGGACTGTTTCAGAACAGCTTTCATCCCATTTGGAAAAGTAAGTTTTTAATGTATTGAGCTTTTACTCATATTACAGCAACACAATAGAAAAAATAATAACCAGGGGCAGTAACTCTTGCTATATATAGAGAGATGGATTAATGCATTATAACTGCTCTGGCGTTCTAAGGCCATTACCTCAGTAAGTTTCAGGTAAATACGGTTACACATATTCAAGGTATAAGGCAAAATGTGTTTAGTCTTGCAAGAGCTATGGTTCTTGGTGTCATTAGTGGCCTTAATTATATTGTAAAGAAGAGCCAACAATAATCACAAACAGCATGCTAAGATTCATACAAAACGCAATAAGTATGATCAGGAAATGCCACAATCACAGACCACAGGTCAACCCACAGCACAATGAGAAGAGGCACGGAACACTTAAAGCCACATCACAGCAAACACAAATAAAGTAAAGCAACCAACGCTTCCTTCCTCATCAAGATGATTACAAAACTAAAAAGGACACTGAGTACTGCTTTACAAAGTAAGTAAGGGTGCAAAGATCAGTCCCCTGAATCGAAACAATCAAGTACCACACCTGACCCAAGATACCAATGGGAAAGTGACAAACTCACAGTTAGACACCACAAACAAGAGCCTAGAAGTCAGCCCTTTCCAAGCAAGTGACCACAAGGCAGCAAAGTTTAATCATTGGTAAAATCAAATTAAAATAGCATACTGTGATGAAACAAAGAAAAGGACTCTTACCTCACCGGTAGTCAGAGCTAAAGACAGGAGGGATATCCAGATTCTATCTAATAAATAGGTACTGAGTAAAAGTGGTGGTTCGATTATTGGCATACACAGGTAAATGTAACATACATGTACATATTGATGAAGAAGCTTAAAGAACAAAAAAACATTAATCAATGTTCAGCATTCAGCCATTTTTATTGCTCGATCTGACAATGCAATAGCAAAAAATGGCATTTGAGCCAGTGCATGAGATTTCCAACAATGTGGTATGTGCGACCAGCAAAGCCTCAGATCAGCCTGCGCATACGCCTCTGAACAGAGCCTTTGCTAGTTGCTTGAGTATTCTATGATCATTGTTAAGCTACTGACTGAACACCATTTTGAGTTTCAAAGCTTACAAGCAGGCTGCAGAGGCTCGTCTGAGTCTACACATGTCAAAATGCCACATTTTTGGAAATCACATGCCACGGCTCATTTCATTTGATTTAAGGGAGCTATGTTGTTTGTGGTGGTGTTGTGGGAACAGGGGCTGCTGGGGCGGGAGGTGGTGGTTCCCTGCACTCCACATAAACATCCTTGTAATGCCAGCAGTTATGAACTCCCCAGCCATCAAAAGAACAATCAGCCAACCTGGTCTCTTCACCGGTACATCTAACTTCATCCATCCAGATATGACCGTTGACTAGTGGTACATCTACTTTTGCAGGCTTAAGCAAAGCTCCTCCCCTGGAATGAAAAAAAGACGTATGAGCACCCAAAACACATGTTTATACTGATGAGTAAAGAAATAATTACGATTTTATGCTAAAACATATTGCTTAACTATACCTAGGAATATGAATAAACGATACTATTATTAACCCTTTGTATTCTGATGGATCGACCCATACAAATTGATACGATGAGTTTGGGACTGCATAAGCTGTACTTTTTATAGGCCCCCAGATAAGAGTGCGTAACTGAAAACAATTTTCTTATTTCTCAACCAAAACATATGTTGTGGGTACAAAAAAGAACCGTCTCGGTGAGACGGTTCTTTTGCGCACCCGAAGCACATGTTTTAACTGATGGATAAGAAAATAATCGCAATTTTATGCAAATAATTTTTGCTTAACTGGCCCTTTGCTTTAAGGGGTAACAGGTAGAACTTTTGATGTATATCTGACCTTGAAGGTTCTGCAAGCAGTGCAGACCCTGATAAAATGCAGCATAATGCTTCATTTCATCTGGGTCTTCCCTTTTTGTCAAAGAACCCGTTTAGGGGTTTCCCATTTACAAAGAGTTAAAATAGTGATAGGCAAAACATAGATCCGGATAAGAAAAGTTTATGAGCGTAAAATTGTAATTATTTTCTTACCCCATCAATTTAAACATGTTCTTTGGGTGCTCGAAAGAGCCGTCTCATAGAGACGGTTCTTTTGAGTACCCACAACATATGTTTTGAGGAGTGCAGTGGCTCAGAGGTAGAGTGCTTGACTCAAGACCAAGAGGCCGCGGGTTCGAGCCTCACCGGCATCACTGCGTTGTGGTCCTTTGAGCAAGACACATTTATCCTAGCTTAGTACTGGTTCAACCCAGGAAGACCCGTCCCTGTTTAACTGAAAGATTGTTGATGGGATCTAAAGAATCAAATCAAACAAACAACATATGTTTTGGATGAGAAATAAAGAAAAAAGCTTTCCAATACGCACTTTTATATGGAGTCCTGGGCAAAAATATACTTACTCTAATCCTAAAAAGTGGCATGCTACCTTAGCATCCTCCTATTTAAAATTGTCTGAACAAACTGTCCCCCAAAAACCATTGACCTGGGCAAAATATACTTACTCTAATCCTAAAGAGCGGCATGCAACCTTAGCATCTTCCTCTCCAAAATTGTCTGAACAAACTGTCCCCCAAAAACCATTGACCTGGGTAAAATATACTTACTCTAATCCTAATGAGCGACATGCAACCTTAGCATCCTTCTCTCCAAAATTGTCAGAACAAACTGTTCCCCAAAAACCATTGACCTGGGTAAAATATACTTACTCTAATCGTAATGAGCGGCATGCAACCTTAGCATCTTCCTCTCCAAAATTGTCTGAACAAACTGTCCCCCAAAAACCATTGACCTGGGTAAAATATACTTACTCTAATCGTAATGAGCGGCATGCAACCTTAGCATCTTCCTCTCCAAAATTGTCTGAACAAACTGTCCCCCAAAAACCATTGACCTGGGTAAAATATACTTACTCTAATCCTAATGAGCGACATGCAACCTTAGCATCCTTCTCTCCAAAATTGTCAGAACAAACTGTTCCCCAAAAACCATTGACCTGGGCAAAATATACTTACTCTAATCCTAAAAAGTGGCATGCTACCTTAGCATCCTCCTATTTAAAATTGTCTGAACAAACTGTCCCCCAAAAACCATTGACCTGGGCAAAATATACTTACTCTAATCCTAATGAGCGACATGCAACCTTAGCATCCTCCTCTCCAAAATTGTCAGAACAAACTGTTCCCCAAAAACCATTGACATAGACCCATAGTCTGCCTGAGACCGCATCTTTACCATCTGTCAGGCGATATTGTACTGTAATGATGAAAAATTATTAAAAAAAAAAAAATAGACTGGCTCCAGTCCTTAAAACAATTTTTCATCAAATTGCCATATCATATACTTGTATTGTTTAACTGAAGGATTGTTGATGGGATGAAAGAATCAAATCAAACGAACATATACTTGTAGCTAGTCTTACTCTGATGGCTCTGCTTTAAAACAGAGCCATCAGAGTAGGACAAGCTACAAGTATATGATCTGGCATATTGATGAAAAATTGTTTTAAGGACTGGAACCAGTCTATAAAAAAGTAAATATATAAAAGAAATTTATAAAATCAGGTGTAGTTGACTTAGGGGATAGAATATTCAAAACTTTCATTTGGGGAGGTATATCGTCAGATAAACAGTAGGAAATCTAGTTGTACGGTAACGCCAGCGGAGCCATTAAACGTGATTTCTGACCATATTGTCGACAATATACCTCCCTAGATGAGCTCTTTCTAAAGGGAAAACATATCATATCAATTCGCTAGAGAGAAACAATATCTCGTATCTTTTCAGTGAAGCAAAACAAGTAAAGGCTTTTTTGATAATTCTGCCAACTGAAACGTTTTTCAAAAATGTTTGGTATGACGAAATTTGACAAAAATAGCACTACATACGTTATTGTGTCAATTTTAATCCATTTCATGTCACTCTTTGGCCAAAGAAGGCACCATGTGGTTAAAATTGACACTTTTGCGGTATTGAAGCAAGAAAGGAAGCATTGGGAATCCATACTATCAAGTACCATACCTGACACAGGATACCGCATGGGAAAGTGACAAAACACAATTAAACATCACAAACAAGAGCCAAGAGGGCAGTCCTTTCCCAGCAGGTGACCACAAAGCAGCAATGAACAGACGCGAAAGTATGACAAAAACAAGACATAAATAACACAAAAGATCCACAAAAGAAGTACTGCCTCGGAACAGTCAGTAAAAGTATTTTACTGAAGGGCTTAAAAAGGTAAGTAAGTATGATCATGAAATACCACAATCACACACTGCAGACCAACCCACGGCACCGTTTCACGGCGACTACCTCACCCTTAGTTCAGATGTGGATCAAGATACAGAGATGTTTGGATAGCATGAAAGACCCCTAACTTATCCATGCATCATCTTCTAGAACATATAAATCAAGATATAAAAAGGAGATAAAGCAAAGATAAGAAATCAACAGTACATAAAACTGAATACCGGAGCAAAAGAAATCCAACAGGAAACCTCCTTTGATGTCACAATTTTGCCAAAGAGTGATATTGTAGGGTATGTAATTTACGCCAAAACGTCTACAGAGCTAGTTTGCCTGTGACGACTGTCCAAAAAAATGCAAAAAATATTTTTTTCAAAAGTCGATTTCTTTTGTTTCATTTAATAAAATGACATTCTTGGTCATTTTCTTAGTATATCTGTATACCCAATATTACACCCACAAACACATTGCACAGGTCAAATCTGATAGGAGGCGTCCAGAAAAAAATTGCTTTCTGAAGTTGTTCTTTATGTATCAGAGAAACAGGAAAAAACTTCCTTTTGTCAGCAAATACCAACGAAACTTTATCCCCTGTCAGTGAAAATATCAGCTTTTGTTTCCCACTTGTGCTGCACACTCGTGAAATATATTTGGTATTCAGCTCATAAAAACATATATCCTTTATTTATTATGTCTATACAGAACTTCTACATTAATATGCATCTGTGTTAAGCTCATCAATGGTTATAATATCTTAAGCAATAATCGGTCGGTCATCAAAATAATTGTATTTTTGTGGCGGAGGTTTACTTAATATCCAACAAACGTTCAACCATAAAAAAACATCGAGAGCTAAGTTCTCGAAAATGTATGAATGAAATATACTCACCACTGTCCCTAGACTATTCTGTGTTCTTTGGAAGGCAATCAACGGTGGCATCTTTATTGTGAGAGTATGTCACAATTACTACTGATCAGGCTTACAATCATCCAAATCCTTGTCCTCCTTAACATGAGTGTATTCTTTTTTGAAAACACTGTAGATCCAGATCAGCTGGCTTCTGCTGAAGCCATCTGATCAGGATTCACAATGTTTTCTACTCTGCATGTGAATACATAATGAAGCTAAGGGTCTGTTTTTTTTTTAATTTTTAGAGAATAATGACCTTATTCCATAATGATAAGAGAAGAAAAACAAAAATAAAATGATTAGAGAAGAATTAGCTCCCCCCCCCCCCGCCCCTAAAAAATAACGAATATAGGCATGCTCTTCATTACACACACATTATTGTCCCTAGATTATTCTGTGTTCTTTGGAAGTCCATCAACAGTGACATCTTTTTGGTGAGAACATGGCATTTTGTCATAATAACTCCCCATCCATTGAACAGACAATCATCCAAGAAATTGGGAGCTATGATTTAAATTAATATTTGAACTACATGTATATACACTCACCACAGTCCCTAGATTTTTTGGTATTCTTTGGAAGGCAATCAATGGTGGCATCTTTATGGCATGTCACATTAACTCCCCATCCATAAAACTGATAATCACCCAAGACATTGAGTGCTAGGATTTAAAAGAATATTTGATTTATATACACTCCCCACTGTCCCTAGATTCTTCTGTATTCTTTGGAAGGCAATCAACGGTGGCATCTTTATAGTGAGTACATGCCACATTAACTCCCCATCCACCAAACTGTCAATCATCCAAGATATTGAGCGCTGAGATTTAAAAGAATGATTTAAAAATATATACTCTCACCACTGTCCCTAGATTCTTCTGTATTCTTTGGAAGGCAATCAACGGTGGCATCTTTATGGTGAGAACATGTCACATTAACTCCCCATCCATCAAATTGACAATCATCTAAGCCTAACTCTGTTCCAGAACAGTTCCAGTTGGTACCCCAGATAGGTTTGTCAATACCCTGGCCATAGATGGGGCTTGATAAAGCAGTACCACCACTACAACATTAGACTTTTTGTAAGGAGAAACTGTAGCTGATAATATACTTGGTGTAATCGATAGAGAAAAATCCACCTGAGGGTCACAAAAAATGTAGGTTCGGAATGCCGAATTTGATCCAGAAGAGGTGTTTTTTCTCTTTGTTCTTAATTTTGGATAGATCCTATATCTTGCAATCCATTCGATTAGTTACCAATATAATGTTTAAGATTAGTACTCAGTGACTCCAGATTTGATTATATCCAATATCGCATGTTTAATTCCCAGGTGTTATGTATGCTTGGTTTTGTTTGTTTGTTTGATTTGATTCTTTACGTCCCATCAACAATCTTTCAGTTATAAAGGGATGGGTCTTTCTGGGTTGAACCAGTACAAAGCTAGGATTAATGTTCTTGCCCAAGGACACAACGCAGTGACGCCGGTAAGGCTCGAACCCGCGGCCCTTTGGTCTCGAGTCAAGCGCTCTTCCACTGAGCCACTGCGCTCCCTATGTATGCTTGGTATTTCAGTGACTTCACTTAACTAACATGTGTGTCTTCTTCAGACAACATGTGGTATCCATAGTAATATAACAAGGGTCTAGTTCGCAGTCCCTCATGGAATGGAAAATAATATGTCCATGTTATATATAGAGGATCTTACATGAGTGCTCATGTTTTATTGAATGTATTAAACGAGTTGGGGAAAAGAGATAAAATGCGAGGCCTGCCGAGGTTTTTATCTCTTTTTCGCAACGAGTTTCATAAATTAACTAATACAAGAGCACGAATGTTAGATTATATTTATCATATGACATTAAGATTACTTTGTAATCTATTTTCTGGCGTAAAAAGGTTATAGTTGCGTCATTATGTACGCAACGTTGTTATGGACGTCATAACGTTTCCCGTAAATGTGCAAACCACTGGTGGTTTATCGATTTTATTCCATGGCGTTATTTCACTCCAGACGCAACGTCATATGATAAGATATCTTTTTAACAAGTACATTATCATTACGCATTCTGTGCGGTCTATCTGTTAAAGTCTTATTAAGGTGGTTCTGTTGATAACCCAAAACTTATCTGCACATATTTCGCCAGTTAATGAGTGTTTTCTTGTTTTATCAGTTACCATTCATATTAATTGCATTGTTGCACGTTGCAGATAAACGTTGTCTATCTCATCGCATGTGCCAATATTAGGCCATGATGACATTGCACTTATTGAATGACGTCGCCAATGACGCTGACTCAACACAAAAAAATCGATAATGACGTCATATTCGCTAAGTTGAAAAGGTAATCAACTTGGTAAGCTGATGAGTATAATAACAGGTTTGCGTCTTTTGATATCAAGTTTACCTGACTCGGCTTTGAGAACGCATTTTGAATTGCTTGGCAAGCCTCGCAATGTAAACAAGCGTTCTCAAAGCCTTACCTGGTAAACTTGATATCAAAAGACACTCACCTAGAATTCTCTATTTTCATACCTTAGTCCTAGATGCTGACATATCACACCAGCTGCATTATTATCAAAGCCATTACTACAGATGGTTCCCCATTTCCCTTTCAGCTCTACTTCAACCGGACCATTGTGTTCTGCGTAACCATCAACCAAACGATAATTTCCTGCAAAAGCAAGAAAGGGAGAATTTTAAAAAGCGCACCAATTTCATAAGTCTCCCTAGCGAGTCAGATGATTTATCTGTCAGAGTCAGTGGTTTACCTGAATTATATGGACTACTCTTGCAAGCTTGGCGCCAGTTAAATGCATTTAATGACAGTTGTCCTACTGATAAACTGCTAAAGAAAAGCCTGTCCAGGAAGTGCGTGGGTAGGAAACTGTAGTACACTTATAATTAGGGGGAGCAAATCTGTAAACCTTCTGGCAGATTAATAACTGTGCAAACATTCAAAGTAAATATACAAAAGCAGTCTGTGATAACCAACAAATATGTTCTTAAAAGGGTATCCTTCGGAAGCAAAGACTGCACCAAAGAACTGAAACTAGAGTGTGCATATTTTCTGGGCCAGACAAGCTAGTTTCTGCCATTTAGGCTTCATCAGTGACCCTCTAATAGTTTCAAAGTTCCACAATGAAACCCATGATCCCAAAGGACAAGAAAAGCCCTGCATGCGAAATCAACAAAAACAAAAATGACTACAAATGCTGTCAATGTGTTGGTACCTGCAATGGGATCACAGGAAAGCTGCCAGATTCTGATTGTGATCAGAATCACTCACATCTCCCCAGGCAGGTGATCCACAGTCCTCAATTCGTTCTTTAGTCCCAGAGAGAGAGAAAGAGAGAGAGAGAGGGGGAGAGGGAGAGAGGGGTAATGAATTTAACAGTTCTTTTATTCTTGTTATGGAACATTTACAACATACATAAAAGCCTGTCTTAAGCAGCTACTCAAAAAATGACCAAAAATGGTTTTCAAGACCAAATATCGCTTAATGCATGTCAAAAGCAAGAGAGCATTCTACAATACTTTAGACCTGCATTAAGCTACTAACTATCTTTAAGACCTTAGTTTTATTTATTTTTGATAGCCCACTTAAGACAGGGTTTACTGTATACTATCAACAATTTAATACCTGCAATGGGATCACAGAAAATTGCCAGGTCTTGACTGTGATCACAACCACTCACTTCTCCCCAAGCAGTTGATCCACAGTCCTCAATTCGTTCTTCAGTCCCAGAGAGAGAGAGAGAGAGAGAGAGAGAGAGAGAGAGAAAAAAAAATTAGGGTAATAAAAGTAAAAGATTCTTTATTCTTGCTACTGAACATTTAGAACATAGAGTAATACTTGTTTAAAGCAGCCACTCAGCAAAGACCAAAAAATGGTTTCCAAGGCCAAATATCTCTTAATGCATGTCAAAAGCATTGTAGAATGCTCCAGAGAGCATTCTGCAATACTTTAGACCTGCTTTCAGCTATCAACTGTCTTTAAGACCTTAGTTTTATCTATTTTTGAGTCGCCGCTTAAGGCAATCAACAATTTAATACCTGCAATAAGGTCACAGAAAATTGCCAGGTCCTGACTATGGTCACAACCACTCACTTCTCCCCAAGCAGGTGATCCACAGTCCTCAATTCGTTCTTCAGTCCCATTGCAAGTTAGATCTTTCAATAAAATAGGCTCAGTACGTTCTGGATATTGCTCCGTGTCTATTCTACCATTTCTGAAAATATTGTTGATTATTATTAATAGTCATTTACTATATATGCTTTCAACGTTTAGGTTCCTTCAACGGGATCACAGGCTCCATTTCTTCTGGATACTGCTACCTGTCCGTTTTGCCATGTCTGAAATTATTAATAAACCTTATGTATAGTTATTTCAATATGTAATCTCATTTTTAATTGCTTGGCTACATTCTTTCTGGTTACTGCTCCATGTCAATCCAAACATTTCAATGAAAGAAATAATTGCAAATAATTTACAAAATTGTTCATCTTTGATATCAGTATTATAATGTATCTATGCAAAAAGAGAACCTCCACTCATTGTTGTTTTAAGAAATAGATTCGATTTTCAGAATATTCGTGGATCATGAATACTTTGAGTGTTTTGTGAGGTAAGTGACTACAAGGGTAGTTTAATAGCTAAAATATAGAAATTATCTATAATTAAGGTAACAAAACAGTTTTGTATTAATATGTAATCGTATTAACGGTTTTGTTTGAGTGTAAAACGGAAAAGCAGAACAGCCCGTGTGAACACAGACAGCCAGAGACTCGAAGTATCCATGATTCCATGAACAGACCGAAAATCGAATCTATTGCTTATATTTACATTTTGTAATGAATAGATAAAATATAGAATGTTCTATAATTTAGGCAGCAAAATAGTTTCGTATTTAATATGTAATCGTATTAACGGTTTTGTTTGAGTGTAAAACGGAAAAGTGGAACAGCCAGTGTGAACACGAACAACCAATGAAGCGAACAAGGGTCTTGTTTTGCACGTGTGACTCAGGTGTGGCATGCTGTCAACCACAACACCAGTGTCACTTCTGGCGAATTAGTTTGATGTTCGAAGCTTATTGCACGGGCAAGTGAGCTTGGCAGCTGTCACTTATTGTATTATGGAGCAATAATGACTAAGAGAATCCACACAAATGCACATAGATGGATGTAGATATATAAAGTCTAGCACTACGCGTCTATCAGCATGGGCGTTTAAAGGGGATGGGGCATTTTGCGTTTGTGATTTTTAAAAGCACCAAAATCACAACTGCTGGTTCATTTTAATAATTTCAGGGTAGTGTATCTTTATTCTTTTTTTTATTTGATTCTTTACGTCCCATCAACAATCTTTCAGTTAAACAGGGACAGGTCTTCCTGGGTTGAACCAGTACTAAGCTAGGATAACTGTGTCTTGCTCAAGGACCACAACGCAGTGACGCTGGTGAGGCTCAAACCCGCGACCCCTCGGTCTCGAGTCAAGTACTCTACCACTGAGCCAATGCGCTCCCAATTCATCTTTATTCCATAAATCTTTATTATTTGTTTGCTTTGTTTGTTTTGTTGCTTTACGTCCCAAGTCAACAGCTATGGTCCTGGCGGGACGGTCAGTTCACCTTACCACACTTTTTCCTGGACAAGCTTGAACAAGCGGTTAACCAGTAATTCGTGCAATACTTTCACTTGTATTCTTGAATGATTTAGCGGATGGGAGGAGAATGATCATAGAAATTATTTCATGATCAATTTCCACGAAAGTATGGGGCCGGGATCTAACTCGCAACTACCTGGATCTGCAGGCAGACATGCATCTGTAGCCAGACACGTTACCAACTGTGCTACGAGGCCCGGTAAATCTTATTGGCGAAATCGTTATGTTGAAAGCCATCAATTATTAACATAGTATATATTAGATTGTCTTTGTCTCTTTAAAACATCCTAAGCTGGCAGTCAACAATATTATAACTCACTAAACGGATTGCATATTTCATGATGATTAATCCAATGTAATAGATACATACACCGTTCCAATGGAGCTACAAAGTACTGAGATATCGATAGGATCAATCCCCTGGTTACAGATGGTTCCCCAGTTACCGTCATGGAACAATAAAACAACACCCCTGAATGGACCTTCTCCATCAACAAGCTTCAACAATCCTGTAATTAAATAGAATAACGCTTTAGATTATAATAGGATCAATGCCCCTGGTTACAGATGGTTCCCCAGTTACCGTCATGGAACAATAAAACAACACCCCTGAATAGACCTTCTCCATCAACAAGCTTCAACAATCCTGTAATTAAATAGAATAACGCTTTAGATTATAATAGGATCAATCCCCAGGTTACAGATAGTTCCCCAGTTACTGTCATGGAGCAATAAACAACACCCCTGAATGGACCTTCTCCATCAACTTGCTTCACTAAACCTGAAAGCATATAATTATGATGTAATTATAGAATAATTTGCTTCTAATGTCAACAATCATTAGGCCAAATATAATAGTACCTGTGTTTAAGGTAACCCGACCCTACCTAAATTAACTGGTGTAACCTAGAATTTTTTTTCAGGTTTCTTGAAAAAAGTATAATTTTATGCATTTTCAAAGGCGAAATGCCTTTCAAAATGCATAAAATTATATTTTTTTCCAGCAATGCCTTTCACGATGCATAAAATTATTTTTTAGCCAGAAATGCCTTTCAAAATGCATATAATTATATTTTATAGAAAAAAAAAATAAAAGAAAATATGTACCTAAAATTTTCAGACTCGTTACCCGAAACACACTTATTATTTATTTGGCCTTATCAAAGCTTGCAACAACTTTTGTTACATGCATGTACGTACATTTGCATAATGTTACGCATGTTTCTCATACAATACATTTGTTAATGTGCTGCCTGGAAATATCTCGAGAGACACTAAACAACATATGTATTTACACATTATATCTGCGTTATCACATAACTAGTTTTATTTTGTTATTATTTTAACAAACTCTGTAGATGTGCAACGTCATCAACTTGTCACATGATTAGGATAACCTTGCACCACATGATAAAGGTACATCACCTTTTAAAGGCACATATAAGAACTTTTGGATGCTGCTGGTTTAAGCCCTCCAATAAAATATTTCACTGACCGTTCCAAGGCGGTACTTCTTTTGTGGATCTTTTATGTTTTTGTTCTGTCTTGTGTTTGCTATGTCTTTGTGCGCGTCTATTTATATGTGCTTTGTGGTCACCTGCTGGGCTGACCTCTTGGCTCTCGTTTGTGGTGTCTGTTGTGAGTTTGTCACTTTCCCATTGGTATCCTGGTTCAGGTGTGGTACTTGATTGTATCGATTCCTGATCTTTGCACCCTTACCTACTTTCAATTCTTGATCAATAACAGTTGTCATTTCTTTTCTTTTTAATTGAACTGTATTAAGTTAGAATTTATGCAGGGGTATAAAGTATATAAGAATTACACACCTTGAGATGGCGTATCGTCAAAAGGAGCATCACAGGTCACGTGGACATCGGTATCATGGAAACAAGCCTCGTTTTCCCATTCATCAAACTCACACATATGTAGATAGGCTTCATCACCTTCACACGCTAGATTCTTCATCCAAATGACACCAGTTCCAGGATTTCCAGACGACAGGATGCCACCACTAAAACAAGATATATCTAATTCTGGCAATGGAAACTATATAAATAAGTATGGTGGCACAAATAAGCCTTCAAGTAATTTCAAATCTAGACGGTTGGACTTGGCTCATATTCATGGTAAATTATCAATTAATTTGAGTGACCAATGAAACTGCAGGAGCAAATCGAACATAGCAGAACAAAAATATATTTGAATTCAGCAAACAAGCTCATCGTCATGACAGTGTTGTGATATTAAAAACAATAGAGCCTGGAAGTATTTTTCGTAAACTGTATAGAAAATATATAATTATGACCATAAATGGGAAAAGGTTTATAATAATCAGAAAAATGACCATAAAAAGGAAAATGTATAGAATATATAGAAGAACGACCTTAAATAGAATGGGGAATGTAAAGAATATATGGGACCAAAAGGACCATAAATGGGAAAATGTATAATTTATATGGAAAAATGACCAAACATAGAAAAAAGATACTTGCTCCTTTTAAAACATATGTATCCTATTCATTTTGCAATGAAAATAATTGCATGCTTGGCAGTGAACATAATTTTCTCTGGATCCTAGCAATTGCTTAATAAATACCCTGTTGCGAAAAGAAAATATTTGATCAATCATGGAAAACGACAATCGATTATTAACTCATCTGCCATCAACGGTCAGTCATCGAGTATGGTCAATTTTAAAAGTGAAGATAGTCTTCATCACCTTCACACGATAGGGTCTTCATCCAAATGGCACGAGTTTCAGGATTCACAGACGAAAGGGCGCCACCACTATAACAATAATCGATTATGAATCCTTTGTCATCAATGATCAGTTATCAAGTACGCTAAAAGGTGATGAAGATTATCTTCAATCAATCGATTAACAATCTAATAGATTGTTAATCGATTGATTGAAGCTAGTCTTCATCACCCTCACACACTAGATTCTTCATCCAAATGGCATCAGTTCCAGGATTCCCAGACGAAAGAGTGCCACCAATTGGTACAACAAGAAATAGCTTATTGTGACAAAGGAAAGCATGTGTGAAGACTCGAAAATGCCTTCACGTTATTTCATATCTGTATGAGGCTGACTATAAGTGGTTGGGCACAGCCCAAAATTTACCGACTACTATTGATTTATTCGACTAGCAAATAATCAATTATACATTAATCAACAAAACTGCTAGAATAAATCGAACAGAGCAGAATATATTTTTATTTTTAAACTTAAGCATACCAGCTCATCGTCATGGAAGTTGTGTACTTTACTAATGAATTGAATACAACAGCAATGTGTCAGCAACGTGTATAGAATATATAGAAAAATGACCACGTGTGACTATTTTCTATATATTTTTGGCAATGGAAATGGCAATGGCTATGATTGTATACTTGGTTTTGAAAACAACAGAATCTTGTTTTTGTTTGGGTTAAATACAAATTTATTGTAAACAGACCTTAATCCAATCGAACGACAGAAGACCTTGGCCTCATTGTCACCAAAACCATTGTTATGGTTACAAATTGTACCCCATGTTGAGTTGTGTAAAACTTCTATACGGCCAGAAAAATAAGAACCGTCAGCGAATCGGTACATTTCTGTAAAAATACAATAGATACATTTATCTCACTAGAAACACATTTGAAACTTCTACCAACACAAACGTATATATCAAGTAAACCAACCATCATATTTAAGCAACCAACTCTTATCCATATAAATCTGATAATTTTATATGGTCTTTATCATTTACATTGTTGGGTAGCGCATGGTTATGGTTAACAGAGACGCTTGCATGATTCGTCTCTGAAAATAAAATTATACTACACACAGAATACCATAAAAATCAAACTACATCGCATCTGAAGGTAATAAAATGCCATGCATTAAAAGCAATAATCTAATTGGTTACATATTTGGCAATGCTATGTAATGATGCATGTAACAACCTTGCGTAGGATAAGGTTGCCCATTCCAATTTACTATTAAGTGTTTTGTTTTAACTTTAACCCAAATTGAATCTGTAACTAGACCAACCATCCTTTTCTGCGCATGTGTTCAATAGCCTTGAGAACAAGTAAAAGTACACTATCATCATGAAGGTATAGCCATATATGTCCATTCTAGTATTGCAATCAACTTGATAGGGAAGAGAGGGCTGGTTGCTTTGCTTAATTTGTCTTCCTGGTGTCTCGTGATGGTTGAGTGGCTCTTCCTCGCGGTGCAATGGGGTTGTCCGCGGCTTGTGATTGTGGTATTTCTTGATCATACTCACTATTTCAGAAGGGAGTCTTTTCAAGAAAGCTACTGATGTATGGTAAAATGAATATTGTTAATAGCTGGTATCATTATGTATCTGCCTTAATGAAAGAGAATGCATGTGACGTGTGTATCTTAAGGGTGTATCGATGATCATAACATGTGCAAAAGGCGCTTTCCTTTCTCATGTTTATAATCACATGACAAAAGACATATACTATGCTCATGTTTATGACCAAATACTCTTACCATGCTCGTGTTTATGGTCACATGCCAAAAGACACATACCTTGTCACTGTTTCTGTTCACATGACAAAACACAATTACCTTGCTCATGTTTATGATCACATGACAAAATATACATACCTTGCTCATGTTTATGGTCACATGACACTGCTACGTCATGGGTACTTTCACAGTTGGACTTCCCCCAGCCATTAAACAAACACTGGTCCAGTGACGCCTCTTCACCAGAACACTTGATTTCATCCATCCAAATAGTACCGCCTTCCACCCCAAAATCACCATTGTAAATGACACCACCACTGAAATAGAATGATAACAAACGTTTGAGGACTTAGTATCCTTGGCTTGCTAAATCCACAAATGCTTTATACTTCTTTTTTTGCTTGCCAATGGGCCGCCTGGCCCCGAGGTAATAATACTGTTTTCATGTTCAACTCAACTGAGCACGAAATTCCAACTGCTCATAAAATCTAAAATACCAACAAATAAAGAAGTCTCTCAGATGTTGTATTAATCATTGTAATAAATGTTAAAATGCCAACAATTGTTGGCATTTTAACTGTATGAGTGTGATGTATGTCGTGCTCAGTTGAGTTGAGCATGAAAAAAGGTATAACCTCGAGGCCAGGCTTTGTAGAATGTTGTAAAATTTCGGTGCTTATAACTACATTCTAATTCACTTGTAACGGAACGTCCTATTGGATAACGCCAAAACGTTCGAGCGACAATTTGTCGGAAACCCTACGTCCTAATGTGTCGCTCGTAAATCGTTTTACGTAGGTAGCAGCTACTATAGATGCAACGTGACACATTTTCACCACTTTAAATCGTTTTACCTAGATATACAACGTGACACATTTTCACCACTTTAAATCGTTTTACCTAGATAAACAATGTGACACATTTTCACCACTTTAAAAAATGTTACTTGTGCAGAATGCGATTAAGCAGATAAAGTGGTGACAACTTACAGCAAATTTTGACTCGACTGCCAGGGCATGACAAATGCACTCTTATCCCTAAAAATGTCCCTATTGTCTACCCCATTGTGACATTTTCATACCTCTACGAGATGAAAACCGTTAGTGTCATATTATTACAAACCCAAAAAACATGGTCTGTCTGTAAATTTCAGATGAATATCTCTGACAGAAAAAAAAAACAATGGAGGTGTATGGAATGGCATGTTATATAGTGAAAATGGAAGAAAAAAACAAGTGATTTACTATCTCAGTCTGTAAATGACAAGTAACCTTGAGTTCTACAGAACCATTTTGGCACTAGTCTGAAAAATATGTCTAGTTTATTTTCGCGTTAATACGAATTCGAAGGAAGCACCTTGGGGTCAGCTATAACATTTCAAGGCTATACCCCAAAATAGGGGTTGGTGTGTACAGGACACCTTAGAAATAAAGTAAAAGTGTCAAATGGCATTCTGATAGGTTTGACAGACCAAGGAAATACTTGGGCAACAATATATCACAAATTGATTGTTCTTTTGGGACAAATCGCATATGAAAAATATCAGAGTACCATCCTCCCCCACCCCTGGGGTAAGCCTACCTGTAATTGAGAGATTTACAGAAGACATTCGCCTCTACATCACCAAAGTTATCCGAACATACTTTGCCCCATATTCCGTTATGTTGTACTTCAACCCGGCCCAAGGAGCTCGACTCTAAATTGCCCGATAGTCGAAACTTGGCTGAAAAAAAGAATCGGAGTACGCATGAGCTAACCAGTGAAAGGAAAGTAAATAAAACATGACATATAAAAACCTATAATCCTAAACTAGACAACTTAAGGTATCAACAAGAAAGACATGCACTCGTTTTGATTGGTGTTGGCAACATTTAAAGGAATACCGAGTACGGCCGTACACGCATTTTAAATATCCACAAAACCAGTCCTTTGAGACGGTTCCACAACACATTGTTTGAAAAGTAATAGAACAAAACTCAGGAATTCACCCTCAAGCATCCCAGCTCATCCTGAATTCCATCTTGTCCTTCCAAGGGTTGCGCTATCTTAACGGAAAGGTAAATACCAACGAAGCCTTCGCCGGAGAAGATGCCTGAATTCCCACTTTGCTAGGAACTTCAATTATCAGAATCCAAGTTTTCGAGTGCCCATTGTACAATAGGAAATTACAGGGTCTGTAGACCACTTTTTAAAAGCTAATAAACATCATACCTTCTGACGAAGAGACACCATTCCTAATTATTATTAAAGGCAAAATTATAATAATTAAATACATTTTTTTGGTTCGAGATCGGCTGTATGCAGTTCCAATCGTTGCGTGAAACAAGTTCGTTGAAAACTGGAGTAATTTAATACCTCTTTGTCGTCACGCAAAATGGGCCTAGAAGCGAGAAATTTTATTTTGTTGCGTGCGAACAACAAAGGCACAGATCAGCCTGCGCATCAGCGCAGTCTGATCAGCGCCTTTAGTCAGTATTCGCTTCCTGGAAAGTATCATCTCTTGACTTGCTACATGCAAAATTTTGATATTCTAGCTAGTCTCTGTAGCTGAGCAAATTCTGGTTTGAGCCTTTCCTGGTCGCAAATCCCGTAGACAGGTTCTCTCGCGTCGAGGTCCCCAAATTGTCATAATGTACGTATTAAACGTATCCTAATATCACACCGGAAAAGCGGCAATCGAAAACGTTAATACTATCGACGAACGTAGATCAAAAATAGTTAGAAACAGAGTTTTCGATTGCCATTTGTCGCCCGACTGGCGACAAATGGCAATCGAAAACACTGTTTCTAGCGTTTTTTGATCCGCGTTTGTCGATTGTCTCGATTGCCGCCTATCCGATGTGTAATATGAGATGGGTGCCATTGAACATTATGCGTAAGTTGACGTAAGTCGAAGGTTCGTATTCCTTTCGTGACGCAAAACCGGTGATAATGCTGGTGGATATCTTTGCATTTCATTGAGAGTTTTCCTGCTTCATTTGAGTCAGCAGCATCCAAAAAGGGTCCCAAGTTTACACCTCAGCCCTTTTCAGACAAACAGTGAAGACCCAGATGAAATGCAGTGGGGGGGGGGGTAAACAGCAGATGCTAGGGCCGAGCCTACGTAGCAAAAAAAAATTGACAGTACCCACCCTAGATAGACCACCACCCACATCCACCACCAATAATTTTCGGAAAGGGTTAGAATAACTCCCCCACACCCGAATTTTTGTCATTGTCAAATCAACATATGACTGCGTCACTTAGGGTCCTGCGGCTCGCTTTGACATCTAGTAATTTTAGCGAGTTCGGGGTCATTAAGATGAATAAACTACGCCGTCTACGTAAATAGTCTTACATCTTAGAAAAGCTCATACTTGTCTATTTTTAAAAATAGCCGTGACTGTTGCTATGAATAGTCGTGACATTTTCACCTGGCCTTGCGGTGGGAAATCCAAGAAGAGACTGACAAATATTATACATGTTCAAGATGGACAGGTAAGACGTTTATTCATTAGCGTCCAAACTTGAAAATTCTATAAGAGAAACTAGTGATTATCTTAGATATCAATTATAGAAACCAGAGACATAAGATTCTTAGCTAATTTTGAATATTCTCATAGCTCACTGTGATTAATAATATTGATACAAATAATTATATATTATATGTTGATTGCACAACATTTGCCAACAATAGTGTTTCGTTTCCCCAGGTATGTATCTACTGAATGTGTGCCGTCCACTTTTTCAGTTTTATCGTTCGTGCCTAAAATTAGGGTCTGTAAGCAGGCCTAGAAAAACTTATTTAAATTTTCAAATTTCTTATTAATAGGCTGGCGATGCAAGTGATAACATATATTGATATTCAAAACATTTAGGGAGCTAAACAGTATGATGTTGGAGCATTCGTTTTGTTATTTTCACATATATAAAAAAGAATTGTTAGGGTGAGCACGTATGAACACAATTTCTATCTCTTTTTTTCTTTGGTAAGCAATAGTGCTAGATCGGCACAAAAATGCAGGTCGGGCTATCAAACACGCATATATTTTGATAATTTTGCCGCGTTTCGAATGCTTTTCCTCACCATGTTTTGCTGGATCAATAAAGCGAATTCTGATATCCAGAAGTATTATTCAGATCGAGCTTAATTTGGGATATATTTGATTTATTAACCATAACCCATTTATGCTTAATGGAATTTCTGTCCCTTATAAGTGGACGAATCGATTTCGCCGAATCGATTTCGAAATAAAGGTGGGTTGTTGGGTAGTATCAATTTATTCAAAATTTAAAAGAACATTCGGTTAGCAGCGTCTGATCTGGTTCTGCACTGTTTGCTAGTATCCTATACAAAAGGGAGCTAGGCTTAAATAGGTTAAAGG
This sequence comes from Loripinus fragilis, assembly GCA_964019695.1. NCBI lineage: Eukaryota > Metazoa > Mollusca > Bivalvia > Lucinida > Lucinidae > Loripinus > Loripinus fragilis. Next base: position 54,546,650 of record OZ026531.1, read on the forward strand.
GAGATTTTGTGAAATCTTGTATAAATTTCTGACAAATAACATATACATGGGTATTTAAAATTGCTTTACAGTGATGCGTTAATTATAGCTCGGGCCCAATGTTACCAAGACTCTGCTGTAATGAACACATTTATGTAGAAGTGTTAAAACTGATAGCATGTCATCATTTATCCATTGGCCCTTTCCTTCCAGGATGGCAGACTTAAAACGTATCAAAACAGGTCGGAAAACATCGTTCTGTGTGAAAGCTCCCGGTGACGAAACAGACTGCTGGATACGAGGTTTAGATATAACTCCAGATGGCAGGATAATCATTGTAGATTGTTACAACAAAAACATGAAAGTATTTAATGCGGACAAACAGCACATTGCTTCGTTGAAGCTCCCATCACCATATGGACCAATAGCCATCGCTGCTGTGGACGATGACGAGGCAATAGTCAGTCTCTGTCAAGAGAGACAACTGTTTGTGATAAGTATTAGTACACGTGAACTTGCAGTCAGCTCTAAGATTCAGCTTGACTTCTATGTTAGAGCTCTTTGTTGTAATGGAGATAAAATTGTTGTTTGCTCAGGTGGTGTACCTGCGTCTCTAAAACTCATTGACAAAAGGGGTAGAATATACTGGTCAAGGAGTCCTTTTCACCGCGGAGAAACTTTATTCAGTTCTATTGCAAACGTCACGTGTTTCTTGGAGAACGATAAACCAGTTATCATGGTAACAGACAGCTTAGAAAATTCTTTGGTGAAATTTGATGGCAAGACTGGTGACGTCATCAAATTTTGTGGTGTTTATGAAAAGTCTCATGAAGGAACCTGTGTGGACAGCAGAGGTATCATATATGTGTGTTATGGAGCTTGTGACGAGATAATTGCCTGGAACCCAGACTTGGAACATCACAGGATTGTGCTTACAAGAAGGAATGGTCTAGGGAACACTCCGAGCAGCATAAACTACAACCCAACAAACGGTCAGCTGATGATAGCTTACTCTTCTTATAGTGATCACTGTGATATGGTTGACTGCTACACAGTAAGACATTAGTCAGAATTTCACAATGATGCCTAGGGTTTGGAGCTTGGTGTTCAAATACAACAAGGGATGGTGAGCTGCATAAACTTACTTGTGAAAGTTCGAATTTCAAAAACCTTGAACTTTAGAAATCAAAATTCGAAGCATGTAGTTTGCCTACGAAATACAAACAATTCCAAGCTTAAATGGCCTTAAGTATATTAAACTCAATCAGAGATTCTTTTATTTCTGCATGATTCAGTATTTTGAGGCTGACTTTCATTAGAAAGTCAGCCTCAAAATCATGAACTCAGGAATAATCCTGAAAACTTTCAACTCTACAAATGATAGTTTACTTATCTTACAATATCCTGATTGACAGCATTGGCTGTATTGTTGTAGTGTCTAAATCTTGTTTTATACTGACTTCTTCTACTGTCCTGCCAGCCAAGAGTGACAGTGACGTCATGTTTGTATACAAAGTTATCAGGGAATTATAATCAATAGATCACTTGTGTATTAATCCTATCCGCAGGATCACTTGTGTATTAATCCTATCCGCAGGATAGGATTAATACACAAGTGATCTATCGATTCGCGTTAACTCAAGTGGCGTGTACAAGTTAATGTTTACTTAACAATTGTAAACAAAATATTACGTCACTGTCACTCTTGGTTAGTACAACAGTAACAATATAATGAACAGTCTAAATGGCACACGAGTTGTGTACATAGGAAATATGCCAATGAATGTCAAAGCGTATGGAGCCATATGAACTTATAATGCACCTTTAAACTAATCCCTTGGAACTTTAAAAAGGTTGGCACAGTCCTCATGTGTATCAGCTAATTATTGGGTCCTTCATCAAGGGGACAAAACGTGATGTCTTGTTTTGACCCTCATTCACTTATCATATCGTTAAATATATTGTCCTAGCTTAGTACTGGTTCAACCCAGGAAGAACCGTCCCTATATAACTGAAAGATTGTTGATGGGACGTAAAGAATCAAATCAAACAAAACAAAATACATTGTACTAACTTAAAATATTGTGTTATATGCAATATGTATGTCAGCATTGTTTATTGTCAGTCTCATATAAATAAATGTAAAGATTGGTTCCAATTGTGGTTTCTTTTGAAGGAGTGGCTCACCCTGCTTTCCTGCATAATTCAAAAAGATAACCAAACACAATAAAAGAAAGTGCTATAAAATTAATAGTATACGACAATCATTATAAAAAAGTAAGTGAGTATGATCAGGAAATGCCACAATCACAAACCGCAGACAAACCAATGGCACAGCGAGGAAGTGCCACACACCCATCGCGAAACACCAGGAAGACAAACTAAGCAAAGTAGTCAGCTCTCTCTTTCCCATCAAGATGATTGCAAAACTAGAATGGACATAAACTAACGTACAACAAAACATAGAATAATTTCAGACTCCCAAAATGGGAGTAACAATATACAAAAAGTCAACAACAACAGAACCACCGCCTTAGAACAGACAGCAACCTAAGCCACCTAGGGCTTAAATGCATTATACTGGTACCAAATCTTCGCTCTAGATTCTGCTGTTGTTGAAGTACAAGAAATGTTCAGCTAGCATGGAAGCCTTCTAACTAATGCAATGTATCACCATGGAGAAAGACTCTAATCAAATTAACACACTATGATGAAACAAAGAAAAGGGCTTACGACTCACAGATAGTCAGAGCTAAAGAAAACCTCAAGTTGACCCACGTTGGGTCCAGCTACAGATAAGCATCAGGGACCAACCCATCGATTAAGCTTCATTTCAGAGCTGTCATAGATTCTGAAGCCTGACCCACTGTCGTGCAATCAAATAGAAAACCATAGCTATAAACCGTGATTGGGTTTATATACCTAATTACAAACAAAGGCAGCCAGAGCTTTCGAACAACGTCAAACAATGATAAGCCAGTGACACCAGCCAACATTTCTTGCTCATACTCACTTGTTGGTTTAGCTATAAGTAAGTATATCTACTGATTCTCTGTCGTGCACTTAAATGGGAAACTAAAGATTTGATTTTTTTCACTGTGATGATACATTATATAATTTAGGAAGCTTCTATGCGAGCCTGACAATTATGCGTTTGAATAAGAATAGCATATAGGGCAAAGATTTTTGCAAAGTCGATTCTTAAAATTCTACTGATGGATATAATTATAAAATCATGTATACGATTAGGTATGTAAAGTTTATTTGCGTGGACCTTCTTTGAATAGTTTACATATGCTCTGCTTCATAAACGACTTTTTCTTATATTGATGGCCTGCTAGGATAGTACTACAATAACATATAACGAACATGAACATTTTTTTTCGTCAGCCGCAATGGTATGGGCTCGTTTGGTTATATAGACTGATTTGGTTATGGACTGAAACAATCGAAGACTTTATTGCAGTATGGCCAGAGAGCCAAGCGGGTGGATATGGTGGGTTGATGACTGAATGGAAAGATTTCACGTCATACTCATTTGATTGTGTCACATGGTGTGACATAGCAGTTAAAATTGCAGTCCACCGGTCCGCCCGTTAATAGACAAAATTGCAAGTTACATTTTAAAAAATAGTCTTCACTGCAGCAGTGACACCTGTGAGGGTCTACTTTGCAAAGCTATTGACCAGTCAGCATATTTTTCCCGCACGCACACTTTGACCGACATTTCATGCTCAGCTAGGTGGCCTTTACAAATCTACAAGGTAACGTGTCTTTCTGTGCAGCAGTGGTAGCTGTTAGTGTCAAACCTTGCATGGTGAAAATTATTGTCCTCGACGTACGTAATATTCCAGCACACATTGATCTACATTTCACACTACACCGACTTTGATATGAAGCTAAGCAATAAAGTACGCTTTCTTTCTTTTTCTTTCTCTATATACTGCCAGACCCTCTTTCGAGTATTATCGGCAGGTGTACTTTGTACACTCCGGGTTGCAGGATGAAAGCCTATAAGTAACCATATCGAAATTACCGTAGGGTTCTTTAATCTGCACAATGGGTGTCTCTCCCTGCACAGGGGACATCCAGTTAACAATGTTGGGGATTTGCTTCTCTGTGACCAGGCCCCGAGGTTATAAAACTTTTTTTCATACTCAACTCAGCATAGTAGGAAATTTATCCTGCTCATAAATGTTAAACTGCCAACAATTTTAACATTTACCAGCAGGATAAATACAACTCCTGGGAGACTCAAAACAAGAAACTTCTATATTTGTCGGTATTTTAGTGTTTATGAGCAGTTGGAATTTCGTGCTCTGTTGAGTTGAGCATGAAAACAGTTTTATAACCTCGGGGCCTGGTGATCATGACTTATTTTTCACGCTTCAGTCATTTTGTTAAGAGTGCATATCTCTTTAAATGTGATATGTAAATGGTTTGCTTCAAAATTAAATGAACACTACATGTGACTTCAGGCCAGCAGATGTTAAATTCTTCAGCCCAGCAGGTGTCATGCCGCCTTCTGTGAATTCTCGAGAATTTTTATATATATATATATATATTTATGAGGTGTCCAGCAAAAGGTACACGTTGGTATGCGCACCCATCGAAGACTCAGAACAGCCTGCGCATCCGCGCTGCCGGATCAACCTGAGACGTCTTTGATGGGCTATTTCATGGGTAGGCAATGATACAACGTTTCCCCATGTGGAAAACTAAGACTGATCAAGACTGTACAGAGGCGCAAATTGATCTGAATCTTTGCTGTATATTCACCACATACCAACTTGTATATACTAGTATATACCTTAAATGACACAGGCTCGAACACAGGTACGTTTAGGTCACAGACCTGTAAAAGTAAAAAGGGCAGTGATTGGCTCAAAAGGTGGGTGGAAGCTCAGCACAATATTTTTAAGATGTAAGGTGTTTCATGATTGGTCAATAATAAAACTGGGAAATATATTGTATTTATTAGACGGGTCTATCTTTGCTGTACTTTTTGGAACAACATCTCATTGCTTTTGTTGATTTAGTTTAGTGGTGAGGCTTAGAAAAAAGGACCTTGCATTCTGGTATTTTTTTCAGTAGAAATTTCCTCTCATGTAGGGTGCCCACCTTCAGGGGCCTAAAAGTGGCAAAACATGGCGGTCACCAGGGTATCTCATTCTTGTTTTTTGATTGAACTAGGTCCAATCTGTAACTCTATGGCAGCCTCATTGTGATTGAAGAGTTGTGAGGACCACAGCCTACTTAAAAGCTATAATGGAGGTCTATGGAAAAACAATTACAGGTCTGGGCCCTAAAGGTCTTATTATACACGACTGTCAAGCGACTAGTCGACAAAAGCCTTATGAATATTCATGAACACAGCGCCACCTATCCTTAATGTAAACTGTCATGGCTGGTTGTGAAAGATGTCTTATAATTTTACCGTTTCTCTTGTTTATTTTACCATGTTTTGGTAAGTAATTATACAGTGACGGTTATGAAAACGAAGAGTAATCTCGGCTTTATCAAACGGATGTTCCAAGTCCAACTTTAGTCCTGCTTCATTGTTTTAATGGAGACTAATGTAAAACTGGGACACATGTTTTTCTCTCAGTTGTTCACTTGTTGTTTTTAACTCCCTAGACTCACTGGCACCAAGATACATTCCGGTACACAAATAAAAAACCCACCGTCTTTTGCATTGTTCCTAAAGAAGCTCATCATTCTTTGAGTTTAGGCGCCTGTTGCAATGTTCCTGGTGATATTGAAACAGTATTTTTGCACTATTTGCATGCTGGTTAATTTTGCTGTTTTTGTTGATTTTATTTTCAAGATACAACCCATAAAATAATTAAGGATTACCATCAGTGTCAAAACATTTGGGATCCAGATCATGGCAGACATTTTGTTCAGCCTGATCTGGTTCCAATCTGTTTGCAATTTGGATTAAAATCGGCAGACGACACAATTGAATGACTCCCCTCATATTAATTGGAAGAATAAGGCGACCAAGATTTAAAATAGGGTAAGTCTAGGGCTGGTGTGATTAACCAAAGTATCAGTTAATTGGTTGATAAACAAGAGAAAAATGGTTATCAATTTGAAAATTCTGAAAATGGATTACATAAAACTAATAAACTGTTTATTCAAATGAAATTACACTGTTTGACTTGTTTGTCTCGCTTGTGATGTTTTCTTTTGAACGGAAGCTTCTTTGGGTAAACCCTATGTGAGTATAAATTGGAATCCGGGTCGTTTCGGCCGTGAGTCGTTTCGGCCGGGTCGATTCGGCCTGGGTCGTTTCGGCCTATTTTTGAAGTGAGTCGTTTCGGCCTACTTTGGTGGGTTGATTCGGCCGTGAGTCGTTTCGGCCCTGGGTCGTTTCGGCCAGTATTATAAATATATGTCAGATAACTATATTTTAGGGGACATATTGTTACCATATGATTATTTTTTCACGTAATTAGCTTAAGTGACGTATTAATAGTGAATTACCAAAATTTTAATTACGATAGTTTAGACAGTGACTTATATAGGTCACTGGTTTAGAATAAGAGACGCCCTGTCATGTTAGCCATGCTAAAACAATCACAGTACTAAGTAATGTAACTTTCTTAGCATGTTTCCAGTCGGCACCAACGGGGAGGTATGACTAGGACTTGATGATTGATCAAACTTAACATTGATAACCATCCATTTACCAACCGTTTTTTTTTTTTTTTTTTTTTTTTTTTTTTTTTTTTTTGCAAGCATCAACATGACAAATCCTAAATGTTGCGAGCAACTTATAACAGTATGTGCATTTTGCACAGTCTGTTAATGGCCACTTAATAATGTGATGTCTTTGTATGACAAGTGCATACCAATACCAAGAGGGATTTTGTTTCATGTTTCGCTTACTTATCAGGCACAGCATGGAAAGCTCTGTTATTAAAAGAAGAACATAACAAAGACACAGCTCAGCATGCGCACAGCGGCACTTTCTGAACAGGGTCACTGCTATGTTATTTTCGAGTATGGCTGCACAGCGGCACTTTCTAAACAGGGCCACTGTTATGTTATTTTCGAGTATGGCAATAAATTGATGATTTGTTTGGACAGGTAGTTCACATGCGTTGCCTCCTATTTTTTTTTTTTTTTTTTTTTTTTTTTTTATTTTTTTTTTTTTTTATAGACACAGCACAGGTATAGCTCTATTAAAAGCACATATTGAGCACATGCAGATATAGTATACATAATCACTTGTCGACAGAACGTGTACCGCATACATCATTAAAGTCAACAGTCCTTAGGTGCATAAAGATGTCCAACTCTAGTCAGGAACTTACTGGTCGATAGGTCGCCCACCATATACAAGTCCCAGGCCTCTTGTAAACGTCGCTCGAGCACAGTTGTCACTCTTGAAACATCTCTCTCTAAGTCCTCTGCTGTCACATTAATTGCAACCAGTTCGGCTTCTCTTCTAAGGAGCGGTACCAGTCTGTACAATCCCAGGCCAATCATCCCAGCCTTCAGATTCAGCCGATGGTGCCATCCTGAAAGTGGAAAAGTAGTTGTTAAGATAGATATATAGTCAAAACTGTCTTGCCGCGGCTAATCTGGATGTAGGCCCACGTCAACAATGATACTGCAAACAACTTTGATTATGATAAAAATTTATGCCAAACGAACTAAAATAAAAACAATAATATATATACCGTATTCAGCCTAATAAGCGATAATGATTATACATGTAGTTACTGGGTTAAATTGACCGTATACATGTACATCTAATAGCAGTCCGCCATCGGACCTCAAGAGAAATGCCATTTAAATGTTTTTTCGCTGGCGGTCCGAGGTTGACCAACTCTTGTGCAGACTGGGTATAATAGTTAAAAATAGAATATAACCAACCTGCAACATCGTTATTGGTCCTGATGGAGTGTCGAAACACCGACCACTCGTGCACATGGAATACTGGATTGTGGATCCACTGCCGATCAATATACTGCACCATGGAAATCAGCCCGGGTAGTCTGTCGGCTCTCGGTTTCATGCTGTCAAATGCCTCCGGAATCTGGACGGCTGGCAGGAACGGCAGTGCCATCAGCTGTCGGAGGTACTTGTGGACGGCTTCATTCTCCCTGTAACTCCTTACCAAACCATTGCTTTGCACATTTCTCCAGACGGCCTGGACCCAGTGGAAAACACAGCCTTTAATCTGCGAAGTAGGAAATATCTCCCGAATGGCTTGCCACGCGCCTGAAAATAAAAAGAAAGAGTTTACATAGTCATAAGTGCTCTATATAGAATGGACTGAACCAAAATTAATGGAAGCAACAATAAACTGAAGGTTGGCTCTTTTAGCGTCATTGTATAGCTGTAAAATGTAAGGACTTCTATCCCCAATCTATCAATAATAAAGGGCAAACTTATAGCATGTAGAAAAATGACACATAGTCCCACTTGATAGCGGCTGATAATATTGGTCTCGAGTTGTGAAAATCTGTCTTTGGGGGTTTACGTACAACACATGCGCAGAACAGCCTGCGCATCCACGCAGTCTGATCAGCGCCTTTGTTATTCGCTTTTGGAACGTATCATTTGTAAACTTGCTACAGGTGAAATTTCAATCTTCTAGCCAGTCTGTGTAGCGGAGGAGACTGATTTGAAAGTCGCTTTTTTCGGAAACCCGGAAGACAGGTTGTCTCGCGACGAGAACCAATTATAGTAGGTTCTCAAATATTTTAAACAATCTCACCTTTCTCAAAATCCAGAACGAAGGCTTCAACTACAGGACTTGGCAACTTCTCTTTGATACACCCCAGGACTGCAATGTAATCGTCTTTCTTCTTGCGTGACATGAGCGCAAATGCGAGAGGAAATTGCTTGCGACTACCATCGGACTGCACAAAGCCATGAATCGACATCAGTTGACCACTCGACTTGAAGGGACCATGAACAACCTGCAATCATAAATGAAAAGAGATTACACTTCACATAACTTAAGTCAGTTCGAGATAAATTATAAGGATATGTATATATATACAAACAATATGAATGGCTTATTTTCAACGAAGATTGAATTATTATATTACCTTGAATGTGCCATCAATAAACCATCTCTTTGTCTGGTTTAGCAGTCGGAGCTGAAAGTCAGTAGCAAAGACGAGATGCCGTTCCTCTCCCACTCTGATATCTCCAACCAGAAACTCTTCGCATTGAAGGAAATCTTGATCGAGCTGAAATATCAAACATAACATTTATTGTACCAAACCCTTTAAATGCGCAAACAATGAAACATGTACTCTGTACAACTTCAAAATTACTGACAAAAGGGCATGTATTGAACAGATTAAATCACTAATTAATTGTTTGATGGTTTGATGGGTCGATCGATGGGTAGATTACTAATGCATTTGTTTGTTTTGTCGCTGGCGTTTGTTGATTGTTGCTGGATTTTGTTGTTTGTTGCTGGCATTTGTTGTAACATGACCGTTGATGTTGTTATTTAAAAATGTTGATCTAGAGAGAAATGAAGAACTGAATGCTTTTTGTTGCGTAAAATGCGTACCGCAATTTAATAGAACAGAACAGAACAGAATTTTATTAGAACTCCATTAGGCTATAAAGCCCGTGAGGATACAATCTACATTGTGTTATAATATCTACTGAGAGGATCTCTGTCTCTCAGGGGGTCTAAATCTCATGAAGTCTAACCTAAAATTATATGATAAAAATACCTCAAAATCAAGATCAACAGGGTCTGTAGGCCGCATCTTAGCTCTGAAGCGATTAGCTGCTCTCTTCAGCGTGGTTTCTTTTGGCTTTAGGAACCTATGGTCTTCTTTGACATTATTGACGATCGCATCTTCTATGATATTCATAGCCGGTCGAAATACTTGTTGGCGTGCAACGTCTTTAACCTGAAACGAAAATCATGTTCAAAGTTTACAATAGAATTTTAGTCAATGAAGCGCACACATGTCATAAGCCAATGACAGAATCCTAATTTGGTTCGTAATATGTTCTGTTCAGTTCATCCGGGAGGGCGCGCGCGTGCGCGTTTGTTTGTGTGTGTGTGTGTATGGGGGGGGGGGGCTGATATTGAAATGAAAAAGAAATCGAACTGACCTGAGCTGAAATCTGTGCTTTCATTGGCATCTTCAAGTCTCCTGGATGAATATGGTCGTGTACCCCTGGACTAAACTGGTCGCCGACTTGTTTCATTGTCGCGTTGCACTTGATCTTGTTGGACCTGACGCTGCACCTCCACAGGGTGGACTTCTTACCATCACTCTGTAAGTATGACATATACATACACATATCGATCATGGAAAACATTTATTAAAATATATGCAAGAGAAAAGAACAGCCCACAAAACAACTAAGGAACTTTAACTTTGTAAAAAAAAATATACTCGTTTCCTTAATATGGTGTATTGCATACTTTGAGTCAAATATCACGACTCGGTGTATGACTCGGTGTATGATTCTGGTGTATGATTCTTTTATGCGAACATGAATGGATTTAAATTTTGTTGAATGTCTCTTACCTTAACACCATAGGAATAACCATCACTTGAAACGAGTAGTCTTCCACCCCTTTTGCTGCCTTTCTCTATAATCTTGAATTCGACTGGCTGTTCTGTTAAAGCATGTTCCGGCATCTCTGGTTCAATGTTAATAGATCTGGAAAAAAACATGGTAAAAAGGAAAATGTACGAATCAAGGTTTACTGAAAACATAATTCTTAAAATGATACGGAAATAACACAATCACATACTACACACCAACCGGTCGCAAATATCGCAAATATCGCAAGATACAGCATGACGACGACCGTCAACCACAGAATTGCAAGAAATACACAGAGCAGACATACTTAATACGTAAAGAGGTTCCAAAGGAAAGTGATGGTAGGTAGCCAGCGAGTGAAATATATACACTCAATGTCGGCTCATGAAACAGGTTCCGAAAACAAAACAACCCTTTTCGGTAGTTAATTTGACCACTTTAACCTACCAGTTTGCGTTAAACCGACAAAGTGCAAACACATGATTAAAGGCACAGACATTTCCCGCACCTTCTCAATTAGGCAAACTAAATTATGTTGTTTATAATCAAAAATATGATTAAAGGCGTGCATCAATTAACACCTTTAAATAAGATGTCCAATAATTAAATTAAAATGCCTTTACCTACAGCTAAGTATTGAAAATGAAAGAAAGAAAAAAAAAGGAAAAAAGAACAATGAGTTAAAAGCGATACTAATGTAATAATACATTATAAACTACTTCTGCATACATCTTCTTCTTATGCCATACAAAGGATGGGGCTCAGGTACTTATCGCATATGCGCAAAATACTTCTTTAAAAATGTGTATGTGCACCAACTTATCTATGCCCTTTCACGCCATGTTTTATGAGCAGCGAAGACTCTGCATATACCTTCTAGGATAAGGATCCTCAGACTCATTCTATTATCATATACAAATTATTTCTGTGATATTGGAAGAGGTTGGTACCGACTTATAGCACGGAGATAGTTCATTGTGACTTGTGCATATCTCGGTTCCCCGTAAACTATTAAACTCGGGCCGCTATAGGCCGGGTGTATGTTAGCATATAGGTTGATGCGAAACTCGTCTTGTCGCATAATAAGCTGCGCTGACTATAATTGAGCCAGTGCATGAGATTTCCAGTAACGTGGCATTTTGACATGTGAAGACTCGGACGAGCCCATGCAGCCTCCTTTTAAGCTTAGAAACTCCAAAGCATGTTCAGTCAGTAGCTTAACAATCATAGAAAAATCAGGTGACAAGCAAAGTCTCTGATCAGCCTGCGCGTATGCGCAGGCTCATCTGAGGATTTGCTGGTCGCACATACCACATTGTTGGAAATCTCATGCACTGGCTCAATTATATGTTCGAACAGGCTGACCGTAATCCCTCCTCACATCTAAGGAAATCTACATTACGGGCTGGCCACACCCTAAAGTGCATGCTACTTCATTTTATCAATGATCTAAAATGTCACTATACCCCTTCCCCCCTTAAAGGGGGTTGGGTGGGGGGGTCTAAAAAAATGAGGCCGAAACGACCCACCAAAATGGGCCGAAACGACCTACCTCGAAAGTAGGCCGAAACGACCCAGGCCGAAACGACCCACGGCCGAAACGACCCACGGCCGAAACGACTCATGTCCGAAACGACTCACGGCCGAAACGACCCGAAACCTATAAATTGTTATAACGAGGTGGTAAAAAAAGGTTGTATTCTCAAGGTTCTACCCCTCAACTGACGTTAGAAAAATTATTCTTCTCTAGTTTTAAGTAGCAAGAAGTTGAAAGATACTTGTCAGATAAGGCATGCCGTCAGATAAACAATCTGGTATATGCATTTTTTTTTTATTTTTTTTTGTGGTAAATACTGGCCTTGAATGTAGCAAGTGTGCTGACGGTTAACACTGGGTTTTATTTTAACAGGAAAGTGTTTGTATCATGTGCAAAGTTGCCTTCCTTTTGTCTGACGTCAGTCCTTGGATTCATTTGTGATGATTTGGGCTTCGATCCGTATCATGTAGCATAAAAACAATTCATATGTTTATTCATCATATTATAGGGCCAGAATTTTTTATTAGCTGATTTACAGGATTTTTTTCAGATTTAGGATCGGGGGACAGAAAAAAACCTCTGAAAATGACCAGTTGACTGGTTTTGTTTGTTTTGTTGCTTTAAGTCCAAGTCAACAGCTATGGTCATGGCGGGACGGTCAGTTCACCTAACAACACTTTTTCCTGGGCAAGCTTGAACAAGCAGTTAACCAGTACTTTGTGCACATACTTTCGTTTGTAACTGACTGGTCATTTTCAGAGTTTTTTTTATCTCAAGAACAAACAGTAAAACTATAATTTTAGTTTTAGATAATTATAGGTTTTGATATCCTTTTGTTTTATTTGGGTATTTACACAAATACATGTAACTAGCTTTGTAGAACCCACACTTGCTTGTTTACAACTATGATTTAGGTTTACTTTCCATGCATTTAGGCTTTGAATCATCTTCTACACATTAACCAGCTTACAACTAGGTATGGACCGGGCCGCGTAGCGCAGTCGGTAGCGTGTCTGACAACAGATGCGAGTCTGACTGCAGATCCAGGGGTCGCAAGATCGATCCCGGCCCTGTCCCATACTTTGGTAGAGATTGATCATGAAATAATTTCTAAGGTCATTCTCCTCCCTTCCGCTGAATCATTCAAAGTTACAAGCGAAAGTATGTGCACAAAGTACTGGTTAACTGCTTGTTCAAGCTTGCCCAGGAAAAAGTGTGGTTAAGTGAACTGACCATCCCGCCATGACCATAGCTGTTGACTTGGGACGTAAAGCAACAAAACAAACAGACAAAAACAACTAGGTATGGCTGAAAAAACAACAACAGATTTTCCAGTCCTTTTCGTTTGATTTCAGGTCATTTTAGGCCATTTAGTAGCTCTTTGAGCTCAAGATTTTATCAGTAATTGTCACCTGTTTACTTTGAACAAACAAGAAGTCTGACTGTGTTTGCAAATTAGGGCCAATCAGTATTCAGAAATTCTCACTGGTAAAAAAGTATTGGTTTAATTACTTCATTCAATTTGCTTTTGCATTATATTTTCAAGTAATCTGTAAAGCTGGTTAACCAGAGTTGCTGGTTTTTTGTGGCGGATCCAGAGAGGGTTTGAATCCCCCTTTGAGACATAACTATTCCATTTTCATGGAAAATTTACAGAAAAATCAGGAAAAAATAGTAAATAATCAGGTACAATCAACAAATCAACCCCCCCCCCCTTTGTAAATTTGAACCCCCTATCAAGAAATCCTGGATACACCCAAGAGGTTATCACACACATCAATGGGCTCTGGGGTTTGTAAAGTGAATATTTGATTAAGTTCAGAATAGATTTGTCATCCTCACATATGTTACACCCAAACACTTGTTCATTTTGCCAGAATTTTTGAATTTATAATTCAGATTCTTTTTATTTGCTTTAAATTTTAAAGTACTCTTTTAGATGGATAAGAGAGTTACTTTTACATGTGGTTGGCAGGAAAACACTATTGCTGAACAGGGAAATTCCCTGTAAATACGGTACACTAAACTGGTCAGGACTAGAGCTTATGAATCATTCGGGTATGTACAAGATTTGTATAGCATCTAGCTACATGTAGAGCTAGTAAATTTAAAACGCAGTCTGCAAATATCTGAAAAGCACCTTCCTCTAGCATAGGCATGGACTTGTGTATTAGGTCAGGGTATAGGAAAGTTCTGTTGTTTGAGTACTTTTCTTAAGAAATCCCTCCAAAGAGGCCAATTACATGTACATGATGTAGTGAGAAATATTCTTGATTTCACTGCAACTAATAAAATTTTTGAGCGTAAAATTGTGAATATTTTCTTGTCCATCAGTTTAAACATATATTGTCAGTGCTCAAAAGAACCTTCTCATTGACGGTCCTTTTGATTACCCACGACATATGTTTCGTTTAAGAAATAAGAAAATTCTTTTTTCGTACACACTCTGAAATAAAAGCCTGGCTCCTTATTTTTCTTTAAAAAAAGAACAACCCTGCAGAGCTAACACGCAGCAGCCAAAAAGGGTACAGCGAAACGGAATAAAAACTCTCAATTTCAATTTTTTTGGCTGGTGAACTTTTTCTTGAATTTAGGGGGAAAATCTTATATTTCTTATTGGGAATGGGGCTGAAATTGGCCCCAGAGTCAGTTCTAAAAATGCCAGTGTGGTGATGGGTAAATGGCATCATTTTGCATCAAATTTCGTCTGCACTCGGCCATGTTGATTTGCATTTTGATGAACAGAAACCGTTTGCCAAAGTCTGGATGCCCAAGATAAAAAACAACCCACCTTGAGTGCTCTAGCCTCCTAAGGCGATCAAAAGGCAAAATTTAATTGTTTTACACTTTTATACAGCAATGTCTGGGCATAGCACGCTGGTCAAAAGTCAGCAGGTCGGAGTGTTGCATAAACAGTTAACCCGCCGTCCGCCGATTTGTTTTTTGTCTTAAAAATGTGAATATTAGTACAGAAAGGGTAAGTACATTCACAGTGTCATATTCAAAAGTGTATTGAGTTTCAGCTATGCTGTTAATAAGACCGTTTGATTTTCGTGTCAGTAATTGTATCAGTGTATGCTTGCATCAAGTACAGGTATCAAATACCATGTGTTACATGTACATTTAAAGTAAATTGTTCAACTGTGAAATGTGCAAAATATAAAACCTGTGCAATTTTTGCCAGGGCACACTTTTTAAGGTATGTCGAAGGTAGACATCAAGGCCATTGGATAGCATTCTCGGATTTCTAAAATGTTGTATTGGTTAGGAAAAATAGCAATTTTGCTGAACTCAAGGTCCAGCTCATTCATAGGAAACAGGTCCCTCTTCTTCATAACACAGTATTGATTTTATGCGATGAAGGAGCTGGATTGGTGCTCGTGTATCTGACAGGGTTCAAAACTACTGAAGGAGTTCGAAGACCAGAATGTGAAAAAATGTCAACACTATATCGACATTTAAGGAGAAGCTTTGCCAACTCCATCAGGCACAACAACAGTTGTTGTGACATCTAATTAATTGTTTTCCAGATTCTGGAAAAACAGATTCATCAGAAATAAACAAATGCTAAAATTATGGAAGTCAGAAGACTCCCTTCATGTGAATTAATGGAAGCATAATGGCTCAATGGTTGAGTCCTTGACTCAAGGCCGAAGGGCCGGGGGTTCAAGTCTCACATGTGTTGTGTCTTTAATTGAGCAAAACTCACTTATGATTGCTTAGTACTGGTTCAAACCAGGAAGACTCGTCCCGACATAACTATAAAATGTTGACTGGGATGTAAAGACTGAAATCAAACAGACAAAATCATGTCGAAAGTGCCATTTGCAATTTGCAAATGCCTAAATCAGTTTTCTGCCAGAACCCAATATTCTTGAAGAACAATTATGAAATAAATGTAAACTGTTGTAATATTTATTTCATATTCTGTTTATTGGTGTAGCTCCCATTACATAGTTACGCACATGCGTAATAAAAATAGTAACATTCAAGGGAGGTCACCTACATGTCATGAGGTTAAAGTGATTTTCCATACCATAATGAACTGCTCTTAAAGGAAAGAATTCACTCCCTCTGGGAGCTAATTCTTTCCTTTAAGAGAAGTTCCCATTTTGAAAAGGGATGCAATTGAAGAGAATCACTGCTTGATCCAGTAGTCTCCCTTTGATGTGCATAACTGTTTCAGCGTTCTGGCTACGTCATTGCTTTTCAATGTATGGGGACAGGGTACCATAACCTAAACTATTGAGGACCAACACAATGAAGCACAGGATTGGCCTAAGCTTGTGCAAGTAAATATAATATTGAATTTGTTTTTGGCTCAATGTTTGATTTGCCTATTGAGCGGCACATGCCAAAGTAACCACTTTCTATCCATTTGTATGTATTGAAAGAAAATGATGGTTAAATTGTAAAAATGGCCCTTTCCTTATAGAATAAAAATTAAGAATACAATACATAAAGTTAATAGACAGCATAGGACCAGTTAAGCCAAAAAAAAAGTTGTGTACAATTGCGATTATTTTCTTTTCCATCAGTTTAAACATGTGTTTTGGGTGCTCAAAGGAATCGCCTCGATGAGACGGTTCTTTTGAGTACCCACAACATATGTTTTGGCTGAGGAATAAGAAAAATAATTTTCAGTTATGCACTCTCATCTGGGGGCCTGTAGACAGTCTTAAACTTTGATGAGAAGTGATTGAATTTAGGGAGAAAATTCAGTACTGAAAAAAGGTAGCAAGCATGCATTTATATTTATGCCATGTTTCAGTCGATTTTTTAAGAAAACTCAGAAAATAGTATTTGTACAAAATTAAAGGTTGAGAAAAAAGATGTGAATATTGTCAACCCATAATTTCTAACATAATCCGCTCATAAGAATTTTAAACGTTTCATTGACATGATTTAGGCGGTCCTTTTGAGTACCCACAGCAAATGTTGGGTTGAGTATATACTAGTTTTTAAAATCAATTGTACACTCTTTATTTTGAGATTTATTTTCTTCAGTTTTGAAATGGGAAGTGAACCCATGAAGACGGGAAATCATCCCGGCATGGCCGAAAAATTATTGACCCAGGGACGTTGGGTTCTTTTTAGTACCCACAACATATGTTTTGGTTGAGAAAATAGAAAATCATTTTTCAATTTATCTATTTCTTTGACCATGCATTCATAACTGGAGTCCTGTGCTGCAGCTAATAATTTTATGCATACAGTTATGCATATTTAAAGCATTTCTTGGTGAGGGTCACAGATATGGTGCATACAATATAACATCATCATTTCATAGTGCATTTAGTCTTCTTTCAACTTTTATGTCATCATGATGTAAATGATCCTTATGATTATGTGTCATTATATCTTACATGAAATTCAATTTTTTCAGAATGTCTTTTTTTAATGTCATATGCTCTTTGTATATACCGTATACAATGTACATATCGGCCTCAACGAGTGAAAACCTGCCTTTCAGAGTTTGCGAACAACACAGGCGCAGACCAGCCTGCGCATCCGCGCAGTCTGATTAGCGCATTTGTTATTTGCTTTTTGAAAGTACCGTATGTAAACTTCATACAGGTGAAATTTCACTTTTCTTGCTAGTCTCTGTAGCTGAGGATACTGGTTTGAAACTTGTTTTGTCAGAAACCCTGAAGACAGGTTTTGTTGCGACACGGCCCATATAAAAAGGTTGGATGACTCATGGATCTTCTGATCTAATTTTATTGCTGAGCTGGTAGATTGACAGTTGCCAAATTTAAGAATAGCTTTCCAATACTGCCACCTATTGTAGTTTTGCTTTTCTAACTCTTCACTTGCTAGCGGTGATTTTTATCACCCACTGAGTCTGATAACCTTTACAAAAAGTTTAGACCTGATGTTCTTTATCATTTGCCTCTACCTGTTACAAATGTAACTAGAATGCACAGTCGATGGGGAGCCATCACAAATCCTAACACTAATGTTTTTGACCCCTCAGCACCCCAAGTCCCACCTCTGCATGGGGCATGACCCAGGCGACAGTATGAAATTACATTTGATATGTTTTATATCTTTTATTTGTGTCAGGGTCCACACACAAAGTTTGGTTAAAATTCTTTACCGTTGAAATTTAATGATATTTGACCTTTGTTTGGTCACCAGTTTGACCCTAGGGTGAAAATTTTACTTCCTTTCTGTTCTACACATCATCCCTGTCAATTTGATATGCCATTTGACCATGTTCGAATTTTTTTTTTGACCCCTTGGGTATCCCCCAGCACCGCCAAGTCCCACCTTTGAAGCATGACCAAGTTGACAGAACAAAATCTTGTTCAATATGTTTTATATCTTTTATTTGTGAGGACACACAGAAAGTTTGGTATAAAAATCTTTGAAATTAACTTATTGATGGTTGACCATTTGGCCCTTCCCCAGGGGGTGGGGCCAAAAATATGCGGTTGCAAGCCCCATTCATGTGAGTAACTCGCACACCAAATTTGGTTGGGTTTCGTCCAAATTCATTCTGGAGGAGATGGCATATTTTGGACAGACAGACAGACTTACAGGAGGGATGTTCTGAGGTTCCTAATGGTGAGGTTAACCCCATGAACTTGCAATTGCATAAATTCACAAGGTTAACCCAACAAGCCCATTTTAACCCCATAATACCATGCTGTACTAACCATAACCTAACCTCACTAAAACATGGCTGCACAGATTGCGAACCTCATAATGTATCATGGCCCCGGGAATGGACAGATGGACGGAAAGAGGCGATAACAATCCACTTCACTTTTTTAAAAGAGGGTGGGGATGAATATAGCATTCACAAATCTGAGTTTATAAAACATATGTACAAGTAGCTCAAACATTTTCTGCTTATTATTATGTAGAATATGGTAAATTAAAAGTTTCTAGTAGGAAATTGTGTTGTTGTGCAAACTATTCCGTATTGTCCCAATGTTTGCCAACAGTTATGTTCTTCAACTTGAAACCCACAAAGAAAAGCCTGAGTGTTGCTTCAAATATAAGTGTACCTTTGAAATAAAATAAAAATGAGTTGCAATCAGCCTATATACATGGTTGAAAGTTTTTAGGATTATTCCTGAATTAAGGATTTTGAGGCTGACTTTCCAAAGAAAGTCAGCCTCAAAATCCTTAATTTAGCAGATTCTGATAGCTTCTTTGATTTATTTTCAGTTTATATAAAGACAATTGACCATTTAAACTTGAAATTGTTGATATTAATTTTGTAGGTATACTGCAAGTTTTGAGATTTGATTTTAAAAAGTTCAGGATTTTGGGAATTTTGAACTTTTACCCATGTATATTATTCATGGATTGAATTCACCTCATTATGGAACTTAATTTGGAACTGGGAAGAACATTTTTATTTCTTTATTTCCTGAAATTTTAATTCTAAATTTGTGGCGGAGGGAGTCATCGAAAGTTAAGGATACACTATTTTTCCCCAAATGCTGCCATCATCTTAGCAAAAGTTGAGTGTCTTAATTGGCAGCACTATATTTAAAATGGATTTCAAGTTTTTTGTATGGTCATTTATAGAATCTTACCAAATAGCTGAATAGCGCGTTTTATTGGTTAGCGAATTCGATGGAAAAAAGCTATTCCACCTCATTAATGCTTCTAGACGGGTTTTAGATTTTACTGATTACTATTTTGGGGGCTAATTTTTACCGATTACTGATGTTTGGGCCTAAATTTTACTGGTTGCAGATTTGTGGACCAAAATTTAACTAATTATATAGTGATTTTTGTGCCTAAATTTTACTGGTTAGCAATTTGTGGGCCTAAATTTTACAGATAAGTGATTTTTGGGCCTAAATTTTACTGGTTAGCGATTTCATTTCGGAGGTACCCCATTGAGACCCTCCTATATATTATGTTCTTCCTTTTCTGGAAAGCATAATAGTTCAACTTTCTTTAGCAAAATTTCATCATCATGGCTAGTCACTGTCCCTGAGCAGGCTGGTATGAGGCTTGCTCTGGCAGAAACTCTGAAGACAGGTTTTCTCAAGTCACAACCCCTATAGTGTTACTGTAATAGAACTGGTGAAGATCAAGTTTTGCCTTTGACCTATTAAGGCTGTATTAATTACAGGCAAGTTTATTTTTTTTCCATATTTGCATGGATGTAGTTTTCTAATGTTTCATATGAAAAAAAACATGTGTAAGGCCAAATTAAAAAATAAATTGTTTCTCAGACCCTCCCTCATCTGTTTCATATCCTCCTTGATTGTCTGTCTTTCTTTCGGACTTGAATAAAAAAAAGTGGCCTCATTTATTAAATTATTTTATTCATATGTCAAAATCAAAATATCATCGTTTTTAAATTTAACATGTTAAAATGAACAAAAAGGTGCCTCATTAGTTTTCCATAAAAAAGTAGCCTCATCTATTTTTTGGGGAAATAGCAAAAACCCTAGCTGCCTCATCTGTTTTTTTGCAAAAAAAAGTGGCCTGAGAAACACTTGTTCATTTTTTTAGCCAGACTAGCGGACCAGGAAGCACATCATTGTATTGTAGGGCTGAGGAACGATTATAACTTTATTTCACTTTTTTTAAAGAAACATGCATATACATGTAATTAATTTTCTAAACTATTGAAAATAAAAAAGATTTTATTATAATAAACCTGAAAAAGCATGCAATTTTATTTATACAAGTACTGTAGAGTTCTCAAACAGAACCTAAATTACACAACTTAAAATCTACATGTAATATTTCATTCGCAAATTCATTGGATGCACAATTAAGATTAAAATTTGAGAGTCCTAGTCATGTTTTGGAGGAGTCTCTGACACAGTATCTTGCGGCAGTGAAAACTCTGATAAACGCACATATTTTTTATTTGGCCTTACCAAACACAATATCTTAATTATCTGGAGCACAGGGATTAACCAAATACTCCTACTTGACTGGTCCTCTGAATATTTCATCCATTGAGCAGAGGTGGGAAGGATTAACTTTGCTATGAAATTGTAATTTCTTTTCTGATTGTGCAGAGAGGTTTGACTGGGATCAACTGATTTGAATTTAATTTGGAAAGATGCTTGAAATTAAATTGATTTCTGCATACCATTAGTACTTGTGTTAGTACCTCAGAGGATGTGGAAGGATGATCTTATGTTGAACTACCGTATAAAAAAATACTTGTGAAATTTAAAAAGGCCTAGGCCTTTAGATAAGTGTGTGTAATTATTTTTTTTAACCAAAACATATGTAAAAACTGATTTATGTAAAAACTGATTGAAAAAAAAAAGTAAAATTTTAAAGTCTAAAATTTTTTGACCTGAAATTATTATAATTTGGTAGCACTGAGGAATGATCACTGGAATTACATTTTAAAGTTATCTGACATTCCCGGAAATTAACTGAGAGGAGAGAAAAAATGAAGTTGTATTCCAGAAAAAAAGGTGAGATTTTTTTTCGCGAGAAAGGGTGTTTTACATACATATGTATAGGTCCAGACGAAATATCAAAATCTCACAATTGCTTGCTGATATTTACAAATTTATGCTCAAAAGACTTTGAGCTTAGAATTTGTAAATATGCCTCAGGCCAGCATATGAACTTTTGTTGTTTATAGAATATTTGCAAATGCCTCCTTTTAATCATCATAGCAGTGTTGGCTTGTCTGGATTTATTCTAGAAAATTTCATTGAAATATAGACCAGTTCTAGAATATTTCTTGATGTTCTACAACAAATCCAATACAGTCTGACTTCTAGAACACACTTTCACATGGGCTTCTGCATTGTGCCTAAGCATGTACATGTAAGTCAGGGTTCCCACAAGCTCTGGAAATCATGGAAAACCTGGAAAATCACTCACACAAGTTCCATGCATGGAAAAATCATGGAATTTGAAAATGCCTGAATAATCATGGAAAAATCATGGAATCTTGTGAAATAATTTGACGAAACCACCAGTAGCTAGAAAACTAGCTGTCGGACACTTGTGGTTGCTGGTCACCAGGTTTCAAGTTTTATTTATTTCAAAATGCATGCATGGTTTTGCATGCTGTTGTTGCTGCATTCTGCATTTATGCTCAGCGTGGTGAAGATGCTACTAAAGGGGTACATGTAGGTTGGAGGCCGTGCATTAAATAGTCATGGAAATTACATTGTTGATCATCGAAAATTATGGAAAAATCATGCAATTGTGTTTTTGAATTTCTGTGGGAAACCTGCTAAGCCCTTTCTACATTGTTAGAGGCCTGGAAGGGCATTTTACACCGACCGGGCGCTCAGGGTGATTAGTGATTTGAGACATAAATTGCGTCGTAATGCTTTTATCTTGATGTTTCAATAAAACAAATAGAATGCCTTAATGGGTAACACATCTTTTCTTTCCTTGTTTAATGATCTTAAAAACGGGTTTTCAGTTTCCATTTTGAAATGTTATGGATAATTAATATGCAACTAAGTATTTTAGCAAGGATTATATGATAATGATTAAACCGAGGTTTATCTTCTTTTGGAAACACTGTAGATCAGGCTCAGCTGGCTTATTATATCAGGCCCAGAGGTGATAAGCTCAACTCAACAGAGGATGAAATTTCAACTGCTCATAAAAACTAAAATCCGACAAATAAAGAAGTTCCTTGCCTTAGTCCCTCAGATGTTGTTATCATGCTAATAGATGTTAAAATGCCAACAATTTTCATGCATCTGTTACTTTGCTATTTTTGTTTGGATTTTCATGAAATTTTCACCAAAAATGTAGAAATTATAGGAAATTGGGAATGATATACACCACTTTGGGAAGTTTTTGCGCATTTTTAATTGGGAAGGGGCAGTTATTTGCCCCCAGATCAGGCCTATAGGAAAATCCCTATTAGTGTATCTAAATTTTAAGACAACTGTAACCATTTAAACTAGAAATCACTATAATTTTGTAGGCATATTGCAAGTTATAAGATTTGAATTTCTAAATTTTAAGTTCTTGGTTTTTTGGAAATTTTGAACTGAAAATTCACCCATGCAAGTAGCTGAAGAGACTGCAACTGGGCATGTTCAGTTCAAATATATAAGTATGCTAATTTCAATATTTTGCAATTTTGATTGGCCCAATATTAGAATCCTCAATATCCACAGAGGAAGATCTGTTTAAACCTATTATAAGATTTGAATTGCTAAATAAGGGGCGCGGCTTATAAAATATGGGCCTTGACGTGAGAAAACCTGTTTTCTGAGGTTTGCGCACAACGAAGGGGCAGACCAGTCTGCGCATACGCGCAGTCTAATCAGTGCCTTTGTTATTCGCTTATTGGAAAGTAGTATATCTAAACTTGCTACAGGTGAAATTTCAATTTTCTAGCTTATCTCTGAAGCTGAGCAGACTGATTTGAGTGTCGCTCTGTCGGAAACCCCGAAGACAGGTTTCTAAATTTTGATGGGCCCAATATTAGAATCCTCAATTCCTCAGAGGAAGATCTGTATAATCATATAATAAGATTTTGAATTGCTAAATAAGGGGCGCGGCTAATATAATATGGGCCTCGTTGCAAGAAATCCTGTCTTTAGGGGAGGGGGGATTGTGAACAACACATGCGCAGACCAGCCTGCACATCTGCGCAGTCTGATCAGTGCCTTTGTTATTAGCTTTTTGGAAAGTATTATAGATTATCTTGCTACAGGTGACATTTCAATTTTCTAGCTAGTCTCTGTAGCTGAGGAGACTGGTTTGAAATTCATTTTGTCAGAAACCCCGAAGACAGGTTTTCTCGCGACGATGCCCATATAAGACACCTTAATGAAAATGTTAGCGAATTGTAACCTTAGTTTGAGACTGGTAGATGTATGTTCTGCACAGGAAGTCATCTGTGCATTTTGATGAAAATTATTGAAGCAGTCTGTTTACCAGATTTATTCTAATGCTTAATGCTTTACCATTGTTGTTCTGAAGGGGCGGGGGACATACTGTTTTTCAGGTGAGGTTCCCGTTGTTAGCTTCATTGTAAATTTGAAGACATTATTATCTAAGTTTCAGTGTAGCTTTTAGTCATTTTGTGAACTGTTTGATCGATTTTGACCAATATTGCATGGATAATTGTTATTACTTTAGATTTTAATGACCTTGACCGACTTTTTAAGGTCACCAGGATCATATAACTATATAAATGAAAAAGCCTTGTCTGTATACTGTCCTCTTGCTGAACCGTAATGGCCAAGTAGATTTAGACTGAACTGGCACTGATACATCACTTGGATGACCCTAATGAATGATTTAGTTTTGGTGACCTTGACCTTATTTATGATCACTTAAGGGTCATTTAACTATGAAAAAGCCTTGTCTGAACTCTTATCAGATTTTGACCAAACTGGCACAGACAAAAATAATTATCATTGGAAGGACCTCAATAACTGATTAGATTTTGTTGATTTTGATTTAATTGCCAAGGTCACTAAGTGTCATATGACTTTGAAGTGGCCAGTGGGTGGGGGCATGTTTTCTTCTAAAAACTCCATCTAGTTGATGGTATCCGTGTCTAATTAGTAATTTCATGCAGATTTGAGTGGCTCAGTGGTAGAGCACTTGAGACAGAAGGGCCGTGGGTTCAAGACGCACCGGTGTTACTGCGTTGTAACCTTGAGAAAGACATATTAATCCTTGCTTAGTACTGGTTCAACACAGGAAGACCCATCCCAACATAACTGAAAAATTGTTGACTGGTACATAAAGAATCAAATCAAACAAAATGCAGATTTGAGCATGTTGTTGTTCCCGGTAAGCAGAGCCCACTAATCCCAGTGGTGCAGGAGGCGTTATTACATGTGAACCATTTCGTGAGATCATGATGGTTATTCTGTGGCAGGGTATCATGCAATGTCTGCGATGCTCAATTTATTAATATAAATATGGTATGATCCTACCAACCTGCTTTTTCCATTTGCAGTAATATTCTGGAAAAGTCATTAAAATTGAGAAACACTTTATTTCATGTCTACAGTTACATAAGGTATCATTTTTATACTAATGAGGAATCAATCTGAGATGTTGCATAGACCCAGAGAGCAACTTGTTTTAGCATAAAATTTGGATAATTTTCTTAAACAATAATTTATTGGTATGTAAATATATGTTTTAGGCCAGGTTCTCAGGTCTCATTGAGATGGTTCTTTTGAGTATACCCACGACTTATACTTATGTTTAGGTTGAGAAACAAGAAAATGAATCACTAATTACTCCCAATCTCTCGTCTGGAGGCAGTGTCAGATGACTTTAGCCTACCTTCTTTAAATTACATTTAAGAAGTCCTGAGTAATAAAACCCACTGTATCAGAGTAGAGCCAATATAGATTAAAAGATACATGCTTTTGGCATCAGTTAATTGACAGCTTAAATTCATCTCCAAATTGTAATAATGCAATAACATGTATTTATTGTCAGACTGTGATTACAATAACATCTTAAAATACGTACAATAAGAAATGTGTAACTTTAATTACAGATAATTCCAATTACACAGCTTTACATTTATCAGTACATGTATAATAATGTAGCTTTGATAACATAATAACAAGAATGGTTACTTTTTGAAGTGTATTTAATTACAGATCGATTAAATTACAAATACAATTACTCCAAGCAATGCATGTATTTACTCACAGAAATTACAAATACAATTACACAACTTTTTGTTTATCATTAAAATATATTCAATCAATATTAACAGTTATATTGTAACTCTGATAAAATTACAGCTGATTACTTTAAGAAATGTATTAAATTACAGATAATATTGCAAATACAATTATACAGATTTATATTTATTAGTAAATTGTAATCATAACAATATTAATTTATAATTTTATAATAATGTAACTGACAACACTAACATCTCCGGTTACTTTTAGAAATACATTGTATTACAGATAATTCTAAGACTGGTCGCCTATATAGCCAATGGATAAATTCAGTGATTTATTGGTTGATAAATCACTGTACGGACTGGGCACTGGCCGGCGTGACGTCATTCAGTAGCCAGTTTGATTTTCATAACGTCATCTATTCGCCTTCTAACTTTGATAGTAGATGGTGTAACGTCATTTTTACAGCTAATGGTTGTTCAAAAAGTACATGAAAATATGCATTTCAGTCCAAACAATAGTTGCGGGAAATTCTAACACTCTGTCCAAGATGGCGGAAACATTATAGACTCTGAAGGATTCGTACATATTTTCGATCTTTTTTGTGTGTGTTAGAATCAAAATAAATTCACGCTGGCAGTGATTTGTTGCTTAATATGTCGCTGTCTGTCGGTCAGTCGTAAGTGGATAAATCACTCGCCCTTCGTGCACGTGATTTACTCACTTTAACGACTGATCTCCAGCCTGTGATATATTAAGCAACAAATCAATGCCAGTGCAAATCTATTTCTTAATTACAATTACACAAAGAACCATAATTTTAAATTTAACGGTATATTGTAATCATACGTCACTATATATTATAACTATATTTGCATGATGGTCTTAACCAATAAAGCGCCAATCACGACTGCAGCAGACCACAAATTTTTAGACATCTTTCCAAATTTTCAACAAAATTAAGGTATGATATAACATGAGAATCGTCTCTCATGAAATATCATGCCTTATTTAGTACTTTTGAAAAAGCGGCAAAATTTGAAATTGTCGTCTGCTGCAAATTATAGGTGGCACCTTAATATAACATGAGATACAAGGGTTGATGCAGGAGTCGTCATTGTGGATAAACTACTCCCTGCGTAAATGAGGGATCATAGGTCAAATCACTTGCTTCATCAGTCTGTAAGCTGACTACGTGGCCCAATCTCCATACTGGTATGACCTTACATTGTAGCAGTGGGTGAGACATCAAAACACAAAAACCAGCACAATATTTTATGCTAATAAACAAACTCTTTTTTCTCTTGAAGTGAGCAGGAGTGTTTCAACAGTATTTATCTGGGAATAAAATCAGGAGTATTTCCAATAAAACAAAGCTTTGTGAACTGACAAGGAAGTGGAATTGTTTTAGAAAAAGAAACTTGTTGAAATGTCTAAGGCTTAAGAATAACACATTTAAGGTAAGAGATTTTTTTTACAAGGTGATAGTGGGTCTGATTGACAATCTGACTTCTAATGGACTCATCTTCATTAAAAACTGCTTTTCTTATCTCGATCTCCTTCAAAACAAAGCCACAATATTAATTTTGAAAAAGGGTGCAATTAAAGAACTTAATAAATACATAGTCCCTTTTTGATGCGCGGAAATAGTTTAGCGTTCCCAGCTACACCCAAATCGGTATTATAGATATTATTATCAAACAATTGAAATGATCATGGGTTGGGGATTCTTTTAAAAATGTGTTGGAGAGCCCATGACAATTTTTGGATGATAAATTTCATATACACACTCTTAACTGAAGGCCTGTTTAATTCAGGGAATTTTTGCCCAAAAATGGGACCAAGGGAGAAGTAGGAGTCTCCCTGAAAAAAAAAGTTTTTTTAGGGAGGTTCATTTTCATTCTGACACCACACAAATGCAAGCTGTGGTGACAATCTACTACAACTGCATTATATTTCTACTTCCTATTTAGTGGCAATAGTATGTTTAATGGCCTTTGCTTCTAAACTGACAGAAAATGTCATAATTTTTGCGCTATAACTTCTCCCTATCTGACTGTCACTTCTCCCTAATTTTCCTGGAGGGAGAAGTCACTTCTCCCTACTGCCAGGGCCAAGCTTGAACCCTGATTTACACTCTCTTAACTGGAGGCCTGTAATCATACTTAATTCCATTTTTTCTGAAATATAGAAATCTGTTTTCAAAATGTTTGCTAAAATTTCAGACATGAGTGAGACTCAGCAGTGGGCTAAGGAACAGCTGGTATAATTAGTCTAATTTGGCAAATTATCATCATATGTTTTACTGATGAATTCAAGAGAAAAAAAAATATTGATCTAACAATGTGGAAGTCATCTTCTGGAAGAACTAAAGGTGTAATAATGCAAGTCTCCAGACAAGTGGGTAGGGGTATGTACATGTAAATTATAAATTTAATACTTGTCCAGGGACAAGTAAATCCCAATTGAAAAAGGGTCCAAAGAGTCACTGTAATTTTGCTGAAATTTCACATCATGTGCATGACCGCTTGTTGATGTTCGGCGTCACTGGGTTGTGTCCATGAGCGAGAACATTAATCCTAGCTTAGTACTGGTTCAACCCAGGAAGACCCGTCCCTTTATAACTGAAAGATTGTTGATGGGACGTAAAGAATCAAATCAAACAAAAATTAAACACTCGCAGATGTCATTATCAGTTGGATGAATTGTAAAAATTGGCAGCCAGAAATGAACAGATTTTGATAGATGCATTGAAAAGAATAATTTGGCATTTCCAGACAGCAAATATACCCAATTTAGCCCATAGGGTAGTTTTGTCTGTGTTATAGTCAGGTTCAGGCCAGCTTACTTATGTTCTTAGTTCAGAAAAGTTATTTACTACAAGAGTTAATATTTTATAAGATCAATATTAAGGCATTCAAGCCAAATGCAATTAATGCTACGATTTTACAATTATGAAAATTAAGCCATGTTTTGATATTCAACTTACGGTGATGTGCATAACCATGAAATTGTGAAAAAGAAATCCATAGATTATCATGAGTTGGTGAATTATGTATTTTTAATAAATTATTAAAATTATTTTCTTGCTTTAAACTCAGTTGGATCGCTCTCAAAAGGTGTTTATTGAATCCTATGTTAAGAGCATATCAGTATGATTGAAATTTAAATTATTGCTTTTTCACCTGGGCTCCAGACTCCACCGGTACCGCGCCGCTTTATTATGAATTAAGAGTAGCTTAGATACTTTCAACATTATTATCTTGTTTTTAAACCGAAACATACATTGTGGGTACCCAAAGGGACCGCCTTTATACTTTAGAACTCAAAACATATGTTTTGACGTATGGATTAGAAAAAAATAGCAAATTTTCTTTAAAATTTTGCTTATCTAGACCTTTTGTTGAGAAATGAGCGTAGACTATCTTCAGGTAGATTCAGAACTAGGTATCTGGTCAGAAACTTCACAACTCAATCATTTGGTCTCATCGGCATTTTGTTTTTGCTTAAATGTTTTTAGGTTTTTCAAAATCTTATAGTCATATGGCATACTTTCGACCAGATTTTTAATGGGCTTGTCTGCATATTACGAAATCGACTGAAGATGTTTTTTCTGGGAGTAAGAATACAGGACTTAAGTTAAGAGTGTGTAACAGAAAATAACTTTCTTATTTCTCAACCCAAACATATGTTGTGGGTACTCAAAAGAACCGTCTCAATGAGACGGTTCTTTAGAGCACCCAAAACATATGCTAAGATATATGGGTAAGAAAATATTTACATTTTTATGCCCAAAATTTTTTATCTTCAAACCTGTGGTAATCCATGTAGTAACCAGGTCATGCTTCATTGATGTGAAAAACATATGTTATTTTAATATCCTTGTATAATACTCGACAGGGTAGCAAAACTTGAAACATATTATTCAAATTTGTTAAAATTCATCAAAAAGGGTTTCTCTTTCAAAATTTTAATCCCTTTCACAAAGAGAATGAAAGGTTGCTTTAAATTTGCGGATAATTTCAACTCGTGATTGAAAGTGGAAAAAACTGAGTTCACAAAAGGGATAGGAGCAACATATTGCAGATATTTGTTTGTTATTAATAGGAATTAAAGGTGTGCAACCGCGGGAAATGCACGAAGTATGAAATCTGTGCATTTTTGCACAAACTGTTCACTCTAAACATAAATTGAACTACATTCCAATGTACTTTTTAAAGAGGATCATACAACGAAGGCACCCATGTATTATTGAATTTTATTAAACGAGTTGTTACTTTGCTATTTTTTATGAAACACTGTAGCTTTAAAGTGCAAAAGCTAATTCCAGTATTTCATAAAAAACTATACTATATCATCACTAGGATACGGTCCAAACATTTGCATACTGAGTGGACCACTGTATTAAGTTTTTAGTTATCAAATGAAATTATATATATTTTTAAGGATCCAAAGGGATGCACTGATGTTTCCTCAGTGAGGGGGGATGGGGTAAACCATGAGTAGCTCTTCGAATGCTGGGTAATATTACATGATTATTTTGGTCAACTGCTGACTTAATTTACCAAACTCGACTTTTTCAACAAAAAAAAAAACATGAATGCTATCAGTGTGTCAAACAGTGTGGGTCCCGATCAGGCTCCACATTGCATCACTGGCCTGATCTCGATCCAAACCATTTTCAAAGATACAATAATAATCAGCAGACAGCAAAAGTCACCACTGGCGGTGAGGCGGATGCTTTTAAATTAAGCTCTCACTGAGCTGCCGACAATTGTTGAATACCAAATAATGATACTTTAATCACATACTTAAAGCTTGAATTCGTTTGAATTTTCTATGGTCACTTTGCTTTTCCACTTTAACAATTGAGCTGTGCTGTTCAAAATGAGATATAGCCGGCATATGTAGTATGATGTTCAAAGCCTAGATATAGCCGTAGCTGTACCTTATTTCAGCCCTATATCTGTTAATGTTGCCACTTTGCATGCTGGGCATCTGTTGTCATCGGCTGGCTAAATTTTTTCAAAATTAAATCTCGTGATTTTTGGCCAGTCTGCTTGCATCTGTACTCGCTCACATTTCATTGCAAGCAAGATC
The DNA here is from genome assembly GCA_964019695.1 of Loripinus fragilis. NCBI lineage: Eukaryota > Metazoa > Mollusca > Bivalvia > Lucinida > Lucinidae > Loripinus > Loripinus fragilis. Next base: position 54,577,412 of record OZ026531.1, read on the forward strand.
TACTTTCGCGTAATACGGTTCGGTTACATTCCGTTTCATTGTGGTGTGAAGTGATGACAGACACAATCGAATAAATTGCTAGTTTTAACTCCTCCTAATTTAGGATCACACCTGCAGGGACAATAGGACTTAAAACCCTAAAAGCACCAATTGCGATTAATTTGACTATCACTATTTTCATGACGAGAATAATCCTGGCTCAGAATATCAAGAGAGGAAATACAGTAAAAACTGTGTAAAACGGCCACTCTCAAAAAGACCACAAATTGGTTTCAAGACCAATTATCCCTTAATGCAGGTCAAAAGTATTGCAGAATGCTCCAAGGGGAGCATTCTGCAATACATTCGACCTTCATTTAGCTACCAGTTGTCATTAGGACGTAAAATGTTTTGTCTATTTTTGAGTGGCTGTTTTACAGAGGTTTTACTGTACCTCATTCAGCCAAAACTGATGAAAAATTATTTTGAAGCGAGAAATTTAATTCAAAATCCTTAATTGCTAATCCAGTTTCTCTCCCATTTAGCCAATTTCTATGAGATTTTTGGTAGGAAATGAGCAAATTCTCTTAATATCTTAGCCAAAAATAATCCCTGCTGTGGATGGGTCATCAACATCTCTATTTGTATGGCAAATCTGTGCCAATAGTTTCATGTGGTATGTAGACTATAACAATTGTCTTTATAATTGTGATCCTTTTCCAGCTTTTCACGACAATTGTAGTCTGTTCTCTCTTCTGCTTAATGTACTTTGATGGCCTATATTGCAAACAATATGCAGTCAGTCTGATCCGGACTCATAGTGTGTGCTTCCATGATAAAATTAGTCTGGAGCACATTTGAATATATGCATCAGATGTAATAAGCAGACAACATTTTCTGGGCGAAAAATATTTACAGTAATTTTTTACAGAATACTTTGCAAGTTTGTCACAATAATTTTTATGTACCTGTAACAAGCAAAGTTTCAATTTTTTTTGTGAATAAGAATTGGTCTAGCATTTATTTGCATGCATGCAAGCCCTGAAACAGCCAGTAGAATTAATTTGCATGCAGCAGTTAAAGTGTTACATTTGAGTAAGTTTCAGAAACCTATTTGGTAGTAGCACCATCTAAGTGGTGCAGCATTGAGATAGCCATTAGCTGTATGTATTGTCTCATATGGTGTCATAACACTGACTAAATGACATGTCTGGAGCTCAAGCACTGAGATCAGGTGATGAGGTGGGTGTATCATTTAATAGATCATCACTTTCGTTTTAAACAGCTCCTGAAATTTTTCTTTCGAATGTCTTCTGTACTTTCAGTCAGTAGACAACAACCTAGACTGGCTCCAGTCCTTAAAACAATTTTTCATCAATGTGTCATATCATATACTTGTAGCCAGTCTAACTCTGATGGCTCTGTTTTAAGCTTAAAACAGAGCCATCAGATTTAGACTGGCTACAAGTATATGATAATTGACACATTGATGAAAACTTGTTTTAGCTTAAAACAGAGCCATCAGAGTTAGACTGGCTACAAGTATATGTTATGACACATTGATGAAAAATTGTTTTAAGGACTGGAGCCAGTCTAACAACAACCCAACAACCTGCACTTTTATTAAGTCCAGGGGTTTCATTAACTTTTTTGGCATGTGGGTATCAAGTCGAAGTAGGCGGGGGATTTGACAGTATTTGCCTATTGACTCTATACAAATTTATCAAAAGTAGCACGGGAAACATGCCTGAGTAGAAGGGGAAAATCCCTGCCTCCCTCCTCTTAATGAAACCCCTGATTAAGTGCTGAAGGATGACAAGCTTTTTTGAAAAGCTTATACTTGTGTGGTACTTCTGATCAGCTCAGGTCCAAATAAAAATAAATCGGGATTACGAGAAAGCCACCTGCGACTGAATGGACAAATCTTTTGCCAATATTTTTGTAAGTGACTGGGTCAGGGAAGACTATGTTTACTTTAAATTGGGATTAAATTTTAGTCTTTAAAACTTTTTAACACCTTGAAAAAACCTTGTCCATGCTAATGTAGGGATTATGCCACACTTCAAAGGTATTTGTTATTAACCTTTTGCATGCTGGGTAATTTTTCATGCTTTAGTTGTCGTCTGCTGTTTTTAAAATCAGCTTTTTGCAGGGTTCAAGCTGGGCCTGACATTAGGTGACTTCTCCCTGCAGGAAAATTAGGGTGAAGTGACAGTCAGATAGGGAGAAGTTATAGCGCAAAATTGCGACATTTTCTGTCATTTTAGAAGCAAATTAGCCATTACACATACTATTGCCATTTAATGGAAGGAGAAACACAATGCAGTGGTAGTAGACCACAGCTTCAGTTTGTGTGGTGAGAGAATGAAAATGAGTCTCCTTAAAAAAAAAAAAAAAAAAAAAAAATTTTTTTATTTTTTTTTTTTTATTAGGCAGACATTTCGGCCTTTAGGGCAACTTTTTTGCCCTAGTTGCCCCCTAGCTTGATCCCTGTTTTGCTATAATCTGGTATATATAGTTATGTGGTTATGTGGTGTAGAGTCTCATACTAGAGTGCTTGACTCAATGAGATGGAGGGGTCACTGGTTCAAGGCCAGGGATTTTTTTTTTGCAATTTTGAGAAGGGCCCCTGAGGGCCTTTTAGATTGTGAAAATTAGTGTGGAAAAACCCTAAATTGGGAAATTTGTTATAATGCAAAATTACGTCATTTTCTGTCAATTATATATTGCCATTAAATTGAAGGAGAACATCACCATGTAGCTAAGTATAATGTGTGTGTGGTGACTGAATGAAAATCCAAATCTTCAACAACAAAAACTTTTTTTGAAGATATGTTGTTTTTTTTCAAAATTGGAGAAAAAGTCACCTAAATTCCATTGGGAATGGGGCCGAAATTCGGCCCCTGAGAACACTTCTAAAAATCTTTGAAGGCTCAACTGTTTGTGTTCTTGAGTATGACACTGCTTTACAGGGCTTCCATTAACTTTCAAATCCAGGAAGTCCAGACTTCCTACCCTTGAAATTTGGAAGTCCCATTGAATTTTTTTGGAAGTCCCACTTTTTTTCTGTGATACCGTCGCGGTGTGGCGGATTGTCAAACTTGCTTTGAAAAATAAGATAAATATTTCAGAGATCATTCTTTATTCCTTACAAGATAGGTAGGGTAGGGTAGGGTAGGGTAGGGTAGGGTAGGGTAGGGTAGGGTTAGGTAGGGTAGGGTAGGGTTGGGCTGGGTTCGGTAGAGAATGGTAGGGTAGAGGTAGGGTAGATAGATAGATTTGTTTGGGAGGGTGTTTGTGTAGCAATTTTTAATTTAAAAGCTTGTACTTATTTGTGTAACAATTATTTTTTATAAGCTTGTACTTAAACAGAATGAGATTATTCTTTGTTCCTTACAATGCATAGATAGGTAGGGTATGGTAGGGTAGGGTTAGGTAGGGTAGAGTAGAGTAGGGTAGGGTAGGGTAGGGTTAGGTAGGGTAGGGTCGGGTAGGATAGGATAGGATTGATAGATAGATTTGTTTGGGAGAGTGTTTGTGTAGCAATTTTTGTTTTAAAAGCTTGTACTTATTTTGTGTACCAATTATTTTTTATAAGCTTGTACTTGTACATCGTAAAAATTGCAACAAAACAACATTCGTTTTTAATATGTTGTGTGTTCGTTGGTTAAGTGCCTGTGTAGAAGGAGCGTTCAAGTACTAAATTATCGCATGCACAGGATCTACACAATTAATTACGACGCAGACGTGTAGAGTTTATAAAAGTTATTTCACAAGCGTGCAAAGTGTCACGTCGGCACTTCAAACAAAACGGATAGTGATTGGGCTGTTGGCCGTTTCGCTTTATTGCTCAGGGACTGGACGTTCGTCTCGCGGGAATGGTTTCTAAGGCCGTTGTCAAGATGTGTCGATGTAAAATTTCACACCTGTTGGATGACACGCTTATATAATTACGCTTCCGTCTGAAGCCTACACATGACACTGACTCGAAATCAGTCAAGTGGGACGTCCTAGCGTGGTCAATAAACAAAATAAATGAGTTTCCAATACGAAGGCGGGACATAAATCACGTAATCTGGTAAATGTGGGCGGTTTTTTTCTGCAGACAGGACGTCTCGATATCCATTTTCAGCCGTACTAAGGAATTTTCAGAAGTCCGCGGTACGTCTTTGATGTGTAATTTCGGCGTAAGCAGCCGATTTTTGGACGTAATATACGGCGTACGTCCGCCTAACGGAAGCCCTGGCTTTAGTCCTGGTTCAACTTCAGAAATGTACCAACATGACTGAAAAATTGTGGACTGGTTCGTAAAGCATCATTACAATTAACAAAAAATAAATTTTCCGAGTACTATAATGCTACACATTGCAGATGAAAACTAGGGGATAACTGTATTCAAAATTTTCATTTTGGGAGGTATATTGTCCGATATACGTTCAGAAATTCAGTTTTACGGTGATGCGTTTCAGAACGTATATCAAACGATATACCTCCCCAAATGAAAGTTTTGAATATGGTTATCCCCATTCTAATGTACTTCTGCAGTTTGAGCTCCAATTGGAGCGTTGCAAGTCGCATGAAGCTGCACGTCATCCAAGGAAATGTGACGTAATTAATGACGTCAAACTATTTCCGGCAGTATATCTCAGGATATACTGTCGCAAGTATTTGACGTTATCCAATGAGAAGTCGCGTTACAAACTCAAGTGCATTTGAATATTTCATTTACATTGGCCTAAACTTTTTTATAGATTTGTTTTCTTTTAATTTTATAGGCCTTGAAGTGTCAAACGAATAAAAGGTGGCAGTTTTCAATAAGTTACAATAGAATGTGTGAAAAGTTTTTATTTTTTGAACAAAATGTAATAATTTTATTGTGATTTAACTGTGTTATCTTAGTGAGTTTCTCCCTTTTATACAGTTGGTTTAATTTATGAACAGGTGATTAAGTATGTTGTTATTAAGTTTTAAAGTTTAGAATTTTGCCATTAAATTTCTGCTAGACAAGACAGTGAAATAGGATGTTTTGTGAGAGAATGATTGGAATAATATTTGCATTGTTAAAAAGTTTGGAGGTCATTTAATTTGAACCGGACCTGCAGGTAAGATGGGAGCATACATTGTAATGGAAAAAAAAAGTCGCCCCTTAGAAGTTAAGGAATCTTTTAAGAGTTTTCATAATTTGCATAATAAGAGAAATTCCTGTGTGATAAAACCAATCATTATAAAATTCTGCTAACCTAATAATCATTCAAACTTTTGGAAATCTTAACACATTTTTGGGCAAGAATTAGTGATGACATTTAATCCTATACATGTTAGTCTCTACCAAAGTTTCTAATTTGCGATAACCTTTGCAAAACTTTAATGGACCCAGATCAGGCCATCTGTTTGACACTCTGGTTGTAGTCTACGATAACCTTTGCAAAAAGTTAATGGACCCAGATCAGGCCAGCTGTTTGATTTTTTTAAAGTTAAAGCATAATATCATCCAAGATTACCCGGACGGAGCATGCAAAGAGCTAAATTTCCCTTTAGTCCATTTCCTGCTGGGCAAGTGAAATATACCCTCCTAACTCACCTCAATTTTTGTTGAAATATTCCCTTTGTCGTCTACTGATACTCTTTGTAAACAGTTTGGACCCAGATCAGGACCAACGATGTTGGTCCTGATCTGGATCCAAACTGTTTGAAACTTTGAATGCATGTTCCTGAAAGAATTTTTTGAAAATGATTATGTAAAAAGTCAGCGCTCAGCAGACGGCCATAAAAGCATGAAAAAAATTACCCAGCATGCAAAAAGTTAAACATGCCCACATGCTGGCTATGATAATTCAGTAACAAATTGATTCAAAATTTATAGCGCAATCCACCACAATAATTTCGTAACAACAACAAGGTAACATGTAATTTAGCGATTTTTATGTCCTCAGTTTAATTCTCGTTGCTATTCTAATTTATGGGTAGCGAAGAAACAGTACACCACTTGGAAGCTCCGATGGTCCAAACATCTGGACTCGTTAAAGTTTTATCACAAACTGAACTGACGTTTATCAATGTCTGAATGAGAAAACTTTTTTTGCCCTCATTTTTAGATGTGATATGTGAGAGGGGTCTCATTGTGCATGACTTCAGGAATTCCACTTCACCAACTTTGTACCATTGTATCAAAGTCACATAAATCAAATCTCTGGAGAGCGGACACAGACAGACACACAGAGTCACAGACTGACACACAGACATACACACACGGATGTTCCTGTCAATTACATATGTTACAGACTACCTTTGAGACTCACAGGAGTCACTGTTATGTGTCCTACACTGACCAAGACACTTTATCCTCTGCTAAGTACTGGTTAAACCCAAGAAGGCAGGGAGCGCAGTTCAGACTCAGTGGTTGAGTGCTTGACTTGAGACCGAAGGGCCGCGGGTTTGAGCCTCACCCGCGTCACTGTGTCGTGTCCTTGAGCAAGGACATTAATCCTAGCTTTGTACTGGCTCAACCCAGGAAGACCCGTCCCTTTATAACTGAAAGATTGTTAATGTGACATAAAGAATCAAACCAACAAAACTGTAAAGTTTGCCTGTCTCAAAATGGTCATAATATTGTTTAAGAGGCATACTTTTTGTAATAACCAGGTGCTTTTCAGACTAAATCAAATACTGGTAACAGATGGGATTGTAGTAGGATGAGCTACAGATGCCATACCACAAGAAAACCTGGATTGCATTTTATAAACCTGGGGTAAAATTCAAACCAGTCTGCGATAAAGCTTAAAAATCTAGCTAGAATATCTAAATTGTGGATAGTAAAATAAACTATTATGCTTGTTTAGATAAAAAACATCAAAGGCACTGGTCAGACTGTGCTTAGGCACAGTCTGACCAGTGCCATTGCTGTTGCGGGTTGGCGTAAACACGTTTTCTCAAGCCGAGATTCACTAAAATGTGATCAGCATAATATTTCTAATCCTTGTCATGCGGAGTGCACCAATCGACCACACCTATATATCTTCTGTTGTGTAACTTACTTCCAATGCCCACATAGCTAGGATATTTATCCTTATTTCCCCACAAAAACATTCATCATGGGTTGAGAACAAAACAAAAGTTATGCTCAAAAGGCAAAATAAAGGGAGACTAGTAACTCAACTGAGTTATGAGTTAATTTAATGAGCATGACAATTGTTTAAGAGTTTTTCAATAGAAGCTAAATTTTGGATGAAAAAGATCTTGTTTAAAGCATTTCACTTCATCATGGTGTTATCCATATTATATTCAATGTCTTCTTTCTGCCATTTTGAAATTCTTATTTTTGATGACGAACCAAAAAGAGTCTAAGCTGACTAATATATTCTGAAGGAAAAAAGAAATGCAGCCTTATTTTAATGATACAATTAAATGAAGTATATCGCTTCTCACAAAATAGCAATTAGATGTGTTATTTAATATTATTGAAAAAGGGGTATGCAAATTTCCTGTCTTGGTCGCAGCCAATTTATTTTGAAGAGCTGGATGTTGACAAATTTATATTGCGGACTGGGATAGTTTGCCAAAACGTTGTCTTTTCTACAATAAAAATACAATTTCCAAAATTACCTAACACACTATAGTACCACAATCCTTATGTTTGGCACTCTGATATATAAGTGTTCCTGAAAAAAAAGTAGGAAAAAAATTATTTTGAAAAAATTCTGCAGAGGACAGCAAAAGATAACAAATGACCTAGCATGCAAAGAGTAATTTTGCTTAAATTGTTTTAGATGGACCCTCACAGCTACTAGGCAAAACTAACCCTTTACTCCATAGGCTATTTTTAGATCATGACATCATTTTCTACTTTTAGACAACATTGAAAAAAATTTCAGTAAAGTTTTGATACTTTTGAAAATATTATTGGAAAATGGAGCATTATTTTGCTCTTTGGAGCAAATGCTAGATTTTCAATGATATTTTCAAATATATAGTACATGTATTTCAATGCGTTGAAAGGCGTTTTTATGGAGTAAATAAATGTAAGTTTTTACTCTTATTTCACATTTCTTTTTGTGTAAGTATACTTCTGTCAGCGAGGCATATTGAATGATGTGTCACAGAGTCCAAACTCTTGGTGCAAAGGAATGAAGGTGCATTTATCATTTGCTTGGATTTTTTATTTCTGTTGATCATGTTTACACTATAATGCACATAATTATTCCAACAGGTAGGTATTATTCAGACTAATGAACAGTTAGGAAGTCTGCAAACTGTTTAAACCAAGATCAGACCGCGTAATAGTTTTTTTTCTCCTTCTGGTTTGATATAATAAACTTGGGCTGGTCCATTGTATATATCAATGGGTCACAGACTATAATTTTCAATTAGAAAATATATTTTTTTTCCTCTAATGATCATTTTTGTCTTATCAAATTACTCCCAGACCTCAGGTCTTTAAAACTAGAGTGTGCTTGTTTACTGTTAGCGGGAAACATTTGAATTGAGTGGATGTGAGTTTCACAAGTTTAACACTATTTCTTTCAGGAAAAAATGATCTAAACTTAAAAAGAAGCGCCGAGTCCTGGTCCGTTGATAGAGTGTGCTTCATAGGGCCAGTTAAGCAAATTTTTCTCTAGAGTAAAATTGAATTTTTTTTCTTACCCATCAGTTAAAACATGTGTTTTGGGTGCCCAAAAGAAGCGTCTCATAGAGACAGTCCTTTTGAGTACCCACAACATATGTTTTGGTTGAGAAATAAGAAATATAATTTTTGTTACGCACTCTTATCTGGGGCACAGTGCTTGTTTATGTGGGAAACATTTGAATTGCTAAGATGTGCTTCACACAAGCTTATCTCTATATCTTTCAGGATCGAATGTGGATGAAAAAATGAACCAAACTAAAAGAGTAGCGCCGAGTCCTGGTCCATTGATAGAGTGTGCATGTTACCCACGAGATAAATGTGAGGGGAGCAAGGACCACTGCTTTACACATTATGGCGTAAGTTTCATCTTTCAAAGTTTTAATTTAAAAAAAATATATATTATTGTTCTGTTCATGAGTTTATAAATGTAGTGGGTTTGTGTTCAAAGTTATGGAAGCTAAAAGGGGTTCAGGTTATTTCTGGTCACAGCCCATTTTTAGCTCGACTGTAATTGCAAAGAGCTTCCCGTTCCGTTGCTGTCACACTCGTTAAAGTTTTCTAGAAGTCCATATCTTGACAATCACCTGTCAGAAAGCATTCATTCTTGCACCATAGATACCTTGTAGGGTTAGCTTTCATTCCACAACATTGGACCCTAGGGTCTATGCTGGGGGGGTTGGGGCTAAAGGTCAAAATCTAGTACATATCCAAAAGATAGGATGTTTGTGTTAAAGTTTTCTAAAAGTCCATATTTTGATAACAACTTGTCAAAGAGCATCCATACTTGCACCATAGATACCTTGAAGGGTTAGCTTTCATTCCACAACAAGAATAATAGACATTAACAATGGTTACTAATGATCTCATTAGGTTAATGATCTTCTATCCAGGCCTTCGGTTAAGAGTATGAATCAAAAAAATAATTTTCTTATTTCTCAGCCAAAACATATGTTGTGGGTACTCAAAAGAACCGTCTCAATGAGACGGTTCTTTTGAGTACCCAAAACATATGTTAAAACTGATGGGTAAGAATATATTTACAATCTATGCTGAAAAATTTTGTTCATCTAAACCTATGTAATAACGGACTCCATTCAGTCTCATCTCCCATACTATGGCAGGATGTACATGATAGAAATATTACCACTTAGCAATAGACATGACTCTGTGCAGGATAACAAATGAACTTTTGGCCTAAATTTAAAAAAAAATGTTTGTTTGCCATTCCCTAATTACCCTGTTCTAGGGAGCACAGTGGCTCAGTGGTAGAGTGCTTGACTCGAAACCGAGGGGCCGCGGGTTCGAGCCTCACCGGCGTCACTGCGTTGTGTTCTTGAGCAAGAACATTAATCCTAGCTAAGTACTGGTTCAACCCAGGAAGACCCGTCCCTTTATAACTGAAAGATTGTTGATGGGACGTAAAGAATCAAATCAAACAAAACAAACAAACAAAATTACCCTGTTCTGAGAAATATACCATCCTACCCAAAATATTGGCCTCAGAATTAGAAATTTTGGGTACATTTCTACCCATTGAGCAAAATACCTATATATTATATGTTTCACCTCTAATACTAAAAAATACATACAGTAAAATCTGTGTAAAACGGCCACTCAAAAAAGACAAAACAAAGATTTTTATGACATATGGTAATGAGGGTCACAACTCCAAACCTGCCAAACCAAAAAATTTTTAAGTATGGCCTTATAATGTTTAGTGTACATAGGGCTGGATTTAGTTTGGCGTCAGCACTCTCTATTTCAAAGATGTCATTCAATATTAGAGCCTTTATAGCTGACTTTCATAACTTATATGCTTCTAATTCTCACAATCTATATTTAACTGGGTGCATGCTGGGTAATTTTTCATGCTTTTGTTGACGACTGTTGACTTTTTAGCTTGTGTGTAATCATAGGATGTCTGTTGTCCTCAACAATTCACCTAATCATGATCACTTGGTGGAATTTCTTTTGAACAAAAACCTATAATGTTTAAACTGATGTATGTAAGAAAATATTCACAAATTAATGCCAAAAACTTTTGTCTATCTGGTCCAAATTACACATTAAGTATAAATTATTATACCCCAGGTACGAAGTATATAGGGGTTATATAGTTTTTGTCTTTTCTGTAACTATGTTTGTCTGTCTGTTTGTTTGTCCGTTTGTAAACTTTTTTTATGCCCCCAAAGGAACTTTGGGAGGCATATAGTAATCGCACTGTCCGTCCGTCCATCAGTCCGTCCGTCCGTCCGTCCCGCTTTCGTGTCCGGTCCATATCTCCTATATTCTTTGAGGTAGGAATTCCAAATTTGGTGTGTGGATACATCTTGGGATGGCGGAGTGTCGCGTACCATTTTCGGGTCACTGTGATCTTGACCTTGACCTCTAACCTAGTTTTTAGAATAATTGTGTCCAGAGCATATCTCTTATATTATTTGAGGTAGGAATCTCAAATTTGGTGTGTGGATGCATCTTGGGATGAAGAAGTGTCACCTACCATAATTGTGTCACTGTGACCTTGAACTTGACCTCTGACCTAGTTTCTAGAAACTGCATTGAGTCTGGTGCATATCTCCTGTATTCTTTGAGATAGGAATTCCAAATTTGGTGTGTAAATGCATCTTGGGATGACGGGATGTCACATGCCATTTTTGGGTCACTGTGACCTTGACCTCTGACCTAGTTTTAAGAATTATTGTGTCCTGAGCATATCTCTTATATTCTTTGAGTTAGGGATTCCAAATTTGGTGTGTGGATGCATCTTGGGATAGTGGAGCCTCATGTACCATTTTTGGGTCACTGTGACCTTGACCTCTGACCTAGTTTTTAGAATAATCATGTCCAGAGCATATCTCTTATATTATTTGAGGAAGGAATCTCAAATTTGGTGTGTGGATGCATCTTGGGATGATGAAGTGTCGCATACCATAATTGGGTCACTGTGACTTTGAACTTGACCTCTGACCTAGTTTCTAGAAACTGCATTGAGTCTGGTGCATATCTCCTATATTCTTTGAGATAGGAATTCCAACTTTGGTGTGTAAATACATCTTGGGATGACAGGGTGTCACATACCATTTTTGGGTCACTGTGACCTTGACCTTTGACTTAGTTTTTAGAATAATCATGTCCAGAGCATATCTCTTATATTATTTGAGGTAGGAATCTCAAATTTGGTGTGTGGATGCATCTTGGGATGATGAAGTGTCGCTTACCATAATTAAGTCACTGTAACCTTGAACTTGACCTCTGACCTAGTTTCTAGAAACTGGTGCATATCCTATATTCTTTGAAATAGGAATTCCAAATTTGGTATGTAAATGCATCTTGGGATGCCTGAGTGTCACAAACCATTTTTGGGTCACTGTGACCTTGACCTCTTACCTAGTTTTCAAGAATTATTGTGTCCTGAGCATATCTCTTATATTCTTTGAGTTAGGAATTCCAAATTTGGTGTGTGGATGCATCTTGGGATAGCGGAGCCTCATGTACCATTTTTGGGCCACTGTGACCTTGACCTCTGACCTAGTTTTTAGAATAATCATGTCCAGTGCATATCTCTTGACCTCTGACCTAGTTTTCAAGAATTATTGTGTCCAGAGCATATCTCCTATAATATATGATGTAGGAATCCCAAATTTGGGATGGTGATTCCTCTTGGGATGGCGGAGTGGTGCATACCATTTTGAGTCACTTTGCTTTGACTTTGACTTCTGGCCTCATTTCTAGGTTTTTCATGCTATATTACAGCTATCATTCCTCAAATGTGTCTTATGCTAAACCAATTCCTTAGGGGGCATTCGTCACGTGTTTGTGACATTTCTTGTTTCTGTCAGAGATTTCTCAGCAACTACTTGACTTATTATTTTTTTCTTATTTCTCAATCAAAAAATGTTGTTGGTCTTAAAAAAACCCTTCTCACCTTCTCAATGAGATGGTCCTTTTTAGCACCTAAAACAAATGTTTAAACTGATTATATGAAAAAATTTACAATTTTAGGACCAAAACATTTTGTTTACGGAATCTGGTCCTATAGAATACATTTAGTATAAAAACTGAAAATTTCTCAATCTTTAAACTGATTAATAAGAAAAATTTTGGACCAAAACTTTTGTTTATCTTTTCTATAGAAGACATTAATTAAGTATTTCTCAACTCAAACATATGTTGTTGGTGCTCAAAAGAAGTCTACATGAGACTGTGTTTTGAGCACCCAAAACAAATGTTTAAACTTATGAATTACAAAATACAGTGAAACCTGTCTGAAGCAGCCACTCAAAAATAGACAAAACAAAGATTTTAAAGACAAATGGTAGCTTAATGAAGGTCGAAAGTATTGCAGAAATGCTCTCTTGGAGCATTCTGCAATACTTTTGATCTGCATTAAGCAATAATCGGTCTTGAAAAACAATTTTAGTCTTCTATTTGAGTGACGACATAAGACAGGATTTACTGTAAATTAATAAAAACATATGTTGTGGGTGCTCAAAAGAACCGTCTCAATGAGACAATTCTTTTGAGCACCCAAAGCATATGTTAAGACTGATGAGTAGGAAAATATTTACAATTTTACGCTTAAAAACTTTTTTTTTATCTAAACCTATTGTATCTATGTTTTTTTTTTCAGTGTTTTAAGACATTGTACGTAAGTGAGCATGGCGGCTAAGAGAAACTGTCCCTAGGCTGCAGTGACAGTGAGTCAAAAACCGGATGATCTGCGGCATGAGCGTCAGCCATATTTTAGCCGTGGCTTGCTGTCACAATTTTTAATTCAAATGTTTACATGCACGTATCCAGAGGGGGGACAGGGGGTCTAGAACCCCCCCCCCCCCCCCCATGGAAAATCACAAAAATAAAGGGTTTCCTAGCAATACTGATCCCGATCCCCTGAAAATCACAAAGCTACCAAGCAAGCATTCAATGTTTGGCCATCCTTGGCACGCCAGCGAAACACCATTAAATGGTGTTTTGATGGTGGGCCGATGATGGCCTGCTTATAGTCTTATTTGGATCCATCCAGTTCCTCCCTCGTCAAACAAAAAAAAAAGAAAAAAAAAAAAGAAAAAAAACGTTATCCGAAAGTTGGACCACATCAGTCAAAACTTACTGGATCTGCGTCTGGACCCCTCCCCCCATGGAAAATCACAAAAATATAGGGTTTCTAGCAATACTTATCCCGATCCCCTGAAAATCACAAAGCTACCAAGCAAGCATTCAATGTTCGGCCATCATCCGAACGCCAGCGAAACACCATTTAAATGATGTTTCGCTGGTGGGCCGATGATGGCCTGCTAATAGTCATATTTGGACCCATCCAGTTCCTCCCTCATCAAACTAAAAAGAAAATTAAACGTTATAAAAGTTGGACAACATCAGTCAAAACTTACTGTATCCTCGCATGGCTTATCGCTACCTATGTTCTTTTTCAGTGTTTTAAGACCTTGTATGTAAGTGAGCACGGCGGAGAAGAGAAATTGTCGCTAGGCTGCAGTGATAGTGAGCCGAGAAACAGAATGATCTGCGGCATGAATGTCAGTCATATTTTAGCTGTGGCCTGCTGTCACAATGGAACAAGATGTAACTTAAACCTAACACCACAGAGACAACCCTACCCTGTGTACCATCCAGGTTAGTACTTAGAGAATATGGTTCAAGCTGGGTCCTGACAGTAGAGTAGGGAGAAATGTCTTCTCCCTCCATGAAAACTAGCGAGAAGTTACAGTCAGATAGGGAGAAGTTATAGCACAAAATTACGGTGTTTTCTGTCTATTTTTTTGAAAATTTGCCATAACGCATATTATTGCCATAAAATGGAAAGAGAAATAAGATGCAGTGGTAGTAGATTGTCCCCACAACTTGCGTTTGTGTGGTGACTGAATGGAAATTAAAAAAAAAAAAAAATTCGGGAGACTCCCACTTCTCAAAGTGGTCCCATTTAGGGCAAAATTTTGGTCCCTAGAGCCACTATTTCGCCTTAGTCCCCCCAGCTTATTAAGTTATTCCCTGTAAAGTAAATAGAGAATAAGGCCTGTTAAAGTGTATTCAGCCAAGCCTGAGTGACAGATTTTTTATAGCATGCAAACAGGATTCATTATTTAAGTGCTTCCAAGAAAGAAAAAAAAGAGACAAAAAAGACAAGAAATTTAAAAGGCAACAAAAAAAAATTGCCTAGTTATACACAGGCCGACAGAAAATCATATCATCTCTGGTGAAATATGTCACTGCTCAAGATTATATCTTAAACTATATAAAAAGAAGTTCTGGCAAAAATCATATCTCACTAGTGAAATATTTCACTCCTCAAGATACTAAAACTATCTCACTGCAAAACAATAGGAAATTTATGCTAGGTACACCTAGGTAATGCCTTTTCAGTCTAAAAAATCTATAGAAGATAATAATATCATAATCAGCCAATAGGTTTCTTCCTAGGACTATTTTAGCAGTTTAGCTGAATAGTACATTTGTCCTTTATTGCTTATTGATAAGAGGAAAAAGTTAAAGACACCTAACCTCATATCCAATAACCACCACAGTACGGCCAAACAAAATAATTCGGGTAACAGGTCTGAAAATTTTAGGTGGGGTAGGCACACATACATGTATTTTTTTAACTATTTTTTTTCAGGAAAAAAATATAATTTTATGCATTTTGAAAATGCATAAAAATTATTATTTCGCCTTCAAAATGCATAAAATTATACATTTTTACCAGAAAACCTGAAAAAAAATCAAGGTTCCACCAGTAAATTTAGGTAGGATTGGGTTACCCTAAACACTGGTATATTTATTGGCCTAAACATCCAAAGGAGCTTCTTTAATTTGATTGGCCGTTGGCTTTACTTGTGCAATGATGCGAATAATCAAACCAAACATATTTTTTTCTCAAAATATGTGCCTACCTTGACCAAGTCATCTTTTTTTATCAGTTACCTCTCATATTAACTGCATTGCTGCACTTTGCCTGATAAACATTGTCTATCTCATGGCATGTGCCTTTATTAGGTCATGATGACGTTGCATTTTTTGAATGACGTCGCTAGTGACGCTGAATCAACAAAAATAATAGAAAATTATTTCATAAACGTGAGTGAAACAATGGGTAAACTGATGAATAGAATACCAAGTTCGCATCTTTTGATATCAAGTTTACCAGGCTCGCCTTTGAGATTGCATGTTGAATCGCTCAGCAAGCCTCGCGATGTCAACAAGCATCCTCAAAGCCTTGCCTGGTAAACTTGATATAAAAAGACACTCACCTAGTATTCTCTATATTCTCTTTTTTTAACAGAAACAGCATCAGTGCCCCTCAACCTAGATCTGCTCTTGTTTGTTGGTCTCCCTCTCATCGGAACATTTATCGTCCTCGGCATAATTCTCATGCTCATCCACTTCAAACACAAAAAGAAAATGGATTCTCTCCACGTCCAGGAGCACCACCTGTTGGCGGACGAAGGAATCAGGGCACAGCAAGTAGGGGACAGCACTCTAGGCGTAAGTTTTATTTTATGCCTCAAGCTACTAGGTTGCTCTGACATATATTGCTTTTCAGACGCACCCTTTGTGATTAGGTCTCTCAAGCCTACTATACCTTGTTAGCACAAAATTACCATCAGTTTTAATATCCACATCCAGATTGCTAGATCATAGTCTAGATGAAAGTTTTCAGAATTATTCCTGAATTCAGGATTTTGAGGCCGTCTTTCCATAGAAAGTCAGCCTCAAAAGGCTGAATTTGGGAGATTATAATAGGTTCTCTGATTTATAATAAGACTGCCTAAAGACAATTGACCATCTAAACATTAAATTGTGAATATTTAGTGGGCATACTGCAAGTTTTAAGATCTTTTATGCCTCCAATTCTAAAAGGCTGAAGTGGACAGTAAAAGTCAAAATTAGCCATGTTTTCTCATAAATCCAAGCAGCCAAAGAGTCTATTTCTACAGCAACTCTTAAAGCTACAATCTTGACACAGGGCACAGCAAGTAGGGGACAGCTCTCTAGGGGTATGTTTTCTTCTTTTATGCATCTAGCTTACTAAGTTGCAAACTTTTTTCTCATAAATCCAATAGCAGCCAAAGAGTCAATGTGCAGCTCTTAAAGCTGCTATCTTGACACAGGGCACAGCAAGTAGGGGACAGTACTCTAGGAGGAAGTTTTCTTCTTTTATGCATCTAAACTACTAAGTTGCTGTGGCATATATTGGTTATGTCTTAACTGTCTATCCGTCAGTATTATGCCTGTGTAGGCACTTGTATGTAACTCCATCTGTCAAGGTTACAATATAATGACTGGTTTATGCTTAAATAAATTGCTGATGTTGATCTATGCTTTAATCATCTTTTGTTAGTGTTGGTGCTTTACAACATAGTCAACTATTTTTCAGTCATGTCTGAATGTTTTTCCAACTTCCTGGGTTGAACCAGTACTAAGCATCTAGGATAAAGTGTTTTGCTCAAGGACAAGACACGGTTCCTCTAGTGAGTCTTGAACTAGCAACTCTTCAACTTACAGAGTTCGCACAGGCTTGAAAAGTACTTGAATTTAGAGGGCTCTCTTGAAAAGTGCTTGAAAATTAAATCTGCCTGGAAAAGTACTGGAAAATTACTCAAAGGCATTGAAAAGTCCTTGAATTCTTCTATTTTCTGTAGAACTTAACACTGTTGATAGAGATCTAAACCAGTATAAAATTGTTGTGACTTTATTTGGTGCAGCAAAATTAATGCTGCACTAAATAAAGGCAGAACAATTTCATACTCATTTTCTAGTACTAATTTCTCATTATCTCAGTCTAGCATTTTTGAAGAAGAATTTTAACACTTCGATCAGTATTTTTCCTAAACTTTTAGTCCTTGAAAACTGTAAAATAGTCTTGGGAAGTCCTTGAAACATCCTTGAATTTTACTCAAACTTCCCTGTATGAATCCTGACTTAAATAATCTAATATTTTTAAAATCTGCATGATTTGGAGTCTGTGGCATGTTTTTAACCATGAGAGTGCTCACTCTGAATTTTAACATAATTTGACATAAAACCATTTGTTTCATATTACAGGAGATGCTCGATGAATCTTGTACATCAGGAAGCGGTTCCGGTCTACCATTCCTTGTTCAACAGACCGTAGCTAGGCAAGTGAATCTCGTAGAATGTATAGGTATGTGCCAAAGGTTTTAGTCACAATCTTTTTTTTTTGCAAGGTCCTTATTTAACCCTGCTTCTATAATTACATATTGGTCTTACCATTCCTTGTTCAACAGACCGTAGCTAGACAAGTGAATCTCGTAGAATGTATAGGTATGTGCCGAAGGTTTTAGTCACAATCTTTTTAGCAAGGACCATATTTTAACTAGTATACACAAATGCTAATATTTGCACACTTTAAAGGGAGGGGGCTGGGGGCTTCAGACTGCCTTCAGTGCATTTTACTGGTGCAAAGCAATATATTATTATCCAGTACAAATCCTGTGTTATAAAAAATGGAGGTGTTTAGTGCATTAAATACCCAACTTGATTCTCACATGGACGATAATCTTTATAAGCCCAAATAGAAAAGATCACAAAAATCGTGTATTTTACTGCTATTGTTCAAAGGGAAATAACTTAAGTTTTTGCATTAAAAGCAGTGCCATACACTATCAGAATTTACTCTTATCTATTAAAGTTTGTTATTAAGCTTATAATAATATAATGGAGATCAAACGTGACTTTCTATGCATTAACACCTGCTGGGCCCCAAGGGTAGTGTTGAAACCGGAGCCTGACAGGTGAGGGTTTTAACAGCTTCCGAGGGGCTAAGCAGATGTTAATGTATCAGAAAACCATGTTTGTTTGCTAATATTGCATAAAGTGACTGCATTTTGTTAGAAAATGGGCCTGCATATGACAAAAACAAAAATATGTTCTGTCCGATCAGTCTCCTGTGTGAGCTCAAAAAGGGTAGCTAGGGATCCAAGCTTTCCCTGTACACCGAGCAAGGACTTTCAAAGGACAGGACCAATGGACAGGCTGATCTGTCAATGCTGCAAAGTCAAATTGTAGCTCAGTTGGTAGAGCATTAGACTGGGAATCCAAGGATTGCTAGTTCAAGATTCAAGTTCAAGATTCACTGGAGTCACTGTGTTGTGTCCTTGAGCATGACACTTTATCTGTTACTTAGTACTGGCTCAACCCAGCATGACAGGAAGCTAAAAAAATGTGGACTTGGAATGTTTAGATTACTCCGCCCCTTTATGTGCTTCACAACCCATCAGTTTGTACATAAATTCATATTTTTGGCCAACTTAATCACATATTTTGTCAATATTTGTAAAATCTGTTAAGTAAAATCATT
This sequence comes from Loripinus fragilis, assembly GCA_964019695.1. Lineage (NCBI taxonomy): Eukaryota > Metazoa > Mollusca > Bivalvia > Lucinida > Lucinidae > Loripinus > Loripinus fragilis. The sequence continues at coordinate 54,596,347 of OZ026531.1, forward strand.
AAGTAAATCAGTTAAGTTGTCAATGCGATTGTTTCCAAAGGAGCAGTTAGAAGGCTAAAACGATAAGTAGGTCACAGCTCACATATTATAATTATAAAGAAATTGATGTGGTTCACTGGCTACACTTGTTTCCCCTTAATTCCTTGAATTATACTCATGTCCAATGAAAATGCACTACACATCAGATGCACATAGTTGTGGCCTATCAAAACTGTGCAAAATTGTGTTATTTATGTTTATTATTTATGTTTTGACACAAAAATTACACTTTCAGTGACTCCGTTAACATATATGATGTAACATCTGCCAACAAATAGAATTAATCATATTTTGAGCGTATACCAAAAGGCCCTTAAAATCTTGTTTAAAAGGTTTCTGTTTACCAGTAGATCCATGGTCATTTAGCCACAACTTTGGCAGTTGTGATGCAACACCTATTAAAATAAAAAGTTATGTCATTAAAAAGATCAAGTCAATTTTGTATGTGGTGCGTTTTCATTGAACATGAATATTTATAACCTATACTGAACAAAGCAAAATATTTTTTTTCCAGGAAAAGGAAGATATGGAGAGGTGTGGCGCGGAAAATATCATGGCGAAAGTGTTGCGGTGAAAATATTTCTTTCTCGTGACGAATCCAGCTGGAGGAGGGAGACCGAAATCTATAACACGTGTCTTTTACGTCATGAGAATATCCTCGGTTACTACGCATCAGATATGACTAGTCGTAATTCTTGTACCCAACTCTGGCTGATAATGCACTACCATGAAAATGGCTCGTTGTACGACTACCTTCAGAGAACGACGTTAGATCACGAGTCAATGCTAACCCTTTGCCATTCTGCCGTATCTGGCTTAGTTCACTTACACACGGAGATTCTCGGGAGTCAAGGAAAGCCTGCAATTGCTCACAGGGATATTAAGTCTAAAAATATTTTAGTGAAAAGAGACGGGACTTGTTGTTTGGGAGATTTGGGACTCGCAGTCACGCATACTGTGGATGGTGACAGGCTTGATCTGGGTTGTAATAATAAAGTCGGGACAAAGCGATACATGTCGCCGGAACTTTTAGATGAAACATTAAACCCAGAGTTTTTTGACAGTTTTAAATGTGTGGATGTTTATGCGTTTTCCTTAGTATTATGGGAGATTGCTCGAAGATGCACAGTCGGAGGTGAGTATTATTAGACTTTTCGCTTACTGTAAAGGCGGCACCTCATGAATGCTTTATTAGGACTGGTCAACTTTAGACATAGGTAAAAAGCTGAAAATGAGGCGTGGTTTTATTCAAAAGTAACTGGATCATCTTGCGCCATTACCTCAGTATAGACGCAAACACATTATTTAGTCCTTAAAACGCCAGCAAATTAACTGTATCTAAAATGTCTATTTAACATAAGCATAGAGCCAAACATTGTGGACCCAGATCAGACTGCAGTCTGATCTGGGTCTACACTGTTTGTCTATGAGGCTTCAAATATTTTAGTGGACAACAAAAAAAAAAACATACTTTTTGTGATTATGCGCTTTAAGGGGTAATAAATGTGAGTTCAGTGTGTATACTGTTTATTTTCATGAAATGCACGTACCTTTGCATGGCTGAAACAACTTATTAATGGGAGCGCAGTGGCTCAGTGGTAGAGTGCTTGACTCGAGACCGAAGGGCCGCAGGTTCGAGCCTCACCGGCATCATTGCGTTGTGGTCCTTGAGCAAGACACATTTATCCTAGCTTAGTACTGGTTCAACCCAGGAAGACGTCCCTATATAACTGAAAGATTGTTGATGGGACGTGAAGAAAGAATCAAATCAAACAAACAACTTATTAATTCTTCACCAAATTATAAATAGAGCCTGATTTCCCTTGCTTCGCAGATGAAATAGAAGAATCACGCCCAGATATGAATATTATAGTTGCCGCCTTTACAGTAAGCTAAAAGTCTATTAATAGTGCATAAGACCAGATAGGCAAAAAAAATTAATAGCGTAAAATTTTGATTATTTTCTTATTTGTCAGTTAAAACATGTGTTTTGGGTGCTCAAAATTCCGTATAAAAGCCTGTTTCCCACCTTGACCCAGCAAAATTGACAGTTTTTAATGTGTGGATGTTTATGCGTTTTCCTTAGTATTATGGGAGAGATTGCTAGAAGGTGCACAGTTGGAGGTGAGTAGACCAGATAAGCAAAAAAAATAGCATAAAATTTTGATTATTTTCTTACCCATCAGTTTAAACATGTGTTGTGGGTACTTAAAAGAACCGTAAACGTCTCATCGAGACAGTTCTTTTGAGTACCCATAACATATGTTTTGGTTGAAAATTAAGAAATTTATTCTTCATTTACATTCATTCTTATCTGAAGGCCTGGAAAGCAAGTCTCTGATTCATTCCCATTGGACCATTTAAACATAAAATTATAAATGTTTTGTTTGCTCGCTGTAAGTTTTAAGATTTGAATTTCTACATTTATACTCAACTACTAAAGAAACCTGACACATACTGTCTTCCCTTTTTTTGGTAGTAAATTAATATGATGCCCACTTGTCTTTTCTGTGCGTAAAGTTGAACAAAGGTAGACTAAGATGCACTGAAATTATTTGATTAGGTGAACGAATTTCATTATATCAGCGATAAAAACGTCACGTAACCCATAAAATCAAATTTTGCTAGAACAAAGGAATCACACAGAATTCACCAGAAACCGCTTATGTGTGCTTCTTTGTTATTTCATTGACGTGTTGTTGGCATTCAAATAAAGCATACATGCGTTGTTCAACCGAAAAGCCTCTTTTCATTTTGTTAATAGCACCAGCGTCTCTGCGTTGTGTCCTTGAGCAAGACACATTAATCCTAGCTTAGGCCTAAATGAAATATATGTGTGGTTCCTATTGCTGTCCTACAAAATTTAGGGTAGGTAGGTAGGGAAATTGTTAAATTTTGTTATAACATTTAACAAAGAAAATAGTGACAAAATCTGAAAAAGTGCCCATTTTAGGTATTTTTTCTCCAAAGACCTTTTAATGTTTAGGGTAGGGTTAAAAAAATTAGGTTAGGTAGGCCAACAGGAACCACACATAAATTTCATTTAAGCCTTAGTACTGGTTCAACCCAGGAAGACCCATCCCTACATAACTGAAAGATTGTTGATGAGACATAATCAAATCAAACAAAAATTTTGTTAACGTCAGTTTTACGTCCAGCGTTTTATGAGCTTTCACAAAGCACTGTTGCTTTATGAACTCTTTTCACTTTTTATGGTGTTTTGAATGCATTTTGACCATATTCCAGTCCTTTTGAACTCTGTAGCTACCCCCTATGTCCATTTATCGACGTCAAGCCTAACAATTACTCGCTGATAGTGTGTACTGCCAAGCCTGAAATTCATACCCGATTAAAGTATTGTATAGCCAATTGGCACTATAACAAAAGTAGACAGCACACACTAAACGGTGACTTGGGTTGCCAAAGAAATAACTGTTATTACGCCTTTTTTACATTGTTGTTATTTTGTTGACGTTAAATTGTGTTTATTGCGCTATTATGCTTTAAAGCGACGCAAAACATAAGTTCTGATTGTTGAAAGTACATTCTCTAACAATGATTGGTGGACTCTTAGACATTTCAGTTTCTAGAAATTGCTAAAACAAAGAAAATAAACCACTACCATTTGGACACCGTCTATAGCACAATGTAAAAACCATATCAATAGTCACAACTAGAAATTGCAACATTTTGCACTTTTGTCTAAACTAGTATTGCCGAGCATAGGTGAAAAAGTTTTCGAAAATTCATTTAGACATACACTCCCAAGACAAAAGTGACAAAAACGGTATTTTTGACCTTGTGACGTCATTTTTTGTATTTGATAAATATATTTTCTCCGAAAAATATTTTCTTTTGTCTTGTTAATTAAACACGCATATGCGTTAAGATCTATGATTTGTAATTTACGAGTTTGAAGCAAACAAAAAGTTTCCGGATTCTTAAGTTGTCAAGTAATGAATTTTGAAAATATTGACATTTAACCCTACAAACAATTATTTGCATTTGTAAGTATACTGATGATTTGAAATTGAGCCATGACATGAGATTTCCAACAATGTGGTATGTGCAACCAGTAAAGCCTCAGATCAGCCTGCGCATGCGCGCAGTCTGGTCAGAGCCTTTGCCAGTCACTTGAATATTCTATAACTGTTAAGCTACTGACTGAACATCATTTGGATTTTCTATGCTTAAAATGAGGCTGCACAAGCTGTTCCGAGTCTACACTTGTCAAAATGCCACTTTGTTGGAAATCACATGCCGCGGCACAATTGACAATTCCCATAGGCCATCTTTTTTCTACAGGTATCGTGGAGGAGTATAGACCACCATTCTGGGACGTCGTTCCGTCAGACCCGTCATTTGAAGATATGAGAAAAGTCGTAGTAGTAGATCAACAGCGACCCACCATACCAAACAGATGGACATCAGATCCTGTGAGTAAATGACACTCTATGCAGGGTTCCCACAAGCTCTGAAAATCATGGAAAATTTGGAAAATCACGAAAAAAAGTTCCATGCATGGAAAAATCATGGAATTTGAAAAAAACTGATTATCATGGAAAAAACATGGAACTTTGTGAAATGATTTGACGAAACCACCAGTAGCCAGAAAACTAGCTGTCAGACATATAAAATGTGTGCGTCTGACAGCTAGTTTTTTGGCTACTGGGGGTGTCAGATTTTAATTATTTCAAAATGCATGCATGGTCAACAAGCATGCTTATTTAAATACATTACTGTTGCTGCATTCCACATTTAGGCGAAGTGTGGTGAAGATGCCACTAAAAGGGGAGGTTGGAGGCCATGCATAAAATAGTAATGGAAATTACATTATTGATCATGAAAAACCATGGAAAAATCATGGAATTGTGTTTTTGAATTTCTGTGGGAATCCTGTTTACGGTAAATGCTCTAAGATTTCAAAGACTAGTTGCCTGCCAAAAAGGCCTAGACAAACAGCACAGACCCAGATCAGACTGCTTCTGAAGAAGCCTGGAGAAGCAGTCTGATCAGAGTCTTCCCTGTTTGCTATTCTTACAAGTCTCTTGCGACTTCCAGCCCTATATAACTAACATTTTTCTTTTGTTAGAGACCAGGCCCTGAGGTTATAAATCTTTTTCCATGCTCAACTCAGCGTAGCACAAACTTTATCCCGCTCATAAATGTTGAAATGCCAACAATTGTTGTTAAATCGGTGTTAAAAAGGACTGGAACATTGTCAAAATACAATAACGCCATGCAATAAATTTGATAAACCACTAATGCAACATAGCGACGTCCATTATAACGTTGCTTAAATGATTGAAAAATCTTGATGTTTTCATGCCAAAAATGCGATTTTTTTTAAATGCCAACAATTGTTGTTAAATCGGTGTTAAAAAGGACTGGAACATTGTCAAAATACAATAACGCCATGCAATAAATTTGATAAACCACTAATGCAACATAGTGACGTCCATTATAACGTTGCTTAAATGATTGCAAAATCTTGATGTTTTCATGCAAAAAAATGCGATTTTTTATTAAATGCCAACAATTGTTGTTAAATCGGTGTTAAAAAGGACTGGAACATTGTCAAAATACAATAACGCCATGCAATAAATTTGATAAACCACTAATGCAACATAGTGATGTCCATTATAACGTTGCTTATATGATTGCAAAATCTTGACGTTTTCATGCCAAAAATGCGATTTTTAATTAATTTTGATGTCATGTGATAAATAGAATCTTACATTTGTGCTCCTGTATTATTGAATTTATTAAACATGTTGGGAAAAAGAGATAAAATGCTCGGCAAGCCTCGCATTTTATTTCTTTTTACCAACTTGTTTAATACATTCAATAAAACCTGAGCACTCATGTAAGATCCTCTAAGTAGCTGTGAATAAAACATCACTCTAGTAATTGTCCAATTAGATCTGAGATGTTTTATAATTCATTTCTTTTTTCATCTCCTGTCTCAAAAGGGCAATAAAATCTCTTAGGGGATAACTGTATTCAAAATTTTCATTTGGGAAGGTATATCGTCGGATATACTGTCAGAAATTTAGTTTTACAGTGACTGGTAAGCGGAGCCGTAAAATGTGATTTCCGAACGTATATCTGACGATATACCTCCCCAAATGAAAATTTTGAATACAGTTATCCCCATTCTAATGCACTATTAACATTTTCCCTTCAAAAAGACAGTGAAAATGTACTTAGTTGTGCTTATACCTCCAGCGGCTGCCAGCTGCATAAAACCGCTTGCCAGCTGCATATATTCACTTGTCAACCAATGAAAAGTGACGTTACGTAATGACGTCGGGTTTCCGACAGTATATCGCAGGATATACTGGCACAAATTAATGACGTTATCCAATTAGACGTCGCGTTGCATTTGCAAGTGCATTTGAATGATATTTTAACTTATGTAGGTTATGTCTCTGACTGACTGATGTTAGAAGTTTTATTTCATTTCTATTTCAGCTTCTGTCTCAGATGTCAAGAATTATTCGAGAATGTTGGAATCAGAATCCCAAAGCCAGGCTAACAGCTCTGCGATTAAAAAAGACTCTCAGAAAACTCTTAGAAAGTTTAGAAGAGGACCGAATGGACAAACTCTTAAAAAACAAAATCATTGAAAATAATTACATTTGAACATGTCATAGTCATTGTCAAGAATTATTTAAAGTTGTTGGAAATTGGAATATGATTCCAAAGCAGGTTTAACCACTCATTCAGTGATTTTGTTACCGGTGCATCCTGCATCTTTTGCGCATAAGTTTGTCTCTGGGATGCAAATTTTTTATTTCACAGTCCCAGGATGCAATAGTATTGCAGACATGTCATTAAAAATAGTGTTCTGGACTCATAAGTTTGCAGTTGGACTCATTGATATGGGAAACAGCGAATCCTAGGACCCATAAGCCTAAAATTGTAAATGAATCACTGCTCATATTAGATGGCATTGAACTCGACAGAATCGACAAACTCATGAAAATAATTACATTTGAACACGTCATAGTCATTGGTCCATTGTTAAATCAAGAATTATTTAAGGTTTGTGGAAATTGGAATCAGATTCCAAAGCAGGTTTGAACATGTCATAGAGATAAGTGGAGAGTAATTTAAGAGTGTTGGAAATTGGAATCTGATTCCAAGGCAGGTTTAACCACTCCTATTACAGAATCGACAAACTCATGAAAATAATTACATTTGAACATGTCATAGTCATTGGTCCATTGTTAAGTCAAGAATTATTTAAGGTTTGTGGAAATTGGAATCAGATTCCAAAGCAGGTTTGAACATGTCATAGAGATAAGTGGAGAGTAATTTAAGAGTGTTGGAAATTGGAATCTGATTCCAAGGCAGGTTTAACCACTCCTATTACAGAATCGACAAACTCATGAAAATAATTACATTTGAACATGTCATAGTCATTGGTCCATTGTTAAGTCAAGAATTATTTAAGGTTTGTGGAAATTGGAATCTGATTCCAAAGCAGGTTAAACCGCTTTTATTACCCAACCGCCTATATACCGAGTAATTGTCTATTTTTTTGCTATGTCATGAGTCACTGAACTTTTGCCCAGGCAGTAGTTTTGACTAATGACTGGTACTATACCATGGTCTGGTTTCCTGCTTCGCTGTTAAAAACTTGAAGGCACTTATCTTCCTGTGCAACAATGATGCGCATACAGTTTGTTTACACCAGGAGACGTTTTGTAACAATGGTGGAAATGAGGCATGGTTTGACAACTTTTAACTCCTATAACTTCGTTGCTTATGGTCAGAAACATAAATTGTGGGTACTCGTTTTCTTAGTTGGAACAAGGTGAACACTTTGAGACCAAATTGAGCAGATTAGGTGAAATTTTATGTTTTGCAACAAAACCGCATCATCTACAGCAACTCCATTTAAAGAAGGCTGCTAAGTATGTCATCAAATGGGTTAGCTAATAAAACAATTATTTCATGCCTGTTTGTAGTATAGTCAGACTATTACCCGTTGGTGCTTTGGACGACCTGATGCAGGTCGTCCATGGCACCAAGCGGTAATAGTCTGACTATACTACAAACAGGCATGAAATCACTGTATATTATTAAACAGCATTGAAGAGGACAGAATCGACAAACTCATGAAAATAACTACATTTGAACACGTCATAGTCATTTGGTCCATTTTTAAGTCAAGAATTATGAAAGGTTGTTGAAAATTGGAATCGGATTTCAAAGCAGTTTTAACCACTCATATTAGACAGCATTGAAGAAGACACAGTTGACAAACTCATGAAAATATCTACATTTGAACACATCAAAGTCATCTGTTCATTTTTAAGTCAAGAATTATTTAAAGTTGTTGGAAATGCAAATCTGATTCCAAAGCAGGTTTAACCATTTTTATTAAACAGAATTGAAGAGCAGGCCTGTAGATAAGAGAGCGTATTGGAAAACTATTTTCTTTATTTCTCAACCAAAACATATGTTGTGGGTACTCAAAAGAACTGTCTCATGAGACGGTTGTTTTGAGCACCCGAAACACATGTTTAAATTGATGGGCAAGAAAATAATTGCAATTTTTCGCTCTTAAAATTTCTCTATCTGGATCTATGATCTCTAGGATTCAATCGACTAACTCATGAAAATAACTGCATTTGAACATGCCATAGTCATTGGTAGAGTTAAGTGGAGAGTTATTTAAATGTGTTGGATATTGGAGTAGGATTCCAAAGCAGGTTTAACCACTTTTATTAAACAGCATTGAAGAGGACAGAATCTACAAACTCATAAAAAACAAAATCATTAAATATAACTAATAGTCATTGGTCCCGTTAAGTCCAGAATTATTTGCGTGTGTTCAAATCAAACCCAAAGCCAGTTTAACAGCTCTTATGCTCTTATAAGATAACAACTTGGTCTTGATAAAAACAGATTTGATGTGAAAAATTGTGAATATTTTCAAAGACTTATTCATCAGTTTAAACATTTGTATTGGGTGTTAAATAGAACCATCTCATTGAGAGGGTTTCTTTGAGTACCCACAACATGTGTTTTTGTTGAGAAATTTCAAATACGCACTCTTACCTGGAGGCCTGCAGGATTGAAGAGAACAATATGGACTCATAAAACACAAAATCTTCAACAAATAATTACATTTGCACAAAAACATAGTCATCGATGAGAGAGATATCCAACATTGCATCAGTCCAGAAAAGCAAAAATTTTCATTGTAAAAATGTGATTAATTTCAATTTAAAACTGTGTTTTAGTGCTCAAAAGAAGCGTCTGATTGAGACGGTTCTTTTGAGTACTCACAACATATGTCTTGGTTGAGAAATAAGAAAATTAATTTTAAGACCGTAATTATGATTATTTGATTTATCCATTTGTTAAAATATTTTATTTTGATGCTCATACCAACCATCTCATTAAAAACTCAAAAAATATGTTTTGAATGAGAAATAAGAAAAATAATTTTAAATCTAAGACTGAAAAAGGTCCTAAATATTCAAAGTTATGAAATTTACTGCAGCTTTAGTTTACATAGAGCAGATCTCTCAATAACTGATTTGCAGTCCTGAACTCCCAATTTTGGTGCTGAGACTCCTATATTTTGAAGGAGGCTATAATCATTTGTATGGTGGGACTCCCATTATTTGGCAAAGAGGGCTTTGGAACTCCTGTTTTAAAAATCCTAGTGATAGAGTCAACATTTTGATGAATGTATTATAGTATATTTCATTTTTTATTCATGATTTTTTTTCTGTATTTATAGGTCGGTCTGGTTTGAAGGGGAGACAAACCATAAGAATAGGGCAAATCAAGATCTGAATTTATATGTTGTTGTTTGTATTGTTTGAAGCTTGAATGATACTCGTGTTTCAAGTCTGAGTTTCAATATGTTCATGTACTCTAATATTGAAATTATGGCGTTCAACCTATTTTTACATTTTCAAAGCACAACTTAAATGAATCTATAGAATTTCGCAACCTTTCATATCCTCATGAACAGCACAAAATTTGATTGACAGCTGCTAAGCTCACTTGCCCGTGCAATAAACTTCGAACATCGAACTCATTCGCCAAATGTGACACTGGTGTTGTGATTGACAGTGAGCCACACCTGGGTCGCACGTGCAGAACAAGCCTCTTGATTGCTCCATTGGCTGTCCGTGTTCAAGCTGGCTGTTCAGCTTTTCCATTTTGAACTCTGACTAAACAGTTAATATGATTAATTATTAAGTACAAAATTGTTTTATCTCCTAAATTATAAATAATTTCTATATTTTAGATATTTATAATAAAATGTAAATATGAGCAATAAGTTCAATTTTTTTGATGTTCATGGAATCATGAATACTTCGTGTCTATTGCAAGAGACCGAAAGTATTCATGATTCCATGAACCTTCCAAAAATGAAATTCATTTCTTAAATAAATTAACAGAATTTTACAGTCATCGTCATGCGAAGCATGGTTGCTCCGTTGGTAGAGTGCCGAACTGCTGTGGGTTGGTCTGCAGTGTGTGATTGTTGTATTTCCTGATCATAGTCACACTTTGTGACTGAGAGGTTGTGAGGTGAAATCCCACAGGCAATTCCTTTTTTGTATCCTCAGGGCTTACCCTGGCTCAGAATTTGTTGTAGCCAACACTTTAGACAAATGGAAAAAAAATGGAGCCAAATGAAATCAACTTTAGCCAAGGTTTAAGCCAGAAAGTAGAATCAACAAGTTGTTTTGTATTTAACTCTTTGCCAACTAGGGGCGACTTTTGTTGTCTGCTGATTACCTTTGCAAACAGTTTGGACCCAGATCAGGCCCCACAAAATGTCGGGCCTGATCTGGATCCAAACTGTTTGATACCTGGATAGTATTGAAAAAATCCAACATACAAAGAGTAAATATGGCACAATAATAAAGTGTTCAAAGGAATAATAAAAGCAATATTTGATAATCCAAAAGCCGATCAAAATACATTTTTTCGCAAATATGTAAGTTTTGACCCACCTAGGCTGTACAGTTAGCCAATGACTTATATTTTAGCCACTCTGTAGCAAATGGCTAAAGGAAGGGTGATCCCTGATCCTACTTCTTTAGACACTTTAGCAATAGAACTGGTTCAACCCAGGAAAACCACCCAACATTACAGTCAAACTGTTGACTGGGATATAACGCATCAACTCAAAAGAAAATGCTCGTGGTCATATATTGATACAGTGAAAACTCTTTATAGCGTCATTCTTTATTACAGCAAAATTCTTTACAACGTCAATTGTATTTGCACAAATCTTGAATTTGAATTTATTACAACACAAGTTGTTTTTAACGTCAAATTATTTGGGAACAAACAGTGTCGGTGTAAAGAGGGTTGACTGAGGAATTGAATGTTGAGCATGATAAAAGATCCAATATGTATGTGAGGGTGGGATAGAAAAATACCTCCTTAGAGATCATCGATTGTCATCACTCGGCAAGCCTTTTGGTGCCAAACGGTGATCCTCTTGGTGGATTTATCTATCCAACCCTCACACTCATGATAAATTCTTATAATATTAACCCTATACCATTTATGTATAACTTCCAGGCAGTTAATGGCACCTCAGATTGAAAATGCAAACCCTCATCTGATTATCTGTATAATCTCAAGCTCTGTGGACTGAATCATCCCTGAGGAAATATTCCATGCATTTTAAACTAATGATGCATGAGGGTTTGCTTGAACCCCCTCCCCGCCCCTGTTTCTTAAATATCCTATGAAAATGAAATAATTTTGTCTCAGTGAGACCAAATTATTTCATTTTCATGGGATAATAAAAAAATGAGATAATGTAGCAAAGCAAACCTCCCACACCTTTATACATATGATCCCCCTTTCCAGGAATCCTGGATCAGCACATGATCTATATAACTCTTTTTGCAAAAGGTCTATTTTAAAAGATTGCATTTATAACATCAATGATTCAACTTATTTTTAACCCTTTGGATTCTCCCATACAGACAAAAGCAATTATGTTGAGATTGCCCATTATATATATTTTGAGGGGTCACTGGTGGGCATTTCCCAATTATGGTGTATTACTGTCCCGAGGACTGCGTTTATGCCCCCAACTTTGAAAAAGTTGAATGGGCATATTGCTTTGGGCTGGTACGTCCTTCCGTCCGTCCATCCGTTCAAAATTTAAGATATGGTTTTGAAATTTCATAGATGGACTAGGCATCAAAAAATAACTGACCTGTGTTTTTTTTTATTTGGATTATCTCCCTTTGTGGAGTTATGCCCCAAAGGGTCATAATGAAATTTTGTAATCGGGATATCTCAAAAACTATAACAGCTATGAGCTTCAAACTAGGTCAGCTCATCGAGGAAAATGAGTAAACTACTTTGTGAGATTAAAAAAACAACATAAAACTTTTGATTTTTTTTAGTTTTTGTCCTTTGCAAATTTTGACATAGAAAACTTGATATCTCAAAAACCCGTAAAGCTAGGAGGTAATGAGTAGATTACCTGATGAAAATAATAAAAAAAAGATCTTTTTTTTAGCAATCGCCTTTGCATTTTTTGTGTGTAAATTTGGACATCAAAAACTACCAATAAAGATTTCTGGAAAACTATTACAGCTAGTAGTTTCAGATTTGGTCAGCTGAAGGATGATGGTGAATAGATTACCTGGTGAACAGGATGGTGAACAAGCTAATGGTTGAGGGCATAGTGTTTCATGAACACAATTTTTAGCTACCTGAACAAACAGTGTAGGCCCTGGTGAAATGCAGCATTTTAGGCATTTCATGCGGAACTTTACTGTTTGTGAAAGTATTGGTTTAAGGGATTCAGGTATTAATAGGGTTACTAATGAATATGATCAAATTCTCACTCAATTGTTTTACTGTTCAGGCTCTTTAAAGTTCATATTACTGTTCAGGCTCTTTAAAGTTCATAGCCTGCATGTTTAGCCTTTTGAAGGTGTATTTTATGTTGAAAATTTTCATGTTTAATTGTTTTGAAGTTCTTGTTACTATGTTGCACCACAGGAGCTTGAAGTTCGGTCCTTATATCACCTATATAGCCTCAAAACCAAAATCTCACGGTATCATTACATAGTAATGACCAGGAGTGACACTAAGCTCTCGGTAGCCATTCCGGCTCCAGTTTCTGGTCAATCAGCAGTGAATGTTGCGAAGGCAACTTCAAAGTGTTTGATAATTTTAATTCTACCTTATGACCAAGATGGCGACGTTAAGACAAACAGGACAATGTCTCAAATATACTTTAAGTCGATATAGTACCGGGAAACCTATTTGTTAGGGCATAAACAATGAGACAATTACGTTTTCATCTACAGAATAAGCCCCAAGACGCTATAACTTGACGTTATGCTTTGTATACCAAATCGTGCGCGATGTCAACGTCACAAGATCTTTGAAAAACAATGGTTTCAGTTTTGAATTCCCGCAAAGTTTATGAAAAACAGAACTTTTTGTGATAAGTAAATTTAAGGGTTTGATTTATTAAATATTCTGAACACATTTAACTGATCGTTTCATTTTTTGGTTGAAGAGTTTGTAATTTTTGAAATGTATTTTCTCCAAGTGTGACGAAGGCTCAGATTCACTGCGTTAAAACGGATACTGGAGCCGGAATGGCTACCGTTATTTTTTCCTTACTTTCAAATGCTAATTATTTTGACTCAGTGATATGTCAGAAAAAGTTATCCATGCCTCGCATGACCTGTTGACATAGTTTTTATGGTTAGATGTTCAGTTTTTGCCAAAACCTCCAGGTAACAGCGATTCAAAGGTGCCTGAAATTTAGTTTCACTCCTGGTCATTACTATATAATGACATTGTGAGCTTTTGGTTTTGAGGCTATAGGGGTGATTTAAGGATCGAACTTCAAGCTCTTGTGGTTGCACTTTCTAGTGCAATAGCACAGGTTTAGATAAACAAAACATTTCAGTGTAAAGATGTAATTTTTTTCTTACCCATCAGTTTTAACATATGTTTTGGGTGCTCAAAAGGTTCTTTTGAGTACCCACAACATATGTTTTGGTTGAGAAATAAAAAAATTGAATTTTCATTACACACTCTAAACTCAAGTCCTGTAATAGATTTTGAAAGTTCAGTAATAATTTTTAGCTCTGAGCCAAAGGATCAAATTGAGCAGTCTTCCCCTGAACCACTGGTCCAATTTTGAAATAATTTCACATTAATTAATGTTCCACATGGGTCCGCTCCAACTAAACAACCAGCGGTAAAAATAATAAATCAACATCTAAACTTCTGGTCAAAATACAAAATAATTTCACATGAATGTTCTCCATAATGCACTCGAGTGTGCTAAAATTGCACAAACTGTTCCCCTGTGTTGAACAAAATGACCACCAGAGCTAAAAATAGAGATCTCTTTTAAAGCCATCTCCTAAACCACCGGTCATAATTCAGAATAATTTCACAGAAATATCATTAAAAGACATATTTGTGACGTTAAAAATTAGCAACTTGGACATGATTTACCAACAGAGTGATATAGCCCCATGACGAGGGTTTTATTTTCAAGAAACTCTGCATCCGCGAATTTTTTGGAAAAGGAAACCCCTCGCAAAATTTTCGGAATTTACAGTATTGAACAAACCAGGACTCAGTTGAGCAATTCAGGGCCTCGTGGCATTCTTGATTTTATTTTCATAACCATTGCAGTATGTGTAAGTAAGACTTGTTGCCTTTAATGAATAAATGCAAAATATGCATTATTGGCTAATGAATTATCTTTATCTTTACTGATAATATGTATAAACATGCCATTTGTATGACCTTTGTTTGTCTTAACTAATAAATGCATAAAATGCCATTTGTACATCTTGTGTTTTTAGCTCACCTGAGCCGAAGGCTCAGTGAGCTATTGTGATCAGTTTTTGTCCGTCATCTGTCGGTCCATCTGTTGTGGGTCTGTCAGTGAACTTTTTCTTTAAACGACATTTCATCCTGAACCACTGGTCCAAATTTCATTTAACTTCACATGAATGTTCCCCCATGATGCCCTCTTTCAAAATTGCATTAAATGGTTTCACTCTACTGGACAGGAGGGCCGCCAGAGCTCCAGATAAGATTTTTTTAAATAACAAACTCTTGAACCACTGGCCCAAATTCAAAATAATTTCACAGAATTTTTCCTCATAATACCCTCTACTCAAATTGCACAAATGGTTCCACTCCACTGAACAAAAGGGCTGCTTGAGCTCCAGATAAAAATATCTTTAAATGGCATTTCCTCCTGAACTACTGGTCTAAATTTTAAAAAAAAAATCACAGAATTATTCCTCATGATGCCATCTACCAAAATTGCACAAATGGTTCCAGTTTGCTGAACAAAGGAGCCGCCAGAGCTCATGGCATCTCATGGCATCTCCTGAACCACTGGTCCAAATTAAACATTATTTCACAGCATTATTCCTCATGATGTACTCTACCAAAATTGGACACATGGTTCTGCTCCATTGAACAAAGGAGCTGCTAGAGCTCTAGATGATAAATGTCTTTAAACGAAATCTACTACTGAACCAAGTCCTAATTGAAAAATATTATAGGAATCTTGTAAGGGAGACAAATCTTGCAAATGTAGCGGTCTTGTTTTAAACGACAAAAACACAAGAAGAGGTCAGCCCTTTTCCACCAGGTGACGGACCACAAGGCCGCAAAAACAGACATGTCAGTTTGGCAAAGACAATTACAAATATAAAAAAGATCCACAAAAGAAGCACCGGCTTGGAATGGTAAGTAATATAATTACTGGAGGGCTTAAACTAGTTTCACAGTACCAACCTCACCCTAAGTTCTGATGTGGATTAAGCTACATAGATGTTTGGTTTGCATGAAAGATCACTAACACATCAATGACATATAAATCAAGATACAAAAAGGAGACAAACCAAAGAGAAGGACTCGACAGTATATACAACTGAATACCAGAGCAAAAGAAATCCAACAGTTAAACCACGTTGTGCCAGACAACAGACACAACATCAGGTTCCAACCATCTCACCTTATCCTTTTTGTCCCTTTTCCTCTTTTTAAGGGGTTCCCAGGGCAGTTGGATGTCAAACTGACAATATAGGGGAGATAATATAGGGTTTGGTTATTTAATTACAGTCGCTATATGCGTTCAAAAATGACAAAATGATGCGAATTCTGACTCCAACGTTAAAACAACGGCATAGAAATGTTGCATGCATTCTAGTGGCACGGTTAAATTGTCCACTTATGTAATGAGTGATTTATGCGACTCATGTTCTTGAGAATATTAATACCTGTCTAAATCAACATGGATTCAACGCTGCTGTTAAACTAATGATTGGACGTTAACGTACGTACCTTATGACAATATTTGAGCCAGTTCATGAAAATTTGGTACTTATCGAAAATGCATAAACTTGTTCTACAAATATACATTGACTTCTACGAGTCTGCGCAGATATGTAGACTCAACTGAGCCTTTTGCTGCTCATTACAAAGATAAGTATAAAAATCTCACGTGCTGGCTCATACCACTGAGCCCACATGTTTCGCTCAGTCGATAATTTAAGACATCAGGCCACAGATTCGAATTTGGGAGTGGACGATTTTTAGGTTATTCTTGTAGAGGGGTCAAAAATGTTATATTTGGCTATTAAAATCATGACATATGAACAAATATGAACTGAAAGGCGAGGGTGATTGATTCTACAAGATGAATTGAAATACGAAACTGGGTTGTCATCTATTATAGCATTCAATTCTGTGCTATCATATTTCTATAGTCACATGATAACATCGTCATAGGAACCTTTCCAACGCAATGCCGTTGTGATGACGCAATGATTGACGTCATAAAAGGGAGACAACATAGGTATTAATGAATATTATAACTTATTTTCAACTGTTGATAGACAAACTCTTTGGGTAGAGTCGCTCATTAACCCATATAAGCATAGCGTCCTTTTTGTGGGACATAGCCAAACAGTGCAGACCCAGACCAGATGCAGCGTTCTGCATTGACATCTACCTAGTGGGACTATAGGCCTTGATTTTGACCTGATCTTTTATCTACACCCATTCTTTGTGTATTCGAGCATTGAAGGCTCTGACGAGTCTGTGTAGACTCAATTGAGCCTTTTGTTGCTCATCACTGTGATAAGTATAAAAATCTCACGTGCTGGCTCACGATAAGTGAAGACTCTGGCGATGCTGTGTACAAGCACAGTCTCCACTGTTTTCTTTTAGAACGTTCTATTCAAATATGACAAAAATGGAAAATACCACCCAACATCCCTTATAACAGAAATGGATTGTTTCATTGAATAATGCTGGGATATTCCATTCCGCTTTAATGGGTTAAACATGCAAGGACATTTATCAAGTGGTGCTAGATGCCTAAAGTTTGGTCTAAGCCTTTATCTACACCATTCTTTGTGTGTATAAGCAGTGAAGGTTCTGGAGATGCTGCGCGCAAGCGTGTCTCTGCACAGGCTGATCAAATATTCACTACATATAAAATCTAATGGGCTAACCCATTTCTTTACAAAGCGGCCATTTTCTTATGAAAAGTTGTGGTTGTTCTCTCATTTCAGTTTAAAACTTTAATGGAAGCTTATAATGAACCAGCGAATCAGTTTTGGTACTTATCGCACATGCGTAAAGATGCCCATAAAACATGCATGGACATATTTCAAGTGGGACTAGATAACTTATTTTTGGCCTGAACCTTTATCTACACCTTTCATTGTTTGTGCGAGCAGTGAAGGCTCTGGCGATGCTGTGCTCAAGCGCAGGTACGTCGCTTACTCAACATGCATGACCAGTAAAAAAGTGGAGCTAGATGCCTTAATTTTGGCCTGAAACTTTTTTTCTGTATCGGTCCTTGAGTTTGTGAGCAATGAAGGCTCTGGCGATGCTGTGCACAAGCGAATGCGCGTCTGAGTATTTACTATTCACATAACGTATAGAGTTATGGCAACCTGCAGACACGAAATATGAATATGAAAGTTTGTATATCACTAAGCATTGCAAAACCCTTTCAGAGCAACCTGCCCAAAATATTTTTGAATAACAATTGACTGCAGTTGTATGACTGAAAAAACTGTTGATAGTGATGTTTAGCAAAAATGCAACACCAACAGAATGAAAATCAAATCAATTAATAAAAAAAATCAAATCAATGAATGAAAAAGGTACAATAAAAATATTTTATTTCTTTTTTGAATTTGACAGGATTCGAACCTGCCCCTTGAGGATTTTTGTGCTGGTCATTTTGTGCATTAGACTGACGCTCTAGACCCCTCAGCTATTTAGGCCCATTAATCTGTAGGTATACAATGCATCAAAATACCACAATAGAACCTTGTTTAAGGGACATTACTCATGGGTGATTAACAATTTAAACTCAAAACAGAGATATCTTTCTAAAGAAATAGTTTTTTTTAATATTTGCACATTGTCTCATATTCCTATTGAAGAATACTTCACATTTATTTAGCAAAAATCAAAACTGTCCTAATCAGCTTTATTTTTACCATAATAAATTAAGAATTTCTATACATTTATGTCAAGTGAAACAATACTTGCTAACTTCTGTGCTTTACCTACTCTGTCCAATTTTTTTGGACGGTGCTTGACGAGACCTTATAAGAGGGCTTGTCATCAAACGAATTTCTCCAAGGGAGAATTTCTTAAAGAAGGTACCCCCTTTTCTTTCTATTATTTTTTTTCACTTTATTTTCACCCTTACCCTCTTTGTCCATTTTCCTTTTTAGGAGTTCCCTGGGCAGTTGGATGTAAACCTGACAATATAGGGGAGATAATATAGGGTTTTGTTATTTAATTACAGAAAATTGGTATTTATTCTTCTATATAAAGTAAGTGCTATCACAGTTAAAATATTTATTTGGTGAGTTATTGTTCGCTATATGCGTTCAAAAATGACAAGATGAATGCGTTTTCTGACTCCAACGTTAAAACAACGGCATAGAAATGTTGCATGCATTCTAGTGGCACGGTTAAATTGTCCACTTATGTAATGAGTGCTTTATGCGACTCATGTTCTTGAGAATATTAATACCTGTCTAAATCAACATGGATTCAACGCTGCTGTTAAATT
Source organism: Loripinus fragilis (assembly GCA_964019695.1). Classification (NCBI taxonomy): domain Eukaryota; kingdom Metazoa; phylum Mollusca; class Bivalvia; order Lucinida; family Lucinidae; genus Loripinus; species Loripinus fragilis. The sequence goes on from OZ026531.1 coordinate 54,615,500, forward strand.
AATGATTGGACGTTAACGTACGTACCTTATGACAATATTTGAGCCAGTTCATGAATATTTGGTACTAATCGAAAATGCATAAACTTGTTTTACAAATATACATTGACTTCTACCTAGTGGGACTATAGGCCTTGATTTTGGCCTGAACCTTTATCTACACCCATTATTTGTGTATACAAGCATTGAAGGCTCCAACGAGTCTGCGCAGATGTGTAGACTCAACTGAGCCTTTTGCTGCTCCTTACAAAGATAAGTATAAAAAATCTCACGTGCTGGCTCATACCACTGAGCCCACATGTTTCGCTTAGTTGATAATTTAAGGCATCCAGCCACAGATTCGAATTTGGGAGTGGACGATTTTTAGGTTATTCTTGTAGAGGGGTCAAAAATGTTATATTTGGCTATTAAAATCATGACATATGAACAAATATGAACTGAAAGGCGAGGGTGATTGATTCTACAAGATGAATTGAAATACGAAACTGGGTTGTCATCTATTATAGCATTCAATTCTGTGCTATCATATTTCTATAGTCACATGATAACATCGTCATAGGAACCTTTCCAACGCAATGCCGTTGTGATGACGCAATGATTGACGTCATAAAAGGGAGACAACATAGGTATTAATGAATATTATAACTTATTTTCAACTGTTGATAGACAAACTCTTTGGGTAGAGTCGCTCATTAACCCATATAAGCATAGCGTCCTTTTTGTGGGACATAGCCAAACAGTGCAGACCCAGACCAGATGCAGCGTTCTGCATTGACATCAACCTAGTGGGACTATAGGCCTTGATTTTGACCTGATCTTTTATCTACACCCATTCTTTGTGTATTCGAGCATTGAAGGCTCTGACGAGTCTGTGTAGACTCAATTGAGCCTTTTGTTGCTCATCACTGTGATAAGTATAAAAATCTCACGTGCTGGCTCACGATAAGTGAAGACTCTGGCGATGCTGTGTACAAGCACAGTCTTCACTGTTTTCTTTTAGAACGTTCTATTCAAATATGACAAAAATGAAAAATACCACCCAACATCCCTTATAACAGAAATGGATTGTTTCATTGAATAATGCTGGGATATTCCATTCCGCTTTAATGGGTTAAACATGCAAGGACATTTATCAAGTGGTGCTAGATGCCTAAAGTTTGGTCTAAGCCTTTATCTACACCATTCTTTGTGTGTATAAGCAGTGAAGGTTCTGGAGATGCTGCGCGCAAGCGTGTCTCTGCACAGGCTGATCAAATATTCACTACATATAAAATCTAATGGGCTAACCCATTTCTTTACAAAGCGGCCATTTTCTTATGAAAAGTTGTGGTTGTTCTCTCATTTCAGTTTAAAACTTTAATGGAAGCTTATAATGAACCAGCGAATCAGTTTTGGTACTTATCGCACATGCGTAAAGATGCCCATAAAACATGCATGGACATATTTCAAGTGGGACTAGATAACTTATTTTTGGCCTGAACCTTTATCTACACCTTTCATTGTTTGTGCGAGCAGTGAAGGCTCTGGCGATGCTGTGCTCAAGCGCAGGTACGTCGCTTACTCAACATGCATGACCAGTAAAAAAGTGGAGCTAGATGCCTTAATTTTGGCCTGAAACTTTTTTTCTGTATCGGTCCTTGAGTTTGTGAGCAATGAAGGCTCTGGCGATGCTGTGCACAAGCGAATGCGCGTCTGAGTATTTACTATTCACATAACGTATAGAGTTATGGCAACCTGCAGACACGAAATATGAATATGAAAGTTTGTATATCACTAAGCATTGCAAAACCCTTTCAGAGCAACCTGCCCAAAATATTTTTGAATAACAATTGACTGCAGTTGTATGACTGAAAAACTGTTGATAGTGATGTTTAGCAAAAATGCAACACCAACAGAATGAAAATCAAATCAGTTAATAAAAAAAATCAAATCAATGAATGAAAAAGGTACAATAAAAATATTTTATTTCTTTTTTGAATTTGACAGGATTCGAACCTGCCCCTTGAGGATTTTTGTGCTGGTCATTTTGTGCATTAGACTGACGCTCTAGACCCCTCAGCTATTTAGGCCCATTAATCTGTAGGTATACAATGCATCAAAATACCACAATAGAACCTTGTTTAAGGGACATTACTCATGGGTGATTAACAATTTAAACTCAAAACAGAGATATCTTTCTAAAGAAATAGTTTTTTTTAATATTTGCACATTGTCTCATATTCCTATTGAAGAATACTTCACATTTATTTAGCAAAAATCAAAACTGTCCTAATCAGCTTTATTTTTACCATAATAAATTAAGAATTTCTATACATTTATGTCAAGTGAAACAATACTTGCTAACTTCTGTGCTTTACCTACTCTGTCCAATTTTTTTGGACGGTGCTTGACGAGACCTTATAAGAGGGCTTGTCATCAAACGAATTTCTCCAAGGGAGAATTTCTTAAAGAAGGTACCCCCTTTTCTTTCTATTATTTTTTTTCACTTTATTTTCACCCTTACCCTCTTTGTCCATTTTCCTTTTTAGGAGTTCCCTGGGCAGTTGGATGTAAACCTGACAATATAGGGGAGATAATATAGGGTTTTGTTATTTAATTACAGAAAATTAGTATTTATTCTTCTATATAAAGTAAGTGCTATCACAGTTAAAATATTTATTTGGTGAGTTATTGTTCGCTATATGCGTTCAAAAATGACAAGATGAATGCGTTTTCTGACTCCAACGTTAAAACAACGGCATAGAAATGTTGCATGCATTCTAGTGGCACGGTTAAATTGTCCACTTATGTAATGAGTGCTTTATGCGACTCATGTTCTTGAGAATATTAATACCTGTCTAAATCAACATGGATTCAACGCTGCTGTTAAATTAATGATTGGACGTTAACGTACGTACCTTATGACAATATTTGAGCCAGTTCATGAATATTTGGTACTAATCGAAAATGCATAAACTTGTTTTACAAATATACATTGACTTCTACCTAGTGGGACTATAGGCCTTGATTTTGGCCTGAACCTTTATCTACACCCATTATTTGTGTATACAAGCATTGAAGGCTCCAACGAGTCTGCGCAGATGTGTAGACTCAACTGAGCCTTTTGCTGCTCCTTACAAAGATAAGTATAAAAAATCTCACGTGCTGGCTCATACCACTGAGCCCACATGTTTCGCTTAGTTGATAATTTAAGGCATCCAGCCACAGATTCGAATTTGGGAGTGGACGATTTTTAGGTTATTCTTGTAGAGGGGTCAAAAATGTTATATTTGGCTATTAAAATCATGACATATGAACAAATATGAACTGAAAGGCGAGGGTGATTGATTCTACAAGATGAATTGAAATACGAAACTGGGTTGTCATCTATTATAGCATTCAATTCTGTGCTATCATATTTCTATAGTCACATGATAACATCGTCATAGGAACCTTTCCAACGCAATGCCGTTGTGATGACGCAATGATTGACGTCATAAAAGGGAGACAACATAGGTATTAATGAATATTATAACTTATTTTCAACTGTTGATAGACAAACTCTTTGGGTAGAGTCGCTCATTAACCCATATAAGCATAGCGTCCTTTTTGTGGGACATAGCCAAACAGTGCAGACCCAGACCAGATGCAGCGTTCTGCATTGACATCTACCTAGTGGGACTATAGGCCTTGATTTTGACCTGATCTTTTATCTACACCCATTCTTTCTGTATTCGAGCATTGAAGGCTCTGACGAGTCTGTGTAGACTCAATTGAGCCTTTTGTTGCTCATCACTGTGATAAGTATAAAAATCTCACGTGCTGGCTCACGATAAGTGAAGACTCTGGCGATGCTGTGTACAAGCACAGTCTCCACTGTTTTCTTTTAGAACGTTCTATTCAAATATGACAAAAATGAAAAATACCACCCAACATCCCTTATAACAGAAATGGATTGTTTCATTGAATAATGCTGGGATATTCCATTCCGCTTTAATGGGTTAAACATGCAAGGACATTTATCAAGTGGTGCTAGATGCCTAAAGTTTGGTCTAAGCCTTTATCTACACCATTCTTTGTGTGTATAAGCAGTGAAGGTTCTGGAGATGCTGCGCGCAAGCGTGTCTCTGCACAGGCTGATCAAATATTCACTACATATAAAATCTAATGGGCTAACCCATTTCTTTACAAAGCGGCCATTTTCTTATGAAAAGTTGTGGTTGTTCTCTCATTTCAGTTTAAAACTTTAATGGAAGCTTATAATGAACCAGCGAATCAGTTTTGGTACTTATCGCACATGCGTAAAGATGCGCATAAAACATGCATGGACATATTTCAAGTGGGACTAGATAACTTATTTTTGGCCTGAACCTTTATCTACACCTTTCATTGTTTGTGCGAGCAGTGAAGGCTCTGGCGATGCTGTGCTCAAGCGCAGGTACGTCGCTTACTCAACATGCATGACCAGTAAAAAAGTGGAGCTAGATGCCTTAATTTTGGCCTGAAACTTTTTTTCTGTATCGGTCCTTGAGTTTGTGAGCAATGAAGGCTCTGGCGATGCTGTGCACAAGCGAATGCGCGTCTGAGTATTTACTATTCACATAACGTATAGAGTTATGGCAACCTGCAGACACGAAATATGAATATGAAAGTTTGTATATCACTAAGCATTGCAAAACCCTTTCAGAGCAACCTGCCCAAAATATTTTTGAATAACAATTGACTGCAGTTGTATGACTGAAAAACTGTTGATAGTGATGTTTAGCAAAAATGCAACACCAACAGAATGAAAATCAAATCAATTAATAAAAAAAATCAAATCAATGAATGAAAAAGGTACAATAAAAATATTTTATTTCTTTTTTGAATTTGACAGGATTCGAACCTGCCCCTTGAGGATTTTTGTGCTGGTCATTTTGTGCATTAGACTGACGCTCTAGACCCCTCAGCTATTTAGGCCCATTAATCTGTAGGTATACAATGCATCAAAATACCACAATAGAACCTTGTTTAAGGGACATTACTCATGGGTGATTAACAATTTAAACTCAAAACAGAGATATCTTTCTAAAGAAATAGTTTTTTTTAATATTTGCACATTGTCTCATATTCCTATTGAAGAATACTTCACATTTATTTAGCAAAAATCAAAACTGTCCTAATCAGCTTTATTTTTACCATAATAAATTAAGAATTTCTATACATTTATGTCAAGTGAAACAATACTTGCTAACTTCTGTGCTTTACCTACTCTGTCCAATTTTTTTGGACGGTGCTTGACGAGACCTTATAAGAGGGCTTGTCATCAAACGAATTTCTCCAAGGGAGAATTTCTTAAAGAAGGTACCCCCTTTTCTTTCTATTATTTTTTTTCACTTTATTTTCACCCTTACCCTCTTTGTCCATTTTCCTTTTTAGGAGTTCCCTGGGCAGTTGGATGTAAACCTGACAATATAGGGGAGATAATATAGGGTTTTGTTATTTAATTACAGAAAATTAGTATTTATTCTTCTATATAAAGTAAGTGCTATCACAGTTAAAATATTTATTTGGTGAGTTATTGTTCGCTATATGCGTTCAAAAATGACAAGATGAATGCGTTTTCTGACTCCAACGTTAAAACAACGGCATAGAAATGTTGCATGCATTCTAGTGGCACGGTTAAATTGTCCACTTATGTAATGAGTGCTTTATGCGACTCATGTTCTTGAGAATATTAATACCTGTCTAAATCAACATGGATTCAACGCTGCTGTTAAATTAATGATTGGACGTTAACGTACGTACCTTATGACAATATTTGAGCCAGTTCATGAATATTTGGTACTAATCGAAAATGCATAAACTTGTTTTACAAATATACATTGACTTCTACCTAGTGGGACTATAGGCCTTGATTTTGGCCTGAACCTTTATCTACACCCATTATTTGTGTATACAAGCATTGAAGGCTCCAACGAGTCTGCGCAGATGTGTAGACTCAACTGAGCCTTTTGCTGCTCCTTACAAAGATAAGTATAAAAAATCTCACGTGCTGGCTCATACCACTGAGCCCACATGTTTCGCTTAGTTGATAATTTAAGGCATCCAGCCACAGATTCGAATTTGGGAGTGGACGATTTTTAGGTTATTCTTGTAGAGGGGTCAAAAATGTTATATTTGGCTATTAAAATCATGACATATGAACAAATATGAACTGAAAGGCGAGGGTGATTGATTCTACAAGATGAATTGAAATACGAAACTGGGTTGTCATCTATTATAGCATTCAATTCTGTGCTATCATATTTCTATAGTCACATGATAACATCGTCATAGGAACCTTTCCAACGCAATGCCGTTGTGATGACGCAATGATTGACGTCATAAAAGGGAGACAACATAGGTATTAATGAATATTATAACTTATTTTCAACTGTTGATAGACAAACTCTTTGGGTAGAGTCGCTCATTAACCCATATAAGCATAGCGTCCTTTTTGTGGGACATAGCCAAACAGTGCAGACCCAGACCAGATGCAGCGTTCTGCATTGACATCTACCTAGTGGGACTATAGGCCTTGATTTTGACCTGATCTTTTATCTACACCCATTCTTTGTGTATTCGAGCATTGAAGGCTCTGACGAGTCTGTGTAGACTCAATTGAGCCTTTTGTTGCTCATCACTGTGATAAGTATAAAAATCTCACGTGCTGGCTCACGATAAGTGAAGACTCTGGCGATGCTGTGTACAAGCACAGTCTCCACTGTTTTCTTTTAGAACGTTCTATTCAAATATGACAAAAATGAAAAATACCACCCAACATCCCTTATAACAGAAATGGATTGTTTCATTGAATAATGCTGGGATATTCCATTCCGCTTTAATGGGTTAAACATGCAAGGACATTTATCAAGTGGTGCTAGATGCCTAAAGTTTGGTCTAAGCCTTTATCTACACCATTCTTTGTGTGTATAAGCAGTGAAGGTTCTGGAGATGCTGCGCGCAAGCGTGTCTCTGCACAGGCTGATCAAATATTCACTACATATAAAATCTAATGGGCTAACCCATTTCTTTACAAAGCGGCCATTTTCTTATGAAAAGTTGTGGTTGTTCTCTCATTTCAGTTTAAAACTTTAATGGAAGCTTATAATGAACCAGCGAATCAGTTTTGGTACTTATCGCACATGCGTAAAGATGCCCATAAAACATGCATGGACATATTTCAAGTGGGACTAGATAACTTATTTTTGGCCTGAACCTTTATCTACACCTTTCATTGTTTGTGCGAGCAGTGAAGGCTCTGGCGATGCTGTGCTCAAGCGCAGGTACGTCGCTTACTCAACATGCATGACCAGTAAAAAAGTGGAGCTAGATGCCTTAATTTTGGCCTGAAACTTTTTTTCTGTATCGGTCCTTGAGTTTGTGAGCAATGAAGGCTCTGGCGATGCTGTGCACAAGCGAATGCGCGTCTGAGTATTTACTATTCACATAACGTATAGAGTTATGGCAACCTGCAGACACGAAATATGAATATGAAAGTTTGTATATCACTAAGCATTGCAAAACCCTTTCAGAGCAACCTGCCCAAAATATTTTTGAATAACAATTGACTGCAGTTGTATGACTGAAAAACTGTTGATAGTGATGTTTAGCAAAAATGCAACACCAACAGAATGAAAATCAAATCAATTAATAAAAAAATCAAATCAATGAATGAAAAAGGTACAATAAAAAATATTTTATTTCTTTTTTGAATTTGACAGGATTCGAACCTGCCCCTTGAGGATTTTTGTGCTGGTCATTTTGTGCATTAGACTGATGCTCTAGACCCCTCAGCTATTTAGGCCCATCAATCTGTAGGTATACAATGCATCAAAATACCACAATAGAACCTTGTTTAAGGGACATTACTCATGGGTGATTAACAATTTAAACTCAAAACAGAGATATCTTTCTAAAGAAATAGTTTTTTTTAATATTTGCAAATTGTCTCATATTCCTATTGAAGAATACTTCACATTTATTTAGCAAAAATCAAAACTGTCCTAATCAGCTTTATTTTTACCATAATAAATTAAGAATTTCTATACATTTATGTCAAGTGAAACAATACTTGCTAACTTCTGTGCTTTACCTACTCTGTCCAATTTTTTGGACGGTGCTTGACGAGACCTTATAAGAGGGCTTGTCATCAAACGAATTTCTCCAAGGGAGAATTTCGTAAAGAAGGTACCCCCTTTTCTTTCTATTATTTTTTTCACTTTATTTTCACCCTTACCCTCTTTGTCCCTTTCCTTTTTAGGGGTTCCCTGGGCAGTTGGATGTAAACCTGACAATATAGGGGAGATAATATAGGGTTTTGTTATTTAATTACAGAAAATTAGTATTTATTCTTCTATATAAAATAAGTGCTATCACAGTTAAAATATTTATTTGGTGAGTTATTGTTCGCTATATGCGTTCAAAAATGACAAAATGAATGCGTATTCTGACTCCAACGTTAAAACAACGGCTTAGAAATGTTGCATGCATTCTAGTGGCACGGTTAAATTGTCCACTTATGTAATGAGTGATTTATGCGACTCATGTTCTTGAGAATATTAATACCTGTCTAAATCAACATGGATTCAACGCTGCTTATAAACTAATGATTGGACGTTAACGTACGTTCCTTATGACAATATTTGAGCCAGTTCATGAAAATTTGGTACTAATCGAAAATGCATAAACTTGTTCTACAAATATACATTGACTTCTACCTAGTGGGACTATAGGCCTTGATTTTGGCCTGAACCTTTATCTACACCCATTATTTGTGTATACAAGCATTGAAGGCTCCGACGAGTCTGCGCAGATGTGTAGACTCAACTGAGCCTTTAGCTGCTCCTTAAAAAGATAAGTATAAAAATCTCACGTGATGGCTCATACCACTGAGCCCACATGTTTCGCTCAGTCGATAATTTAAGACATCAGGCCACAGATTCGAATTTGGGAGTGGACGATTTTTAGGTTTATCTTGTAGAGGGGTCAAAAATGTTATATTTGGCTATTAAAATCATGACATATGAACAAATATGAACTGAAAGGCGAGGGTGATTGATTCGACAAGATGAATTGAAATACGAAACTGGGTTGTCATCTATTATAGCATTCAATTCTGTGCTATCATATTTCTATAGTCACATGATAACATCGTCATAGGAACCTTTCCAACGCAATGCCGTTGTGATGACGCAATGATTGACGTCATAAAAGGGAGACAACATAGGTATTAATGAATAATATAACTTATTTTCAACTGTTGATAGACAAACTCTTTGGGTAGAGTCACTCATTAACCCATATAAGCATAGCGTCCTTTTTGTGGGACATAGCCAAACAGTGCAGACCCAGACCAGATGCAGCGCTCTGCATTGACATCTACCTAGTGGGACTATAGGCCTTGATTTTGACCTGATCTTTTATCTACACCCATTCTTTGTGTATTCGAGCATTGAAGGCTCTGACGAGTCTGTGTAGACTCAATTGAGCCTTTTGTTGCTCATCACTGTGATAAGTATAAAAATCTCACGTGCTGGCTCACAATAAGTGAAGACTCTGGCGATGCTGTGTACAAGCACAGTCTCCACTGTTTTCTTTTAGAACGTTCTATTAAAATATGACAAAAATGAAAAATACCACCCAACATCCCTTATAACAGAAATGGATTGTTTCATTGAATAATGCTGGGATATTCCATTCCGCTTTAATGGGTTAAACATGCAAGGACATTTATCAAGTGGTGCTAGATGCCTAAAGTTTGGTCTAAGCCTTTATCTACACCATTCTTTGTGTGTATAAGCAGTGAAGGTTCTGGAGATGCTGCGCGCAAGCGTGTCTGTGCACAGGCTGATCAAATATTCACTACATATAAAATCTAATGGGCTAACCCATTTCTTTACAAAGCGGCCATTTTCTTATGAAAAGTTGTGGTTGTTCTCTCATTTCAGTTTAAAACTTTAATGGAAGCTTATAATGAACCAGCGAATCAGTTTTGGTACTAATCGCACATGCGTAAAGATGCCCATAAAACATGCATGGACATCTATCAAGTGGGACTAGATAACTTATTTTTGGCCTGAACCTTTATCTACACCTTTCATTGTTTGTGCGAGCAGTGAAGGCTCTGGCGATGCTGTGCTCAAGCGCAGGTACGTCGCTTACTAAACATGCATGACCAGTAAAAAAGTGGAGATAGATGCCTTAATTTTGGCCTGAAACTTTTTTTCTGTATCGGTCCTTGAGTTTGTGAGCAATGAAGGCTCTGGCGATGCTGTGCACAAGCGAATGCGCGTCTGAGTATTTACTATTCACATAACGTATAGATAGAGTTATGGCAACCTGCAGACACGAAATATGAATATGAAAGTTTGTATATCACTAAGTATTGCAAAACCCTTTCAGAGCAACCTGCCCAAAACATTTTTGAATAACAATTGACTGCAGTTGTATGGCTGAAAAACTGTTGATAGTGATGATTAGCAAAAATGAAACACCAACAGAATAAAAATCAAATCAATTAATAAAAAAAATCAAATCAATGAATGAAAAAGGTACAATAAAAAATATTTTATTTCTTTTTTGAATTTGACAGGATTCGAACCTGTCCCATGAGGATTTTTGTGCTGGTCATTTTGTGCATTAGACTGACGCTCTAGACCCCTCAGCTATTTAGGCCCATTAATCTATAGGTATACAATGCATTAAAATACCACAATAGAACCTAGTTTAAGGGACATTACTCATGGGTGATTAACAATTTAAACTCAAAACAGAGATATCTTTCTAAAGAAAGAGTTTTTTTAATATTTGCACTTGGTCTTATATTCCTATTGAAAAATACTTCACAGTTATTTAGCAAAAATCAAAACGGTCCTTATTAGCTATTTTTTTACCATAATAAATTAAAAATTTCTATACTTTTATGTCAAGTGAAACAATACTTGCTAACTTCTGTACTTTACCTACTCTGTCCAATTTTTTGGACGGTGCTTGACGAGACCTTATAAAAGGGCTTGTCATCAAACGAATTTCTCCGAGGGAGAATTTCATAAGGAAGAAACCCCCTTTTCTTTCTATTATTTTTTTTACTTTATTTTAACCCTTACCCTCTTTGTCCCTTTTCATCTTTTTAGTGGTTCCCTGGGCAGTTGGATGTCAACCTGACAATATAGGGGATATAATATTGGGTTTGGTTATTTAATTACAGAAAATTAGTATTTATTCTTCTGTATAAAGTAAGTGCTATCACAGTTAAAATATTTATTTGGTGAGTTATTGTTCGCTATATGCGTTCAAAAATGACACAATGAATGCGTATTCTGACTACAACGTTAAAACAACGGCATAGAAATGTTGCATGCATTCTAGTGGCATGGTTAAATTGTCCACTGATGTAATGAGTGATGTATGCGACTCATGTTCTTGAGAATATTAATACCTGTCTAAATCAACGTGGATTCAACGCTGCTATTAAACTAATGATTTTCTGACAGTTTCACCTCGGAATATACCGCAGACACAGACATAAACACACTTTGAAGCTCCTTCAAGACATTTTGTTCTGATGCTATAGACTCCTGTGTCCCGTCGAAGATGTCCTCATCACGTTTCCATCAACCCTGGATTAACAACAAGACCAAACGCCTATCAAGGAGGAAGAAAAGAGCATACCGTAGAGCAAAGAAGAGTGGCAGGCTTGAGGATGTCACACGGTTTAAACAGCTCCAGAAAGAAACTCAGTACCAATCCAAGAAGGCTTATAATAGCTACGTCAACAACATGGTTTCGGAAGGATCCAGCGCGAAGAGACTGTATTCTTTCATAAGTGGGAAGAGGTGTGAGAGTAGTGGCGTTTCGGTGCTCAAAAGAGATGGCATATCTCATAGTGACCCAAAAGAGAAGTCCACCATCCTTAATGAGCAGTTTGGGAGTGCCTTCACCAAAGAAGATCTAAATGCCATGCCCTCTATGTCAGGCAACCCATACCCTAAAATGAGGTCCTTCACCATCAACAACAAAGGAGTACTAAAGCTGCTTAAGGACTTGAACCCACACAAGGCTCAAGGACCGGATGCCATACCATCCCGCTTCTTGAAGGAGTGTGCAGAAGAAATAGCCCCAGCACTTACTCTGGTCTACCAAGCTTCAATACAGCAAGGAACCATACCAGATGACTGGAAAAAAGCCCTCGTCACACCGATATTTAAGAAAGGAGACAAGAGTGACCCGGCAAACTATAGGCCTATTTCCCTCACCTCCATATGCTGCAAGACAATGAAACACATCATCCATAGCCAAGTAATGCAGCACCTTGATACCCACAAGATTCTGTGTGACCAACAGCACGGCTTCCGTAAAAGACGTTCCTGTGATAGCCAACTTCTAGTAACGATCCAGAACATCTCAGCCAACCTAGATGAGGGAGAGCAGATAGATGCAATTCTGCTAGACTTCAGCAAGGCCTTTGACAAGGTGCCCCATCAACGCCTACTACTGAAGCTACGGCACTATGGCATCGGAGAGTCAACCCTGCAATGGATCCAGAGTTTTCTTTCAGACAGGAGCCAGCAAGTACTTGTCGAAGGTCAGGCATCAGAATCATCCCCCGTCACCCCAGGTGTCCCACAAGGAACGGTTCTAGGACCACTGCTATTCCTCCTCTACATTAATGACATGCCAATGAAGGTGTCGTCTACTGCTAGACTCTTCGCTGATGATAGCCTCTTGTATCGGAGGATCCGTTCAAGCCAAGATAGCATCAGTCTGCAGGAGGACCTTGATCGTCTTCAACAATGGGAGAAGGAATGGCAGATGTCATTTAACCCTGCCAAATGTGTTGTGGTGAGAATAACAAGGAAGCGCAATCCAATCAGTGCCACCTACAAAATCCACAATCATGACCTAGAAGTGGTGAAACAAGGAAAGTACATAGGAGTTACACTGGCTGACAACCTGTCCTGGAACAAGCACGTGGACGAGACCACAAAAAAGGCAAACAACACCCTTGCTTTCTTGCGGAGGAATATCTCAAGATGCCCAAGCGAGATCAAGGCCCAGTGCTACACTTCTCTCGTCCGACCTGTGATTGAGTATGCAGCTACCGCCTGGGACCCCTACACTGCCAGAAACATCCAGCAGCTCGAAGCTGTCCAACGTAGAGCAGCAAGATTTGTCACAGGCCACTACAAGACCACAAGCAGTACCAGCCAGATGATTACTAATCTCGGTTGGAGTTCCCTACAACAGAGAAGAATTGAAGCCAGGCTTGTGATGATGTATCGCATCACCCATGATCTTGTAGACATACCAGCTGCACAGTACCTACACCCAGCTACAGTTATGCACATTAGAGGCCATAGTCAACGCTACATGCTACCATTCTGCAGAACTGATGTGTACCGCCACTCATTCTTCCCCGCAGGAATCCGCCTTTGGAATCAACTGCCAGAGCATGTCGCCACCGCCCAGACCTTGGAATCCTTCAAGGCGGGCCTAGCCGACCTCTACTAGCTTCATACAGAGACAACTGATTTTAACCGTTTTTATCTGTTTTTAACTGCACCCGGTGCGCCTCACAGCACCCTTGTACATAGTTAATATGCGACGATGCTCCAGAGAGGGCCCTGCATATCACTAGGAAGAAGAAGAAGAAGTTAACGTACGTACCTTATGACAATATTTGAGCCAGTTCATGAAATTTTGGTACTCATCGAAAATGCATAAACTTGTTCTACAAATATACATTGACTTCTACCTAGTGGGACTATAGGCCTTGATTTTGGCCTGAACCTTTATCTACATCCATCCTTTGTGTATACCAGCATTGAAGGCTCTGACGAGTCTGCGCAGATGTGTAGACTCAACTGAGCCTTTTGCTGCTCCTTACAAAGATAAGTATAAAAATCCCACGTGCTGGCTCATACCACTGAGCCCACATGTTTCGCTTGGTTGATAATTTAAGGCATCCAGCCACAGATTCGAATTTGGGAGTGGACGATTTTTAGGTTATTCTTGTAGAGGGTTCAAAAATGTAATATTTGGCTATTAAAATCACGACATATGAACAAATATGAACTGAAAGACTTGTAGGGTAATTGATTCTAAACGATGAATTGAAATACGAAACTGGGTTGTCATCTGTGCTATCATATTTCTATAGTCACATGATAACATCGTCATAGGAACCTTTCTAACGCAATGCCGTTGTGATGACGCAATGATTGACGTCATAAAAGGGAGACAACATAGGTATTAATGAATATTATAACTTATTTTCAACTGTTGATAGACAAACTCTTTGGGTATAGTCGCTCATTAACCCATATAAGCATAGCGTCCTTTTTGTGGGACATAGCCAAACAGTGCAGACCCAGACCAGATGCAGCGTTCTGCATTGACATCTACCTAGTGGGACTATATATGCCTTGATTTTGACCTGATCTTTTATCTACACCCATTCTTTGTGTATTCGAGCAATGAAGGCTCTGACGAGTCTGTGTAGACTCAATTGAGCCTTTTGTTGTTCATCACTGTAATAAGTATAAAAATCTCACGTGCTGGCTCACGATGAGTGAAGACTCTGGCGATGCTGTGTACAAGCACAGTCTCCACTGTTTTCTTTTAGAACGTTCTATTAAAATATGACAAAAATGAAAAATACCACCCAACATCCCTTATAACAGAAATGGATTGTTTCATTGAATAATGCTGGGATATTCCATTCCGCTTTAATGGGTTAAACATGCAAGGACATTTATCAAGTGGTGCTAGATGCCTAAAGTTTGGTCTAAGCCTTTATCTACACCATTCTTTGTGTGTATAAGCAGTGAAGGTTTTGGAGATGCCGCGCGCAAGCGTGTCTGTGCACAGGCTGATCAAATATTCACTACATATAAAATCTAATGGGCTGACCCATTTCTTTACAAAGCGGCCATTTTCTTATGAAAAGTTGTGGTTGTTCTCTCATTTCAGTATAAAACTTTAATGGAAGCTTATAATGAACCAGCGAATCAGTTTTGGTACTTATCGCACATGCGTAAAGATGCCCATAAAACATGCATGGACATATTTCAAGTGGGACTAGATCACTTATTTTTGGCCTGAACCTTTATCTACACCTTTCATTGTTTGTGCGAGCAGTGAAGGCTCTGGCGATGCTGTGCTCAAGCGCAGGTACGTCGCTTACTGAACATGCATGACCAGTAAAAAAGTGGAGCTAGATGCCTTAATTTTGGCCTGAAACTTTTTTTCTGTATCGGTCCTTGAGTTTGTGAGCAATGAAGGCTCTGGCGATGCTGTGCACAAGCGAATGCGCGTCTGAGTATTTACTATTCACATAACGTATAGTGTTATGGCAACCTGCAGACACGAAATATGAATATGAAAGTTTGTATATCACTAAGCATTGCAAAACCCTTTCAGAGCAACCTGCCCAAAACATTTTTGAATAACAATTGACTGCAGTTGTATGACTGAAAAACTGTTGATAGTGATGTTTAGCAAAAATGCAACACCAACAGAATGAAAATCAAATCAATTAATAAAAAAAATCAAATCAATGAATGAAAAAGGTACAATAAAAATATTTTATTTCTTTTTTGAATTTGACAGGATTCGAACCTATCCCATGAGGATTTTTGTGCTGGTCATTTTGTGCATTAGACTGACGCTCTAGACCCCTCAGCTATTTAGGCCCATTAATCTGTATGTATACAATGCATCAAAATACCACAATAGAACCTTGTTTAAGGGACATTACTCATGGGTGATTAACAATTTAAACTCAAAACAGAGATATCTTTCTAAAGAAATAGTTTTTTTTAATATTTGCACTTGGTCTCATATTCCTATTGAAGAATACTTCACATTTATTTAGCAAAAATCAAAACTGTCCTAATCAGCTTTATTTTTACCATAATAAATTAAGAATTTCTATACATTTATGTCAAGTGAAACAATACTTGCTAACTTCTGTGCTTTACCTACTCTGTCCAATTTTTTTGGAAGGTGCTTGACGAGACCTTATAAGAGGGCTTGTCATCAAACGAATTTCTCCGAGGGAGAATTTCGTAAGGAAGGTACCCCCTTTTCTTTCTATTATTTTTTTTATTTTATTTTCACCCTTACCCTCTTTGTCCCTTTTCCTTTTTAGGGGTTCCCTTGGCAGTTGGATGTAAACCTGACAATATAGGGGAGATAATATAGGGTTTTGTTATTTAATTACAGAAAATTAGTATTTATTCTTCTATATAAAGTAAGTGCTATCACAGTTAAAATATTTATTTGGTGAGTTATTGTTCGCTATATGCGTTCAAAAATGACAAAATGAATGCGTATTCTGACTCCAACGTTAAAACAACGGCATAGAAATGTTGCATGCATTCTAGTGGCACGGTTAAATTGTCCACTTATGTAATGAGTGATGTATGCGACTCATGTTCTTGAGAATATTAATACCTGTCTAAATCAACGTGGATTCAACGCTGCTGTTAAACTAATGATTGGACGTTAACGTACGTACCTTATGACAATATTTGAGCCAGTTCATGAAAATTTGGTACTAATTGAAAATGCATAAACTTGTTCTACAAATATACATTGACTTCTACCTAGTGGGACTATAGGCCTTGATTTTGGCCTGAACCTTTATCTACACCCATTCTTTGTGTATACAAGCATTGAAAGCTCCGACGAGTCTGCGCAGATGTGTAGACTCAACTGAGCCTTTTGCTGCTCCTTACAAAGATAAGTATAAAAATCTCACGTGCTGGCTCATACCACTGAGCCCACATGTTTCGCTCAGTCGATAATTTAAGACATCAGGCCACAGATTCGAATTTGGGAGTGGACGATTTTTAGGTTATTCTTGTAGAGGGGTCAAAAATGTTATATTTGGCTATTAAAATCATGACATATGAACAAATATGATCTGAAAGACTTGTTAGGGTGATTGATTCTACAAGATGAATTGAAATACGAAACTGGGTTGTCATCTATTATAGCATTCAATTCTGTGCTATCATATTTCTATAGTCACATGATAACATCGTCATAGGAACCTTTCCAACGCAATGCCGTTGTGATGACGCAATGATTGACGTCATGAAAGGGAGACAACATAGGTATTAATGAATATTATAACTTATTTTCAACTGTTGATAGACAAACTCTTTGGGTAGAGTCGCTCATTAACCCATATAAGCAAAGCGTCCTTTTTGTGGGACATAGCCAAGCAGTGCAGACCCAGACCAGATGCAGCGTTCTGCATTGACATCTACCTAGTGGGACTATAGGCCTTGATTTTGACCTGATCTTTTATCTACACCCATTCTTTGTGTATTCGAGCATTGAAGGCTCTGACGAGTCTGTGTAGACTCAATTGAGCCTTTTGTTGCTCATCACGGTGATAAGTATAAAAATCTCACGTGCTGGCTCACGATAAGTGAAGACTCTGGCGATGCTGTGTACAAGCACAGTCTCCACTGTTTTCTTTTAGAACGTTCTATTGAAATATGACAAAAATGAAAAATACCACCCAACATCCCTTAAAACAGAAATGGATTGTTTCATTGAATAATGCTGGGATATTCCATTCCGCTTTAATGGGTTAAACATGCAAGGACATTTATCAAGTGGTGCTAGATGCCTAAAGTTTGGTCTAAGCCTTTATCTACACCATTCTTTGTGTGTATAAGCAGTGAAGGTTCTGGAGATGCTGCGCGCAAGCGTGTCTGTGCACAGGCTGATCAAATATTCACTACATATAAAATCTAATGGGCTGACCCATTTCTTTACAAAGCGGCCATTTTCTTATGAAAAGTTGTGGTTGTTCTCTCATTTCAGTTTAAAACTTTAATGGAAGCTTATAATGAACCAGCGAATCAGTTTTGGTACTTATCGCACATGCGTAAAGATGCTCATAAAACATGCATGGACATCTATGAAGTGGGACTAGATAACTTATTTTTGGCCTGAACCTTTATCTACACCTTTCATTGTTTGTGCGAGCAGTGAAGGCTCTGGCGATGCTGTGCTCAAGCGCAGGTACGTCGCTTACTAAACATGCATGACCAGTAAAAAAGTGGAGCTAGATGCCTTAATTTTGGCCTGAAACTTTTTTTCTGTATCGGTCCTTGAGTTTGTGAGCAATGAAGGCTCTGGCGATGCTGTGCACAAGCGAATGCGCGTCTGAGTATTTACTATTCACATAACGTATAGAGTTATGGCAATCTGCAGACACGAAATATGAATATGAAAGTTTGTATATCACTAAGCATTGCAAAACCCTTTCAGAGCAACCTGCCCAAAACATTTTTGAATAACAATTGACTGCAGTTGTATGACTGAAAAACTGTTGATAGTGATGTTTAGCAAAAATGCAACACCAACAGAATGAAAATCAAATCAATTAATAAAAAAATCAAATCAATGAATGAAAAAGGTACAATAAAAATATTTTATTTCTTTTTTGAATTTGACAGGATTCGAACCTGCCCCTTGAGGATTTTTGTGCTGGTCATTTTGTGCATTAGACTGACGCTCTAGACCCCTCAGCTATTTAGGCCCATTAATCTGTAGGTATACAATGCATCAAAATACCACAATAGAACCTTGTTTAAGGGACATTACTCATGGGCGATTAACAATTTAAACTCAAAACAGAGATATCTTTCTAAAGAAATAGTTTTTTTTTAATATTTGCACATTGTCTCATATTCCTATTGAAGAATACTTCACATTTATTTAGCAAAAATCAAAACTGTCCTAATCAGCTTTATTTTTACCATAATAAATTAAGAATTTCTATACATTTATGTCAAGTGAAACAATACTTGCTAACTTCTGTGCTTTACCTACTCTGTCCAATTTTTTTGGACGGTGCTTGACGAGACCTTATAAGAGGGCTTGTCATCAAACGAATTTCTCCAAGGGAGAATTTCGAAAAGAAGGTACCCCCTTTTCTTTCTATTATTTTTTTTCACTTTATTTTCATCCTTACCCTCTTTGTCCCTTTTCCTTTTTAGGGGTTCCCTGGGCAGTTGGATGTAAACCTGACAATATAGGGGAGATAATATAGGGTTTTGTTATTTAATTACAGAAAATTAGTATTTATTCTTCTATATAAAGTAAGTGCTATCACAGTTAAAATATTTATTTGGTGAGTTATTGTTCGCTATATGCGTTCAAAAATGACAAAATGAATGCGTATTCTGATTCCAACGTTAAAACAACGGCATAGAAATGTTGCATGCATTCTAGTGGCACGGTTAAATTGTCCACTTATGTAATGAGTGATTTATGCGACTCATGTTCTTGAGAATATTAATACCTGTCTAAATCAACATGGATTCAACGCTGCTGTTAAACTAATGATTGGACGTTAACGTACGTACCTTATGACAATATTTGAGCCAGTTCATGAAAATTTGGTACTAATCGAAAATGCATAAACTTGTTCTACAAATATACATTGACTTCTACCTAGTGGGACTATAGGCCTTGATTTTGGCCAAACCTTTGTCTACACCCATTATTTGTGTATACAAGCATTGAAGGCTCGGACGAGTCTGCGCAGATGTGTAGACTCAACTGAGCCTTTTGCTGCTCCTTACAAAGATAAGTATAACAATCTCACGTGCTGGCTCATACCACTGAGCCCACATGTTTCGCTCAGTCGATAATTTAAGACATCAGGCCACAGATTCGAATTTTGGAGTGGACGATTTTTAGGTTATTCTTGTAGAGGGGTCAAAAATGTTATATTTGGCTATTAAAATCATAACATATGAACAAATATGAACTGAAAGGCGAGGGTGATTGATTCTACAAGATGAATTGAAATACGAAACTGGGTTGTCATCTATTATAGCATTCAATTCTGTGCTATCATATTTCTATAGTCCCATGATAGCATCGTCATAGGAACCTTTCCAACGCAATGCCGTTGTGATGACGCAATGATTGACGTCATAAAAGGGAGACAACATAGGTATTAATGAATATTATAACTTATTTTCAACTGTTGATAGACAAACTCTTTGGGTAGAGTCGCTCATTAACCCATATAAGCATAGCGTCCTTTTTGTGGGACATAGCCAAACAGTGCAGACCCAGACCAGATGCAGCATTCTGCATTGACATCTACCTAGTGGGACTATAGGCCTTGATTTTGACCTGATCTTTTATCTACACCCATTCTTTGTGTATTCGAGCATTGAAGGCTCTGACGAGTCTGTGTAGACTCAATTGAGCCTTTTGTTGCTCATCACTGTGATAAGTATAAAAATCTCACGTGCTGGCTCACGATAAGTGAAGACTCTGGCGATGCTGTGTACAAGCACAGTCTCCACTGTTTTCTTTTAGAACGTTCTATTAAAATATGACAAAAATGAAAAATACCACCCAACATCCCTTATAGACGGATGGCTGAGAATGGGTTTGCTCCCCCCCCCTAGGGAATTTTGCAGACATATCTTATCTTGTAGAGAATTGAAAGCTGAGTCTTTTAAGAGATGTTTGCACTCTGTGCTCCGGGGCGTTAGTCTGTAAGAGCCTGTAACATACGTTACTTAATCAAACTAAGAAAAAGTAAATTGAAAGTTTGGGCTACAAATTAAAGACATTAAAATATTTATTTTTAAAAATCATTCATATGGTCTGCATACTGGATATCTTAACTACGTATGACAGCCATTTGAACAAAATTGCGGCTTCCTAAGGTGTCATATGCGTTACATAAATCAGATAACCCATTAAAATTTGCAAGTGTGGCTAACGTCATTTACATTCACAATCTCTCTGTGTGTTTTGCAAAATGTTTTTAACCATGTCTGACTAGCTTATGCAATTGGCTAACAGAAAAATAAAAGTTTGTTTCCCTAGCTTAAATAATTTTTCTGGAATCAGCAATTAAACAACCCTACCCCTACCCAGTTTTAAGGTGAAATGTCTGGTATTAAAACTAAAGTAAAAATAGTTAAAAAATATTTGCAGTTGATGAATGTGTTTCATTGTTTGGGATTTATTTGCTTATATAAAAAGACTCATAAATCTGCAAGTTTGTTGCAAAATTTTTAATATCAGAGGCTGTAACATATGTTACCTGATGGTATAAATGGGCAAGCTCATTGTCTTTACATAAGATATGCCTAAAAATGTTTGAATCTCCACGAGGGAATTTTGCAGACATATTCCTTCATATAGTACAACTCAAGCTGCATCGAATAAGGGATGTTTGCACTCTCTATGTTGGGGTGTTAGTCTGAAACAGCCTGTTACATGCGTTACTTTATCAAATAAAGGAAATGTAGTTTGAAAGTTTGAGCTAAAATTGTGAAAAAAACTCGCAGCTGTTGGATATCTTACATTGTTTAGAGATTTTAAACTGGCTGGTATGATAACGACTTATAGATCTGCTAGTTGTAATCAAGTTTTAAAGATCAGAGAGCGTTACATATGTTAGCGTGATTAGTAAAATCTTCAAACAGTATTTTGACATCAAGCTGAGTAAGGGCCTGCTCCATCCTAATCCCCTTTGAAATTCTGCAGACATATTACATCATATGTAGCCATTCAAAGTGCATTTAATAAGAAATGTTTGCACTCTGTAAGTCGGGGTGTTAGCCTGTAACAGCTTGTTACATATGTTGCTATATCAATTTGAGAATAAGAAATTTGAATGTTTGAGCTACCAAAAGAAGACATTAAAATTATCTAATAAATTGACATTCTTATAGTCTTTATACTGGATGTCTTTACTACATATGGAAGCTGTTTAACATTAATACAGCTAACTGTGGTGTTATGTGCGTTACATGAACCTAATTATAATGTAAAAGCTATAATTGTGGCTATCGTCATTTAGTTAAGTAACTACTATGACTTGGTTTCAAACTGTTTTATTAGATTTTACAAACATATACTCAATTGATGAATAGGAAAAACCAAGTTTGCTTCTCTAACTTAAATATAGTGTCTTATAGGAGCTAATACACAGCCCTACTCCCAGTTTTACAGAGAAGCGAATTTTGTTATTACCGTTTAAGTTAAACACATGAAAGCGATTACAGAGTGTGGATATTTTTCATTTTCTTAGTCTGTCTTGCTCATATATCTGCATGATGTCATTAAGTTTAAGATCAGGACACTTAATGTGTACTTATAAGTCTTTGGTGCCAAAACACTAGAAATTATATTCATTTCTGATTATCAAGCCCATGGACTGTTGTTACAGATGTTATCAATGACATTTTGGACACATTTCTTAATACTGTGCATATAATGCTAAATATAGAGCCACAAATAGAAAATATAGTTTTACATTTTTACAAGAAAATACAATAAATGAAATGGTCCAAACTATTTCTCATCTATTTAACACTCATGTTAAACGTTTGTCGTTGTCTGCTTCTGTGGTAATCATTATTATCACATGCCTCCTTGCAAATAGTAGAATCATCACACAATATTTCAATCATTTACTGTTATTCAATTTTACCACCAGTCCACTCAAAATTGATGAGCCATTATCAACTTTCCAATTTTGCCGTTCATGGCTTGGAACATTCGGAAACTGATATGAATTCCTAATAGTTGGCTCTTTGAGTATGTGTTTCAAGTGATACTCTGCAAGTAAGAGAAAGACTAAAGTTTTACAAGGAGGAAAACTATGCCATTAAGAGCAATGAGTGCCTGGACTGATGTACCTTGATATTTCTGTGATAAAGAATCATATCTTAGCTGGTTAACTTTTATAAATGTAGCCTTTCCATACATGCAACCGACATATTTTCATCTAATAATGTCTCTGCACTTATTATCTTTCCCCAAGCATTCAAAAACTTATTTGAAGTCTTAGTACTTTTGAAGTGCTGAAACAGAGGAAACTCTTTCCCTTCAGATAAACTAACTAGATGTATCACAGCAGGTAAAGGAATGAAATGCAGGATGAACAGAGCGCAAATTAGACCCTTTCAATTCAATGATTCACTAAGTTTCTAAGATAAGAGCGCTTATTAAAGGATGTAACACATATAACTCGTCATAATAAATGAGCAAGGGCATTGTCATGACATCCTTTTTGATTACACAGTCAGAGGCAAGTTTTTCAATTTCAGTGTTTTCAATGGATCATGAAATGAGGCACCTTATCAACTTGTTTACTCTGTATAAATCTTCCATAGAGCATAATATAGAACTACTGGTTATCCCATTCTACCTATAGTCCACTTTTCTTCTTTTGAATGCAACAGCTGATGATATGGCTGCAAAAACTGAGAAATCATAGGTTTTACATTATTTTAATACATGCTTCAATGTACTGACATCAAAAAACAACCAACTGCAAACATAATTGATGGCAATGTCCAACTTCATATTCTTTCTCTTATACCAGATAACTTTCAAGGTGTAACAGAAATTGTTTCAGACGGTCTGCTAAAACCATCAAGAGTCAACATTGTAACTAAAGAAAACTTATAAAGTTCTTTGGGCGCAGCAAAATACTATTGATCTAAGACCTGAGGACTTAAGCACCAAAAGACTGGATAGGTTCCATGGCAAATGATGCAAGAAAGCAGCCTATCAAATTTCTGTTTTACCAATGTCAGAAATCTTAAAGTATTCTTAGAGGTACACAGTAGAGACATAGATTTTGCAAGATCAGAGCAAAGTTATCATTTGACTAGACGGATGCAGGGGCAGCTGCAGTTAAATTGCTCTTGCCACTTCACAGGAAGAGATATATACCAGAGTCATACTCCATTGTATGCATATATGTGAAATGGCATTAAACCCATTTTAATGAGGTGTTTGATCCCATGACACTGACATGCTGTTTCTGCTTTTGAAGAAGTTTGGTTGAGTCAAGTTGTTTGACGCTGGCACTGGCCACACATACAAAGAAAATTAAGTATTTTGATGGCAAAAGAGGAGGATCACACGAAATGCTTATAAGTGATGTTTGTCACAATTACAAATTTTAAAAAGTAATCTTAATTAATGCAACACATATTACACCATAGGAAGCTGTATATTTGTTTAAAAATCTTTTCTTATGTATCAAAGGTATTCAGCATGCAAACTACATGAATAATTCAAACGAATAGATAGTTTTATGTCTTCTTTCTGTTTCTCAGACTTTCAATTCATTTATTCTTAAATTGATATGGTAACATACGTATCATACCATTACAGGCTAACCCCCTAGTCAATAGAGTGCAAACATCTCTTATTTGATGCAGCTTGAATTGTTCTTTAAGGTAGGATATGTCTGCACAATTCCCAAAGGGGTGGAGAGGAACAGGATTATACTCAGTTTGCAGTCCTAATACTATGCCATGATTCTACTGGTTGTGATGAAATGGGTGATTATTTTGCCATAGAAGCAGACACAATGATAGACATTGTGAGAGTGACTTTAATAAAGATTGTTTTTGAATAATTTTATTTAATAATAGGAATATTTATTAAATTGTGTCATTTAAATGAGAACTATTATTTTCTATCTATATGTCTATATATTTTAATATTGTAGCATTAGGAAATATGTGATTAAAAAGGTTATATATAACATAGGTAACACAATTCAATGGGCTTGTTATCAGCAATGACTGAAATTACTAAAACTAAGGCACCAGAGGCTAGAGATTAATAGGAAAACATGTGAAAAATGGTATTTTTCTGAAATATCATCTCTTACTTCCAAGAAAATTTCCTTGCTCATTCATTATGCCATGTAACATATGTTACATACTTTAATAAGTGCTCTGATCCTGATGTCAAACTTGCAAATGTATGATCCTTTATTGCATTAGCAAGACAGTGCCAAAAATGTAAGATATCCACGAGCGTCAAATATTTTCAAATATTTTTCTTCAATAATAGATACCAAAATTGGATACTTAAAATTGGGGGTAGGGTTGTTTAATAGCTCATATTAGA
This sequence comes from Loripinus fragilis, assembly GCA_964019695.1. Lineage (NCBI taxonomy): Eukaryota > Metazoa > Mollusca > Bivalvia > Lucinida > Lucinidae > Loripinus > Loripinus fragilis. The sequence goes on from OZ026531.1 coordinate 54,640,439, forward strand.
CAATGTATTTGAGATAGAAAAGCAAACTTTGTTTTTTCTATTAGTCAATGAATATTTTAGTAAACTGAGATTATAAACACTTGTAAAAATGCACAAATCGTCTGTAAAATGAAATGATGTTAGTCACGATTTCAACTTTCAAAGGGAAATTTAAACTATGTAACGCATATAACACCATTGAAGGCTGTAATTTTGTTGAAAATGCTGCTTTTATGTAGCTTAGGTATCCAGCTTGCAAACTACATAAGAAATTTGAATAATTAGATGGTTTAATGTCTTCTTTCTGTAGCTCAAACTTTCATTTTGATTTTTCCTTAGTTTGTTACAGTAACATATGTAACAGGCTGTCAGAGACTAACGCCCCGGAGCACAGAGTGCAAACATCTCTTAAAAGATGCGGCTTGAAATTTTCTTTAAGATAGGATATGTCTGCAAAATTCCCTAGGGGGGGGGGGAGCAGGACCTTTTTTAGCTTGAAGTCTATTATAACAGAAATGGATTGTTTCATTGAATAATGCTGGGATATTCCATTCCGCTTTAATGGGTTAAACATGCAAGGACATTTATCAAGTGGTGCTAGATGCCTTAAGTTTTGTCTAAGCCTTTATCTACACCATTCTTTGTGTGTATAAGCAGTGAAGGTTCTGGAGATGCTGCGCGCAATCGTGTCTGTGCACAGGCTGATCAAATATTCACTACATATAAAATCTAATGGGCTAACCCATTTCTTTACAAAGCGGCCATTTTCTTATGAAAAGTTGTGGTTGTTCTCTCATTTCAGTTTAAAACTTTAATGGAAGCTTATAATGAACCAGCGAATCAGTTTTGGTACTTATCGCACATGCGTAAAGATGCCCATAAAACATGCATGGACATATTTCAAGTGGGACTAGATAACTTATTTTTGGCCTGAACCTTTATCTACACCTTTCATTGTTTGTGCGAGCAGTGAAGGCTCTGGCGATGCTGTGCTCAAGCGCAGGTACGTCGCTTACTAAACATGCATGACCAGTAAAAAAGTGGAGCTAGATGCCTTAATTTTGGCCTGAAACTTTTTTTTCTGTATCGGTCCTTGAGTTTGTGAGCAATGAAGGCTCTGGCGATGCTGTGCACAAGCGAATGCGCGTCAGAGTAACCTGCAGACACGAAATATGAATATGAAAGTTTGTATATCACTAAGCATTGCAAAACCCTTTCAGAGCAACCTGCCCAAAACATTTTTGAATAACAATTGACTGCAGTTGTATGACTGAAAAACTGTTGATAGTGATGTTTAGCAAAAATGCAACACCAACAGAATGAAAATCAAATCAATTAATAAAAAAAATCAAATCAATGAATGAAAAAGGTACAATAAAAATATTTTATTTCTTTTTTGAATTTGACAGGATTCGAACCTGTCCCATGAGGATTTTTATGCTGGTCATTTTGTGCATTAGACTGACGCTCTAGCCCCTCAGCTATTTAGGCCCATTAATCTGTAGGTATACAATGCATCAAAATACCACAATAGAACCTTGTTTAAGGGACATTACTCATGGGTGATTAACAATTTAAACTCAAAACAGAGATATCTTTCTAAAGAAATAGTTTTTTTTTTAATATTTGCACTTGGTCTCATATTCCTATGAAGAATACTTCACATTTATTTAGCAAAAATCAAAACTGTCCTAATCAGCTTTATTTTTACCATAATAAATTAAGAATTTCTATACATTTATGTCAAGTGAAACAATACTTGCTAACTTCTGTGCTTTACCTACTCTGTCCAATTTTTTTGGACGGTGCTTGACGAGACCTTATAAGAGGGCTTGTCATCAAACGAATTTCTCCGAGGGAGAATTTCGTAATGAAGGTACCCCCTTTTTTCTATTTATTTGGTGAGTTATTGTTCGCTATATGCGTTCAAAAATGACAAAATGAATGCGTATTCTGACTCCAACGTTAAAACAACGGCATAGAAATGTTGCATGCATTCTAGTGGCACGGTTAAATTGTCCACTTATGTAATGAGTGATGTATGCGACTCATGTTCTTGAGAATATTAATACCTGTCTAAATCAACGTGGATTCAACGCTGCTGTTAAACTAATGATTGGACGTTAACGTTCGTACCTCATTACAATATTTTTGTGGGACATAGCCAAACAGTGCAGACCCAGACCAGATGCAGCGTTCTGCATTGACATCTACCTAGTGGGACTATAGGCCTTGATTTTGACCTGATCTTTTATCTACACCCATTCTTTGTGTATTCGAGCATTGAAGGCTCTGACGAGTCTGTGTAGACTCAATTGAGCCTTTTGTTGCTCATCACTGTGATAAGTATAAAAATCTCACGTGCTGGCTCACGATAAGTGAAGACTCTGGCGATGCTGTGTACAAGCACAGTCTCCACTGTTTTCTTTTAGAACGTTCTATTAAAATATGACAAAAATGAAAAATACCACCCAACATCCCTTATAACAGAAATGGATTGTTTCATTGAATAATGCTGGGATATTCCATTCCGCTTTAATGGGTTAAACATGCAAGGACATTTATCAAGCGGTGCTAGATGCCTTAAGTTTGGTCTAAGCCTTTATCTACACCATTCTTTGTGTGTATAAGCAGTGAAGGTTCTGGAGATGCTGCGCGCAAGCGTGTCTGTGCACAGGCTGATCAAATATTCACTACATATAAAATCTAATGGGCTGACCCATTTCTTTACAAAGCGGCCATTTTCTTATGAAAAGTTGTGGTTGTTCTCTCATTTCAGTTTAAAACTTTAATGGAAGCTTATAATGAACCAGCGAATCAGTTTTGGTACTTATCGCACATGCGTAAAGATGCGCATAAAACATGCATGGACATATTTCAAGTGGGACTAGATAACTTATTTTTGGCCTGAACCTTTATCTACACCTTTCATTGTTTGTGCGAGCAGTGAAGGCTCTGGCGATGCTGTGCTCAAGCGCAGGTACGTCGCTTACTAAACATGCATGACCAGTAAAAAAGTGGAGCTAGATGCCTTAATTTTGGCCTGAAACTTTTTTTCTGTATCGGTCCTTGAGTTTGTGAGCAATGAAGGCTCTGGCGATGCTGTGCACAAGCGAATGCGCGTCTGAGTATTTACTATTCACATAACGTATAGAGTTATGGCAACCTGCAGACACGAAATATGAATATGAAAGTTTGTATATCACTAAGCATGGCAAAACCCTTTCAGAGCAACCTGCCCAAAATATTTTTGAATAACAATTGACTGCAGTTGTATGACTGAAAAACTGTTGATAGTGATGTTTAGCAGAAATGCAACACCAACAGAATGAAAATCAAATCAATTAATAAAAAAATCAAATCAATGAATGAAAAAGGTACAATAAAAATATTTTATTTCTTTTTTGAATTTGACAGGATTCGAACCTGCCCCTTGAGGATTTTTGTGCTGGTCATTTTGTGCATTAGACTGGCGCTCTAGACCCCTCAGCTATTTAGGCCCATTAATCTGTAGGTATACAATGCATCAAAATACCACAATAGAACCTTGTTTAAGGGACATTACTCATGGGTGATTAACAATTTAAACTCAAAACAGAGATATCTTTCTAAAGAAATAGTTTTTTTTTAATATTTGCACATTGTCTCATATTCCTATTGAAGAATACTTTACATTTATTTAGCAAAAATAAAAACTGTCCTAATCAGCTTTATTTTTACCATAATAAGTTAAGAATTTCTATACATTTATGTCAAGTGAAACAATACTTGCTAACTTCTGTGCTTTACCTACTCTGTCCAATTTTTTTTGGACGGTGCTTGACGAGACCTTATAAGAGGGCTTGTCATCAAACGAATTTCTCCAAGGGAGAATTTCGTAAAGAAGGTACCCCCTTTTCTTTCTATTATTTTTTTTCACTTTATTTTCACCCTTACCCTCTTTGTCCCTTTTCATTTTTAGGGGTTCCCTGGGCAGTTGGATGTAAACCTGACAATATAGGGGAGATAATATAGGGTTTTGTTATTTAATTACAGAAAATTAGTATTTATTCTTCTATATAAAGTAAGTGCTATCACAGTTAAAGCTGCATACTCTGTAACTATGAACATTTTTCGAAAAATTTTATTTTCTTTTTAAATCATTTGTAAAAGCTGAATTAAGTTATGTTTTCACAATAAATATGATCACTAGAGCGGAAAACTGCACGGAAAAGTGAATTATCCTATAAAACAGGTGTGTTTTACTCGTGTCGATAATTATTTGCGTCCCTCCAATAATTATAGACAGTGTATTTTGATATAAATGCTGTTGTTTCGATACTGATAATTTGTTAAGATTTACGAAATTGGTAAAATGTATACCTGAATTTTAGTTTTTTTACTGTGTTCTTGAAAAATAGAAACATTAGTTCTAAAATTAAAAGATCAAAAGTTACAGACTATGCAGCTTTAAAATATTTATTTGGTGAGTTATTGTTCGCTATATGCGTTCAAAAATGACAAAATGAATGCGTATTCTGACTCCAACGTTAAAACAACGGCATAGAAATGTTGCATGCATTCTAGTGGCACGGTTAAATTGTCCACTTATGTAATGAGTGATTTATGCGACTCATGTTCTTGAGAATATTAATACCTGTCTAAATCAACATGGATTCAACGCTGCTGTTAAACTAATGATTGGACGTTAACGTACGTACCTTATGACAATATTTGAGCCAGTTCATGAAAATTTGGTACTAATCGAAAATGCATAAACTTGTTCTACAAATATACATTGACTTCTACCTAGTGGGACTATAGGCCTTGATTTTGGCCTGAACCTTTATCTACACCCATTATTTGTGTATACAAGCATTGAAGGCTCCGACGAGTCTGCGCAGATGTGTAGACTCAACTGAGCCTTTTGCTGCTCCTTACAAAGATAAGTATAAAAATCTCACGTGCTGGCTCATACCACTGAGCCCACATGTTTCGCTCAGTCGATAATTTAAGACATCAGGCCACAGATTCGAATTTGGGAGTGGACGATTTTTAGGTTATTCTTGTAGAGGGGTCAAAAATGTTATATTTGGCTATTAAAATCATGACATATGAACAAATATGAACTGAAAGGCGAGGGTGATTGATTCTACAAGATGAATTGAAATACGAAACTGGGTTGTCATCTATTATAGCATTCAATTCTGTGCTATCATATTTCTATAGTCACATGATAACATCGTCATAGGAACCTTTCCAACGCAATGCCGTTGTGATGACGCAATGATTGACGTCATAAAAGGGAGACAACATAGGTATTAATGAATATTATAACTTATTTTCAACTGTTGATAGACAAACTCTTTGGGTAGAGTCGCTCATTAACCCATATAAGCATAGCGTCCTTTTTGTGGGACATAGCCAAACAGTGCAGACCCAGACCAGATGCAGCGTTCTGCATTGACATCTACCTAGTGGGACTATAGGCCTTGATTTTGACCTGATCTTTTATCTACACCCATTCTTTGTGTATTCGAGCATTGAAGGCTCTGACGAGTCTGTGTAGACTCAATTGAGCCTTTTGTTGCTCATCACTGTGATAAGTATAAAAATCTCACGTGCTGGCTCACGATAAGTGAAGACTCTGGCGATGCTGTGTACAAGCACAGTCTCCACTGTTTTCTTTTAGAACGTTCTATTAAAATATGACAAAAATGAAAAATACCACCCAACATCCCTTATAACAGAAATGGATTGTTTCATTGGATAATGCTGGGATATTCCATTCCGCTTTAATGGGTTAAACATGCAAGGACATTTATCAAGTGGTGCTAGATGCCTAAAGTTTGGTCTAAGCCTTTATCTACACCATTCTTTGTGTGTATAAGCAGTGAAGGTTCTGGAGATGCTGCGCGCAAGCGTGTCTGTGCACAGGCTGATCAAATATTCACTACATATAAAATCTAATGGGCTGACCCATTTCTTTACAAAGCGGCCATTTTCTTATGAAAAGTTGTGGTTGTTCTCTCATTTCAGTTTAAAACTTTAATGGAAGCTTATAATGAACCAGCGAATCAGTTTTGGTACTTATCGCGCATGCGTAAAGATGCCCATAAAACATGCATGGACATATTTCAAGTGGGACTAGATAACTTATTTTTGGCCTGAACCTTTATCTACACCTTTCATTGTTTGTGCGAGCAGTGAAGGCTCTGGCGATGCTGTGCTCAAGCGCAGGTACGTCGCTTACTAAACATGCATGACCAGTAAAAATGTGGAGCTAGATGCCTTAATTTTGGCCTGAAACTTTTTTTCTGTATCGGTCCTTGAGTTTGTGAGCAATGAAGGCTCTGGCGATGCTGTGCACAAGCGAATGCGCGTCTGAGTATTTACTATTCACATAACGTATAGAGTTATGGCAACCTGCAGACACGAAATATGAATATGAAAGTTTGTATATCACTAAGCATGGCAAAACCCTTTCAGAGCAACCTGCCCAAAATATTTTTGAATAACAATTGACTGCAGTTGTATGACTGAAAAACTGTTGATAGTGATGTTTAGCAAAAATGCAACACCAACAGAATGAAAATCAAATCAATTAATAAAAAAATCAAATCAATGAATGAAAAAGGTACAATAAAAATATTTTATTTCTTTTTTGAATTTGACAGGATTCGAACCTGCCCCTTGAGGATTTTTGTGCTGGTCATTTTGTGCATTAGACTGGCGCTCTAGACCCCTCAGCTATTTAGGCCCATTAATCTGTAGGTATACAATGCATCAAAATACCACAATAGAACCTTGTTTAAGGGACATTACTCATGGGTGATTAACAATTTAAACTCAAAACAGAGATATCTTTCTAAAGAAATAGTTTTTTTTTAATATTTGCACATTGTCTCATATTCCTATTGAAGAATACTTTACATTTATTTAGCAAAAATCAAAACTGTCCTAATCAGCTTTATTTTTACCATAATAAGTTAAGAATTTCTATACATTTATGTCAAGTGAAACAATACTTGCTAACTTCTGTGCTTTACCTACTCTGTCCAATTTTTTTTGGACGGTGCTTGACGAGACCTTATAAGAGGGCTTGTCATCAAACGAATTTCTCCAAGGGAGAATTTCGTAAAGAAGGTACCCCCTTTTCTTTCTATTATTTTTTTTCACTTTATTTTCACCCTTACCCTCTTTGTCCCTTTTCATTTTTAGGGGTTCCCTGGGCAGTTGGATCTAATCCTGACAATATAGGGGAGATAATATAGGGTTTTGTTATTTAATTACAGAAAATTAGTATTTATTCTTCTATATAAAGTAAGTGCTATCACAGTTAAAATATTTATTTGGTGAGTTATTGTTCGCTATATGCGTTCAGAAATGACAAAATGAATGCGTATTCTGACTCCAACGTTAAAACAACGGCATAGAAATGTTGCATGCATTCTAGTGGCACGGTTAAATTGTCCACTTATGTAATGAGTGATTTATGCGACTCATGTTCTTGAGAATATTAATACCTGTCTAAATCAACATTGATTCAACGCTGCTGTTAAACTAATGATTGGACGTTAACGTACGTACCTTATGACAATATTTGAGCCAGTTCATGAAAATTTGGTACTAATCGAAAATGCATAAACTTGTTCTACAAATATACATTGACTTCTACCTAGTGGGACTATAGGCCTTGATTTTGGCCTGAACCTTTATCTACACCCATTATTTGTGTATACAAGCATTGAAGGCTCCGACGAGTCTGCGCAGATGTGTAGACTCAACTGAGCCTTTTGCTGCTCCTTACAAAGATAAGTATAAAAATCTCACGTGCTGGCTCATACCACTGAGCCCACATGTTTCGCTCAGTCGATAATTTAAGACATCAGGCCACAGATTCGAATTTGGGAGTGGACGATTTTTAGGTTATTCTTGTAGAGGGGTCAAAAATGTTATATTTGGCTATTAAAATCATGACATATGAACAAATATGAACTGAAAGGCGAGGGTGATTGATTCTACAAGATGAATTGAAATACGAAACTGGGTTGTCATCTATTATAGCATTCAATTCTGTGCTATCATATTTCTATAGTCACATGATAACATCGTCATAGGAACCTTTCCAACGCAATGCCGTTGTGATGACGCAATGATTGACGTCATAAAAGGGAGACAACATAGGTATTAATGAATATTATAACTTATTTTCAACTGTTGATAGGCAAACTCTTTGGGTAGAGTCGCTCATTAACCCATATAAGCATAGCGTCCTTTTTGTGGGACATAGCCAAACAGTGCAGACCCAGACCAGATGCAGCGTTCTGCATTGACATCTACCTAGTGGGACTATAGGCCTTGATTTTGACCTGATCTTTTATCTACACCCATTCTTTGTGTATTCGAGCATTGAAGGCTCTGACGAGTCTGTGTAGACTCAATTGAGCCTTTTGTTGCTCATCACTGTGATAAGTATAAAAATCTCACGTGCTGGCTCACGATAAGTGAAGACTCTGGCGATGCTGTGTACAAGCACAGTCTCCACTGTTTTCTTTTAGAACGTTCTATTAAAATATGACAAAAATGAAAAATACCACCCAACATCCCTTATAACAGAAATGGATTGTTTCATTGAATAATGCTGGGATATTCCATTCCGCTTAAATGGGTTAAACATGCAAGGACATTTATCAAGTGGTGCTAGATGCCTAAAGTTTGGTCTAAGCCTTTATCTACACCATTCTTTGTGTGTATAAGCAGTGAAGGTTCTGGAGATGCTGCGCGCAAGCGTGTCTGTGCACAGGCTGATCAAATATTCACTACATATAAAATCTAATGGGCTGACCCATTTCTTTACAAAGCGGCCATTTTCTTATGAAAAGTTGTGGTTGTTCTCTCATTTCAGTTTAAAACTTTAATGGAAGCTTATAATGAACCAGCGAATCAGTTTTGGTACTTATCGCGCATGCGTAAAGATGCCCATAAAACATGCATGGACATATTTCAAGTGGGACTAGATAACTTATTTTTGGCCTGAACCTTTATCTACACCTTTCATTGTTTGTGCGAGCAGTGAAGGCTCTGGCGATGCTGTGCTCAAGCGCAGGTACGTCGCTTACTAAACATGCATGACCAGTAAAAATGTGGAGCTAGATGCCTTAATTTTGGCCTGAAACTTTTTTTCTGTATCGGTCCTTGAGTTTGTGAGCAATGAAGGCTCTGGCGATGCTGTGCACAAGCGAATGCGCGTCTGAGTATTTACTATTCACATAACGTATAGAGTTATGGCAACCTGCAGACACGAAATATGAATATGAAAGTTTGTATATCACTAAGCATGGCAAAACCCTTTCAGAGCAACCTGCCTAAAATATTTTTGAATAACAATTGACTGCAGTTGTATGACTGAAAAACTGTTGATAGTGATGTTTAGCAAAAATGCAACACCAACAGAATGAAAATCAAATCAATTAATAAAAAAATCAAATCAATGAATGAAAAAGGTACAATAAAAATATTTTATTTCTTTTTTGAATTTGACAGGATTCGAACCTGCCCCTTGAGGATTTTTGTGCTGGTCATTTTGTGCATTAGACTGGCGCTCTAGACCCCTCAGCTATTTAGGCCCATTAATCTGTAGGTATACAATGCATCAAAATACCACAATAGAACCTTGTTTAAGGGACATTACTCATGGGTGATTAACAATTTAAACTCAAAACAGAGATATCTTTCTAAAGAAATAGTTTTTTTTTAATATTTGCACATTGTCTCATATTCCTATTGAAGAATACTTTACATTTATTTAGCAAAAATCAAAACTGTCCTAATCAGCTTTATTTTTACCATAATAAGTTAAGAATTTCTATACATTTATGTCAAGTGAAACAATACTTGCTAACTTCTGTGCTTTACCTACTCTGTCCATTTTTTTTTGGACGGTGCTTGACGAGACCTTATAAGAGGGCTTGTCATCAAACGAATTTCTCCAAGGGAGAATTTCGTAAAGAAGGTACCCCCTTTTCTTTCTATTATTTTTTTTTCACTTTATTTTCACCCTTACCCTCTTTGTCCCTTTTCATTTTTAGGGGTTCCCTGGGCAGTTGGATCTAATCCTGACAATATAGGGGAGATAATATAGGGTTTTGTTATTTAATTACAGAAAATTAGTATTTATTCTTCTATATAAAGTAAGTGCTATCACAGTTAAAATATTTATTTGGTGAGTTATTGTTCGCTATATGCGTTCAGAAATGACAAAATGAATGCGTATTCTGACTCCAACGTTAAAACAACGGCATAGAAATGTTGCATGCATTCTAGTGGCACGGTTAAATTGTCCACTTATGTAATGAGTGATTTATGCGACTCATGTTCTTGAGAATATTAATACCTGTCTAAATCAACATTGATTCAACGCTGCTGTTAAACTAATGATTGGACGTTAACGTACGTACCTTATGACAATATTTGAGCCAGTTCATGAAAATTTGGTACTAATCGAAAATGCATAAACTTGTTCTACAAATATACATTGACTTCTACCTAGTGGGACTATAGGCCTTGATTTTGGCCTGAACCTTTATATACACCCATTATTTGTGTATACAAGCATTGAAGGCTCCGACGAGTCTGCGCAGATGTGTAGACTCAACTGAGCCTTTTGCTGCTCCTTACAAAGATAAGTATAAAAATCTCACGTGCTGGCTCATACCACTGAGCCCACATGTTTCGCTCAGTCGATAATTTAAGACATCAGGCCACAGATTCGAATTTGGGAGTGGACGATTTTTAGGTTATTCTTGTAGAGGGGTCAAAAATGTTATATTTGGCTATTAAAATCATGACATATGAACAAATATGAACTGAAAGGCGAGGGTGATTGATTCTACAAGATGAATTGAAATACGAAACTGGGTTGTCATCTATTATAGCATTCAATTCTGTGCTATCATATTTCTATAGTCACATGATAACATCGTCATAGGAACCTTTCCAACGCAATGCCGTTGTGATGACGCAATGATTGACGTCATAAAAGGGAGACAACATAGGTATTAATGAATATTATAACTTATTTTCAACTGTTGATAGACAAACTCTTTGGGTAGAGTCGCTCATTAACCCATATAAGCATAGCGTCCTTTTTGTGGGACATAGCCAAACAGTGCAGACCCAGACCAGATGCAGCGTTCTGCATTGACATCTACCTAGTGGGACTATAGGCCTTGATTTTGACCTGATCTTTTATCTACACCCATTCTTTGTGTATTCGAGCATTGAAGGCTCTGACGAGTCTGTGTAGACTCAATTGAGCCTTTTGTTTCTCATCACTGTGATAAGTATAAAAATCTCACGTGCTGGCTCACGATAAGTGAAGACTCTGGCGATGCTGTGTACAAGCACAGTCTCCACTGTTTTCTTTTAGAACGTTCTATTAAAATATGACAAAAATGAAAAATACCACCCAACATCCCTTATAACAGAAATGGATTGTTTCATTGAATAATGCTGGGATATTCCATTCCGCTTTAATGGGTTAAACATGCAAGGACATTTATCAAGTGGTGCCTAGATGCCTAAAGTTTGGTCTAAGCCTTTATCTACACCATTCTTTGTGTGTATAAGCAGTGAAGGTTCTGGAGATGCTGCGCGCAAGCGTGTCTGTGCACAGGCTGATCAAATATTCACTACATATAAAATCTAATGGGCTGACCCATTTCTTTACAAAGCGGCCATTTTCTTATGAAAAGTTGTGGTTGTTCTCTCATTTCAGTTTAAAACTTTAATGGAAGCTTATAATGAACCAGCGAATCAGTTTTGGTACTTATCGCGCATGCGTAAAGATGCCCATAAAACATGCATGGACATATTTCAAGTGGGACTAGATAACTTATTTTTGGCCTGAACCTTTATCTACACCTTTCATTGTTTGTGCGAGCAGTGAAGGCTCTGGCGATGCTGTGCTCAAGCGCAGGTACGTCGCTTACTAAACATGCATGACCAGTAAAAATGTGGAGCTAGATGCCTTAATTTTGGCCTGAAACTTTTTTTCTGTATCGGTCCTTGAGTTTGTAAGCAATGAAGGCTCTGGCGATGCTGTGCACAAGCGAATGCGCGTCTGAGTATTTACTATTCACATAACGTATAGAGTTATGGCAACCTGCAGACACGAAATATGAATATGAAAGTTTGTATATCACTAAGCATGGCAAAACCCTTTCAGAGCAACCTGCCCAAAATATTTTTGAATAACAATTGACTGCAGTTGTATGACTGAAAAACTGTTGATAGTGATGTTTAGCAAAAATGCAACACCAACAGAATGAAAATCAAATCAATTAATAAAAAAATCAAATCAATGAATGAAAAAGGTACAATAAAAATATTTTATTTCTTTTTTGAATTTGACAGGATTCGAACCTGCCCCTTGAGGATTTTTGTGCTGGTCATTTTGTACATTAGACTGGCGCTCTAGACCCCTCAGCTATTTAGGCCCATTAATCTGTAGGTATACAATGCATCAAAATACCACAATAGAACCTTGTTTAAGGGACATTACTCATGGGTGATTAACAATTTAAACTCAAAACAGAGATATCTTTCTAAAGAAATAGTTTTTTTTTAATATTTGCACATTGTCTCATATTCCTATTGAAGAATACTTTACATTTATTTAGCAAAAATCAAAACTGTCCTAATCAGCTTTATTTTTACCATAATAAGTTAAGAATTTCTATACATTTATGTCAAGTGAAACAATACTTGCTAACTTCTGTGCTTTACCTACTCTGTCCAATTTTTTTTGGACGGTGCTTGACGAGACCTTATAAGAGGGCTTGTCATCAAACGAATTTCTCCAAAGGAGAATTTCGTAAAGAAGGTACCCCCTTTTCTTTCTATTATTTTTTTTCACTTTATTTTCACCCTTACCCTCTTTGTCCCTTTTCATTTTTAGGGGTTCCCTGGGCAGTTGGATCTAATCCTGACAATATAGGGGAGATAATATAGGGTTTTGTTATTTAATTACAGAAAATTAGTATTTATTCTTCTATATAAAGTAAGTGCTATCACAGTTAAAATATTTATTTGATGAGTTATTGTTCGCTATATGCGTTCAGAAATGACAAAATGAATGCGTATTCTGACTCCAACGTTAAAACAACGGCATAGAAATGTTGCATGCATTCTAGTGGCACGGTTAAATTGTCCACTTATGTAATGAGTGATTTATGCGACTCATGTTCTTGAGAATATTAATACCTGTCTAAATCAACATTGATTCAACGCTGCTGTTAAACTAATGATTGGACGTTAACGTACGTACCTTATGACAATATTTGAGCCAGTTCATGAAAATTTGGTACTAATCGAAAATGCATAAACTTGTTCTACAAATATACATTGACTTCTACCTAGTGGGACTATAGGCCTTGATTTTGGCCTGAACCTTTATCTACACCCATTATTTGTGTATACAAGCATTGAAGGCTCCGACGAGTCTGCGCAGATGTGTAGACTCAACTGAGCCTTTTGCTGCTCCTTACAAAGATAAGTATAAAAATCTCACGTGCTGGCTCATACCACTGAGCCCACATGTTTCGCTCAGTCGATAATTTAAGACATCAGGCCACAGATTCGAATTTGGGAGTGGACGATTTTTAGGTTATTCTTGTAGAGGGGTCAAAAATGTTATATTTGGCTATTAAAATCATGACATATGAACAAATATGAACTGAAAGGCGAGGGTGATTGATTCTACAAGATGAATTGAAATACGAAACTGGGTTGTCATCTATTATAGCATTCAATTCTGTGCTATCATATTTCTATAGTCACATGATAACATCGCCATAGGAACCTTTCCAACGCAATGCCGTTGTGATGACGCAATGATTGACGTCATAAAAGGGAGACAACATAGGTATTAATGAATATTATAACTTATTTTCAACTGTTGATAGACAAACTCTTTGGGTAGAGTCGCTCATTAACCCATATAAGCATAGCGTCCTTTTTGTGGGACATAGCCAAACAGTGCAGACCCAGACCAGATGCAGCGTTCTGCATTGACATCTACCTAGTGGGACTATAGGCCTTGATTTTGACCTGATCTTTTATCTACACCCATTCTTTGTGTATTCGAGCATTGAAGGCTCTGACGAGTCTGTGTAGACTCAATTGAGCCTTTTGTTGCTCATCACTGTGATAAGTATAAAAATCTCACGTGCTGGCTCACGATAAGTGAAGACTCTGGCGATGCTGTGTACAAGCACAGTCTCCACTGTTTTCTTTTAGAACGTTCTATTAAAATATGACAAAAATGAAAAATACCACCCAACATCCCTTATAACAGAAATGGATTGTTTCATTGAATAATGCTGGGATATTCCATTCCGCTTTAATGGGTTAAACATGCAAGGACATTTATCAAGTGGTGCTAGATGCCTAAAGTTTGGTCTAAGCCTTTATCTACACCATTCTTTGTGTGTATAAGCAGTGAAGGTTCTGGAGATGCTGCGCGCAAGCGTGTCTGTGCACAGGCTGATCAAATATTCACTACATATAAAATCTAATGGGCTGACCCATTTCTTTACAAAGCGGCCATTTTCTTATGAAAAGTTGTGGTTGTTCTCTCATTTCAGTTTAAAACTTTAATGGAAGCTTATAATGAACCAGCGAATCAGTTTTGGTACTTATCGCGCATGCGTAAAGATGCCCATAAAACATGCATGGACATATTTCAAGTGGGACTAGATAACTTATTTTTGGCCTGAACCTTTATCTACACCTTTCATTGTTTGTGCGAGCAGTGAAGGCTCTGGCGATGCTGTGCTCAAGCGCAGGTACGTCGCTTACTAAACATGCATGACCAGTAAAAATGTGGAGCTAGATGCCTTAATTTTGGCCTGAAACTTTTTTTCTGTATCGGTCCTTGAGTTTGTGAGCAATGAAGGCTCTGGCGATGCTGTGCACAAGCGAATGCGCGTCTGAGTATTTACTATTCACATAACGTATAGAGTTATGGCAACCTGCAGACACGAAATATGAATATGAAAGTTTGTATATCACTAAGCATGGCAAAACCCTTTCAGAGCAACCTGCCCAAAATATTTTTGAATAACAATTGACTGCAGTTGTATGACTGAAAAACTGTTGATAGTGATGTTTAGCAAAAATGCAACACCAACAGAATGAAAATCAAATCAATTAATAAAAAAATCAAATCAATGAATGAAAAAGGTACAATAAAAATATTTTATTTCTTTTTTGAATTTGACAGGATTCTAACCTGCCCCTTGAGGATTTTTGTGCTGGTCATTTTGTGCATTAGACTGGCGCTCTAGACCCCTCAGCTATTTAGGCCCATTAATCTGTAGGTACACAATGCATCAAAATACCACAATAGAACCTTGTTTAAGGGACATTACTCATGGGTGATTAACAATTTAAACTCAAAACAGAGATATCTTTCTAAAGAAATAGTTTTTTTTTTAATATTTGCACATTGTCTCATATTCCTATTGAAGAATACTTTACATTTATTTAGCAAAAATCAAAACTGTCCTAATCAGCTTTATTTTTACCATAATAAGTTAAGAATTTCTATACATTTATGTCAAGTGAAACAATACTTGCTAACTTCTGTGCTTTACCTACTCTGTCCAATTTTTTTTGGACGGTGCTTGACGAGACCTTATAAGAGGGCTTGTCATCAAACGAATTTCTCCAAGGGAGAATTTCGTAAAGAAGGTACCCCCTTTTCTTTCTATTATTTTTTTTCACTTTATTTTCACCCTTACCCTCTTTGTCCCTTTTCATTTTTAGGGGTTCCCTGGGCAGTTGGATCTAATCCTGACAATATAGGGGAGATAATATAGGGTTTTGTTATTTAATTACAGAAAATTAGTATTTATTCTTCTATATAAAGTAAGTGCTATCACAGTTAAAATATTTATTTGGTGAGTTATTGTTCGCTATATGCGTTCAGAAATGACAAAATGAATGCGTATTCTGACTCCAACGTTAAAACAACGGCATAGAAATGTTGCATGCATTCTAGTGGCACGGTTAAATTGTCCACTTATGTAATGAGTGATTTATGCGACTCATGTTCTTGAGAATATTAATACCTGTCTAAATCAACATTGATTCAACGCTGCTGTTAAACTAATGATTGGACGTTAACGTACGTACCTTATGACAATATTTGAGCCAGTTCATGAAAATTTGGTACTAATCGAAAATGCATAAACTTGTTCTACAAATATACATTGACTTCTACCTAGTGGGACTATAGGCCTTGATTTTGGCCTGAACCTTTATCTACACCCATTATTTGTGTATACAAGCATTGAAGGCTCCGACGAGTCTGCGCAGATGTGTAGACTCAACTGAGCCTTTTGCTGCTCCTTACAAAGATAAGTATAAAAATCTCACGTGCTGGCTCATACCACTGAGCCCACATGTTTCGCTCAGTCGATAATTTAAGACATCAGGCCACAGATTCGAATTTGGGAGTGGACGATTTTTAGGTTATTCTTGTAGAGGGGTCAAAAATGTTATATTTGGCTATTAAAATCATGACATATGAACAAATATGAACTGAAAGGCGAGGGTGATTGATTCTACAAGATGAATTGAAATACGAAACTGGGTTGTCATCTATTATAGCATTCAATTCTGTGCTATCATATTTCTATAGTCACATGATAACATCGCCATAGGAACCTTTCCAACGCAATGCCGTTGTGATGACGCAATGATTGACGTCATAAAAGGGAGACAACATAGGTATTAATGAATATTATAACTTATTTTCAACTGTTGATAGACAAACTCTTTGGGTAGAGTCGCTCATTAACCCATATAAGCATAGCGTCCTTTTTGTGGGACATAGCCAAACAGTGCAGACCCAGACCAGATGCAGCGTTCTGCATTGACATCTACCTAGTGGGACTATAGGCCTTGATTTTGACCTGATCTTTTATCTACACCCATTCTTTGTGTATTCGAGCATTGAAGGCTCTGACGAGTCTGTGTAGACTCAATTGAGCCTTTTGTTGCTCATCACTGTGATAAGTATAAAAATCTCACGTGCTGGCTCACGATAAGTGAAGACTCTGGCGATGCTGTGTACAAGCACAGTCTCCACTGTTTTCTTTTAGAACGTTCTATTAAAATATGACAAAAATGAAAAATACCACCCAACATCCCTTATAACAGAAATGGATTGTTTCATTGAATAATGCTGGGATATTCCATTCCGCTTTAATGGGTTAAACATGCAAGGACATTTATCAAGTGGTGCTAGATGCCTAAAGTTTGGTCTAAGCCTTTATCTACACCATTCTTTGTGTGTATAAGCAGTGAAGGTTCTGGAGATGCTGCGCGCAAGCGTGTCTGTGCACAGGCTGATCAAATATTCACTACATATAAAATCTAATGGGCTGACCCATTTCTTTACAAAGCGGCCATTTTCTTATGAAAAGTTGTGGTTGTTCTCTCATTTCAGTTTAAAACTTTAATGGAAGCTTATAATGAACCAGCGAATCAGTTTTGGTACTTATCGCGCATGCGTAAAGATGCCCATAAAACATGCATGGACATATTTCAAGTGGGACTAGATAACTTATTTTTGGCCTGAACCTTTATCTACACCTTTCATTGTTTGTGCGAGCAGTGAAGGCTCTGGCGATGCTGTGCTCAAGCGCAGGTACGTCGCTTACTAAACATGCATGACCAGTAAAAATGTGGAGCTAGATGCCTTAATTTTGGCCTGAAACTTTTTTTCTGTATCGGTCCTTGAGTTTGTGAGCAATGAAGGCTCTGGCGATGCTGTGCACAAGCGAATGCGCGTCTGAGTATTTACTATTCACATAAGGTATAGAGTTATGGCAACCTGCAGACACGAAATATGAATATGAAAGTTTGTATATCACTAAGCATGGCAAAACCCTTTCAGAGCAACCTGCCCAAAATATTTTTGAATAACAATTGACTGCAGTTGTATGACTGAAAAACTGTTGATAGTGATGTTTAGCAAAAATGCAACACCAACAGAATGAAAATCAAATCAATTAATAAAAAAATCAAATCAATGAATGAAAAAGGTACAATAAAAATATTTTATTTCTTTTTTGAATTTGACAGGATTCTAACCTGCCCCTTGAGGATTTTTGTGCTGGTCATTTTGTGCATTAGACTGGCGCTCTAGACCCCTCAGCTATTTAGGCCCATTAATCTGTAGGTACACAATGCATCAAAATACCACAATAGAACCTTGTTTAAGGGACATTACTCATGGGTGATTAACAATTTAAACTCAAAACAGAGATATCTTTCTAAAGAAATAGTTTTTTTTTAATATTTGCACATTGTCTCATATTCCTATTGAAGAATACTTTACATTTATTTAGCAAAAATCAAAACTGTCCTAATCAGCTTTATTTTTACCATAATAAGTTAAGAATTTCTATACATTTATGTCAAGTGAAACAATACTTGCTAACTTCTGTGCTTTACCTACTCTGTCCAATTTTTTTTGGACGGTGCTTGACGAGACCTTATAAGAGGGCTTGTCATCAAACGAATTTCTCCAAGGGAGAATTTCGTAAAGAAGGTACACCCTTTTCTTTCTATTATTTTTTTTCACTTTATTTTCACCCTTACCCTCTTTGTCCCTTTTCATTTTTAGGGGTTCCCTGGGCAGTTGGATCTAATCCTGACAATATAGGGGAGATAATATAGGGTTTTGTTATTTAATTACAGAAAATTAGTATTTATTCTTCTATATAAAGTAAGTGCTATCACAGTTAAAATATTTATTTGGTGAGTTATTGTTCGCTATATGCGTTCAGAAATGACAAAATGAATGCGTATTCTGACTCCAACGTTAAAACAACGGCATAGAAATGTTGCATGCATTCTAGTGGCACGGTTAAATTGTCCACTTATGTAATGAGTGATTTATGCGACTCATGTTCTTGAGAATATTAATACCTGTCTAAATCAACATTGATTCAACGCTGCTGTTAAACTAATGATTGGACGTTAACGTACGTACCTTATGACAATATTTGAGCCAGTTCATGAAAATTTGGTACTAATCGAAAATGCATAAACTTGTTCTACAAATATACATTGACTTCTACCTAGTGGGACTATAGGCCTTGATTTTGGCCTGAACCTTTATCTACACCCATTATTTGTGTATACAAGCATTGAAGGCTCCGACGAGTCTGCGCAGATGTGTAGACTCAACTGAGCCTTTTGCTGCTCCTTACAAAGATAAGTATAAAAATCTCACGTGCTGGCTCATACCACTGAGCCCACATGTTTCGCTCAGTCGATAATTTAAGACATCAGGCCACAGATTCGAATTTGGGAGTGGACGATTTTTAGGTTATTCTTGTAGAGGGGTCAAAAATGTTATATTTGGCTATTAAAATCATGACATATGAACAAATATGAACTGAAAGGCGAGGGTGATTGATTCTACAAGATGAATTGAAATACGAAACTGGGTTGTCATCTATTATAGCATTCAATTCTGTGCTATCATATTTCTATAGTCACATGATAACATCGTCATAGGAACCTTTCCAACGCAATGCCGTTGTGATGACGCAATGATTGACGTCATAAAAGGGAGACAACATAGGTATTAATGAATATTATAACTTATTTTCAACTGTTGATAGACAAACTCTTTGGGTAGAGTCGCTCATTAACCCATATAAGCATAGCGTCCTTTTTGTGGGACATAGCCAAACAGTGCAGACCCAGACCAGATGCAGCGTTCTGCATTGACATCTACCTAGTGGGACTATAGGCCTTGATTTTGACCTGATCTTTTATCTACACCCATTCTTTGTGTATTCGAGCATTGAAGGCTCTGACGAGTCTGTGTAGACTCAATTGAGCCTTTTGTTGCTCATCACTGTGATAAGTATAAAAATCTCACGTGCTGGCTCACGATAAGTGAAGACTCTGGCGATGCTGTGTACAAGCACAGTCTCCACTGTTTTCTTTTAGAACGTTCTATTAAAATATGACAAAAATGAAAAATACCACCCAACATCCCTTATAACAGAAATGGATTGTTTCATTGAATAATGCTGGGATATTCCATTCCGCTTTAATGGGTTAAACATGCAAGGACATTTATCAAGTGGTGCTAGATGCCTAAAGTTTGGTCTAAGCCTTTATCTACACCATTCTTTGTGTGTATAAGCAGTGAAGGTTCTGGAGATGCTGCGCGCAAGCGTGTCTGTGCACAGGCTGATCAAATATTCACTACATATAAAATCTAATGGGCTGACCCATTTCTTTACAAAGCGGCCATTTTCTTATGAAAAGTTGTGGTTGTTCTCTCATTTCAGTTTAAAACTTTAATGGAAGCTTATAATGAACCAGCGAATCAGTTTTGGTACTTATCGCGCATGCGTAAAGATGCCCATAAAACATGCATGGACATATTTCAAGTGGGACTAGATAACTTATTTTTGGCCTGAACCTTTATCTACACCTTTCATTGTTTGTGCGAGCAGTGAAGGCTCTGGCGATGCTGTGCTCAAGCGCAGGTACGTCGCTTACTAAACATGCATGACCAGTAAAAATGTGGAGCTAGATGCCTTAATTTTGGCCTGAAACTTTTTTTCTGTATCGGTCCTTGAGTTTGTGAGCAATGAAGGCTCTGGCGATGCTGTGCACAAGCGAATGCGCGTCTGAGTATTTACTATTCACATAAGGTATAGAGTTATGGCAACCTGCAGACACGAAATATGAATATGAAAGTTTGTATATCACTAAGCATGGCAAAACCCTTTCAGAGCAACCTGCCCAAAATATTTTTGAATAACAATTGACTGCAGTTGTATGACTGAAAAACTGTTGATAGTGATGTTTAGCAAAAATGCAACACCAACAGAATGAAAATCAAATCAATTAATAAAAAAATCAAATCAATGAATGAAAAAGGTACAATAAAAATATTTTATTTCTTTTTTGAATTTGACAGGATTCTAACCTGCCCCTTGAGGATTTTTGTGCTGGTCATTTTGTGCATTAGACTGGCGCTCTAGACCCCTCAGCTATTTAGGCCCATTAATCTGTAGGTACACAATGCATCAAAATACCACAATAGAACCTTGTTTAAGGGACATTACTCATGGGTGATTAACAATTTAAACTCAAAACAGAGATATCTTTCTAAAGAAATAGTTTTTTTTTAATATTTGCACATTGTCTCATATTCCTATTGAAGAATACTTTACATTTATTTAGCAAAAATCAAAACTGTCCTAATCAGCTTTATTTTTACCATAATAAGTTAAGAATTTCTATACATTTATGTCAAGTGAAACAATACTTGCTAACTTCTGTGCTTTACCTACTCTGTCCAATTTTTTTTGGACGGTGCTTGACGAGACCTTATAAGAGGGCTTGTCATCAAACGAATTTCTCCAAGGGAGAATTTCGTAAAGAAGGTACCCCCTTTTCTTTCTATTATTTTTTTTCACTTTATTTTCACCCTTACCCTCTTTGTCCCTTTTCATTTTTAGGGGTTCCCTGGGCAGTTGGATCTAATCCTGACAATATAGGGGAGATAATATAGGGTTTTGTTATTTAATTACAGAAAATTAGTATTTATTCTTCTATATAAAGTAAGTGCTATCACAGTTAAAATATTTATTTGGTGAGTTATTGTTCGCTATATGCGTTCAGAAATGACAAAATGAATGCGTATTCTGACTCCAACGTTAAAACAACGGCATAGAAATGTTGCATGCATTCTAGTGGCACGGTTAAATTGTCCACTTATGTAATGAGTGATTTATGCGACTCATGTTCTTGAGAATATTAATACCTGTCTAAATCAACATTGATTCAACGCTGCTGTTAAACTAATGATTGGACGTTAACGTACGTACCTTATGACAATATTTGAGCCAGTTCATGAAAATTTGGTACTAATCGAAAATGCATAAACTTGTTCTACAAATATACATTGACTTCTACCTAGTGGGACTATAGGCCTTGATTTTGGCCTGAACCTTTATCTACACCCATTATTTGTGTATACAAGCATTGAAGGCTCCGACGAGTCTGCGCAGATGTGTAGACTCAACTGAGCCTTTTGCTGCTCCTTACAAAGATAAGTATAAAAATCTCACGTGCTGGCTCATACCACTGAGCCCACATGTTTCGCTCAGTCGATAATTTAAGACATCAGGCCACAGATTCGAATTTGGGAGTGGACGATTTTTAGGTTATTCTTGTAGAGGGGTCAAAAATGTTATATTTGGCTATTAAAATCATGACATATGAACAAATATGAACTGAAAGGCGAGGGTGATTGATTCTACAAGATGAATTGAAATACGAAACTGGGTTGTCATCTATTATAGCATTCAATTCTGTGCTATCATATTTCTATAGTCACATGATAACATCGCCATAGGAACCTTTCCAACGCAATGCCGTTGTGATGACGCAATGATTGACGTCATAAAAGGGAGACAACATAGGTATTAATGAATATTATAACTTATTTTCAACTGTTGATAGACAAACTCTTTGGGTAGAGTCGCTCATTAACCCATATAAGCATAGCGTCCTTTTTGTGGGACATAGCCAAACAGTGCAGACCCAGACCAGATGCAGCGTTCTGCATTGACATCTACCTAGTGGGACTATAGGCCTTGATTTTGACCTGATCTTTTATCTACACCCATTCTTTGTGTATTCGAGCATTAAAGGCTCTGACGAGTCTGTGTAGACTCAATTGAGCCTTTTGTTGCTCATCACTGTGATAAGTATAAAAATCTCACGTGCTGGCTCACGATAAGTGAAGACTCTGGCGATGCTGTGTACAAGCACAGTCTCCACTGTTTTCTTTTAGAACGTTCTATTAAAATATGACAAAAATGAAAAATACCATCCAACATCCCTTATAACAGAAATGGATTGTTTCATTGAATAATGCTGGGATATTCCATTCCGCTTTAATGGGTTAAACATGCAAGGACATTTATCAAGTGGTGCTAGATGCCTAAAGTTTGGTCTAAGCCTTTATCTACACCATTCTTTGTGTGTATAAGCAGTGAAGGTTCTGGAGATGCTGCGCGCAAGCGTGTCTGTGCACAGGCTGATCAAATATTCACTACATATAAAATCTAATGGGCTGACCCATTTCTTTACAAAGCGGCCATTTTCTTATGAAAAGTTGTGGTTGTTCTCTCATTTCAGTTTAAAACTTTAATGGAAGCTTATAATGAACCAGCGAATCAGTTTTGGTACTTATCGCGCATGCGTAAAGATGCCCATAAAACATGCATGGACATATTTCAAGTGGGACTAGATAACTTATTTTTGGTCTGAACCTTTATCTACACCTTTCATTGTTTGTGCGAGCAGTGAAGGCTCTGGCGATGCTGTGCTCAAGCGCAGGTACGTCGCTTACTAAACATGCATGACCAGTAAAAATGTGGAGCTAGATGCCTTAATTTTGGCCTGAAACTTTTTTTCTGTATCGGTCCTTGAGTTTGTGAGCAATGAAGGCTCTGGCGATGCTGTGCACAAGCGAATGCACGTCTGAGTATTTACTATTCACATAAGGTATAGAGTTATGGCAACCTGCAGACACGAAATATGAATATGAAAGTTTGTATATCACTAAGCATGGCAAAACCCTTTCAGAGCAACCTGCCCAAAATATTTTTGAATAACAATTGACTGCAGTTGTATGACTGAAAAACTGTTGATAGTGATGTTTAGCAAAAATGCAACACCAACAGAATGAAAATCAAATCAATTAATAAAAAAATCAAATCAATGAATGAAAAAGGTACAATAAAAATATTTTATTTCTTTTTTGAATTTGACAGGATTCGAACCTGCCCCTTGAGGATTTTTGTGCTGGTCATTTTGTGCATTAGACTGGCGCTCTAGACCCCTCAGCTATTTAGGCCCATTAATCTGTAGGTATACAATGCATCAAAATACCACAATAGAACCTTGTTTAAGGGACATTACTCATGGGTGATTAACAATTTAAACTCAAAACAGAGATATCTTTCTAAAGAAATAGTTTTTTTTTTAATATTTGCACATTGTCTCATATTCCTATTGAAGAATACTTTACATTTATTTAGCAAAAATCAAAACTGTCCTAATCAGCTTTATTTTTACCATAATAAGTTAAGAATTTCTATACATTTATGTCAAGTGAAACAATACTTGCTAACTTCTGTGCTTTACCTACTCTGTCCAATTTTTTTTGGACGGTGCTTGACGAGACCTTATAAGAGGGCTTGTCATCAAACGAATTTCTCCAAGGGAGAATTTCGTAAAGAAGGTACCCCCTTTTCTTTCTATTATTTTTTTTCACTTTATTTTCACCCTTACCCTCTTTGTCCCTTTTCATTTTTAGGGGTTCCCTGGGCAGTTGGATGTAAACCTGACAATATAGGGGAGATAATATAGGGTTTTGTTATTTAATTACAGAAAATTAGTATTTATTCTTCTATATAAAGTAAGTGCTATCACAGTTAAAATATTTATTTGGTGAGTTATTGTTCGCTATATGCGTTCAAAAATGACAAAATGAATGCGTATTCTGACTCCAACGTTAAAACAACGGCATAGAAATGTTGCATGCATTCTAGTGGCACGGTTAAATTGTCCACTTATGTAATGAGTGATTTATGCGACTCATGTTCTTGAGAATATTAATACCTGTCTAAATCAACATTGATTCAACGCTGCTGTTAAACTAATGATTGGACGTTAACGTACGTACCTTATGACAATATTTGAGCCAGTTCATGAAAATTTGGTACTAATCGAAAATGCATAAACTTGTTCTACAAATATACATTGACTTCTACCTAGTGGGACTATAGGCCTTGATTTTGGCCTGAACCTTTATCTACACCCATTATTTGTGTATACAAGCATTGAAGGCTCCGACGAGTCTGCGCAGATGTGTAGACTCAACTGAGCCTTTTGCTGCTCCTTACAAAGATAAGTATAAAAATCTCACGTGCTGGCTCATACCACTGAGCCCACATGTTTCGCTCAGTCGATAATTTAAGACATCAGGCCACAGATTCGAATTTGGGAGTGGACGATTTTTAGGTTATTCTTGTAGAGGGGTCAAAAATGTTATATTTGGCTATTAAAATCATGACATATGAACAAATATGAACTGAAAGGCGAGGGTGATTGATTCTACAAGATGAATTGAAATACGAAACTGGGTTGTCATCTATTATAGCATTCAATTCTGTGCTATCATATTTCTATAGTCACATGATAACATCGTCATAGGAACCTTTCCAACGCAATGCCGTTGTGATGACGCAATGATTGACGTCATAAAAGGGAGACAACATAGGTATTAATGAATATTATAACTTATTTTCAACTGTTGATAGACAAACTCTTTGGGTAGAGTCGCTCATTAACCCATATAAGCATAGCGTCCTTTTTGTGGGACATAGCCAAACAGTGCAGACCCAGACCAGATGCAGCGTTCTGCATTGACATCTACCTAGTGGGACTATAGGCCTTGATTTTGACCTGATCTTTTATCTACACCCATTCTTTGTGTATTCGAGCATTGAAGGCTCTGACGAGTCTGTGTAGACTCAATTGAGCCTTTTGTTGCTCATCACTGTGATAAGTATAAAAATCTCACGTGCTGGCTCACGATAAGTGAAGACTCTGGCGATGCTGTGTACAAGCACAGTCTCCACTGTTTTCTTTTAGAACGTTCTATTAAAATATGACAAAAATGAAAAATACCACCCAACATCCCTTATAACAGAAATGGATTGTTTCATTGAATAATGCTGGGATATTCCATTCCGCTTTAATGGGTTAAACATGCAAGGACATTTATCAAGTGGTGCTAGATGCCTAAAGTTTGGTCTAAGCCTTTATCTACACCATTCTTTGTGTGTATAAGCAGTGAAGGTTCTGGAGATGCTGCGCGCAAGCGTGTCTGTGCACAGGCTGATCAAATATTCACTACATATAAAATCTAATGGGCTAACCCATTTCTTTACAAAGCGGCCATTTTCTTATGAAAAGTTGTGGTTGTTCTCTCATTTCAGTTTAAAACTTTAATGGAAGCTTATAATGAACCAGCGAATCAGTTTTGGTACTTATCGCGCATGCGTAAAGATGCCCATAAAACATGCATGGACATATTTCAAGTGGGACTAGATAACTTATTTTTGGCCTGAACCTTTATCTACACTTTTCATTGTTTGTGCGAGCAGTGAAGGCTCTGGCGATGCTGTGCTCAAGCGCAGGTACGTCGCTTACTAAACATGCATGACCAGTAAAAATGTGGAGCTAGATGCCTTAATTTTGGCCTGAAACTTTTTTTCTGTATCGGTCCTTGAGTTTGTGAGCAATGAAGGCTCTGGCGATGCTGTGCACAAGCGAATGCGCGTCTGAGTATTTACTATTCACATAACGTATAGAGTTATGGCAACCTGCAGACACGAAATATGAATATGAAAGTTTGTATATCACTAAGCATGGCAAAACCCTTTCAGAGCAACCTGCCCAAAATATTTTTGAATAACAATTGACTGCAGTTGTATGACTGAAAAACTGTTGATAGTGATGTTTAGCAAAAATGCAACACCAACAGAATGAAAATCAAATCAATTAATAAAAAAATCAAATCAATGAATGAAAAAGGTACAATAAAAATATTTTATTTCTTTTTTGAATTTGACAGGATTCGAACCTGCCCCTTGAGGATTTTTGTGCTGGTCATTTTGTGCATTAGACTGGCGCTCTAGACCCCTCAGCTATTTAGGCCCATTAATCTGTAGGTATACAATGCATCAAAATACCACAATAGAACCTTGTTTAAGGGACATTACTCATGGGTGATTAACAATTTAAACTCAAAACAGAGATATCTTTCTAAAGAAATAGTTTTTTTTTAATATTTGCACATTGTCTCATATTCCTATTGAAGAATACTTTACATTTATTTAGCAAAAATCAAAACTGTCCTAATCAGCTTTATTTTTACCATAATAAGTTAAGAATTTCTATACATTTATGTCAAGTGAAACAATACTTGCTAACTTCTGTGCTTTACCTACTCTGTCCAATTTTTTTTGGACGGTGCTTGACGAGACCTTATAAGAGGGCTTGTCATCAAACGAATTTCTCCAAGGGAGAATTTCGTAAAGAAGGTACCCCCTTTTCTTTCTATTATTTTTTTTCACTTTATTTTCACCCTTACCCTCTTTGTCCCTTTTCATTTTTAGGGGTTCCCTGGGCAGTTGGATCTAATCCTGACAATATAGGGGAGATAATATAGGGTTTTGTTATTTAATTACAGAAAATTAGTATTTATTCTTCTATATAAAGTAAGTGCTATCACAGTTAAAATATTTATTTGGTGAGTTATTGTTCGCTATATGCGTTCAAAAATGACAAAATGAATGCGTATTCTGACTCCAACGTTAAAACAACGGCATAGAAATGTTGCATGCATTCTAGTGGCACGGTTAAATTGTCCACTTATGTAATGAGTGATTTATGCGACTCATGTTCTTGAGAATATTAATACCTGTCTAAATCAACATGGATTCAACGCTGCTGTTAAACTAATGATTGGACGTTAACGTACGTACCTTATGACAATATTTGAGCCAGTTCATGAAAATTTGGTACTAATCGAAAATGCATAAACTTGTTCTACAAATATACATTGACTTCTACCTAGTGGGACTATAGGCCTTGATTTTGGCCTGAACCTTTATCTACACCCATTATTTGTGTATACAAGCATTGAAGGCTCCGACGAGTCTGCGCAGATGTGTAGACTCAACTGAGCCTTTTGCTGCTCCTTACAAAGATAAGTATAAAAATCTCACGTGCTGGCTCATACCACTGAGCCCACATGTTTCGCTCAGTCGATAATTTAAGACATCAGGCCACAGATTCGAATTTGGGAGTGGACGATTTTTAGGTTATTCTTGTAGAGGGGTCAAAAATGTTATATTTGGCTATTAAAATCATGACATATGAACAAATATGAACTGAAAGGCGAGGGTGATTGATTCTACAAGATGAATTGAAATACGAAACTGGGTTGTCATCTATTATAGCATTCAATTCTGTGCTATCATATTTCTATAGTCACATGATAACATCGTCATAGGAACCTTTCCAACGCAATGCCGTTGTGATGACGCAATGATTGACGTCATAAAAGGGAGACAACATAGGTATTAATGAATATTATAACTTATTTTCAACTGTTGATAGACAAACTCTTTGGGTAGAGTCGCTCATTAACCCATATAAGCATAGCGTCCTTTTTGTGGGACATAGCCAAACAGTGCAGACCCAGACCAGATGCAGCGTTCTGCATTGACATCTACCTAGTGGGACTATAGGCCTTGATTTTGACCTGATCTTTTATCTACACCCATTCTTTGTGTATTCGAGCATTGAAGGCTCTGACGAGTCTGTGTAGACTCAATTGAGCCTTTTGTTGCTCATCACTGTGATAAGTATAAAAATCTCACGTGCTGGCTCACGATAAGTGAAGACTCTGGCGATGCTGTGTACAAGCACAGTCTCCACTGTTTTCTTTTAGAACGTTCTATTAAAATATGACAAAAATGAAAAATACCACCCAACATCCCTTATAACAGAATTGGATTGTTTCATTGAATAATGCTGGGATATTCCATTCCGCTTTAATGGGTTAAACATGCAAGGACATTTATCAAGTGGTGCTAGATGCCTAAAGTTTGGTCTAAGCCTTTATCTACACCATTCTTTGTGTGTATAAGCAGTGAAGGTTCTGGAGATGCTGCGCGCAAGCGTGTCTGTGCACAGGCTGATCAAATATTCACTACATATAAAATCTAATGGGCTGACCCATTTCTTTACAAAGCGGCCATTTTCTTATGAAAAGTTGTGGTTGTTCTCTCATTTCAGTTTAAAACTTTAATGGAAGCTTATAATGAACCAGCGAATCAGTTTTGGTACTTATCGCGCATGCGTAAAGATGCCCATAAAACATGCATGGACATATTTCAAGTGGGACTAGATAACTTATTTTTGGCCTGAACCTTTATCTACACCTTTCATTGTTTGTGCGAGCAGTGAAGGCTCTGGCGATGCTGTGCTCAAGCGCAGGTACGTCGCTTACTAAACATGCATGACCAGTAAAAATGTGGAGCTAGATGCCTTAATTTTGGCCTGAAGCTTTTTTTCTGTATCGGTCCTTGAGTTTGTGAGCAATGAAGGCTCTGGCGATGCTGTGCACAAGCGAATGCGCGTCTGAGTATTTACTATTCACATAACGTATAGAGTTATGGCAACCTGCAGACACGAAATATGAATATGAAAGTTTGTATATCACTAAGCATGGCAAAACCCTTTCAGAGCAACCTGCCCAAAATATTTTTGAATAACAATTGACTGCAGTTGTATGACTGAAAAACTGTTGATAGTGATGTTTAGCAAAAATGCAACACCAACAGAATGAAAATCAAATCAATTAATAAAAAAATCAAATCAATGAATGAAAAAGGTACAATAAAAATATTTTATTTCTTTTTTGAATTTGACAGGATTCGAACCTGCCCCTTGAGGATTTTTGTGCTGGTCATTTTGTGCATTAGACTGGCGCTCTAGACCCCTCAGCTATTTAGGCCCATTAATCTGTAGGTATACAATGCATCAAAATACCACAATAGAACCTTGTTTAAGGGACATTACTCATGGGTGATTAACAATTTAAACTCAAAACAGAGATATCTTTCTAAAGAAATAGTTTTTTTTTAATATTTGCACATTGTCTCATATTCCTATTGAAGAATACTTTACATTTATTTAGCAAAAATCAAAACTGTCCTAATCAGCTTTATTTTTACCATAATAAGTTAAGAATTTCTATACATTTATGTCAAGTGAAACAATACTTGCTAACTTCTGTGCTTTACCTACTCTGTCCAATTTTTTTTGGACGGTGCTTGATGAGACCTTATAAGAGGGCTTGTCATCAAACGAATTTCTCCAAGGGAGAATTTCGTAAAGAAGGTACCCCCTTTTCTTTCTATTATTTTTTTTCACTTTATTTTCACCCTTACCCTCTTTGTCCCTTTTCATTTTTAGGGGTTCCCTGGGCAGTTGGATCTAATCCTGACAATATAGGGGAGATAATATAGGGTTTTGTTATTTAATTACAGAAAATTAGTATTTATTCTTCTATATAAAGTAAGTGCTATCACAGTTAAAATATTTATTTGGTGAGTTATTGTTCGCTATATGCGTTCAGAAATGACAAAATGAATGCGTATTCTGACTCCAACGTTAAAACAACGGCATAGAAATGTTGCATGCATTCTAGTGGCACGGTTAAATTGTCCACTTATGTAATGAGTGATTTATGCGACTCATGTTCTTGAGAATATTAATACCTGTCTAAATCAACATTGATTCAACGCTGCTGTTAAACTAATGATTGGACGTTAACGTACGTACCTTATGACAATATTTGAGCCAGTTCATGAAAATTTGGTACTAATCGAAAATGCATAAACTTGTTCTACAAATATACATTGACTTCTACCTAGTGGGACTATAGGCCTTGATTTTGGCCTGAACCTTTATCTACACCCATTATTTGTGTATACAAGCATTGAAGGCTCCGACGAGTCTGCGCAGATGTGTAGACTCAACTGAGCCTTTTGCTGCTCCTTACAAAGATAAGTATAAAAATCTCACGTGCTGGCTCATACCACTGAGCCCACATGTTTCGCTCAGTCGATAATTTAAGACATCAGGCCACAGATTCGAATTTGGGAGTGGACGATTTTTAGGTTATTCTTGTAGAGGGGTCAAAAATGTTATATTTGGCTATTAAAATCATGACATATGAACAAATATGAACTGAAAGGCGAGGGTGATTGATTCTACAAGATGAATTGAAATACGAAACTGGGTTGTCATCTATTATAGCATTCAATTCTGTGCTATCATATTTCTATAGTCACATGATAACATCGTCATAGGAACCTTTCCAACGCAATGCCGTTGTGATGACGCAATGATTGACGTCATAAAAGGGAGACAACATAGGTATTAATGAATATTATAACTTATTTTCAACTGTTGATAGACAAACTCTTTGGGTAGAGTCGCTCATTAACCCATATAAGCATAGCGTCCTTTTTGTGGGACATAGCCAAACAGTGCAGACCCAGACCAGATGCAGCGTTCTGCATTGACATCTACCTAGTGGGACTATAGGCCTTGATTTTGACCTGATCTTTTATCTACACCCATTCTTTGTGTATTCGAGCATTGAAGGCTCTGACGAGTCTGTGTAGACTCAATTGAGCCTTTTGTTGCTCATCACTGTGATAAGTATAAAAATCTCACGTGCTGGCTCACGATAAGTGAAGACTCTGGCGATGCTGTGTACAAGCACAGTCTCCACTGTTTTCTTTTAGAACGTTCTATTAAAATATGACAAAAATGAAAAATACCACCCAACATCCCTTATAACAGAAATGGATTGTTTCATTGAATAATGCTGGGATATTCCATTCCGCTTTAATGGGTTAAACATGCAAGGACATTTATCAAGTGGTGCTAGATGCCTAAAGTTTGGTCTAAGCCTTTATCTACACCATTCTTTGTGTGTATAAGCAGTGAAGGTTCTGGAGATGCTGCGCGCAAGCGTGTCTGTGCACAGGCTGATCAAATATTCACTACATATAAAATCTAATGGGCTAACCCATTTCTTTACAAAGCGGCCATTTTCTTATGAAAAGTTGTGGTTGTTCTCTCATTTCAGTTTAAAACTTTAATGGAAGCTTATAATGAACCAGCGAATCAGTTTTGGTACTTATCGCGCATGCGTAAAGATGCCCATAAAACATGCATGGACATATTTCAAGTGGGACTAGATAACTTATTTTTGGCCTGAACCTTTATCTACACCTTTCATTGTTTGTGCGAGCAGTGAAGGCTCTGGCGATGCTGTGCTCAAGCGCAGGTACGTCGCTTACTAAACATGCATGACCAGTAAAAATGTGGAGCTAGATGCCTTAATTTTGGCCTGAAACTTTTTTTCTGTATCGGTCCTTGAGTTTGTGAGCAATGAAGGCTCTGGCGATGCTGTGCACAAGCGAATGCGCGTCTGAGTATTTACTATTCACATAACGTATAGAGTTATGGCAACCTGCAGACACGAAATATGAATATGAAAGTTTGTATATCACTAAGCATGGCAAAACCCTTTCAGAGCAACCTGCCCAAAATATTTTTGAATAACAATTGACTGCAGTTGTATGACTGAAAAACTGTTGATAGTGATGTTTAGCAAAAATGCAACACCAACAGAATGAAAATCAAATCAATTAATAAAAAATCAAATCAATGAATGAAAAAGGTACAATAAAAATATTTTATTTCTTTTTTGAATTTGACAGGATTCGAACCTGCCCCTTGAGGATTTTTGTGCTGGTCATTTTGTGCATTAGACTGGCGCTCTAGACCCCTCAGCTATTTAGGCCCATTAATCTGTAGGTATACAATGCATCAAAATACCACAATAGAACCTTGTTTAAGGGACATTACTCATGGGTGATTAACAATTTAAACTCAAAACAGAGATATCTTTCTAAAGAAATAGTTTTTTTTTAATATTTGCACATTGTCTCATATTCCTATTGAAGAATACTTTACATTTATTTAGCAAAAATCAAAACTGTCCTAATCAGCTTTATTTTTACCATAATAAGTTAAGAATTTCTATACATTTATGTCAAGTGAAACAATACTTGCTAACTTCTGTGCTTTACCTACTCTGTCCAATTTTTTTTGGACGGTGCTTGACGAGACCTTATAAGAGGGCTTGTCATCAAACGAATTTCTCCAAGGGAGAATTTCGTAAAGAAGGTACCCCCTTTTCTTTCTATTATTTTTTTTCACTTTATTTTCACCCTTACCCTCTTTGTCCCTTTTCATTTTTAGGGGTTCCCTGGGCAGTTGGATCTAATCCTGACAATATAG
Organism: Loripinus fragilis; assembly: GCA_964019695.1. Classification (NCBI taxonomy): domain Eukaryota; kingdom Metazoa; phylum Mollusca; class Bivalvia; order Lucinida; family Lucinidae; genus Loripinus; species Loripinus fragilis. Next base: position 54,673,481 of record OZ026531.1, read on the forward strand.
GGGAGATAATATAGGGTTTTGTTATTTAATTACAGAAAATTAGTATTTATTCTTCTATATAAAGTAAGTGCTATCACAGTTAAAATATTTATTTGGTGAGTTATTGTTCGCTATATGCGTTCAAAAATGACAAAATGAATGCGTATTCTGACTCCAACGTTAAAACAACGGCATAGAAATGTTGCATGCATTCTAGTGGCACGGTTAAATTGTCCACTTATGTAATGAGTGATTTATGCGACTCATGTTCTTGAGAATATTAATACCTGTCTAAATCAACATGGATTCAACGCTGCTGTTAAACTAATGATTGGACGTTAACGTACGTACCTTATGACAATATTTGAGCCAGTTCATGAAAATTTGGTACTAATCGAAAATGCATAAACTTGTTCTACAAATATACATTGACTTCTACCTAGTGGGACTATAGGCCTTGATTTTGGCCTGAACCTTTATCTACACCCATTATTTGTGTATACAAGCATTGAAGGCTCCGACGAGTCTGCGCAGATGTGTAGACTCAACTGAGCCTTTTGCTGCTCCTTACAAAGATAAGTATAAAAATCTCACGTGCTGGCTCATACCACTGAGCCCACATGTTTCGCTCAGTCGATAATTTAAGACATCAGGCCACAGATTCGAATTTGGGAGTGGACGATTTTTAGGTTATTCTTGTAGAGGGGTCAAAAATGTTATATTTGGCTATTAAAATCATGACATATGAACAAACATGAACTGAAAGGCGAGGGTGATTGATTCTACAAGATGAATTGAAATACGAAACTGGGTTGTCATCTATTATAGCATTCAATTCTGTGCTATCATATTTCTATAGTCACATGATAACATCGTCATAGGAACCTTTCCAACGCAATGCCGTTGTGATGACGCAATGATTGACGTCATAAAAGGGAGACAACATAGGTATTAATGAATATTATAACTTATTTTCAACTGTTGATAGACAAACTCTTTGGGTAGAGTCGCTCATTAACCCATATAAGCATAGCGTCCTTTTTGTGGGACATAGCCAAACAGTGCAGACCCAGACCAGATGCAGCGTTCTGCATTGACATCTACCTAGTGGGACTATAGGCCTTGATTTTGACCTGATCTTTTATCTACACCCATTCTTTGTGTATTCGAGCATTGAAGGCTCTGACGAGTCTGTGTAGACTCAATTGAGCCTTTTGTTGCTCATCACTGTGATAAGTATAAAAATCTCACGTGCTGGCTCACGATAAGTGAAGACTCTGGCGATGCTGTGTACAAGCACAGTCTCCACTGTTTTCTTTTAGAACGTTCTATTAAAATATGACAAAAATGAAAAATACCACCCAACATCCCTTATAACAGAAATGGATTGTTTCATTGAATAATGCTGGGATATTCCATTCCGCTTTAATGGGTTAAACATGCAAGGACATTTATCAAGTGGTGCTAGATGCCTAAAATTTGGTCTAAGCCTTTATCTACACCATTCTTTGTGTGTATAAGCAGTGAAGGTTCTGGAGATGCTGCGCGCAAGCGTGTCTGTGCACAGGCTGATCAAATATTCACTACATATAAAATCTAATGGGCTGACCCATTTCTTTACAAAGCGGCCATTTTCTTATGAAAAGTTGTGGTTGTTCTCTCATTTCAGTTTAAAACTTTAATGGAAGCTTATAATGAACCAGCGAATCAGTTTTGGTACTTATCGCGCATGCGTAAAGATGCCCATAAAACATGCATGGACATATTTCAAGTGGGACTAGATAACTTATTTTTGGCCTGAACCTTTATCTACACCTTTCATTGTTTGTGCGAGCAGTGAAGGCTCTGGCGATGCTGTGCTCAAGCGCAGGTACGTCGCTTACTAAACATGCATGACCAGTAAAAATGTGGAGCTAGATGCCTTAATTTTGGCCTGAAACTTTTTTTCTGTATCGGTCCTTGAGTTTGTGAGCAATGAAGGCTCTGGCGATGCTGTGCACAAGCGAATGCGCGTCTGAGTATTTACTATTCACATAACGTATAGAGTTATGGCAACCTGCAGACACGAAATATGAATATGAAAGTTTGTATATCACTAAGCATGGCAAAACCCTTTCAGAGCAACCTGCCCAAAATATTTTTGAATAACAATTGACTGCAGTTGTATGACTGAAAAACTGTTGATAGTGATGTTTAGCAAAAATGCAACACCAACAGAATGAAAATCAAATCAATTAATAAAAAAATCAAATCAATGAATGAAAAAGGTACAATAAAAATATTTTATTTCTTTTTTGAATTTGACAGGATTCGAACCTGCCCCTTGAGGATTTTTGTGCTGGTCATTTTGTGCATTAGACTGGCGCTCTAGACCCCTCAGCTATTTAGGCCCATTAATCTGTAGGTATACAATGCATCAAAATACCACAATAGAACCTTGTTTAAGGGACATTACTCATGGGTGATTAACAATTTAAACTCAAAACAGAGATATCTTTCTAAAGAAATAGTTTTTTTTAATATTTGCACATTGTCTCATATTCCTATTGAAGAATACTTTACATTTATTTAGCAAAAATCAAAACTGTCCTAATCAGCTTTATTTTTACCATAATAAGTTAAGAATTTCTATACATTTATGTCAAGTGAAACAATACTTGCTAACTTCTGTGCTTTACCTACTCTGTCCAATTTTTTTGGACGGTGCTTGACGAGACCTTATAAGAGGGCTTGTCATCAAACGAATTTCTCCAAGGGAGAATTTCATAAAGAAGGTACCCCCTTTTCTTTCTATTATTTTTTTTCACTTTATTTTCACCCTTACCCTCTTTGTCCCTTTTCATTTTTAGGGGTTCCCTGGGCAGTTGGATGTAAACCTGACAATATAGGGGAGATAATATAGGGTTTTGTTATTTAATTACAGAAAATTAGTATTTATTCTTCTATATAAAGTAAGTGCTATCACAGTTAAAATATTTATTTGGTGAGTTATTGTTCGCTATATGCGTTCAAAAATGACAAAATGAATGCGTATTCTGACTCCAACGTTAAAACAACGGCATAGAAATGTTGCATGCATTCTAGTGGCACGGTTAAATTGTCCACTTATGTAATGAGTGATTTATGCGACTCATGTTCTTGAGAATATTAATACCTGTCTAAATCAACATGGATTCAACGCTGCTGTTAAACTAATGATTGGACGTTAACGTACGTACCTTATGACAATATTTGAGCCAGTTCATGAAAATTTGGTACTAATCGAAAATGCATAAACTTGTTCTACAAATATACATTGACTTCTACCTAGTGGGACTATAGGCCTTGATTTTGGCCTGAACCTTTATCTACACCCATTATTTGTGTATACAAGCATTGAAGGCTCCGACGAGTCTGCGCAGATGTGTAGACTCAACTGAGCCTTTTGCTGCTCCTTACAAAGATAAGTATAAAAATCTCACGTGCTGGCTCATACCACTGAGCCCACATGTTTCGCTCAGTCGATAATTTAAGACATCAGGCCACAGATTCGAATTTGGGAGTGGACGATTTTTAGGTTATTCTTGTAGAGGGGTCAAAAATGTTATATTTGGCTATTAAAATCATGACATATGAACAAATATGAACTGAAAGGCGAGGGTGATTGATTCTACAAGATGAATTGAAATACGAAACTGGGTTGTCATCTATTATAGCATTCAATTCTGTGCTATCATATTTCTATAGTCACATGATAACATCGTCATAGGAACCTTTCCAACGCAATGCCGTTGTGATGACGCAATGATTGACGTCATAAAAGGGAGACAACATAGGTATTAATGAATATTATAACTTATTTTCAACTGTTGATAGACAAACTCTTTGGGTAGAGTCGCTCATTAACCCATATAAGCATAGCGTCCTTTTTGTGGGACATAGCCAAACAGTGCAGACCCAGACCAGATGCAGCGTTCTGCATTGACATCTACCTAGTGGGACTATAGGCCTTGATTTTGACCTGATCTTTTATCTACACCCATTCTTTGTGTATTCGAGCATTGAAGGCTCTGACGAGTCTGTGTAGACTCAATTGAGCCTTTTGTTGCTCATCACTGTGATAAGTATAAAAATCTCACGTGCTGGCTCACGATAAGTGAAGACTCTGGCGATGCTGTGTACAAGCACAGTCTCCACTGTTTTCTTTTAGAACGTTCTATTAAAATATGACAAAAATGAAAAATACCACCCAACATCCCTTATAACAGAAATGGATTGTTTCATTGAATAATGCTGGGATATTCCATTCCGCTTTAATGGGTTAAACATGCAAGGACATTTATCAAGTGGTGCTAGATGCCTAAAGTTTGGTTTAAGCCTTTATCTACACCATTCTTTGTGTGTATAAGCAGTGAAGGTTCTGGAGATGCTGCGCGCAAGCGTGTCTGTGCATAGGCTGATCAAATATTCACTACATATAAAATCTAATGGGCTGACCCATTTCTTTACAAAGCGGCCATTTTCTTATGAAAAGTTGTGGTTGTTCTCTCATTTCAGTTTAAAACTTTAATGGAAGCTTATAATGAACCAGCGAATCAGTTTTGGTACTTATCGCGCATGCGTAAAGATGCCCATAAAACATGCATGGACATATTTCAAGTGGGACTAGATAACTTATTTTTGGCCTGAACCTTTATCTACACCTTTCATTGTTTGTGCGAGCAGTGAAGGCTCTGGCGATGCTGTGCTCAAGCGCAGGTACGTCGCTTACTAAACATGCATGACCAGTAAAAATGTGGAGCTAGATGCCTTAATTTTGGCCTGAAACTTTTTTTCTGTATCGGTCCTTGAGTTTGTGAGCAATGAAGGCTCTGGCGATGCTGTGCACAAGCGAATGCGCGTCTGAGTATTTACTATTCACATAACGTATAGAGTTATGGCAACCTGCAGACACGAAATATGAATATGAAAGTTTGTATATCACTAAGCATGGCAAAACCCTTTCAGAGCAACCTGCCCAAAATATTTTTGAATAACAATTGACTGCAGTTGTATGACTGAAAAACTGTTGATAGTGATGTTTAGCAAAAATGCAACACCAACAGAATGAAAATCAAATCAATTAATAAAAAAATCAAATCAATGAATGAAAAAGGTACAATAAAAATATTTTATTTCTTTTTTGAATTTGACAGGATTCGAACCTGCCCCTTGAGGATTTTTGTGCTGGTCATTTTGTGCATTAGACTGGCGCTCTAGACCCCTCAGCTATTTAGGCCCATTAATCTGTAGGTATACAATGCATCAAAATACCACAATAGAACCTTGTTTAAGGGACATTACTCATGGGTGATTAACAATTTAAACTCAAAACAGAGATATCTTTCTAAAGAAATAGTTTTTTTTTAATATTTGCACATTGTCTCATATTCCTATTGAAGAATACTTTACATTTATTTAGCAAAAATCAAAACTGTCCTAATCAGCTTTATTTTTACCATAATAAGTTAAGAATTTCTATACATTTATGTCAAGTGAAACAATACTTGCTAACTTCTGTGCTTTACCTACTCTGTCCAATTTTTTTTTGGACGGTGCTTGACGAGACCTTATAAGAGGGCTTGTCATCAACCGAATTTCTCCAAGGGAGAATTTCGTAAAGAAGGTACCCCCTTTTCTTTCTATTATTTTTTTTCACTTTATTTTCACCCTTACCCTCTTTGTCCCTTTTCATTTTTAGGGGTTCCCTGGGCAGTTGGATGTAAACCTGACAATATAGGGGAGATAATATAGGGTTTTGTTATTTAATTACAGAAAATTAGTATTTATTCTTCTATATAAAGTAAGTGCTATCACAGTTAAAATATTTATTTGGTGAGTTATTGTTCGCTATATGCGTTCAAAAATGACAAAATGAATGCGTATTCTGACTCCAACGTTAAAACAACGGCATAGAAATGTTGCATGCATTCTAGTGGCACGGTTAAATTGTCCACTTATGTAATGAGTGATTTATGCGACTCATGTTCTTGAGAATATTAATACCTGTCTAAATCAACATGGATTCAACGCTGCTGTTAAACTAATGATTGGACGTTAACGTACGTACCTTATGACAATATTTGAGCCAGTTCATGAAAATTTGGTACTAATCGAAAATGCATAAACTTGTTCTACAAATATACATTGACTTCTACCTAGTGGGACTATAGGCCTTGATTTTGGCCTGAACCTTTATCTACACCCATTATTTGTGTATACAAGCATTGAAGGCTCCGACGAGTCTGCGCAGATGTGTAGACTCAACTGAGCCTTTTGCTGCTCCTTACAAAGATAAGTATAAAAATCTCACGTGCTGGCTCATACCACTGAGCCCACATGTTTCGCTCAGTCGATAATTTAAGACATCAGGCCACAGATTCGAATTTGGGAGTGGACGATTTTTAGGTTATTCTTGTAGAGGGGTCAAAAATGTTATATTTGGCTATTAAAATAATGACATATGAACAAATATGAACTGAAAGGCGAGGGTGATTGATTCTACAAGATGAATTGAAATACGAAACTGGGTTGTCATCTATTATAGCATTCAATTCTGTGCTATCATATTTCTATAGTCACATGATAACATCGTCATAGGAACCTTTCCAACGCAATGCCGTTGTGATGACGCAATGATTGACGTCATAAAAGGGAGACAACATAGGTATTAATGAATATTATAACTTATTTTCAACTGTTGATAGACAAACTCTTTGGGTAGAGTCGCTCATTAACCCATATAAGCATAGCGTCCTTTTTGTGGGACATAGCCAAACAGTGCAGACCCAGACCAGATGCAGCGTTCTGCATTGACATCTACCTAGTGGGACTATAGGCCTTGATTTTGACCTGATCTTTTATCTACACCCATTCTTTGTGTATTCGAGCATTGAAGGCTCTGACGAGTCTGTGTAGACTCAATTGAGCCTTTTGTTGCTCATCACTGTGATAAGTATAAAAATCTCACGTGCTGGCTCACGATAAGTGAAGACTCTGGCGATGCTGTGTACAAGCACAGTCTCCACTGTTTTCTTTTAGAACGTTCTATTAAAATATGACAAAAATGAAAAATACCACCCAACATCCCTTATAACAGAATTGGATTGTTTCATTGAATAATGCTGGGATATTCCATTCCGCTTTAATGGGTTAAACATGCAAGGACATTTATCAAGTGGTGCTAGATGCCTAAAGTTTGGTCTAAGCCTTTATCTACACCATTCTTTGTGTGTATAAGCAGTGAAGGTTCTGGAGATGCTGCGCGCAAGCGTGTCTGTGCACAGGCTGATCAAATATTCACTACATATAAAATCTAATGGGCTGACCCATTTCTTTACAAAGCGGCCATTTTCTTATGAAAAGTTGTGGTTGTTCTCTCATTTCAGTTTAAAACTTTAATGGAAGCTTATAATGAACCAGCGAATCAGTTTTGGTACTTATCGCGCATGCGTAAAGATGCCCATAAAACATGCATGGACATATTTCAAGTGGGACTAGATAACTTATTTTTGGCCTGAACCTTTATCTACACCTTTCATTGTTTGTGCGAGCAGTGAAGGCTCTGGCGATGCTGTGCTCAAGCGCAGGTACGTCGCTTACTAAACATGCATGACCAGTAAAAATGTGGAGCTAGATGCCTTAATTTTGGCCTGAAACTTTTTTTCTGTATCGGTCCTTGAGTTTGTGAGCAATGAAGGCTCTGGCGATGCTGTGCACAAGCGAATGCGCGTCTGAGTATTTACTATTCACATAACGTATAGAGTTATGGCAACCTGCAGACACGAAATATGAATATGAAAGTTTGTATATCACTAAGCATGGCAAAACCCTTTCAGAGCAACCTGCCCAAAATATTTTTGAATAACAATTGACTGCAGTTGTATGACTGAAAAACTGTTGATAGTGATGTTTAGCAAAAATGCAACACCAACAGAATGAAAATCAAATCAATTAATAAAAAAATCAAATCAATGAATGAAAAAGGTACAATAAAAATATTTTATTTCTTTTTTGAATTTGACAGGATTCGAACCTGCCCCTTGAGGATTTTTGTGCTGGTCATTTTGTGCATTAGACTGGCGCTCTAGACCCCTCAGCTATTTAGGCCCATTAATCTGTAGGTATACAATGCATCAAAATACCACAATAGAACCTTGTTTAAGGGACATTACTCATGGGTGATTAACAATTTAAACTCAAAACAGAGATATCTTTCTAAAGAAATAGTTTTTTTTAATATTTGCACATTGTCTCATATTCCTATTGAAGAATACTTTACATTTATTTAGCAAAAATCAAAACTGTCCTAATCAGCTTTATTTTTACCATAATAAGTTAAGAATTTCTATACATTTATGTCAAGTGAAACAATACTTGCTAACTTCTGTGCTTTACCTACTCTGTCCAATTTTTTTTGGACGGTGCTTGACGAGACCTTATAAGAGGGCTTGTCATCAAACGAATTTCTCCAAGGGAGAATTTCGTAAAGAAGGTACCCCCTTTTCTTTCTATTATTTTTTTTCACTTTATTTTCACCCTTACCCTCTTTGTCCCTTTTCATTTTTAGGGGTTCCCTGGGCAGTTGGATGTAAACCTGACAATATAGGGGAGATAATATAGGGTTTTGTTATTTAATTACAGAAAATTAGTATTTATTCTTCTATATAAAGTAAGTGCTATCACAGTTAAAATATTTATTTGGTGAGTTATTGTTCGCTATATGCGTTCAAAAATGACAAAATGAATGCGTATTCTGACTCCAACGTTAAAACAACGGCATAGAAATGTTGCATGCATTCTAGTGGCACGGTTAAATTGTCCACTTATGTAATGAGTGATTTATGCGACTCATGTTCTTGAGAATATTAATACCTGTCTAAATCAACATGGATTCAACGCTGCTGTTAAACTAATGATTGGACGTTAACGTACGTACCTTATGACAATATTTGAGCCAATTCATGAAAATTTGGTACTAATCGAAAATGCATAAACTTGTTCTACAAATATACATTGACTTCTACCAAGTGGGACTATAGGCCTTGATTTTGGCCTGAACCTTTATCTAAACCCATTATTTGTGTATACAAGCATTGAAGGCTCCGACGAGTCTGCACAGATGTGTAGACTCAACTGAGCCTTTTGCTGCTCCTTACAAAGATAAGTATAAAAATCTCACGTGCTGGCTCATACCACTGAGCCCACATGTTTCGCTCAGTCGATAATTTAAGACATCAGGCCACAGATTCGAATTTGGGAGTGGACGATTTTTAGGTTATTCTTGTAGAGGGGTCAAAAATGTTATATTTGGCTATTAAAATAATGACATATGAACAAATATGAACTGAAAGGCGAGGGTGATTGATTCTACAAGATGAATTGAAATACGAAACTGGGTTGTCATCTATTATAGCATTCAATTCTGTGCTATCATATTTCTATAGTCACATGATAACATCGTCATAGGAACCTTTCCAACGCAATGCCGTTGTGATGACGCAATGATTGACGTCATAAAAGGGAGACAACATAGGTATTAATGAATATTATAACTTATTTTCAACTGTTGATAGACAAACTCTTTGGGTAGAGTCGCTCATTAACCCATATAAGCATAGCGTCCTTTTTGTGGGACATAGCCAAACAGTGCAGACCCAGACCAGATGCAGCGTTCTGCATTGACATCTACCTAGTGGGACTATAGGCCTTGATTTTGACCTGATCTTTTATCTACACCCATTCTTTGTGTATTCGAGCATTGAAGGCTCTGACGAGTCTGTGTAGACTCAATTGAGCCTTTTGTTGCTCATCACTGTGATAAGTATAAAAATCTCACGTGCTGGCTCACGATAAGTGAAGACTCTGGCGATGCTGTGTACAAGCACAGTCTCCACTGTTTTCTTTTAGAACGTTCTATTAAAATATGACAAAAATGAAAAATACCACCCAACATCCCTTATAACAGAAATGGATTGTTTCATTGAATAATGCTGGGATATTCCATTCCGCTTTAATGGGTTAAACATGCAAGGACATTTATCAAGTGGTGCTAGATGCCTAAAGTTTGGTCTAAGCCTTTATCTACACCATTCTTTGTGTGTATAAGCAGTGAAGGTTCTGGAGATGCTGCGCGCAAGCGTGTCTGTGCACAGACTGATCAAATATTCACTACATATAAAATCTAATGGGCTGACCCATTTCTTTACAAAGCGGCCATTTTCTTATGAAAAGTTGTGGTTGTTCTCTCATTTCAGTTTAAAACTTTAATGGAAGCTTATAATGAACCAGCGAATCAGTTTTGGTACTTATCGCGCATGCGTAAAGATGCCCATAAAACATGCATGGACATATTTCAAGTGGGACTAGATAACTTATTTTTAGCCTGAACCTTTATCTACACCTTTCATTGTTTGTGCGAGCAGTGAAGGCTCTGGCGATGCTGTGCTCAAGCGCAGGTACGTCGCTTACTAAACATGCATGACCAGTAAAAATGTGGAGCTAGATGCCTTAATTTTGGCCTGAAACTTTTTTTCTGTATCGGTCCTTGAGTTTGTGAGCAATGAAGGCTCTGGCGATGCTGTGCACAAGCGAATGCGCGTCTGAGTATTTACTATTCACATAACGTATAGAGTTATGGCAACCTGCAGACACGAAATATGAATATGAAAGTTTGTATATCACTAAGCATGGCAAAACCCTTTCAGAGCAACCTGCCCAAAATATTTTTGAATAACAATTGACTGCAGTTGTATGACTGAAAAACTGTTGATAGTGATGTTTAGCAAAAATGCAACACCAACAGAATGAAAATCAAATCAATTAATAAAAAATCAAATCAATGAATGAAAAAGGTACAATAAAAATATTTTATTTCTTTTTTGAATTTGACAGGATTCGAACCTGCCCCTTGAGGATTTTTGTGCTGGTCATTTTGTGCATTAGACTGGCGCTCTAGACCCATCAGCTATTTAGGCCCATTAATCTGTAGGTATACAATGCATCAAAATACCACAAAAGAACCTTGTTTAAGGGACATTACTCATTGGTGATTAACAATTTAAACTCAAAACAGAGATATCTTTCTAAAGAAATAGTTTTTTTTTAATATTTGCACATTGTCTCATATTCCTATTGAAGAATACTTTACATTTATTTAGCAAAAATCAAAACTGTCCTAATCAGCTTTATTTTTACCATAATAAGTTAAGAATTTCTATACATTTATGTCAAGTGAAACAATACTTGCTAACTTCTGTGCTTTACCTACTCTGTCCAATTTTTTTTGGACGGTGCTTGACGAGACCTTATAAGAGGGCTTGTCATCAAACGAATTTCTCCAAGGGAGAATTTCGTAAAGAAGGTACCCCCTTTTCTTTCTATTATTTTTTTTCACTTTATTTTCACCCTTACCCTCTTTGTCCCTTTTCATTTTTAGGGGTTCCCTGGGCAGTTGGATGTAAACCTGACAATATAGGGGAGATAATATAGGGTTTTGTTATTTAATTACAGAAAATTAGTATTTATTCTTCTATATAAAGTAAGTGCTATCACAGTTAAAATATTTATTTGGTGAGTTATTGTTCGCTATATGCGTTCAAAAATGACAAAATGAATGCGTATTCTGACTCCAACGTTAAAACAACGGCATAGAAATGTTGCATGCATTCTAGTGGCACGGTTAAATTGTCCACTTATGTAATGAGTGATTTATGCGACTCATGTTCTTGAGAATATTAATACCTGTCTAAATCAACATGGATTCAACGCTGCTGTTAAACTAATGATTGGACGTTAACGTACGTACCTTATGACAATATTTGAGCCAATTCATGAAAATTTGGTACTAATCGAAAATGCATAAACTTGTTCTACAAATATACTTTGACTTCTACCTAGTGGGACTATAGGCCTTGATTTTGGCCTGAACCTTTATCTACACCCATTATTTGTGTATACAAGCATTGAAGGCTCCGACGAGTCTGCGCAGATGTGTAGACTCAACTGAGCCTTTTGCTGCTCCTTACAAAGATAAGTATAAAAATCTCACGTGCTGGCTCATACCACTGAGCCCACATGTTTCGCTCAGTCGATAATTTAAGACATCAGGCCACAGATTCGAATTTGGGAGTGGACGATTTTTAGGTTATTCTTGTAGAGGGGTCAAAAATGTTATATTTGGCTATTAAAATCATGACATATGAACAAATATGAACTGAAAGGCGAGGGTGATTGATTCTACAAGATGAATTGAAATACGAAACTGGGTTGTCATCTATTATAGCATTCAATTCTGTGCTATCATATTTCTATAGTCACATGATAACATCGTCATAGGAACCTTTCCAACGCAATGCCGTTGTGATGACGCAATGATTGACGTCATAAAAGGGAGACAACATAGGTATTAATGAATATTATAACTTATTTTCAACTGTTGATAGACAAACTCTTTGGGTAGAGTCGCTCATTAACCCATATAAGCATAGCGTCCTTTTTGTGGGACATAGCCAAACAGTGCAGACCCAGACCAGATGCAGCGTTCTGCATTGACATCTACCTAGTGGGACTATAGGCCTTGATTTTGACCTGATCTTTTATCTACACCCATTCTTTGTGTATTCGAGCATTGAAGGCTCTGACGAGTCTGTGTAGACTCAATTGAGCCTTTTGTTGCTCATCACTGTGATAAGTATAAAAATCTCACGTGCTGGCTCACGATAAGTGAAGACTCTGGCGATGCTGTGTACAAGCACAGTCTCCACTGTTTTCTTTTAGAACGTTCTATTAAAATATGACAAAAATGAAAAATACCACCCAACATCCCTTATAACAGAAATGGATTGTTTCATTGAATAATGCTGGGATATTCCATTCCGCTTTAATGGGTTAAACATGCAAGGACATTTATCAAGTGGTGCTAGATGCCTAAAGTTTGGTCTAAGCCTTTATCTACACCATTCTTTGTGTGTATAAGCAGTGAAGGTTCTGGAGATGCTGCGCGCAAGCGTGTCTGTGCACAGGCTGATCAAATATTCACTACATATAAAATCTAATGGGCTGACCCATTTCTTTACAAAGCGGCCATTTTCTTATGAAAAGTTGTGGTTGTTCTCTCATTTCAGTTTAAAACTTAATGGAAGCTTATAATGAACCAGCGAATCAGTTTTGGTACTTATCGCGCATGCGTAAAGATGCCCATAAAACATGCATGGACATATTTCAAGTGGGACTAGATAACTTATTTTTGGCCTGAACCTTTATCTACACCTTTCATTGTTTGTGCGAGCAGTGAAGGCTCTGGCGATGCTGTGCTCAAGCGCAGGTACGTCGCTTACTAAACATGCATGACCAGTAAAAATGTGGAGCTAGATGCCTTAATTTATGCCTGAAACTTTTTTTCTGTATCGGTCCTTGAGTTTGTGAGAAATGAAGGCTCTGGCAATGCTGTGCACAAGCGAATGCGCGTCTGAGTATTTACTATTCACATAACGTATAGAGTTATGGCAACCTGCAGACACGAAATATGAATATGAAAGTTTGTATATCACTAAGCATGGCAAAACCCTTTCAGAGCAACCTGCCCAAAATATTTTTGAATAACAATTGACTGCAGTTGTATGACTGAAAAACTGTTGATAGTGATGTTTAGCAAAAATGCAACACCAACAGAATGAAAATCAAATCAATTAATAAAAAAATCAAATCAATGAATGAAAAAGGTACAATAAAAATATTTTATTTCTTTTTTGAATTTGACAGGATTCGAACCTGCCCCTTGAGGATTTTTGTGCTGGTCATTTTGTGCATTAGACTGGCACTCTAGACCCCTCAGCTATTTAGGCCGATTAATCTGTAGGTATACAATGCATCAAAATACCACAATAGAACCTTGTTTAAGGGACATTACTCATGGGTGATTAACAATTTAAACTCAAAACAGAGATATCTTTCTAAAGAAATAGTTTTTTTTAATATTTGCACATTGTCTCATATTCCTATTGAAGAATACTTTACATTTATTTAGCAAAAATCAAAACTGTCCTAATCAGCTTTATTTTTACCATAATAAGTTAAGAATTTCTATACATTTATGTCAAGTGAAACAATACTTGCTAACTTCTGTGCTTTACCTACTCTGTCCAATTTTTTTTGGACGGTGCTTGACGAGACCTTATAAGAGGGCTTGTCATCAAACGAATTTCTCCAAGGGAGAATTTCGTAAAGAAGGTACCCCCTTTTCTTTCTATTATTTTTTTTTCACTTTATTTTCACCCTTACCCTCTTTGTCCCTTTTCATTTTTAGGGGTTCCCTGGGCAGTTGGATGTAAACCTGACAATATAGGGGAGATAATATAGGGTTTTGTTATTTAATTACAGAAAATTAGTATTTATTCTTCTATATAAAGTAAGTGCTATCACAGTTAAAATATTTATTTGGTGAGTTATTGTTCGCTATATGCGTTCAAAAATGACAAAATGAATGCGTATTCTGACTCCAACGTTAAAACAACGGCATAGAAATGTTGCATGCATTCTAGTGGCACGGTTAAATTGTCCACTTATGTAATGAGTGATTTATGCGACTCATGTTCTTGAGAATATTAATACCTGTCTAAATCAACATGGATTCAACGCTGCTGTTAAACTAATGATTGGACGTTAACGTACGTACCTTATGACAATATTTGAGCCAGTTCATGAAAATTTGGTACTAATCGAAAATGCATAAACTTGTTCTACAAATATACATTGACTTCTACCTAGTGGGACTATAGGCCTTGATTTTGGCCTGAACCTTTATCTACACCCATTATTTGTGTATACAAGCATTGAAGGCTCCGACGAGTCTGCGCAGATGTGTAGACTCAACTGAGCCTTTTGCTGCTCCTTACAAAGATAAGTATAAAAATCTCACGTGCTGGCTCATACCACTGAGCCCACATGTTTCGCTCAGTCGATAATTTAAGACTTCAGGCCACAGAAATACGAATTTGGGAGTGGACGATTTTTAGGTTATTCTTGTAGAGGGGTCAAAAATGTTATATTTGGCTATTAAAATTATGACATATGAACAAATATGAACTGAAAGGCGAGGGTGATTGATTCTACAAGATGAATTGAAATACGAAACTGGGTTGTCATCTATTATAGCATTCAATTCTGTGCTATCATATTTCTATAGTCACATGATAACATCGTCATAGGAACCTTTCCAACGCAATGCCGTTGTGATGACGCAATGATTGACGTCATAAAAGGGAGACAACATAGGTATTAATGAATATTATAACTTATTTTCAACTGTTGATAGACAAACTCTTTGGGTAGAGTCGCTCATTAACCCATATAAGCATAGCGTCCTTTTTGTGGGACATAGCCAAACAGTGCAGACCCAGACCAGATGCAGCGTTCTGCATTGACATCTACCTAGTGGGACTATAGGCCTTGATTTTGACCTGATCTTTTATCTACACCCATTCTTTGTGTATTCGAGCATTGAAGGCTCTGACGAGTCTGTGTAGACTCAATTGAGCCTTTTGTTGCTCATCACTGTGATAAGTATAAAAATCTCACGTGCTGGCTCACGATAAGTGAAGACTCTGGCGATGCTGTGTACAAGCACAGTCTCCACTGTTTTCTTTTAGAACGTTCTATTAAAATATGACAAAAATGAAAAATACCACCCAACATCCCTTATAACAGAAATGGATTGTTTCATTGAATAATGCTGGGATATTCCATTCCGCTTTAATGGGTTAAACATGCAAGGACATTTATCAAGTGGTGCTAGATGCCTAAAGTTTGGTCTAAGCCTTTATCTACACCATTCTTTCTGTGTATAAGCAGTGAAGGTTCTGGAGATGCTGCGCGCAAGCGTGTCTGTGCACAGGCTGATCAAATATTCACTACATATAAAATCTAATGGGCTGACCCATTTCTTTACAAAGCGGCCATTTTCTTATGAAAAGTTGTGGTTGTTCTCTCATTTCAGTTTAAAACTTTAATGGAAGCTTATAATGAACCAGCGAATCAGTTTTGGTACTTATCGCGCATGCGTAAAGATGCCCATAAAACATGCATGGACATATTTCAAGTGGGACTAGATAACTTATTTTTGGTCTGAACCTTTATCTACACCTTTCATTGTTTGTGCGAGCAGTGAAGGCTCTGGCGATGCTGTGCTCAAGCGCAGGTACGTCGCTTACTAAACATGCATGACCAGTAAAAATGTGGAGCTAGATGCCTTAATTTTGGCCTGAAACTTTTTTTCTGTATCGGTCCTTGAGTTTGTGAGCAATGAAGGCTCTGGCGATGCTGTGCACAAGCGAATGCGCGTCTGAGTATTTACTATTCACATAAGGTATAGAGTTATGGCAACCTGCAGACACGAAATATGAATATGAAAGTTTGTATATCACTAAGCATGGCAAAACCCTTTCAGAGCAACCTGCCCAAAATATTTTTGAATAACAATTGACTGCAGTTGTATGACTGAAAAACTGTTGATAGTGATGTTTAGCAAAAATGCAACACCAACAGAATGAAAATCAAATCAATTAATAAAAAAATCAAATCAATGAATGAAAAAGGTACAATAAAAATATTTTATTTCTTTTTTGAATTTGACAGGATTCGAACCTGCCCCTTGAGGATTTTTGTGCTGGTCATTTTGTGCATTAGACTGGCGCTCTAGACCCCTCAGCTATTTAGGCCCATTAATCTGTAGGTATACAATGCATCAAAATACCACAATAGAACCTTGTTTAAGGGACATTACTCATGGGTGATTAACAATTTAAACTCAAAACAGAGATATCTTTCTAAAGAAATAGTTTTTTTTTTAATATTTGCACATTGTCTCATATTCCTATTGAAGAATACTTTACATTTATTTAGCAAAAATCAAAACTGTCCTAATCAGCTTTATTTTTACCATAATAAGTTAAGAATTTCTATACATTTATGTCAAGTGAAACAATACTTGCTAACTTCTGTGCTTTACCTACTCTGTCCAATTTTTTTTGGACGGTGTTTGACGAGACCTTATAAGAGGGCTTGTCATCAAACGAATTTCTCCAAGGGAGAATTTCGTAAAGAAGGTACCCCCTTTTCTTTCTATTATTTTTTTTCACTTTATTTTCACCCTTACCCTCTTTGTCCCTTTTCATTTTTAGGGGTTCCCTGGGCAGTTGGATGTAAACCTGACAATATAGGGGAGATAATATAGGGTTTTGTTATTTAATTACAGAAAATTAGTATTTATTCTTCTATATAAAGTAAGTGCTATCACAGTTAAAATATTTATTTGGTGAGTTATTGTTCGCTATATGCGTTCAAAAATGACAAAATGAATGCGTATTCTGACTCCAACGTTAAAACAACGGCATAGAAATGTTGCATGCATTCTAGTGGCACGGTTAAATTGTCCACTTATGTAATGAGTGATTTATGCGACTCATGTTCTTGAGAATATTAATACCTGTCTAAATCAACATGGATTCAACGCTGCTGTTAAACTAATGATTGGACGTTAACGTACGTACCTTATGACAATATTTGAGCCAGTTCATGAAAATTTGGTACTAATCGAAAATGCATAAACTTGTTCTACAAATATACATTGACTTCTACCTAGTGGGACTATAGGCCTTGATTTTGGCCTGAACCTTTATCTACACCCATTATTTGTGTATACAAGCATTGAAGGCTCCGACGAGTCTGCGCAGATGTGTAGACTCAACTGAGCCTTTTGCTGCTCCTTACAAAGATAAGTATAAAAATCTCACGTGCTGGCTCATACCACTGAGCCCACATGTTTCGCTCAGTCGATAATTTAAGACATCAGGCCACAGATTCGAATTTGGGAGTGGACGATTTTTAGGTTATTCTTGTAGAGGGGTCAAAAATGTTATATTTGGCTATTAAAATCATGACATATGAACAAATATGAACTGAAAGGCGAGGGTGATTGATTCTACAAGATGAATTGAAATACGAAACTGGGTTGTCATCTATTATAGCATTCAATTCTGTGCTATCATATTTCTATAGTCACATGATAACATCGTCATAGGAACCTTTCAAACGCAATGCCGTTGTGATGACGCAATGATTGACGTCATAAAAGGGAGACAACATAGGTATTAATGAATATTATAACTTATTTTCAACTGTTGATAGACAAACTCTTTGGGTAGAGTCGCTCATTAACCCATATAAGCATAGCGTCCTTTTTGTGGGACATAGCCAAACAGTGCAGACCCAGACCAGATGCAGCGTTCTGCATTGACATCTACCTAGTGGGACTATAGGCCTTGATTTTGACCTGATCTTTTATCTACACCCATTCTTTGTGTATTCGAGCATTGAAGGCTCTGACGAGTCTGTGTAGACTCAATTGAGCCTTTTGTTGCTCATCACTGTGATAAGTATAAAAATCTCACGTGCTGGCTCACGATAAGTGAAGACTCTGGCGATGCTGTGTACAAGCACAGTCTTCACTGTTTTCTTTTAGAACGTTCTATTAAAATATGACAAAAATGAAAAATACCACCCAACATCCCTTATAACAGAAATGGATTGTTTCATTGAATAATGCTGGTATTTCCATTCCGCTTTAATGGGTTAAATATGCAAGGACATTTATCAAGTGGTGCTAGATGCCTAAAGTTTGGTCTAAGCCTTTATCTACACCATTCTTTGTGTGTATAAGCAGTGAAGGTTCTGGAGATGCTGCGCGCAAGCGTGTCTGTGCACAGGCTGATCAAATATTCACTACATATAAAATCTAATGGGCTAACCCATTTCTTTACAAAGCGGCCATTTTCTTATGAAAAGTTGTGGTTGTTCTCTCATTTCAGTTTAAAACTTTAATGGAAGTTTATAATGAACCAGCGAATCAGTTTTGGTACTTATCGCACATGCGTAAAGATGCCCATAAAACATGCATGGACATATTTCAAGTGGGGCTAGATAACTTATTTTTGGCCTGAACCTTTATCTACACCTTTCATTGTTTGTGCGAGCAGTGAAGGCTCTGGCGATGCTGTGCTCAAGCGCAGGTACGTCGCTTACTAAACATGCATGACCAGTAAAAAAGTGGAGCTAGATGCCTTAATTTTGGCCTGAAACTTTTTTTCTGTGTCGGTCCTTGAGTTTGTGAGCAATGAAGGCTCTGGCGATGCTGTGCACAAGCGAATGCGCGTCTGAGTATTTACTATTCACATAACGTATAGAGTTATGGCAACCTGCAGACACGAAATATGAATATGAAAGTTTGTATATCACTAAGCATTGCAAAACCCTTTCAGAGCAACCTGTCCAAAATATTTTTGAATAACAATTGACTGCAGTTGTATGACTGAAAAACTGTTGATAGTGTGGTTTAGCAAAAATGCAACACCAACAGAATGAAAATCAAACCAATTAATAAAAAAATCAAATCAATGAATGAAAAAGGTACAATAAAAATATTTTATTTCTTTTTTGAATTTGACAGGATTCGAACCTGCCCTTGAGGATTTTTGTGCTGGTCATTTTGTGCATTAGACTGACGCTCTAGACCCCTCAGCTATTTAGGCCCATTAATCTGTAGGTATACAATGCATCAAAATACCACAATAGAACCTTGTTTAAGGGACATTACTCATGGGTGATTAACAATTTAAACTCAAAACAGAGATATCTTTCTAAAGAAATAGTTTTTTTTAATATTTGCACATTGTCTCATATTCCTATTGAAGAATACTTCACATTTATTTAGCAAAAATCAAAACTGTCCTAATCAGCTTTATTTTTACCATAATAAATTAAGAATTTCTATACATTTATGTCAAGTGAAACAATACTTGCTAACTTCTGTGCTTTACCTACTCTGTCCAATTTTTTTGGACGGAGCTTGACGAGACCTTATAAGAGGGCTTTTCATCCAAGGGAGAATTTCGTAAAGAAGGTACCCCCTTTTCTTTCTATTATTTTTTTTCACTTTATTTTCACCCTTACCCTCTTTGTCCCTTTTCCTTTTTAGGGGTTCCCTGGGCAGTTGGATGTAAACCTGACAATATAGGGGAGATAATATAGGGTTTTGTTATTTATTTACAGAAAATTAGTATTTATTCTTCTATATAAAGTAAGTGCTATCACAGTTGAAATATTTATTTGGTGAGTTATTGTTTGCTATATGCGTTCAAAAATGACAAAATGAATGCGTATTCTGACTCCAACGTTAAAACAACGGCATAGAAATGTTGCATGCATTCTAGTGGCACGGTTAAATTGTCCACTTATGTAATGAGTGATTTATGCGACTCATGTTCTTGAGAATATTAATACCTGTCTAAATCAACATGGATTCAACGCTGCTGTTAAACTAATGGTTGGACGTTAACGTACGTACCTTATGACAATATTTGAGCCAGTTCATGAAAATTTGGTACTAATCGAAAATGCATAAACTTGTTCTACAAATATACATTGACTTCTACCTAGTGGGACTATAGGCCTTGATTTTGGCCTGAACCTTTATCTACACCCATTATTTGTGTATACAAGCATTGAAGGCTCCGACGAGTCTGCGCAGATGTGTAGACTCAACTGAGCCTTTTGCTGCTCCTTACAAAGATAAGTATAAAAATCTCACGTGCTGGCTCATACCACTGAGCCCACATGTTTCGCTCAGTCGATAATTTAAGACATCAGGCCACAGATTCGAATTTGGGAGTGGACGATTTTTAGGTTATTCTTGTAGAGGGGTCAAAAATGTCATATTTGGCTATTAAAATCATGACATATGAACAAATATGAACTGAAAGGCGAGGGTGATTGATTCTACAAGATGAATTGAAATACGAAACTGGGTTGTCATCTATTATAGCATTCAATTCTGTGCTATCATATTTCTATAGTCACATGATAACATCGTCATAGGAACCTTTCCAACGCAATGCCGTTGTGATGACGCAATGATTGACGTCATAAAAGGGAGACAACATAGGTATTAATGAATATTATAACTTATTTTCAACTGTTGATAGACAAACTCTTTGGGTAGAGTCGCTCATTAACCCATATAAGCATAGCGTCCTTTTTGTGGGACATAGCCAAACAGTGCAGACCCAGACCAGATGCAGCGTTCTGCATTGACATCTACCTAGTGGGACTATAGGCCTTGATTTTGACCTGATCTTTTATCTACACCCATTCTTTGTGTATTCGAGCATTGAAGGCTCTGACGAGTCTGTGTAGACTCAATTGAGCCTTTTGTTGCTCATCACTGTGATAAGTATAAAAAATCTCACGTGCTGGCTCACGATAAGTGAAGACTCTTGCAATGCTGTGTACAAGCACAGTCTCCACTGTTTTCTTTTAGAACGTTCTATTAAAATATGACAAAAATGAAAAATACCACCCAACATCCCTTATAACAGAAAAGGATTGTTTCATTGAATTATGCTGGGATATTCCATTCCGCTTAAATGGGTTAAACATGCATGGACATTTATCAAGTGGTGCTAGATGCCTAAAGTTTGGTCTAAGCCTTTATCTACACCATTCTTTGTGTGTATAAGCAGTGAAGGTTCTGAAGATGCTGCGCGCAAGCGTGTCTGTGCACAGGCTGATCAAATATTCACTACATATAAAATCTAATGGGCTAACCCATTTCTTTACAAAGCGGCCATTTTCTTATGAAAAGTTGTGGTTGTTCTCTCATTTCAGTTTAAAACTTTAATGGAAGTTTATAATGAACCAGCGAATCAGTTTTGGTACTTATCGCACATGCGTAAAGATGCCCATAAAACATGCATGGACATATTTCAAGTGGGACTAGATAACTTATTTTTGGCCTGAACCTTTATCTACACCTTTCATTGTTTGTGCGAGCAGTGAAGGCTCTGGCGATGCTGTGCTCAAGCGCAGGTACGTCGCTTACTAAACATGCATGACCAGTAAAAAAGTGGAGCTAGATGCCTTAATTTTGGCCTGAAACTTTTTTTCTGTATCGGTCCTTGAGTTTGTGAGCAATGAAGGCTCTGGCGATGCTGTGCACAAGCGAATGCGCGTCTGAGTATTTACTATTCACATAACGTATAGAGTTATGGCAACCTGCAGACACGAAATATGAATATGAAAGTTTGTATATCACTAAGCATTGCAAAACCCTTTCAGAGCAACCTGTCCAAAATATTTTTGAATAACAATTGACTGCAGTTGTATGACTGAAAAACTGTTGATAGTGTGGTTTAGCAAAAATGCAACACCAACAGAATGAAAATCAAATCAATTAATAAAAAAATCAAATCAATGAATGAAAAAGGTACAATAAAAATATTTTATTTCTTTTTTGAATTTGACAGGATTCGAACCTGCCCCTTGAGGATTTTTGTGCTGGTCATTTTGTGCATTAGACTGACGCTCTAGACCCCTCAGCTATTTAGGCCCATTAATCTGTAGGTATACAATGCATCAAAATACCACAATAGAACCTTGTTTAAGGGACATTACTCATGGGTGATTAACAATTTAAACTCAAAACAGAGATATCTTTCTAAAGAAATAGTTTTTTTAATATTTGCACATTGTCTCATATTCCTATTGAAGAATACTTCACATTTATTTAGCAAAAATCAAAACTGTCCTAATCAGCTTTATTTTTACCATAATAAATTAAGAATTTCTATACATTTATGTCAAGTGAAACAATACTTGCTAACTTCTGTGCTTTACCTACTCTGTCCAATTTTTTTGGACGGAGCTTGACGAGACCTTATAAGAGGGCTTTTCATCAAACGAATTTCTCCAAGGGAGAATTTCGTAAAGAAGGTACCCCCTTTTCTTTCTATTATTTTTTTTCACTTTATTTTCACCCTTACCCTCTTTGTCCCTTTTCCTTTTTAGGGGTTCCCTGGGCAGTTGGATGTAAACCTGACAATATAGGGGAGATAATATAGGGTTTTGTTATTTATTTACAGAAAATTAGTATTTATTCTTCTATATAAAGTAAGTGCTATCACAGTTGAAATATTTATTTGGTGAGTTATTGTTCGCTATATGCGTTCAAAAATGACAAAATGAATGCGTATTCTGACTCCAACGTTAAAACAACGGCATAGAAATGTTGCATGCATTCTAGTGGCACGGTTAAATTGTCCACTTATGTAATGAGTGATTTATGCGACTCATGTTCTTGAGAATATTAATACCTGTCTAAATCAACATGGATTCAACGCTGCTGTTAAACTAATGGTTGGACGTTAACGTACGTACCTTATGACAATATTTGAGCCAGTTCATGAAAATTTGGTACTAATCGAAAATGCATAAACTTGTTCTACAAATATACATTGACTTCTACCTAGTGGGACTATAGGCCTTGATTTTGGCCTGAACCTTATCTACACCCATTATTTGTGTATACAAGCATTGAAGGCTCCGACGAGTCTGCGCAGATGTGTAGACTCAACTGAGCCTTTTGCTGCTCCTTACAAAGATAAGTATAAAAATCTCACGTGCTGGCTCATACCACTGAGCCCACATGTTTCGCTCAGTCGATAATTTAAGACATCAGGCCACAGATTCGAATTTGGGAGTGGACGATTTTTAGGTTATTCTTGTAGAGGGGTCAAAAATGTCATATTTGGCTATTAAAATCATGACATATGAACAAATATGAACTGAAAGGCGAGGGTGATTGATTCTACAAGATGAATTGAAATACGAAACTGGGTTGTCATCTATTATAGCATTCAATTCTGTGCTATCATATTTCTATAGTCACATGATAACATCGTCATAGGAACCTT
Organism: Loripinus fragilis; assembly: GCA_964019695.1. Lineage (NCBI taxonomy): Eukaryota > Metazoa > Mollusca > Bivalvia > Lucinida > Lucinidae > Loripinus > Loripinus fragilis. The sequence goes on from OZ026531.1 coordinate 54,697,279, forward strand.
TCCAACGCAATGCCGTTGTGATGACGCAATGATTGACGTCATAAAAGGGAGACAACATAGGTATTATTGAATATTATAACTTATTTTCAACTGTTGATAGACAAACTCTTTGGGTAGAGTCGCTCATTAACCCATATAAGCATAGCGTCCTTTTTGTGGGACATAGCCAAACAGTGCAGACCCAGACCAGATGCAGCGTTCTGCATTGACATCTACCTAGTGGGACTATAGGCCTAGATTTTGACCTGATCTTTTTTCTACACCCATTCTTTGTGTATTCGAGCATTGAAGGCTCTGACGAGTCTGTGTAGACTCAATTGAGCCTTTTGTTGCTCATCACTGTGATAAGTATAAAAAATCTCACGTGCTGGCTCACGATAAGTGAAGACTCTTGCAATGCTGTGTACAAGCACAGTCTCCACTGTTTTCTTTTAGAACGTTCTATTAAAATATGACAAAAATGAAAAATACCACCCAACATCCCTTATAACAGAAAAGGATTGTTTCATTGAATTATGCTGGGATATTTCATTCCGCTTTAATGGGTTAAACATGCATGGACATTTATCAAGTGGTGCTAGATGCCTAAAGTTTGGTCTAAGCCTTTATCTACACCATTCTTTGTGTGTATAAGCAGTGAAGGTTCTGGAGATGCTGCGCGCAAGCGTGTCTGTGCACAGGCTGATCAAATATTCACTACATATAAAATCTAATGGGCTAACCCATTTCTTTACAAAGCGGCCATTTTCTTATGAAAAGTTGTGGTTGTTCTCTCATTTCAGTTTAAAACTTTAATGGAAGTTTATAATGAACCAGCGAATCAGTTTTGGTACTTATCGCACATGCGTAAAGATGCCCATAAAACATGCATGGACATATTTCAAGTGGGACTAGATAACTTATTTTTGGCCTGAACCTTTATCTACACCTTTCATTGTTTGTGCGAGCAGTGAAGGCTCTGGCGATGCTGTGCTCAAGCGCAGGTACGTCGCTTACTAAACATGCATGACCAGTAAAAAAGTGGAGCTAGATGCCTTAATTTTGGCCTGAAACTTTTTTTCTGTATCGGTCCTTGAGTTTGTGAGCAATGAAGGCTCTGGCGATGCTGTGCACAAGCGAATGCGCGTCTGAGTATTTACTATTCACATAACGTATAGAGTTATGGCAACCTGCAGACACGAAATATGAATATGAAAGTTTGTATATCACTAAGCATTGCAAAACCCTTTCAGAGCAACCTGCCCAAAATATTTTTGAATAACAATTGACTGCAGTTGTATGACTGAAAAACTGTTGATAGTGTGGTTTAGCAAAAATGCAACACCAACAGAATGAAAATCAAATCAATTAATAAAAAAATCAAATCAATGAATGAAAAAGGTACAATAAAAATATTTTATTTCTTTTTTGAATTTGACAGGAATCGAACCTGCCCCTTGAGGATTTTTGTGCTGGTCATTTTGTGCATTAGACTGACGCTCTAGACCCCTCAGCTATTTAGGCCCATTAATCTGTAGGTATACAATGCATCAAAATACCACAATAGAACCTTGTTTAAGGGACATTACTCATGGGTGATTAACAATTTAAACTCAAAACAGAGATATCTTTCTAAAGAAAAAGTTGTTTTTAATATTTGCACATTGTCTCATATTCCTATTGAAGAATACTTCACATTTATTTAGCAAAAATCAAAACTGTCCTAATCAGCTTTATTTTTACCATAATAAATTAAGAATTTCTATACATTTATGTCAAGTGAAACAATACTTGCTAACTTCTGTGCTTTACCTACTCTGTCCAATTTTTTTGGACGGAGCTTGACGAGACCTTATAAGAGGGCTTTTCATCAAACGAATTTCTCCAAGGGAGAATTTCGTAAAGAAGGTACCCCCTTTTCTTTCTATTATTTTTTTTCACTTTATTTTCACCCTTACCCTCTTTGTCCCTTTTTCTTTTTAGGGGTTCCCCGGGCAGTTGGATGTAAACCTGACAATATAGGGGAGATAATATAGGGTTTTGTTATTTATTTACAGAAAATTAGTATTTATTCTTCTATATAAAGTAAGTGCTATCACAGTTAAAATATTTATTTGGTGAGTTATTGTTCGCTATATGCGTTCAAAAATGACAAAATGAATGCGTATTCTGACTCCAACGTTAAAACAACGGCATAGAAATGTTGCATGCATTCTAGTGGCACGGTTAAATTGTCCACTTATGTAATGAGTGATTTATGCGACTCATGTTCTTGAGAATATTAATACCTGTCTAAATCAACATGGATTCAACGCTGCTGTTAAACTAATGGTTGGACGTTAACGTACGTACCTTATGACAATATTTGAGCCAGTTCATGAAAATTTGGTACTAATCGAAAATGCATAAACTTGTTCTACAAATATACATTGACTTCTACCTAGTGGGACTATAGGCCTTGATTTTGGCCTGAACCTTTATCTACACCCATTATTTGTGTATACAAGCATTGAAGGCTCCGACGAGTCTGCGCAGATGTGTAGACTCAACTGAGCCTTTTGCTGCTCCTTACAAAGATAAGTATAAAAATCTCACGTGCTGGCTCATACCACTGAGCCCACATGTTTCGCTCAGTCGATAATTTAAGACATCAGGCCACAGATTCGAATTTAGGAGTGGACGATTTTTAGGTTATTCTTGTAGAGGGGTCAAAAATGTCATATTTGGCTATTAAAATCATGACATATGAACAAATATGAACTGAAAGGCGAGGGTGATTGATTCTACAAGATGAATTGAAATACGAAACTGGGTTGTCATCTATTATAGCATTCAATTCTGTGCTATCATATTTTTATAGTCACATGATAACATCGTCATAGGAACCTTTCCAACGCAATGCCGTTGTGATGACGCAATGATTGACGTCATAAAAGGGAGACAACATAGGTATTAATGAATATTATAACTTATTTTCAACTGTTGATAGACAAACTCTTTGGGTAGAGTCGCTCATTAACCCATATAAGCATAGCGTCCTTTTTGTGGGACATAGCCAAACAGTGCAGACCCAGACCAGATGCAGCGTTCTGCATTGACATCTACCTAGTGGGACTATAGGCCTTGATTTTGACCTGATCTTTTATCTACACCCATTCTTTGTGTATTCGAGCATTGAAGGCTCTGACGAGTCTGTGTAGACTCAATTGAGCCTTTTGTTGCTCATCACTGTGATAAGTATAAAAATCTCACGTGCTGGCTCACGATAAGTGAAGACTCTGGCAATGCTGTGTACAAGCACAGTCTCCACTGTTTTCTTTTAGAACGTTCTATTAAAATATGACAAAAATGAAAAATACCACCCAACATCCCTTATAACAGAAAAGGATTGTTTCATTGAATTATGCTGGGATATTCCATTCCGCTTTAATGGGTTAAACATGCAAGGACATTTATCAAGTGGTGCTAGATGCCTAAAGTTTGGTCTAAGCCTTTATCTACACCATTCTTTGTGTGTATAAGCAGTGAAGGTTCTGGAGATGCTGCGCGCAAGCGTGTCTGTGCACAGGCTGATCAAATATTCACTACATATAAAATCTAATGGGCTAACCCATTTCTTTACTAAGGGGCCATTTTCTTATGATAAGTTGTGGTTGTTCTCTCATTTCAGTTTAAAACTTTAATGGAAGCTTATAATGAACCAGCGAATCAGTTTTGGTACTTATCGCACATGCGTAAAGATGCCCATAAAACATGCATGGACATATTTCAAGTGGGACTAGATAACTTATTTTTGGCCTGAACCTTTATCTACACCTTTCATTGTTTGTGCGAGCAGTGAAGGCTCTGGCGATGCTGTGCTCAAGCGCAGGTACGTCGATTACTAAACATGCATGACCAGTAAAAAAGTGGAGCTAGATGCCTTAATTTTGGCCTGAAACTTTTTTTCTGTATCGGTCCTTGAGTTTGTGAGCAATGAAGGCTCTGGCGATGCTGTGCACAAGCGAATGCGCGTCTGAGTATTTACTATTCACATAACGTATAGAGTTATGGCAACCTGCAGACACGAAATATGAATATGAAAGTTTGTATATCACTAAGCATTGCAAAACCCTTTCAGAGCAACCTGCCCAAAATATTTTTGAATAACAATTGACTGCAGTTGTATGACTGAAAAACTGTTGATAGTGATGTTTAGCAAAAATGCAACACCAACAGAATGAAAATCAAATCAATTAATAAAAAAATCAAATCAATGAATGAAAAAGGTACAATAAAAATATTTTATTTCTTTTTTGAATTTGACAGGATTCGAACCTGCCCCTTGAGGATTTTTGTGCTGGTCATTTTGTGCATTAGACTGGCACTCTAGACCCCTCAGCTATTTAGGCCCATTAATCTGTAGGTATACAATGCATCAAAATACCACAATAGAACCTTGTTTAAGGGACATTACTCATGGGTGATTAACAATTTAAACTCAAAACAGAGATATCTTTCTAAAGAAATAGTTTTTTTAATATTTGCACATTGTCTCATATTCCTATTGAAGAATACTTCACATTTATTTAGCAAAAATCAAAACTGTCCTAATCAGCTTTATTTTTACCATAATAAATTAAGAATTTCTATACATTTATGTCAAGTGAAACAATACTAGCTAACTTCTGTGCTTTACCTACTCTGTCCAATTTTTTGGACGGAGCTTGACGAGACCTTATAAGAGGGCTTGTCATCAAACGAATTTCTCCAAGGGAGAATTTCGTAAAGAAGGTACCCCCTTTTCTTTCTATTATTTTTTTTCACTTTATTTTCACCCTTACCCTCTTTGTCCCTTTTTCTTTTTAGGGGTTCCCTGGGCAGTTGGATGTAAACCTGACAATATAGGGGAGATAATATAGGGTTTTGTTATTTATTTACAGAAAATTAGTATTTATTCTTCTATATAAAGTAAGTGCTATCACAGTTAAAATATTTATTTGGTGAGTTATTGTTCGCTATATGCGTTCAAAAATGACAAAATGAATGCGTATTCTGACTCCAACGTTAAAACAACGGCATAGAAATGTTGCATGCATTCTAGTGGCACGGTTAAATTGTCCACTTATGTAATGAGTGATTTATGCGACTCATGTTCTTGAGAATATTAATACCTATCTAATTCAACATGGATTCAACGCTGCTGTTAAACTAATGGTTGGACGTTAACGTACGTACCTTATGACAATATTTGAGCCAGTTCATGAAAATTTGGTACTAATCGAAAATGCATAAACTTGTTCTACAAATATACATTGACTTCTACCTAGTGGGACTATAGGCCTTGATTTTGGCCTGAACCTTTATCTACACCCATTATTTGTGTATACAAGCATTGAAGGCTCCGACGAGTCTGCGCAGATGTGTAGACTCAACTGAGCCTTTTGCTGCTCCTTACAAAGATAAGTATAAAAATCTCACGTGCTGGCTCATACCACTGAGCCCACATGTTTCGCTCAGTCGATAATTTAAGACATCAGGCCACAGATTCGAATTTGGAAGTGGACGATTTTTAGGTTATTCTTGTAGAGGGGTCAAAAATGTTATATTTGGCTATCAAAATCATGACATATGAACAAATATGAACTGAAAGGCGAGGGTGATTGATTCTACAAGATGAATTGAAATACGAAACTGGGTTGTCATCTATTATAGCATTCAATTCTGTGCTATCATATTTCTATAGTCACATGATAACATCGTCATAGGAACCTTTCCAACGCAATGCCGTTGTGATGACGCAATGATTGACGTCATAAAAGGGAGACAACATAGGTATTAATGAATATTATAACTTATTTTCAACTGTTGATAGACAAACTCTTTGGGTAGAGTCGCTCATTATCCCATATAAGCATAGCGTCCTTTTTGTGGGACATAGCCAAACAGTGCAGACCCAGACCAGATGCAGCGTTCTGCATTGACATCTACATAGTGGTACTTTAGGCCTTGATTTTGACCTGATCTTTTATCTACACCCATTCTTTGTGTATTTGAGCATTGAAGGCTCTGACGAGTCTGTGTAGACTCAATTGAGCCTTTTGTTGCTCATCACTGTGATAAGTATAAAAATCTCACGTGCTGGCTCACGATAAGTGAAGACTCTGGCAATGCTGTGTACAAGCACAGTCTCCACTGTTTTCTTTTAGAACGTTCTATTAAAATATGACAAAAATGAAAAATACCACCCAACATCCCTTATAACAGAAAAGGATTGTTTCATTGAATTATGCTGGGATATTCCATTCCGCTTTAATGGGTTAAACATGCAAGGACATTTATCAAGTGGTGCTAGATGCCTAAAGTTTGGTCTAAGCCTTTATCTACACCATTCTTTGTGTGTATAAGCAGTGAAGGTTCTGGAGATGCTGCGCGCAAGCGTGTATGTGCACAGGCTGATCAAATATTCACTACATATAAAATCTAATGGGCTAACCCATTTCTTTACAAAGCGGCCATTTTCTTATGAAAAGTTGTGGTTGTTCTCTCATTTCAGTTTAAAACTTTAATGGAAGCTTATAATGAACCAGCGAATCAGTTTTGGTACTTATCGCACATGCGAAAAGATGCCCATAAAACATGCATGGACATATTTCAAGTGGGACTAGATAACTTATTTTTGGCCTGAACCTTTATCTACACCTTTCATTGTTTGTGCGAGCAGTGAAGGCTCTGGCGATGCTGTGCTCAAGCGCAGGTACGTCGCTTACTAAACATGCATGACCAGTAAAAAAGTGGAGCTAGATGCCTTAATTTTGGCCTGAAACTTTTTTTCTGTATCGGTCCTTGAGTTTGTGAGCGATGAAGGCTCTGGCGATGCTGTGCACAAGCGAATGCGCGTCTGAGTATTTACTATTCACATAACGTATAGAGTTATGGCAACCTGCAGACACGAAATATGAATATGAAAGTTTGTATATCACTAAGCATTGCAAAACCCTTTCAGAGCAACCTGCCCAAAATATTTTTGAATAACAATTGACTGCGGTTGTATGACTGAAAAACTGTTGATAGTGATGTTTAGCAAAAATGCAACACCAACAGAATGAAAATCAAATCAATTAATAAAAAAATCAAATCAATGAATGAAAAAGGTACAATAAAAATATTTTATTTCTTTTTTTAATTTGACAGGATTCGAACCTGCCCCTTGAGGATTTTTGTGCTGGTCATTTTGTGCATTAGACTGACGCTCTAAACCCCTCAGCTATTTAGGCCCATTAATCTGTAGGTATACAATGCATCAAAATACCACAATAGAACCTTGTTTAAGGGACATTACTTATGGGTGATTAACAATTTAAACTCAAAACAGAGATATCTTTCTAAAGAAATAGTTTTTTTTAATATTTGCACATTGTCTCATATTCCTATTGAAGAATACTTCACATTTATTTAGCAAAAATCAAAACTGTCCTAATCAGCTTTATTTTTACCATAATAAATTAAGAATTTCTATACATTTATGTCAAGTGAAACAATACTTGCTAACTTCTGTGCTTTACCTACTCTGTCCAATTTTTTTGGACGGAGCTTGACGAGACCTTATAAGAGGGCTTGTCATCAAACGAATTTCTCCAAAGGAGAATTTCGTAAAGAAGGTACCCCCTTTTCTTTCTATTATTTTTTTCACTTTATTTTCACCCTTACCCTCTTTGTCCCTTTTTCTTTTTAGGGGTTCCCTGGGCAGTTGGATGTAAACCTGACAATATAGGGGAGATAATATAGGGTTTTGTTATTTATTTACAGAAAATTAGTATTTATTCTTCTATATAAAGTAAGTGCTATCACAGTTAAAATATTTATTTGGTGAGTTATTGTTCGCTATATGCGTTCAAAAATGACAAAATGAATGTGTATTCTGACTCCAACGTTAAAACAACGGCATAGAAATGTTGCATGCATTCTAGTGGCACGGTTAAATTGTCCACTTATGTAATGAGTGATTTATGCGACTCATGTTCTTGAGAATATTAATACCTGTCTAAATCAACATGGATTCAACGCTGCTGTTAAACTAATGGTTGGACGTTAACGTACGTACCTTATGACAATATTTGAGCCAGTTCATGAAAATTTGGTACTAATCGAAAATGCATAAACTTGTTCTACAAATATACATTGACTTCTACCTAGTGGGACTATAGGCCTTGATTTTGGCCTGAACCTTTATCTACACCCATTATTTGTGTATACAAGCATTGAAGGCTCCGACGAGTCTGCGCAGATGTGTAGACTCAACTGAGCCTTTTGCTGCTCCTTACAAAGATAAGCATAAAAATCTCACGTGCTGGCTCATACCACTGAGCCCACATGTTTCGCTCAGTCGATAATTTAAGACATCAGGCCACAGATTCGAATTTGGGAGTGGACGATTTTTAGGTTATTCTTGTAGAGGGGTCAAAAATGTTATATTTGGCTATTAAAATCATGACATATGAACAAATATGAACTGAAAGGCGAGGGTGATTGATTCTACAAGATGAATTGAAATACGAAACTGGGTTGTCATCTATTATAGCATTCAATTCTGTGCTATCATATTTCTATAGTCACATGATAACATCGTCATAGGAACCTTTCCAACGCAATGCCGTTGTGATGACGCAATGATTGACGTCATAAAAGGGAGACAACATAGGTATTAATGAATATTATAACTTATTTTCAACTGTTGATAGACAAACTCTTTGGGTAGAGTCGCTCATTATCCCATATAAGCATAGCGTCCTTTTTGTGGGACATAGCCAAACAGTGCAGACCCAGACCAGATGCAGCGTTCTACATTGACATCTACCTAGTGGGACTGTAGGCCTTGATTTTGACCTGATCTTTTATCTACACCCATTCTTTGTGTATCCGAGCATTGAAGGCTCTGACGAGTCTGTGTAGACTCAATTGAGCCTTTTGTTGCTCATCACTGTGATAAGTATAAAAATCTCACGTGCTGGCTCACGATAAGTGAAGACTGGCAATGCTATGTACAAGCACAGTCTCCACTGTTTTCTTTTAGAACGTTCTATTAAAATATGACAAAAATGAAAAATACCACCCAACATCCCTTATAACAGAAAAGGATTGTTTCATTGAATTATGCTGGGATATTCCATTCCGCTTTAATTGGTTAAACATGCAAGGACATTTATCAAGTGGTGCTAGATGCCTAAAGTTTGGTCTAAGCCTTTATCTACACCATTCTTTGTGTGTATAAGCAGTGAAGGTTCTGGAGATGCTGCGCGCAAGCGTGTCTGTGCACAGGCTGATCAAATATTCACTACATATAAAATCTAATGGGCTGACCAATTTCTTTACAAAGCGGCCATTTTCTTATGAAAAGTTGTGGTTGTTCTCTCATTTCAGTTTAAAACTTTAATGGAAGCTTATAATGAACCAGCGAATCAGTTTTGGTACTTATCGCACATGCGTAAAGATGCCCATAAAACATGCATGGACATATTTCAAGTGGGACTAGATAACTTATTTTTGGCCTGAACCTTTATCTACACCTTTCATTGTTTGTGCGAGCAGTGAAGGCTCTGGCGATGCTGTGCTCAAGCGCAGGTACGTCGCTTACTAAACATGCATGACCAGTAAAAAGTGGAGCTAGATGCCTTAATTTTGGCCTGAAACTTTTTTTTCTGTATCGGTCCTTGAGTTTGTGAGCAATGAAGGCTCTGGCGATGCTGTGCACAAGCGAATGCGCGTCTGAGTATTTACTATTCAGATAACCTATAGAATTATGGCAACCTGTACACGAAATATGAATATGAAAGCTTGTATATCACTAAGTATTGCAAATCTTTCAGAGCAACATGCTCAAAACATTTTTGAATAACAATTGACTGCAGTTGTATGACTGAAAAACTGTTGATAGTGATGTTTAGCAAAAATGCAACACCAACAGAATGAAAATCAAATCAATTAATAAAAAAAAATCAAATCAATGAATAAAAAAGTGCAATATAAAAATATAGGGAGCGCAGTGGCAGAGTGCTTGACTACCGAAGGGCCGCAGGTTCGAGCCTCACCGGCGTCACTGCGTTGTGGTCCTTGAGCAAGACACATTTATCCTAGCTTAGTACTGGTTCTACCCAGGAAGAACCGGCCCTATATAACTGAAAGATTGTTGATGGGACGTAAAGAATCAAATCAAACAAACGAACAAAAGCAATAAAAATATTTTATTTCTTTTTTAATTTGACAGGATTCGAGCCTGTCCCATAAGGATTTTTGTGCTGGTCATTTTATGCATTAGATTAGTAGATACTAGCCAATTTTATATTATTGACAGCTAGTTTTCAGATATTTCATTGGATCAAAATGATAAATTGGTGGTTGCCTGGTTGTAATACTTTCAGTTAGAAATGCTTTGACTGTCTATCCTGTGGATTTTCAGTATCTAGTAATGCTATATACCAATTGTTCATTCGACATGACCATAGCTGTTGACTGGGGCGTAAATTATAAAACAAAACAGACAAAACAAAATCAGCACAAAATAAAAGTGATTTATATCACATAAAACTATCATTACAAGCATATCTATAATTCATATGTCAGTTTCCACAAGTGTAGCATGAAGTCATTGCATTGCATATAGAAAGGTAATTAATATCGATGGCTAATATCCTTGCAGTTGCAAAGAGAATACCTATATTAAAATAAGAAAGGCGGCAAAGATCGGGAATTGATACAATCAAGTACCACACCTGTTCCAGATTACCACATGGGAAAGTGACAAAAATACAATTAAACATCACAAACAAGAGCCAAGAGGTCAGCCCTTTTCCAGCAGGTGACCACAAGGCAGCAAAAAACAGACGCTAAAGCATGACAAATACAAGACACAAATAACACAAATGATCCACAAAAGAAGTACCGCCTAGGAACGGTCAGTAAACATATTTTACTGGAGGGCAAAAACCGGTTTCACTGCACCAACCTCACTGAACCTTTAATTATCAATATATTTATACTATTTGCCAGATAGTTTATACCCAGGCATAACATTAGATACATGCCATTTATCTAAAAAAGGTTTAACATTTATTGAAATCAAAAGGTAAGTGAGTATGATGAAATAAAATACCACACTCACACACTACTGACCAATCCACGGCATTGTGAGGATGAGCCACAGAACACTAACAATCACAAGACATTAGGAAGACATTTAAAGTAAAGCAAACAGCTCTCTCTTCCCCTTCAATATGATTGCAAAACTTGAAAGGATACAAAGTATTGAATAACAAAGCAATGGGAAAACCCAGAACCCCTATATTGGGAGTAATTATAAACATTGAATCATTACCAAAAGCATCGCCTTAAAACGAACAACAGCCTGCCACTGGGGAGAGGTCTTAGATGCATTTTAATGGTACCAAATCTTCGCTCTAGATTATAACACATAACTTATTAATCTCGCATGTATGCTTCCTGACTAATGTAATGTATCATCACAGAGACACAATCAAATCAAATTAAACACTATGATGAAACAAAGAAAAGGGTTCATGACTCACAGGTATTCAGAGCTAAAGAAGGCATCAAATTGAGCCACGGTGAGCCGTTTGTAACCTGCAACAGCTAATCTTGGCCATTGATAGTATGCCAAAGGTATTTTAGTTAAAATGCAAACTTCCTGAAAAAAAAAAAAAAAACATTTTCAGTCTCACACAAGGTACGCCATTCATGGTAGAGAACAGAACGGAACATATACTTCATTTTTAAATACCTCAGGTCATACAATATGACATATGATGTGACTAGAATATAAATACATTCACATTTCATTTAGGGAGGAAAGGAACAATTAGTTTGCATTAAAGACTGCCATGACTATCTTCTCTTTTTTTCTGATATCTTTATTATTATTATTATTAAGTTTATATTCGTGAAAAGTACAAACAAGGAGAGAAAAAGTACGAGTACACTTTTCTAAGCTTTTTGGAACAGATCGCTCTATATATATGTTTCAAAGATGAAAAAACAGGCATAGCCTTGCAAAATGTACTTGCAATGATTACCTCACTTAGTTTATACTGACAATCTCAAAACGGCGAATCTTGGCAACATCGCAGCATTTAAAATATATTCTGAAATTGTATATTTTATGAAAGTCATGAAATTTGTCAATTTGCTGATCGATTCCATGTCACTTTTGTTTTCTTCATGCGTACAGCAAAGACTGAGGCCAGATTTATTTTAATGATTTACAAACCCTCATACTGTAATTTTCCATAAAGTAGAAAAAAAGTTAATTTGTATAATTATTTTTATATCTTATCTGCCGACTCTGAATATTATTTGTTTCTTTGAAAATAATAATATATTTTTGAGGTTCTGTCTGTGAATTTTTGAGAAGAACAGATTTTTTATGAAAATGATAAAACATTTAAAGATTTAATACAGACTGTTGATTTACCTTACTAGTTTAACTGTTTTTTTTTCTGGAGATATTAAAAAAACTCTGAAATTGACCAGTTAACTGGTCATTTTCAGAGCTTTTATATTTAATTTTTACGTCCCCTCGACCCTATATCTGAAAAAAAATCCTGTAAATCAACTAATAAAAAATTCTGGCCTGATCAGAGACTGAGCTGATACCTAGGCTAATTTCAGTTTTCTTCGGGAGGCATAACCAGTCAACCACATTGTTGGGTTTCTCATGTGATTGCTCAAATAGAATCGACCAGCCTTCTAACATGCATGCTGAAATAATTTTATATTAATTATTTAATAATTAGTCTTGCAGTGAAATTTTTCACATCAATGCTCACAGCATAACAAATTGTTATATAAAATAAAGGCATTTCCCAAATGAGCCACATTACAACTTATGCGGAGCATTCAGGTAATAGTTTATCATTTTTCTTTATTAAAATCGCGAGAATAGCAAGTTAACAGTTTTAAATGTACAATCGCGTAAATGAAGCCTGTGCAGTTTTGCATAGGTTTCCTCTTTTTTACATTCTTACAATTGTAACAGCAAAATTAACCATCAAGTTCGGGCAATTTTTGAAGTTTTTTTTTGTTTTTGTTTTTTGTTTTTTTTTCCAAATATATCCTTAGTAAAAATAACCATATTTTACTTTGATTGCCCATATTTTATTTTAATTTTGAGGGTTTTTTTTTAAATCTTTTTTTCATATCATAAACTATGGTATTTTCTTGGTTGATTACCATATGTTTCAAATCTTTTTTCATATAATATGACACAAAAGCACAGCGAAATTGAGGCATGGCCATATCCCGCAAATTACCATCTCGTAATGTTTACATTTTGGGCAATTTGTCCCGTAAAACGGTTCTAAGTGGACAATTCTGACGTAGAAAGATTGCGAATTGTTCAAAAGACAAAGGAGCAGATGAAACCAAAGTACATTGCAATGCGATATAGTATAATTCGAAGCCATGTAAGTAGCCATTATCTCTCTACGGGATGAGGTCAGATGTAAGGTTGATGCCTTGCGGACACCTGCTGGGAAAGGGCTGACCTCTTGGCTCTCGTTTGTGATGTCTAATTGTGACGTTGTTACTTTCCCATTGCTATCCTGGTACAGGTGTGGTGCTTGATTGTATCGATTCCTGATCTTGCCCTCTTTCTTACTTTAAACCCTCCAGTAAAAATATTTTTACTAACCGTTTCCAAGGTGCTTTATTTGTGGAGCAATTTTATTATTCATGTTTCTAGTTTGTCATGCTTTCTTGACTGTTCATTGCAGCCGTGTGGTCACTTGCTGGGAAAGGGATAACCTCTTTGCTGTCTTGTGTGTGATGTTTTATCGTGTTTTGTCACTTTTCCGTGTGGTGCCCTGGGTCAGGTGTGGTACTTGATTATATCGATTCCTGATCTTTGCACCCTTACTTATTCATTACTAGGCGTTGTCGTGGCGTAAACGTGTTATAGCAAGACATTTCATTTTAATTAAACTTTCAATGATAAAGCGAAACTGGGTTTCCGTTGCACAGTTTCATGGAAGGGGAAATCTACCCGTTGAACGGATACCAGTGTTTTAGGCAATTGTGAGCATTGTATTTATTGTAGAAACATTGCAGAATTGGCGGGAAAAGCGGCTCACTGTTTGGATCTTGTCAACTTCATGTTCTTATTTTACAAATAAGAGTTTGTCAATATTTTAAGACCGGCTCTTAATGCGTTTACTTAGGTGATATTTGTATTCAAAACTTTTATTTTGGGAGGTATATCGTCGGATATACGGTCGGAAATTTAGTATAACGGCGACGCGCGAGCGGAGCCGTAAACCAGGATTTCCGAACGTATATCCGACGATATACTTCCCCAAATGAAAACTTTGAATATGGTTATTCACATTCTAATGCACGTCTGCAGTTTTGTTTCAAATTGGAGCGTTGCAAGCCGTATAAAGCCGCACTTAATCCAACGATATGTGACGTAATTAATGACGTCAAACTATTTTTGACTGTCGCAAATTTTATCCAATCGGGCGTCGTGTTACAAAATCAAGTGCATTAGAACTTCTTATTATACAAAATTTATTTGGCATTCTGTGAGAAACGATATGCCACAGTATGTTTTGAATCAAACTTGTTACTTGTTTTAAAGTTACTAGTTCCTCTCAGTATATAATATATGGCAATAACATAAGCAATTTAATCACTTTCCATATAGCCCGCACTGTAGGACAGTAATAAACTCAATGGCCATCCCGCTGGTTGTGATTGCTTTCCTGCTCTCCTCTGTGGAGGGTCTGACATATGAAAAGGAAAAGGCCCTCCGGAGTTACCTCCTAAACGGCAGCCGGTATGACAAGACGATGAGACCGGTGGTGGACACCACAACGGCGATAGGTTCGTATTATGATTTGAGTTACTGCCCTGCCAACCAAGAGTGACAGTGACGTCATGTTTTGTTTACAAAGTTATCAGAGACGTATAAACGATAGATCACATATGTATTAATCCTATCCTCGGGATAGGATTAATACACAAGTGATCTATCGATTCGCGTAAGCTCAAGTAGAGTGTACAAGTTAATGTTTTATTTAACAATTGTAAACAAAATATTACGTCACAGTCACTCTTGGTTGGCACGACAGTAGTTCAACAGATTTTGGTACTTATTGCATGCCTGGGTCTTTACATATGTGTTCCAACTTCAATTATACGAGTGGTGAATGTTTTGACGAGACTGCACGGATGCGTAGACTCGTCTGAGCATTCGCTGTTCGTATAAGCGATAAGTACTACAAATTTCAAAGTCTTGAAAGAAATACGAAAAAAACGTCTGTCCGATAAAAAGGGGTTCAGCCCCTCTGTTGGTAAAATCTTATTATCATAATTATGATGTCGTGTCTGTGAGTGATTAACGACGCGTATCAAAATCGACAAACCATTTGTTTTGTTTTTTTACATATTTAATCTCATGCTTTGCTCTTGAAAGTAACATATTCGTCCAGGCTGGAAGTCGGTCATTGAAGGTCTTGTGAAACTTCAAAAATATTTTTAAAGCTCTTCATGGTTTAAATGACAGTTATGAGAAAACCAAAGTGCTTACCAATTTCGTAATTCTTAACAAATTATCAGTATCAAAACAACAGCATTTATGTTAAAATTACCTGTCTATAATTATTGGAGGGACGCAAATAATTACCAACAAGAGAAAAGCACACCTGTTTTACAAGATAATTCACTTTTCCGTGCAGTTTTCAGCTATAGTGAACATATTTATTGTGAAAGCATAGCTTAATTCTACTTTTACAAATGATTTAAAAAGAAAATAAAAAAATTCGAAAAATATCAAAAGTTACAGAGTATGCAGCTTTAAAATTCCAACTGAGTCAAAAGCTATGCAAGTCTGAAAATTATGCAAATTAGCATAATTATAGGCCCTGCCCACATTATTGTTTCACAACGCCGGTAGGTTCGTATAATGATTTGAGTTAGTTCACCAGATTTTGGTATTTATCGCATGCCTGGGTTTTTATTTGTGTTCCAACTTCAATTATGCGAAAACGCACTTTGATGGTCTAAAATTATAGCACACGTATGGAAATTCACTGTACATGCTATAGGCCTCATCAAACAATGTGACTCTAAATCAAGGCTGCTCCTTGACTTAGGATAATAAAAACTGACTTGTATGAAATACTGTGCTTACAATGATTGTGAATGCTCCCTTTTGCTGTTACACAATGGGAAATATTTACATTTCCACTGCGAGTCTTTAAATGAACCTCTACATTTGAGATGTGGTTCATACCTTCATGAACAAATCGATTTAAGCCACACCCACATACGCGCCATTTGAGCGGGCTAACGTCAAGTCCATCCAATAACGTTGCTTGTTTTCTGGCGTTTGTGTGACGTTGAACACGTATCGCCATGACGTTTAGCGCGGAAATTTGGCGTTTTGGCTTTTCCAAACCGTACGTTATGTCTGATTTAATTCAGAATATCTGGAAAACCAGCCAAGTTATGAAAAAAAAAATGAAACTTGATTGGTAATAAAATGTAAATATAAGCAATAAATTCAATTTTTGGAAGGTTCATGGAACCATGAATACTTCGGCTGTCTTGTAAAGTTAACGTGAAGCCCTCTGGGCTTCACTTGCTTTTCAAGCGACCCGAAGTATTCGTGATTCCATGAACCTTCCAAAAATCGAATTCATTTCTTAAATGTACAAAATATGAAAGCTGTGTTACAGCCACGCAACAATCATGTAAGCCAATAGGTAATTCATAGAATCGAATAAGGTGATATAACTGTCACGCACATATAAACAATATCCGGTATAGCGACACGTATTTTGATTCTGATTGGCAGTTTTAGCTTTTTAAAAGAAGTAAAGGCAATGAACATGATACTTGGTTAGTGTAAATTTCTAAATAGTTTCCTTATTTTCAGTGACACATCTTGTTGGTACTTATAGTTTACTACGCCCTTTCCTGTGCTTCACAACCAAACGGTTTGCACATAAATTAAAAAAAAATTGGCCAACTTTAATACATATTTTGTCAATATGTGTAATATCTATGAAGTAAAATCATGGAGTAAATCCGTGAGTGGTCAATGGGGCTATTTTTAATGGGAAGGGAGGAGAAAACTATAAGTAGGTCATAGATTATATATTACAATTATAAAGAAATTAAGTGGTTCACTCGCTGTGCTCGTTCCCATTTAATTCCTTTATAATTGTAATATATGATCTATAACCTATACAAAGAGTCAATTCCAATGTGTGCCTACAACAAATGTCATTTAAAAACATGAATTTTTCACTATAAGCATTTTCTGAAAACAAATTCTCAACGTCTTTCATTGTTTCAATGAAATGAGCATGTAGAAATGAATAAGTTTTTATATATTTTGTCATGCACCTGGATGACAACAAATAGACTGTCTACTATATGCTTATGACAGCTTATATTGAGACGTTCACTGGAATATATTGCTAAAATTAGTAGTTGCATGGTTTTTATGCACTGGTTTCATAGTTTGTGCCTTTTCTGCTGTCGCACATGTTAACTACAAGAAGTTAATGCATCCAAATGTGTTGCGTTCCAATTACAGAGGTCAGTATCAGCTTTAGTCTCAATAGTATTCTGGAGCTAGATGAAGTCAAGGGTATAATGAAAACGAGTGGTTATCTAGAGATTATCTGGATGGACGAGTTGCTAAATTGGGAACCCTCCGAACATGGCAATAACAATTATATTCTGCTTCCCCAAGACGAGATATGGAAACCTACTATTGCCCTCTACAACTCCGTCGTTTCTCACAAAGCGATTGGTGACCCGGATTTGTTTCTGGCTGTTACCGACAGAGGAGGTGTTATCTGGCACCCGTTTCAGGTATATTTCAATCAACAAAATCCTATCATTTCTTAGAAACCGATTGGAGACCTGATTTCGTTCTTGCTATCATCATCAAAGTTTCACATAATTTAATAACGCTTATTAACTACTGGTGGACTGATTGGGGTTTGCCTGTTACCAACAATGCAGAAGTCTACTGGTATCCATTTCAGGTACATTAAAAGCAATAAAACTGTCATTTCTTATTAAACGATTGGTAACTATATTGTTGCGTTAGTTGAATGTTATCTATTTTAGGTAATCAGAGCCTATAGTAACACATTCTTACATTTCAATCTTCAATGTTACATTTTAATAAACCAGTTGCTGATCTGATTTGGTTATGCCTGTCACTGACGAAGGAATGTCGACTGGTACCCATTTTAGTTAATTAAATGGTATTTCTCCAAAATCAAAATTAAAGCAAAATTTTTCTTTCAAAATGTTGCTTATCTAGATCCTTGCAAATGATGATACAACAGGCCCTGAGGTTATGAATTAGGGATAACTGTATTCAAAATTTTCATTTGGGGAGGTATATTTTGGATATGGTTATCCCAATTCGCCCTTTAACAGTTTCGTCTCGAATTGAAGGGTTGCAAGCCACATAAAGTCGCATGTCAAATAACGAAATGTGACGTGAAGAATGACGTCAAACTATTTCCGACAGTATATTGCAGAATATACTGTCGCAAATTTCGTACTTTATCCAATCAGATGTCGCATGACAAAAGCAAGTGCATTAGAATGAAGAGTACTAGGTGAGTGTCTTTTCATGTCAAGATCACCAGGCAATGCTTTGCAAACGTGTGTTGACATCGCGAGACATGTCGAACGATTCAACATGCGTTCTCAACTTCTGGTAAACTTTATATCAAAAGTCGCAAACATGGTATTCTATTTTATCAGTTTATCAATTGTTTCACTCTTCAAACTAGCGATTATGACGTAAGTTTCGATTTTTGTGTTGATTCAGCGTCATTAGCGACGTCATTTAAAAAGTGCAACGTCAGCATGACCTTGCTCTCATGCATAAGTCAACTGAGCACGAAAAACTCAACTAAAAACAAAAAAACGAAAATACCGACAAATAAAGCAGTTTCTTACTTTAAGTCTCTCAGATGTGTTTTTTATCATGCTAATAAATCGTCGCTTCAGTGCTATAGTGTTCTAAGTGACATTTCGATCAAAATGAGTTATGCATACCGTTGGAAAGGGAATCAAATGTTCTATCTACTGGTGAAGGTTTCATTGCCTATCTCCTACCAGTAAGCCTAAAATCGCTGTGCATTTCTGTTCTATCTACAAAAAGACAATTTCGTTCAATGCTATAGTGTTCTAGGTGATTTTCATCCAATGGCCAATAATGATTATGTCACGTGACTGGGTGAGTTCAGTGTCATAGTGTTTTCTACATAAAGTCACTTTCCTTGGAGAATTTGCTAAAATTGCAGTTACCTCCCTTATATAAATTCAAATTTCCTAAATCTAAGTTGTTTGTCCGTCTTATGACGAACTAAAGGATATATCGACCACTTTAAGGTCAAAATAATCTGCTCAGTCAAACAAATTACGCAAATTGATCCATGGACAGAATTTTAAGCTGTATAAACAAATTACCTCCCTTACACATATTTAAACTGCTTTAATTGAAGTAATTTGTCGATGTAATTACAAATCAATAGTTAAATCTGCTTCTTTTAGGTCAAAATAATTAGTTCAGTCTAAAATATTACACGAATTGACCCCATAGCCAGAAAAATTAACTGTAGAAACAGATTACCTCCCTTACATAAATTTTATGGCATAATCCGTGCGTTTTAATACTGTTATGCCAAATACATGACTAAATCTGCTACTTTTAGGTACAAATAATCATTTCTGTTCAGACTAGTATATGAATTGACTCCATAAACAGAATAATAAGCTGTAGGAAAATATAGAACACTATAGCACTGAACGCAGAAGGCGATTTTTAGGCCATAATGTTCTATCTGCAAACTGTAAAATGCCCGTAAATTCCATATTTCTGTACAAATTTCTTCAAACCAAGGGCATTTACACTGTATGTATATATTCTTACCCTCTGGTATGATTCAAAGGTCTGAGATAAATAAGGCATCAAAAATCAGGATGCTAAAATTTTTAAACTCATTTTTCTCAAAACTTGTGCAATGGTAGATAGAACACTATAGCACTGAAGTGACGAAATTTTAACATTTATGAGCAGGACAAATTTCGTGCTCAGCTGAGTTGAGTAAGAATAAAGTTTTATAGCCTTGGGGCATGATGGTATTTGCCAGCAGCGAAGTTTCAGACAAGGTTGAGCAAACTGGGGCCTTATCAGAGCCTTCGTGGCACAAATAGTCATCGCATTGAATACGATTAGGCTCCAGACCAAATTTTAGACTTGTGGTATCCTGGGTCAGGTGTGGTACTTGATTGTATCAATTCCTGATCTTTGTCGCCTTTCTTCATTTGCTTATGCATGTTCGAATATTGACTTTAGGCATATGCGATAAGTAACAAAACTTCATGTTAATTTGATTACATGAAATATTTGATTTTTAATTCAGGTATTCGAATCGTCATGTTCTGTTGATGCTACCAACTTCCCATTTGACAGCCAGAAATGCAATCTCTCCTTTGTGGTATCCAGTTATGTAGAGCATGAGGTTGTATATTTGCTTTAATATTTTTACCCGTTTCATATGAGTACTCGGTATAATGATGACACCGAAATTGGTACAAATGGTTTAGTTCTATATAACCAAGCTGGCCGCCATGCCCATATATAGTATAAACCATTTTACATATAGGCCAATAAACTTGAACCTTACAATGTAGAATTAGACTGTAGGTCATATCAAATTTGTTCAAAGGATGGTCCAATGTTGACACTGACTAACTTTTCTTTGGCTAGGCACATAGCTAGGCACATAGTGGCTCAACTTGAGGACTTCTTTAACTCTGACTAGCTCAATCAGAACTGCCTCGGCCAATTAGGTGGAATCAGACCTCGGATGTACATCGAGGATCTACTTTGATAACGTGACGCTGACAGCATAAACTGAGGCTAGCGTCACAGAAACCATGTCAACACAATAACAAGTGTGATTGCAGCAAAACAAATGGTTATAAATGAAGTTTATGTTTTTTCAATAAAATATCGCTACATATACTTCATTTATTCTGCTGTCATGTTCTGTTGATGCTACCTACTTCCCATGTGGCAGCCAGAAATGCACTCTTTCCTTTGTAGTATCCAGTTACGTAGAGCACGAGGTTGTATATTGAGGCTTGTATAGGCCGTTACCAGTATCCTATATCCCTGGAAGTAAACAGGAAAGTACCCCATATCCCTTTAAGTAAATGGGAAATATCCCCTTAATTAAATTTCCTAAATATCCTATATCCCTAGAAGTAAATAAAAATATCCCTGAATGTACCAACACAAACTAGACCTTCAAAGTACAGGAACATATTGTCAAGTAAAATACTTAATGTAATATATTTTACTGACCGTTCCAAGGCGGTTCTTCTTTTGTGGATTTTTATGGTTTTTCTGTCTTGCGTTTGCTATGTCTTTGTACACATATGTTATATGTGCCTTGTGGTCACCTGCTGGGAAAGTGCTGACCTATTGACTCTCGTTTGTTGTGCCTGACTGTGAGTTGGTCACTTTCCCATCGGTATCTAGGGTAAGGTGTGGAACTTGATTGTATCGATTCATCATCTTTGCATCATTACTTACTTCTGTTCTATAAAGCGCTTGTATAACTTTGCCCTAATTGCTATTGAGTGTTCTATTCCATCGACTTAGCTTTTTCATACTTCTTCAAGTTAGCAAAACAGACGCTAAACATTGATCCTTTTAGGTCTTCATTTTTGCCTCAAAATGTCTTCCTCCAGTTGCAGTATATCACACTTACAGTTATAAGCTCATATGACCCGACGGATTAAGCGAGACTTTAGAATGGTAATTTTCTGGTCTTTTTCATATGTATTGTCATCGTCGTCTTTGTCATCCATTTAAATTTCGAAGAAGTATATATCTAATGTCAGTCGTCCAATTGTGATCAAACTACATGCATGTAATGGGAAAGGCTGCACAAGTTTTATGTCAGATTGTATTGGACATATGGTTGCCATGTCAACATAAAACTTCCATAGGCTTGTGATGGGAAATCTTTATAAGACACACTATGATGACAATGAACTCACACATTTAGCATGTAGAAAGATCTTGTTGTCTCCAACATAATCGTGCCATTAAGTCCCTTTCAATAGCTCCTATAGACTTTTCATTGAGACAACTGTAAAACATCTCTCAAAACTTGATGCTTTCAGCTTTCACATATATTACTAGGCCCTGAAGGGTAAACAAAAGCGAGTCTGATTGTAGATCCAGAAGCCATGAGTTTATTCCTGGCCTGGTCCCATACTTTTGTTAAGTTTGATCATGAAATATTTTCAACCGTCATTCTCCTCCTTCTGTTGATTCAAGAAGGGCTGTGTTAGTTACAAGCAAAAGGTATGTGCACGAAGTACTGGCTAACCCCTTAGTCAAGCTTGACCAGGAAAAGTGGGATTAGTTTACCTGACTATCCAGACATGACCATAGCTGGGGCGTAAAACCACTAAACAACTCCAAATAAAAACAGCTTACATATTTACTTTGTTGTAATGTTTAGTGGCCCCCTACATAAATCCTGTCAATCATGTCCCTGTAGTCCAACTGACAACGTCTATTCAAGTAACTTAGAATGGAAAACACAGACAGCCATAACACAATTAAACTAGAGCAACCAACTCAACTAGAAAGGACAATAACCACACCACAAAACAATTAAGAACTCAACACAAAACACCACACAAGTGTGAGGAAAGTCAAGCAATGGATAAGGAAGTTTGATCAAATAGAGTCCAATATACAGTATGCAGTCACCCCCACCTCCTTCAACATCTTTGGCTTATATATAATGTGGCTGGGTGTATAGTAGACAATTATTGTTTTGTACTTTTGTTTTTACATGTTACACAAGTCTATATAAGAAAAGATTACTTACTTACTTAAAAAAAGTGCATTTGCATGCACGTTATACTCTGTCTAAAGGTCCAGGTGGTGATAAACTTGCCATGTCTTGTACATACTTGATGGAAAACTTGAAATGGTTTTTATTGATGTTATTGGTATTTTACTCTGTTTTTTGTATATTTTGGAGAAAAAATAGCAGTATCCCTGAAATTGAACATAGTATCCCAGTAAAATGGAAAGTAGTCTATATCCCTGGAAGTAAAATGGCAAATGTCCTGTATCCCCAGAATACCTATACAAGCCTCTATATTTGAATTAACATTCTCATTTAAAGGATAGAAATTTCCAAAAACAATACATATATTAAGACATTAACTGTCAGCTTTGTGCTAGAATTGGTCATGATCTGTGGCGTTTGCTGGTCATGTTCATTTCTTTGTTCAGTGGTCACATGCTATTTATTGTTTCAGTGTTCACGTGCTTATAAGATTAGCATAGACTTTTTATACATATATATTGTCCCTAATCCTAATATGACTATGCTTCACCTTAAGAACCAAATAAAAGAAACATATTCATAATTTGTAGTGATATTAGTGCTATCATAAGCAATTTCAGAGAAGATATTTTGCTATCATTTACTCATATAACGTTAGTTAATTTTAGACTTTTATGCAGTGTCGGGCTTGTGGTTAAATACGTTAAAAAGGAATTCAATTGAATTACACTTACGTTTTGATTTAATTAGATGACGGATTAAAGGGGGGCTCTGGATGGGGAATTTTCTTCCGTTTCAAGGTGTCAGATTGGTTGATATTTCTTGTTTATATCTCTTCTGCTCTGACTATAAGATAAACCTTCTAAGGTCAAATAGCCACTTGCAGCAAATAAACAATTTATGATGCATGACTTCAGAGGATTATTTCATTTCTACAGTAACTGCCTGAAGGTTTAGATTTGAGTAAAAAACATAATACAAGGAGACTATCAGTGTTGTTTTCTATTTTTTCTATTGTCATAATTATTATGGTGTGTATTTATTTATAATTAAGGTGATAATTTTCTTTAATATTCAACAAAACATATGAGCTGTAATGTGGCAAAGCTAAAAAATGTCTGTGCAGTCAGTAAAGATTCTAATCAGGCTGTGCATACGCCCAATGAAATAACTACCCATATGTTTTATAGAAAACTAAAGAAAATCAAAATCAACTTGTCACTAAATATCCATCTTATTGGTTTCTTCAACCCTTAAAGCGCCAATCACAATAAAGGTGGTCTGCTTTTGTCATCTGTTGAAATGTTTTGGAAGTGTTGAGCAAACAGTGTTGTCCAGATAAGACTGCTTCTACAGCAGCAGTCTGATCTGGGTCCACACTGTGTGCTTCTATGCTTACATAAGTCCAACATTTTAGCAAATATATGCAGCAGACGACTTGAGCGGACAACATTTTCAGATGGATTTTGGCGGCACTTTAAGAGGTAGTAGATTGTTTTATTGTACACCAGTGTTGGGTGATTCTCTAATTAGACATAAAACTGTTTTTGAGACACAGAATAGCTACTAAGTTAAAAAAAAAGCCTGCAGCAAAAAGAGTTAAGAAAAGGCTCTCTTATCTGAAAGAAGGTGAAAGAATAAACTAACCGAGACCTTAAAATCAGAGAAAAGAAGAAAAGTGTCAAATATTTTGGGTATTTTTTGATGTGTAACAGGATTATGTCAAGCATTTCCCTACATGAAAAGCTATCTGAAGTATTGGAGTAAGTTTACAACATTTCCTTACTCTGACAGAACTTTTTGTTGACAAAATATCAGGCATATTTTAAGACAAATGGAAACAACACAAAAATTTGCTCATCTTCAGCTGGCATGGTACCACTATACAGAAATTAACAGTTTTCAGGGACAGAAATGCATCATTTTATAAAAATTAAGACTGGGAACTCCTTAAAATACAATTTCACACTTTATTGTATCAGTATGTATGGAATAATCCATCCAGAATGAAAAGGGTAAATTATCATCAAACACGTTTCTTTTTCTGTCAGGGTTTTATTAAATAATAGTATTCCTCAACATACATAAGCATGTTGACTGTAACCCCTACATTTAACACTGCACTGTAGGTAGAAAGCCGCATACAGATTTTAAGGAGTCGACAGGAGCACGGCATAATCAACATTATGCTGTTACCCAAATGTACCCAAACTGTCCCTGGTAGTTTACCACATAACAGTAGGTACATAGGACAGGTGTTTTTGTGACCCTAGGTTATTACAAGGAAATTTAAGTATCATACCAGGCT